>HG996513.1:5625434-6834184 GCA_905340225.1 Abrostola tripartita | reverse complement strand
CCATAGAGGTTGTTCAAAATATTGCTACACTAGGGAATATTTTTTTTTTTAATTATTTTATTTTAGTCCAATCAATCCAATATAAAATCAAAAACCTGACTAGCAAATGCAAATCTGTAATCTCTTCAGACATTTCTGGGAAATAGGTGCAACTATGTTTAGGGGAGATCTCTGTCCAGCGGTGGACATCTTCCGGCTGTTGATGATGATGTATGTTTAAAGACTATCAACTGTTGTCAATAAAGAACCACAAACAACACTTCTTCTTTATTTTGCATCTTATTTCTAATGTACTTCTACCTATAAATAACAGATAAAACTGTCCTGTGTTGCTTACAAATGTTATGTACACCCATAATTTGTATTTAAATAAGAACTTGTACCTAATCTCTGTAAACCTTGAATGTCATATGTAATACTGTAGATGTATATGTTAAATTAATAAATAAACACTAAAAGATAGGCCCTCTTACTTAATCAATGATAAATATTCTCCTAACTTGAAACACCTCTTGAATCTACTCTCTGTTCTGTAAATCTCTATTCTCTGGCATACAAACAACAGTTTCAGGTACAATTCAATGGTAAAAGTTTAAACATTGTTAATAATTATAAGTAAAGGAGTGAGTATTTACACACATACCTGTAAAATCATGTCTCCGGGCTCTATCCTGCCGTCTAATGCCACTGCACCACCCTTCATTATGCTTCCAACATAAATCCCACCATCACCACCTTTATTTGACTGTCCCACAATGGAAATCCCGAGGAAATTGACAGTATCCATGTTTAATGTCACTGTTATTATGTGCATAGACATCGTAGAGTCAGTTATGGAGGAATAAGACGAGGTCCTGGACATTATTTGAGGTCTTTTTCGTCTTCTCTGTGGCCTCTTGCGTGAGCTCACTTGGAGATGTGAAACACTGCTGCATTCTGTCAGGGCTCTGTCTACGGACGCGTTTGTGTGCCGCCCAGTCGTCGTGGTGATTTCTGACTGGCTGTCGAAAAGGCTAGTCGAGTCTAAGTCAGAACTTAAGACAGAGGCTGTTTCGTACTCCAAACCGTGGTTCCCGAATTTTGAGTGGCCGTTTATCCGTAAGCCCCGGTATTTGTACTTGTCGCAGGACGCTCGGTGGCCGGGCCGCGAGCTGATGGTGCTGTCGGTGTCCGTACAGGTGTCTCGGGTGACCGGGGCCGGAGCCCCGTGGGTTTGTTTGCCTTTCCCAGCATTGCTATCAGTACACTGTGATGCACCGTCGGACGGGTTTGAGCCCTCAGCAGACACTAGCCACGACACTACACGACCGTTAAAACACGGTAAATGAGCGTTATCGTCAACTATTTCTTCTTTAACAACACCAAAATCATCGTCCATAGATTTGAAGAAAAACTTATAGTTTGGTCGGTTCAACTGGTTTTTGAAGTCTAACAACGTCACTTTCTCTGGTGATATGGGGATTTTCACTAAATACGGCGTCTCTTCATCGTCTATGTAATAAATAACTTTCGTCTCCTCCATTTTTAATGCATTTATTTAATGAATAACAACACCCTTACGATCTATAAATATCGGTCGCCATCACAAATATGGCGATAAAATGGTACTGCTATTCCACACCACGAGGCGCTGCTATCACTTTTGTTTTATCAATACGGTCGGATACACACTGAAGAGGAATGAGCTGCCATAAAACCTTGAGAGCCACTGGTTTTTTTTATAATCTGTGGCATATATTTATCCTGTGGCGTTTGTTTATCTATCGAACTATTTCAAATTGAAAATAGTCGTTTGCATCGAGAGATTGTTCATTGTATTTCTATAATTTAATTACGAAAAGTATTAAAACACACCAAAAATGTCAATGGAATCCAAGGAAACATGGTTTTTCGACATTGTAGAAAAGTTGGACGAGTTCTGTAAACGATTAGATGGTAAATTCCACACAAACCATAACTTTGCTCCACGCTACACGCATTTTGTATTTATCAACAATCCTTGCTGATTTACAGAAAAGATTGACAAAGAACAGCAGCAAATGAAGGCAAGCAAGAAGAAGACAGAATTGGAAACGAAACTAGCGCAGGAAATGAAATTGAATGTGGGTTTAATTATTTACTATAATGATATCCTTTAACATTTTTTTAACTCATAATATAATTTAGAGTTTTTTCATGTATAATATGTTTGAGACTTCAGAATACAGATAAAACTAAATTGAGCCGGATACCACACGGCTCTATTCTGACTAATAGATAATCCGGCCTGTAAGTTAGTGTTGCACTGTCTATCTTCTTTGTGGGGCTCGTAGCTATGCGGCTACCCGGCAGATCAGTCGGTCCGCGAGGTTAAGCCGTGCTCGCCGCGGTCAGTCTTGTGATGGGTGACCGTTTTCACATGTCGAGACCCCACCGTGCTTCGGAAGGCACGTAAAGCTGTTGGTCCTGCGCCTGATCTCTCTGGTCGTGTCGGTCTGCCGTCCCATCGGATTATGAGAGTGAGGGAATAGGGAGTGCACCTGTATCTGCGCGCATACTTGTGCACTATTATATCTCCTGCGCAGATGGCTAGTCTCAGCTGAGACAGGCCGCCGTGACCGAAATTCGGTCAGGAGGACATTATCTTCTTTCAAATTATACGTGTCTTTCTGCTTATTTTATAAGTGTAGTAGTAGTGTCCAGTAACAATTATGGTAGAGAATTTACTGACATAGATCTTTATAGCATTTCTCTTAATAGCCTAAAACTCAAACTAAGAAGTAAATACCTATATTACCAAATTACAACTTACCTTCTTTATAATACTCTGCAAACTGATCATGTAAACTATTCCAGCGTACTTTTGTTCTGATACAAAAAATAATAATGTATTTTAACACGTTCTCCCTTATCAGGAGTTTATTGTACTTATCTTTACCATTATATCACATTGTCGGCACTATAGGTCTATTGTAATGAACCAATTGTCTTGTATACGACTGTTTGATGCCAAAAAAGAAGTGTAAACAGTTGTTGGTAGATCAAATAAATATAATTGTCTTCAGAGTGAGCTCACCGAGCGCCTAGCAGAGCTGTCCCGGCGCGGCAGTGAGCTGGACCGCGTGTGCGCCTCCTTCGAGTCTCACCTCACCATTGCGGACGGCGACAGGAACAGACTCGACAATGCCAAGTTAGTTTTTATAGTAATAGTCATGGTCATAATTAGGGATGTAACGGAGGCCTTCTTAACGGAGGCGGAGGCGGATGCGAAGGCGATGAGTTTAACTTCCGCGGATGCGGAGGTTAACGGAAGCGAAGGCGAAGGTGAAAGTGGATGTAAATAAAATAGTAATTTAAGGTTCAAAAGTTTTTATATGAAATACTTAACACTTAAGTAAACATTTGAAACAAAAAGTAAAAATTTGAAGTTAACTTTTTTGTAATCTTAATTAAGGAGAGGTAAATTAAATTTGACAAACAATAGTTTTGCGGCTTTATCACCTTCCAAACGATTTCTAAGGGATTCATAAAGTAATCTGTAACTCCGTTACAACTACGCAAAAATTGTGCGGAGGCGGAAGCGGAGGCGAAGGTACGATTTCTTGCGGAACTTCCGCAGTAACGGAGGCGGAGGCGAAGTTCCGTTACAACCCTAGTCATAATGTATTTATTTCAAATAGTCAACTAAAGTGCATGCATGGAACGTCAAATCGAGTTCCTCCGTTTCTTTGAAGAAAAATGTGCAAGGAACTTCATAGTTTGATTCTGTGTTTGTTTTGGACACAACTTTTGATCTTAACTAAGACATTACTAGCGGTGGGAAATAACATCAAAATATTTTAGTGTGTTAAATGCTAAAATGAAAAAAAAAATCAGGTTGAATAAAATGTTATTTATTATAACATGATGTTAAAATTAACATTTTAGCATCATTTATTTTAACAGTGTTAATGTTATTTCTGTTTTAACATGTTAATTAAAATGTTATAACTTTAACACCCACCTCTATATTATACAGGATATATTATAATGCTACTAAACACAGGCATTTCCAATAATCACATTTGTAATTGTTTCAGAGAGACATACCAGCTAGCTAAGGAGCTGACTGGCATCCGGTGGGACTTCAGCGCTCCTCCCAACGTGGCTAAAGGATGTATCCTTTTAAAAACGTACACAAACTTCACAAGATTTATCCCAAAAGGGGTAAGCTGATTAATAGAAACTGTGACTAATTAAAGGAGTGAAAAAAAGGTGTGTGTGTGCATGTCAGAGGCCTACAGGCGGTGTAACTCTGACACCAGGTCGTTCCATATAATAAACCTTAGCCGGCCTACCAGACATAAAGAACGAGTCCCGCAAGCTGCTGCAGCCGCTGTCCGTGCACATGTCGGGCGCGGACGGCGGCGCGCTGTGGGCGCAGCTGCAGGCCTCGGCCGCGCCCGGCTGGCCCGCTGACGACAAGGAGAACGTTCTGCACGACTGACCTCGCTCGTTGCTAGCTGTAACCACGTTTACACTGCCAGCTGACAAACAAGGGAGTGTATCTGTGAGTTTCTTTATTCCACCATAACTTCTGAATGCCTGAACCGATTTTGATGTGTGGAGTGTCATCTATACTTATACTTATTATTATAAAGCTGAAGAGTTTGCTTGAACGCGCTAATCTCAGGAACTACTGGTCCGATTTGAAAAATTCTTTCAGTGTTAGATAGCCCATTCATCAGGAAGGCTATAGGCTATAAGCGAAGTCGCGGGCGAGAGCTAGTAGGATATAAAAAAAAGAAACAAAGTTTAATTTTTTATACTTTTTCGCTAAGTTAAAAGTAGTATATGTTACTTCTGATAACATCGGCTATCTGCCAGTCAAAGTCCCGTCGGAATCGGTTCAGCAGTTTCGGAGATGAGCCGGAACAAACAAACAAACATACAAAAAAAATTAAAGCTCTCGGAATAGAAAACAAAATGTATAATTTTAAACTCTATTTATGGTACCAACTGTTAACTGCAGCTGTGTGTCTTATCACTTATGTAATAAAGGTCAGAATTGGTTGAACGGTCTGTGAAATAGTTTCAGGTATTTCAGATAGTTTAGTTTTAATGATATCTACGAATGAGTATGTTACTATAAATTATAACAAAATAAAACAATTTGTGAAGTTGTAGTGTAGTTTATTTATTTTTGCTATGGTACAGATATATAGCTGTTTATTTATAACTTATAGCTCGAAATAAACATAATTATCAATATTTTTAATTAGTGTCCTCCTAACCGAATTTCGGTCACGGCGGCCTGTCTCAGCTGAGACTAGCCAACTACGAAGATATTATATTGCGTTCCGAAGCACGGAGGGGTCTCGACATGTGGAAACGGTCACCCATCACCCCCTACTGCGCGAGCCGCGCGGGCGGCGCATGCGCACCGGCATGCGCGAGCCGCGCGGGCGGCGCATGCGCACCGGCATGCGCGAGCCGCGCGGGCGGCGCATGCGCACCGGCATGCGCGAGCCGCGCGGGCGGCGCATGCGCACCGGCATGCGCGAGCCGCACGTGCTTGGCCGCGTAGTAGCGACACTTGTAGGAGCGCGCGCACAGCGTGCAGCGGTACACCGACTGGCTGTGGCACGTCAGCTTGTGCATGTGCAGGCTGTTGTTGGCTTTGAAGCTGGCGGGACAGAGCTCGCACTGGGAACGATTGTAGGTATTATCATTAGTCATCGTCAGTCAATTAGTATACTGCCTCGTTGGTCTAGTGGTTACTAGGGTCCTGGGTTCGAATCCCGGCTAGGGCAACGTGTTACTCGGTTTTTTCAAGGTGATTCTCAATAGCAGCACGGAGTCTGAATTCGTGCCCGGTTGATGGCTATAAACGACCTGATTGGACTGCTGCGCTAAGGGTTGCGGGTTCAATCCCCGCACGGGGCAAAAATTTGTGCGAACCGCAGATGTTTGTCCCGAGTCTGGGTGTTTATGTATGTGATATTACATGTTTGTGAAACTCACCCACGATACCGGAGACATTACAAATTTTGCATGTAGAAAGTTTAAGACCCGAGAAAGGACATAGGCTACTTCTTTTTAAATTCAACCCTGAGGTTTTAATCACGGTCATCTGATTCCAAACTAGGCAGAGCCTGTATTATGGTAACTAGACAACTGATAACCATACTTAAATATTTCTAAATACATACATAATATAGATAAATAACACCCAGACACAGAACAAATCATTATGCTCATCACACAAACATTTGTCCTGGGTGGGAGTCGAACCCACGACCTCCGGTTCAGCAGTCAGGGCCACTAACCACGAGACCAACAGGCCAGTCAAGCCATTTAGTGTTACCTTGACAAGTTTCTCCGTCCTGTGCGAGTGTCTGTGTTGTGTGAGCAGGTAGGCGGCGTGGAACTTAGCGCCGCACGCCTCACACACGAAGGGCTTCTCGTCGCGGTGCCGGCGCTCGTGGTTCTGAAGGTTTGTGGTGCACTAGTGTAATGTATGGGGGTCTGGGTGTTATAGTAGACAGGTCACATGTGGCGCAGAACCGACAACCGTTGGGGACCACGATACTGGGTACACGGAGTGTAGGACGTCCTCCAGGAGGTGGGGCGACGGTATACGCATGCGGAGGCCGGAGCTCAGTACGTGCCATAGGAGAGGCAGTCCAGCAGTGGACTGAGATAGGCTGATGATGATGATGATAAATCAATACCTCATCGCATTCCATATGTGTTGAATTGTATAATATATATAAGTCACAGGTGACTGACTGACTGACATAGTGATCTATCAATGCACAGCTCAAACCACTGGACGGATCGGGCTGAAATTTGGCATGCAGGTAGATGTTATGACGTAGGCATCCGCTAAGAAAGGATTTTGATCAATTCTACCCTCAAGGGGATAAAATAGGGGATGAAAGTTTGTATAAATCTTCTTAGATTTTCGACCGATTGAACTGAAATTAAAGATTGGAGCTTGATGAAGACGTCCGCTTAAATAGGATTTTGGTAAACTAACCCCCATGGGAATAAAATAAGGGATGATGGAGGATGTCAATGTATTAGTTTGAACCTATCAGTACCTAATGGAACGAATAAATTAAGTTCAATTCTAAATGTTGACAATAGATGGCGTCTTAACGCGAGCGACGCCGCGGGCAAAAGCTAGTTGTATAAAAGATCAATATGGACCCTGTGAGAGGAAGAGGGCTAAGTAATACTGTTAGCAATTTAGTATTGTGATAAATTAGATTATCACTACATAGTATAAAACAAAGTCGCTTTCTCTGTCCCTATATCCCTATGTATGCTTAAATCTTTAAAACTACGCAACGGATTTTGATGCGGTTTTTTTAATAGATAGAGTGATTAAAGAGGAAGGTTTATATGTATAATAACATCCATTAAATAGTGGAGAAATACTTATAATATATATTTTATACCCGTGCGAAGCCGGAGCGGGCCGCTAGTTACATATATAATAAACACGATAGGTAAAATACATGAAAAATCTTAAAATAACATAAGTAATGGAATGCCTGTACTAGATTGAACCTGTATCACAGGCAGCATGAGCTTACACTTACAAGCTACAAACGATTGGAAACAGTATAATTATTTTAATAATGGACAAAGAAAAAACTAAATTAGGACTAGTAAATATAAATCTTAGATTAGCATATCTATAAAACACAAATAACTACTTCAACAGATTACTTGATAAATATACATCTATAGATACAGAAACTGAAGGTCAGCAGAATTGTAAACCTTGCCGTGGCCGAATTGTTGCGTTATTTAATGTTGATATATAATTTATAATAATAAATTATTATCAATTTAATTTCTTTAACTGACTGCCTCGTTGGTCTAGTGGTCGCTAAGCGCGACTGCTGAGCAAGAGGTCCTGGGTTCAAATCCTGGGTCGGGCAAAGTGATACTGAGTTTTCTATTAGGTGATTCTCAGTAGCAGCACGGAGTCTGGATTTGTGCCCGGTTGATGGCAATAGGCTCGCCCCCTATTACATTGGGACTTACAACATAACTGGCGAAATGTGGGTGTACTATATGTTCACCTCTGCCTACCCCTTCGTTCGGGGAATACAGGCGTGATGTTATGTTATGTTAATTTTTTCAAGCACAGTAGGAAAATTGGAAAATCAGGGAAGAGGCCTTTGCCCAGAAGTGGGAAACAATATAGGCTATTGAAAAAAAAAAGCACAAGAGGATGCAGTCGCCCTACCCTCATGGCCATAATGCCCGCGCTCCGGAAGTCGCAGTAGCTGCACTGGAACTTCTCGTACCCATGCTTCGCCCGGTAGTGTTCGTTCAGACGGAACTTGTTGCCGAAGCTGCGGCCGCAATGCTGGAGGTATACATCAAAAGACTTTATTATTATACTGACAAAAAATCATAAATTAAATTTATAATTATTTTAAAAATTAACACTATTAATATACAAATAACGAAGAACTGCTTCGTTGTCTAGTGGTCGAGGCGCGACTGCTAAACGTTAAGTCCTGGGTTCGATTCCCGGGTCGGGCAAAATGTGCTTTTTCCGTTAGTAATTCTCAGTAAGTCTGGACTAGAGAGACAAATAAATGGTCATCTTATGTAGGTATTAGCCGACGGTAGCGTGTTGACGGTTGTCGGCTATATGCGACCCTAGCGTGTTGGGCAAATTTTCATATGTCGGCTATATTCGACCGTAGCGTGTTGGGCACGTTGTCATTTGTCGGCTATATCCGACAGTAGCCTGTTAGGCACGTTGTCTTTTGTCGGCTATATCCGACGATGGCCTGTAAGGCACGTTGTCTTTTGTCGGCTATATCCGACGATGGCCTGTAGGGCACGTTGTCTTTTGTCGGCTATATCCGACGGTGGCCAGTTAGGCACGTTTTGATTTGTCGGCTATATCCGACCACGGCCTTCAAAAGGTTAATAATTTAGTCATTACCTCGCAGACAGGCCGGAGCCCCGCATGTTTGACGGCCTTGTGCATCCGAAGGCTGGCCTTCTGCATGGTCTTGTTGCAGACGTCGCACTCCGCCAGCTCCCGACCCTGGGGAGCAGCTGGCTCAAGGGTACAGGATTACAGATAGGAATACCTAACTAACTAGTGATTCTACAAAATAACTTTCGTCAGTGTTATCCATATTATTTATTATGTATATGTCACAATCACGTGTGTATTCGGGAATGCCCGACTAGTTTCGGACTCTAGGTCGTAGCTTATTTATACCGCACCGCTCCCGCACAACAGAGAAATGGGCATTCAAATATGGACTTAGGCTCAGTCTGTCTCAAGCCAGCCGTGCTGCAACTGTACAGTATCAAAGTAAAGTGTATCTACGGCGTACGGGATTAAAAGCCCATATTTGAATGGTGATTTTTCTGCTGTGTGGTATAAATGAGCTACGACCTTAACGGAGCTCATTCATGAGCTGGTGATGCGGCAGAGTTGCGAGCCGAACTGAGCTATCATGAATAAGGGCTCCGATCGAGTTCGAAACTAGTCGGCCATTCCCGAATACACACGTGAGTACAACCGGCGTATATAGTAAATAATAATTAGTGATTACAAAAAAAATATCTTTCTTTCAAATTTAGTTTATTTTTATTTATAAATAAATACTATGACACTATCCCGCACTAAGATAGAGAGAAGAGAGATAAGACCCTGTGTTGCAGGATGCAGGCTATTTCTGTGGCAGTTACATAATTTAATATCTTAAACAAAATTTTAAAATAATTGTGTATTAATTAATAAAGGGTACACGCGCGCGCGTTTATTTGTGTGTGTCGTGTGTGAGAATGAGTGTTTATGTCTTAATAGCAACTATTGTAATTGCTTCATATAATTATAAGTATTTGCATGCCTAATACAGGCATAATATAGCTTAAATTATGCACCATTGTTAAATCTGGTACCACCTCTGTTATATGCAAATAAATGTTTCTTTCTTTATTTCTCTGTGTGTCGCGTGTGTGCATCTATGTGTGTGTGTGTGTATCTATGTGTGTGTGTGTGTGTGTATCTATGTGCGTGTGTGTGTGTGTGTCTATGTGCGTGTGTGTCGTGTGAGAGAATATGTGGGTGTGTGAATGTGTATCTATGTGTGATAAGATATACTCACAGATTCATTAACCTTTCGCTTCCGTTTCTTAGGGGAACATGTCTTTATATGTTCTAGTAGTGTAGCCTTGCTCTCAAACTCCGTTTTACAATACTGAAATAATAAAAACAAAACTATTAAAGTACATTATATTTTTAATCAATTATTTAGAGTCCAGTCATCGAATTTGACTCCTATTTACATTGGTGACATGACACACACACACACTCACACACAGCTGCAGTAAACGGTAGGTATTGTAAATAATATGTATGTAGAATGACTGGCCTGTTGGTCTAGTGGTTAGTGGCCCTGACTGCTAAACCGGAGGTCGTGGATTTGATTCCCACCCAGGACAAATCTTTGTGTGTTTCCCAGAGGGATAGGTACAGCCCATGGATTTCCATTTGCTACAATCCTGGCATATTTATTTCACATCATAAGCTGGTTAAAAATTTGGTAATGAAAAGCAAATTGAACCTACTCACCCCACATCTAAAGCCCACATTCCCATGCACCATCACCTTGTGTCTATTCAGTTTATCCTTCATCACATACTTATCACACAACTCACACTTGATTTTTCTCTCGTCAGCCCCCGGGTGTCTCCGTGCCATGTGTGAGTCTATGCTCCTAATAGACAACTCTTTCTGGCACAACTTGCAGACCACTCTCGTTGTCTTATTGGTTACGGAGTCCGTGATCACGTTATATGGCATCTCTATAGTTTGATCTGTGTCAGGTGTGTATTTACAAACCTCTGTATCGTTAAAATTGAGGGTATCGTTAGTTTTCAGTAATTTTTCTTCTTGCTTTATTTTTTTTGTATTGCTATTCTTAAGTGGAGTGTTTAAATCACAGTTGTTGATGTCTTCACAGACAATATCAATATGTTTGAAGCCTTTGTATTCTGTTATACAATCTTCATCGTTATCATATAGGTTTGGTTCTTCGTTAAAATAGTCATCTATAATTATATCATTACTTTTTGCAGTATTGATGGTATGTAATTCATTTGATGTTGATATCAAATCGTTGCGTTTGAGGAATATGCCTGATTTTTTATTTATCAAGAATTTTAATGGCTTGTCTTCATCATTATCTGTTAGCTCTGTTTTAATGTCTATATCGTTAAGTTCTGTTTTAATTGCCGTTACATTTGACTCTGAAACAATCCTACTACAAAGATGTTTCATTTCTGAGTCAATAATAACGGTAGATTCTTGCACAGTACTGTTCAATTCTGATTGTATTCTTACCAACTTATTTTCTACATTTAGACATTGTTTTCTGAATTTCAGTGCATTATTTAGCTGATTTACACAAGTTGAACACATGTTTTGTGGAAGATTATCGTTAAATTTCACCTGAAAAAGTATTTATTTATCTTAATTAGTA
Source organism: Abrostola tripartita (assembly GCA_905340225.1). NCBI lineage: Eukaryota > Metazoa > Arthropoda > Insecta > Lepidoptera > Noctuidae > Abrostola > Abrostola tripartita. The sequence goes on along the minus strand of HG996513.1, from coordinate 6,822,689 downwards.
ATTAAATAATATCAGTTGGATGACCCTCTTTGCCCTGCAGTGGAACAGTTATAGATTGGTAGTATCATTAGTTTAAAACATTTCGAGATAAATAGTTAGCCTATGTGTTAATTCAGGGTTTTAGCTACCTCCATACCAAATTTTAGTATAATCGGTCCAGCTATTTTAGCATGAAGATCTAACAAACACACACCCTCACAAACTTCTGCCTTTATAACAAAAGTGTGATAATCGAAAGTTAACTGTATTGGTTTTGAAAAATATGAGGCAAGTGTTAAGAAATGGAAGGAAAGAATGAGTAAGCAGAAGTCCTTATCAATCATATTCTTTAATAGCATTGTTTTATTGTCGTAGTTCGCATAAATATTAATCAGTGTTTTAAGTATTTTTTCAATATATTTACGTAACTTTTGCTAACAAAAATGTATGGGTAGTATTTACCTGTAACCCAGTGCCTAAATAAATAGCATTAGAGTACATTTCATGTGTTTCTTTCGATTTGAAAATGGGATACAAAGAGTCGGTGTTTAAACAAGTTCGGCAAACTGACGAAAAATCCATGTTTATGAAAGAAAGTCGCGTAAAAACTAATTGGAAATGTATTCTTTAATTGTTCTAATGTAATATCTGTTACATCTTAAAAGTAAAAAGGGGATTCTTATAAGAAAATCGCTTAAAATATAAAGTGCAATGTTGCGTTTTCTTGCCCAGTACTTGGCTGCAGTTTTTTGACATTGACAGGTCAGAGCCCGACTGACAGTTAACCATAAAGCAACAGACGTGAACTTCTATATTTTTTGTCAGCACTATCAACAGTTTATGGTGTATTAATTTTCACCCGCGGTTTCGTCCGCCTTGAAATTCACAAACTAAGTAATTCATAATACAAACTAAGAACCTGATGCTCAGCAGTTCACGTTTAGTTACCTTTGTTTAATAAAACAACAATAATAATAAAGGCGTATATTTAAGCATTATGGAACACGCTCTTCGCCTTCTTCTCCCTCTTCTTCTGGTCGCGCTTCTTCTTCAGCTTCTCCGTGCTTCTCAGAAGCTTCTTGATGGCGTCTTCTGTGTCGTTCTGTTCTATGTCCACGTCGGTGCACCCCTCAGAAGACGGCTTCACCTTCTTAGTTGGTATCTCTTCGGATTGCTGCAGTTTCACCTTTTTCGGCTTTTCACTGAAAATATTAGGAGTCAATTTTTATGTGTTACATAACATAACATCACGCCTGTATTCCCCGAAGGGGTAGGCAGAGGTGTACATATAGTACACCCACATTTCGCCAGTTATGTTGTAAGTCCCAATGTAATAGGGGGCGAGCCTATTGCCATCAACCGGGCACAATCCAGACTCCGTGCTGCTACTGAGAATCACCAAATGGTAAACTCAGTAACACTGCTCGACCCGGGATTTGAACCCAGGACCTCTTGCTCAGCAGTCGCGCTTAGCGACCACTAGACCAACAAGGCATTTATGTGTTTACAATAAAATCTTGGTCAAGTTTCAAGCTATTTCATAAATACATTGATATTTTTGCCGTTCAATTATGAAATATACTATATTGATATATTATATAATTATAATTTTTTTTTTAAACGTCGCCCTACGCTACGAATACATCCTGTATCGTGGTTGCGTTTCACAAACATGAACATCTGCGGATTGCATAAATTTTTGTCCCGTGCGGGAATCAAACCCACAACCCCTAGCGTAGCATTCCAATCGCGTAGCTACTGCGCCAATCAGGTAGTCAAATTGTCATAAAACACAACACAAATCGCTGGAGATATTATAGTGCACAAGTATGCGCGCAAACACAGGTGCACTCCCTATTCCCTCACTCTCATAGTCCAGGACGGTGAGACACGACCGGAGAGAGATCAGGCGCAGGACCAACGGCTTAACGTGCCTTCCGAAGCACGGTGGGGTCTCGAAATGTGGAAACCATCACCCATCACAAGACTGACCGCAGCGAGCACGGCTTAACCTCGCAGATCACCACGTAGCTACGAGCCCCCCCCCCCTCCCCCCACAGTAACAACACTCACACTACAGTCTCCATCTTCTCAAACAGCTGATCGTAGTCATCTATTTCTTCTTCTTCTTTCACAGCATCTTCTGTTTCTTCTTTTATCTCATTCTCTTGGTTGGCGAGAGGCGTGGAGCTCTCTGTCTGTACTAGTAAGCAGGATAGCTTCGATGTTAGGTATTGCTGTAGAGTGAAAATTTTATGTTAGATGTATTATATTTTTCCGTAAGATATAAGGTACGATAGATAAATAGTTATATAATGTAGAGTAAGTAAAATAGTATTTTTGTAAAGGGTCATATAGAGTCAAAGTTATAGTACATTAGGGGTCATAAGTAATTGGGGGTCAAATTAAATAAAACAGTACCTAATATTTATTTAAAAAAAAATAAACGTCGCCCCACACTAGGAATTTCTCCTGTATCGTAGGTGCGTTTGATGAAATATTACAAACACAAATACCCAGACTCGGGACAAACATCTGCGGATCGCACAAATTTTTGTCCCGTGCGGGAATCTAACCCGCAACCCTTTGCGCAGCAATCCAATCCCTTAGCCACTGCGCCAATCGGGTAGTCTAATAATTGTGTTTGAAAAGGGTGATATGGGGTCCTATTTAAAAGGGCGGTCATACAGAGTCAAAATCATAGATATTAGGGGTCATAAGTAAAAGGGGGTCAAAAAAAAACAGTATTATCTAAGAACTGTAAGAGAGTTAGGTTTATAGTACACCCACATTACACCTGTTACATTATAAGTCCTAATGTAATAGGGAGCGAGCGTGTCATTTTATTAAAGAAACCATATGCTTTAGGGGTCATATATTAAGATTATTAAGTAACACGGGGTCACAAAAAACGCAGTCTTATACTCAAACATACCTTGTAAACCAAATCTTTGGACTCGTACTCGTGCACCCTAAGCTGTCGGTCAAGACTCGAACTCACGACCAGCCGGCTGTCCCTCACGATGGCTATATCTGTGACGGCGCCCGCGCAGCCCTTGTACCCCTTATCTGGCTTCCCCTTCCGCAGGTCCACTTGATGTAACTGACCCCTACCGAAGCCTACTAGGACATTGCTGAGAAAAAATATTAATAAAAGTTAAAGTACACGTGAGTCAATGAATACATAACATCACGACTGTATTCTCGGAAGGCGTAGACAGAAATGATTTATTTTAACACGTCCTTTAGTTCCCGTCAAACCTCTAACTTAATTTATTGAATCCGGCCTACAGAATTAACCACCCCTTTCCTCCCGTGGGTGTCGTAAGAGGCGACTAAGGGAACATCCAGAAGATGGGCAGCAGCGTCTTCTGTCACTAACACTGCGATCCCCAAGCCGCTTGCCAAGCGTGGGGATTATAGCAACCCCCCCTTTCTAAGGGGGAGGCCTTTATTCAACAGTGGACGTCTTCCGGCTGATAATGATGATACCACAGGTAAGCCCTGATTGTAACAGACACTTACCGTTCATCAAAGCTATTAGCTATGCAGGTGGCGGCCATGTTTTCAAAGTCGACGCTTATAACGGGCCTCCTTTGTGCGCGACTATCATATAATCTGTGGATGGTGACGTCATTAGACAATACTTATTATACAAATAAATAATAATAAAGTAATATATTAATAGATTTCTATTATATGCGAAAGTATATAATGTATTAATAATACATATAACAAAAGAACAATTTTCATATTTTTTGTCTGCCTGTTTGTTTCGGCTAATCTCCGAAACGGCTGGACCGATGTCGACAGGACTTTAACTGCTAGATTATAATTAACTGATAATATAAGGAGTAATTTAGGCTACTTAAATTTCAGAAAAAAGGTTAAGGTTTCGCGCAAGGAGATGAAATCCCAAGGAATTCGAGTCCGAAAAATGACAATACCATTTAGCAAGATCTTATTTTCAATCCGTTCACGTACCTAACATATCCATGTCGCGAGCACACCGCGGCCAGGCGTCCTCCTCCTCCGCGCAGGAACAGCAGGTCGGACAGCCACACCGGCCGCCGCAGCTGCAGCCAGTCGTGAGCCAAGTTCTTGGCCACAAACGTTGGTGCTGGCTCGCCGATCCGCCAGATTTTAAGGTCATTTTCTTCGCCACCTGGTTTTAATTACATATGGAGGTTAGATTTCTGGGCAGTATATATTTTTTTAAAGAACTTCGCCCCAGACTAGAACTTACTCCTGTGTCGTGGTTGCGGTTCACAAACATGAAATAATAAAAATAATGTTCTCCTACCGAGTTTCAGTCACGGCGGCCTGTCTTATCTGAGACTAGCCAACTACGAAGATATTATAGTGCACAAGTATGCGCGCAGACACAGGTGCACTCCCTATTCCCTCACTCTCATAGTCCAGGACGGTGAGACACGACCGGAGAGAGATCAGGCGCAGGACCAACGGATTAACGTGCCTTTCGAAGCACAGAGGGATCTTAATATGTGAAAACGGTCACCCATCAGAAGACTGACCGCGGCGAGCACGACTTAACCTCGTAGATCGAACGATCTGCGCGGTAGCCACGTAGCTATGAGCCCCTTAAGCCCGAAAATGTAGTACATGAAATATCATATAAACAAACATCCAGACTCGAGACAAACATCTGCGGATCACACAATTTTTGGTCTCGTGCGGAAATGGAACCCGCAACCCTTAGCGCAGCAGTCCAATCGCTAAGCCACTGCGCCAGGTCGTCAATTAGTTAGTTGACACCATTAAACCCATTGGAATAATGGAACTGAAAATAACTAAATGTGCAGAACTATTAAATACGAACAAAAATGAACTTAAACAACACATACCCGTAGCAAACAGAGTATCATCGTCTGCACAGACCCTCATGCGGTCCACCTTGCCCACGTTCACCAGCTCCTCGGTCTTCTTGCTCCAGATCTTGACCACACCACTGGAGACGGCAGCCAACAGCTTCCGCTTGCACCTACCAAGGCCCACCACTGCACCGGGTGCAAAGTCTGCGGTGTAGGACTTTGTGAAGCCTTGCAGAGTGTTGTAGATTTGGACCTGCGGATAGAAATGGTTGTTAGTTAGACTTTAAACCTCATTAATATTATAAACCGGTAGGAAGAACAGACTTATAAATGGGAGGCGAAAACAGAAGATTTGTGAAACGATATAGGGGGACACCGGACAGACTAAATAAAATAAAATTACATTAATATTATAAAGGAGAAAGTTTGTGTGTGTGTTTGTGCAATTGTTACTTATTTACACTCAAACAGCTGGGCCAATTTTGATGAAATTTTGTATGGAAGTCGCTGACACCCTCGATTAACACATGATTATACATACATATTGCGCAGAAAATCAGCGCTGAGACTTTGTCTCGCACGGGGTCGCAGCCTTAATGCTGAGCGAGGGCCGTATAACGTGCGTGGGACGCATATACCCCCTTCAATTTAATTTTTTTTTCTCGGTATGTTTATATATTTTGTGTTATATGCGTTTTACTCATGTGATTAAAAATATTTTCTTTCTTTCTTTCTATATTTGTGAAAGTTACTCTGTCTATTACACTTTCACAGCTAAACCACTAAACCAATTTTGATGTTTGATTTATTCATAATAGTTTAAAGGTTAGAATTTTGATGAAATTCTGTGTGGAATAAGCATGGTTCTTAAAAAACGACAGGCTACTCTTATCCCAGCAGAAAGGATACAGACAATTTTACCACACAGATGATGTTGGGTGGAAGATGAAAAATAAAGTTACAAGGAATTCCTCCTGTATCGTGGGTGCGTTTCACAAACATGTAATATCACAAACACAAACAATCAAATGTGCATCGCAAAAAAAAATTGCCCCGTGTGGGAACCCACAACCCTTAACGCAGCAGTCTAATCGCTTAGCCACTCCGCCAATCAGGTTGTCTACGTCACCTGTTGATTTTTCCTCCCGATGAGTATCTCTGTCTGTTCTGCATTCCCCCACTCCAGTCTTGTGATACACTCATCTTTTTCCAACGTCTTTATGTCCACAAGGTTTTCTATATTCTTTTTATTGTTCTTTGTGAGATCTGTGTGGTATTTTATGTCTGAAATTGAATCAAAGTTAGCTAATACTACTAAGGATATTATTGTGTTGTGGCTATATATTTTTTTATTACTAAATAGTTATGAGCTTGCCTACAATTTACCTGATAGTGTGCCTATCTAATATAAACCGTATGACTTGTTGATAAAGATATTTTTATTTGTTAATTATATATATTATATTTCTAGTAGGTATTACTTTTGAATCTATTACGATGACAATATCGTTCGTGTCTTATTGGCACTCAGTTTATAATCATTATTACGATTATTACCAATAATTTAGACAAACTTCGATGTTTCAATCGAATTATGCTAATAAAAGTCATAAGAAGACTCTGAGAAGTAATATGTGAGTGAATTAGGCCCGAATTATAAAGTTTAACATAAATAAATATTATTCCAGCGCTTAGATACGGTTAACATTTAGGTTGGTCGAAAATAATATTCTACACTTATTCACTGCAGAAATCGGAGATTATCAGCCTTGTTTATACAGATTTCAGGATATATAACGAATTCTACGTAACCTAATAGTGAGCATAATTAATTAAAAGTAGTTCTAGTCCATCGGATTAAGGTTAAAAATGTTATATTTGATACTAAACATAACAACACTTAAATTCTGAACATTGTCGAAATAATAAGGTAAAAAGGTACTTACGTTTGAATGATCCTATCCTACTGGCAACAAATATATCTACCTGCTTATCCTCTGGTAATAACATTGTTAATTCCTATTTATTTATGTTATTTCCTAAATAATAAACCGCATTTCAACTCGTAAACACGTGAAATTTTATGTCATTTGAAAATGACACATGGCTAACATGACAGATATTAAGACAGCGATTTTTATTATTGCCAGCTTATGAATTAACAATAATTAGTAGTTTTGTTTAATTCTTTTTGATAATCTAGATAAATATAGTTGAGATCAGGGTAAATTGTAGTTTTAGGTGTAAACACGGACGCATATATTTCCTTCACGCTCATAAATCGGACAACTGCCTCGTCGGTAATTCTCAGTAATAACACTGTGCCCGGTTGATGGCAACAGGCTCGCCTCCTATTACATTGGGATCTAAAAACATAACTAGCGAAATGTGGGTGTAATAAATGTGCACTTCTATCTACCCCTTCGGGGAAAATAGGCTTAATGTTATATTGTGTCATTATCCGTTTGCAGAGTGAATAGACAACACTGGAGAGATATGGCGCCGCAGACAAGAGCTAGACCGACGGCAAGCTTACGTTTAAAAACTTAAAATTACAAAATAAAACTATTAAATACACAAATAAGTTTATTTCCAAAATGTTTCCTTAAACAATATATATTTTTAAAAACCTGACGAGTATTCCTTTCTATATTGGCTGCAAATAGACCTGTTCTGTATTATCCCCCACTAAAAGTAACTAAATGCCAGGATTAGGCCAAGGGAGTCGTTCAAGGTACAATCATAAAGTTGATAAATGCTAAATAATGACGGTGGCGATGATTGGGCTGAATATTAAATTACCTTACCTTACATAATCAGGGTTACCAAATCTTAAAAAAATCTGGGTCATGCCCATTATTAATCCCTGAATATTCCCCAAAAAAAGATAAAAAAAATCCCTAATAAGCAGTTTTTATTCAAAAGAAGGTCGTGAACGAATCTCTGGCAACCTTCTTACAACCCGGAATTTTGCCCTCGAGTTGGTAACACTGACTATGTTGTAGTGGTAGAAATAGAGTGATTATTTCAAATATTATCATCGATTATAAGTCTAAAGATGTTGATTATTATTATATTAATCAGTTAAGTGAATAGATAATTAAATGGCTTGATAGTGTCTTAATTACATTGTAGCCATACAACATAGAAAGTCATCTTAAAAGTTAGGATCTAGCATTTTAGGCGGTTACCATGACTTTAATCTGGTTGCATACAACGAGATTAACGTTAAAAATCGATATTTGATCACGTTCATGACAGGATACTGTATTAATGGTTGAGAGGTAAGCGAAGACATTTTCAAGTAAGTTGTAGCCTAAGGCACAGATGTTAGAAAATGTTTAAATGCCTGCAATGTTTAGGACGCCATTGCAGGAATAAACACATTTTTACATAAAGTAGCGTATTTAAACGAGTTTAGGACAAAGATAAATGCGTTAAGAAAATAAATGAGTAAGTTACCAGTGAGATGACTGTAGCGATAACAATAATAAGCATATTAAATAGGCGAATTCATTATAGTCTCTAAAGCAAATTGAGTCAAAATTGATTCTAAGATTGTAAAATGATGTCAGCTTAGAATCTTTGTATTATGAAATACTATCATTCTACAAACGCGTCGTTAGAAGCTCATATGTTGTAATACTTCTAATGAATAAGATTTGTAATAAAATAGATTTGCAAAACGCATAGCTAATATTTTAATAACCATCGAATACAATATTATATGGCAAAGTTGCCAGTAGTGTTTATAGAGATTATTATTTATATTTTCACGTTCTTTTTGATATTACATTGAGTTTAAAGCAGTCTATTCATAAACTGTTTGATTCGCGATGATAATGCGGTATAGTTTGTAAATTTTTGTTGGTTTCGTACGTTTAGGATGGCAAATAATAAAAGAGGAGATATGTATGGTCAATAAAAATCAATTTAGACTCAATAGCTTACAAGCGCATGAAATGAAATCACTGTAGAAGAAAGAGACTAATAATAATTACCAAAAGCAGGTAGATATACAAAAAAGATGGCAACCCTAAACTCTATGGTCGGGGAAATTAGTAGTAGTGGGAGGTTCCTCTCAACTACAATATAAATAGTAAACCCGGATTTTCCTGCTTTTGGCTTGCCTTAGCTTAGCTAAAAGCAACTTTATAAATACTAACCTAACGCCATCTACCGGCTTTCTTGTTTAAAGACACTTCTTTACAAAAATTAGGGTAATGATTATTTTTAAAACAACTCTTTGCACGCAAAATGTCTTCAGCCGCGGGAAAAGTATATAAGACCATTATAGCATGAATATTATAAAAAAATCCTGTCAATTAATAACTAAATTGAACTTAAAAAGTCAGTTACTAAAGCAGAACTCAAACTGCCCCATCACTTGACGAAAGATATAATGTCAATCCAAATAAAACTGTTAGTAACCAACGTTATAATTAACGTTATAAAATATAGCATCATCTTATCAATTTGCACTAGAGTTCTGTTTTAAAACTGTCAAATTTTCAGCTATCCCGTCAAACGTTACCAAAAATCACTAATTCTTGAGATGTAGACGGACTTTAGTACCATAACCTCAAAAATAAGCTATTTTTGAAGAGTACAAGATTCCAGTATGTCTAAAATAGAACTAAAGTCTTATTAACTGCCTAAAAAGAAGCCTAAAGACTTTCTATCTCTAAAAATAATTTGCAGCTCGTCAATCTTGCTAGAACTCAAAAACGGCTTGACAGATTCTGTTGAAATTATTTGTGCATTTAAGTAGGTATGATGGTTTAGAATTAGATTCATTGGCCCCGGTAGGCCGTGATCGGTTTGTTACAATATCTGCCGGGCCCACCAGTCATTGATAAAACTCATAGAATCGACGATGAAGCCACGCGCACCGATGTCTTCGATTAACTTTCTTCCAAAACTTTTCGTCCAAAACTTTCTTCTTGGTCCATTAATGGGTTTCGCCAGTACTCGGCGGGGCCACTGCCCCGATACCCCCAGCTCCGGCACTCTCGTCTCCCTCGTCTCCCATAGCGCCGCCCAACAGAGCTTGGCAACACGAGCACATGAGGCACGTGAGACAAGCGACGCACGCTGCACACCCTAGCTTATTGGCTATTCCGGCAACGCCTCCTTGCTGTTGCTGACCTAGGGAGAAAAGGTTTACTTAATAAGGGATCGTCCGTTGCCACGTGATGTTTTTAGTACCTGGTGATACTTGGTGAAGCTTTAACCTAACCCCTACCCAAAATCAAGTGTATTTTTTTGGTATAAAGTATTATAAAAAGCTTTTTGGAGATACATGAAGTGGTTCCTGTGAGATGCGGACAAAACTGCGGCCAACAGCTTGTTATCCGTTGTTGTTAAACGTAACTTAAAATTTCGTTATCGTTGTTCGGATAACGTTATTTTCCATATATAATAAAATGAGTAACGTTTCAAGTCCCTGTTGTCTTCCATGCTATTTCTTCTTATCGTATGGTTGATGAACAACCTGGTGTCAGAGTTTACACCGCCTGTAGTCCTCTGACATGGCTTTACACACCGTTGAAAAAGACATTGTATATATCATGTTTGTGTGTATGTATGTTTGTATGTACTTTATGTATGTTTGTATGAAATTTCGTATACTATATCATGTATAAGTTTTGTGTCTATACAATATTATGGTACTTTTGAGCTGGTCTGATGATAGAGTCAGAAGGTGGTCATAGGAACTCTGTAACGCAATGACGCAATCCCATCGTGGTTGGGCTTGTTAAATTTGCACTTTGAGCCTAGCTGATTTAAATTCTTAATTCTTTATTGTACACAAAAAACATATGATTACATAATAGCATTATGACATTTGATATACAGAGGCGAGCTTAAAATTGAGTTCTTTTACAGAAAACCTTTGAGTAATTGAGAGATTTAGGCTTAGACGGTAGAAAAGTGTACAACCGAAAAGCTTGTGTTTAAAAATATATTTTTGATAGAAACTTATTATTATGTTAAATAATGATACCTCCGTATCCCTGGCCAGGGTATCCTTGTCCTGGGTATCCCTGTTGCGCATAACCTTGCTGAGGATACTGCTGTGGATATCCCTGAGAAAAAGTCAGACCGTTCACTTAACACTAAACACGACGATTGACGATTTTAACGACCCGATTGGCGCAATAGCTATATCACATGCACAAACACCCGGACGAACATCTGCGGATCGCACAAATTTAAGTCCCATACAGGAATGAAACCCGCAACCCTTAGCGCAGCAGTCCAATCGCTTAGCCACTGCGGTAAACAGGTCGTCAAAAACTTTGTAAGGCACACAATATTTTGGTAAACAGAAATGAATTTTCGTTTGTAAAGAATCCTTGTAGAGCTTTCACATAGATACAGTTATGAATTATCTGCACAATATGGGTATATTATTACATCAACCTTACAAATTAAATAAAAAAGACAACTAAAACTGAATTTATCATCACTCACGAAAGCTAATAGTAAAACTTATCCTGCAGAAGAAAAGCAAATTAGAAAAAAATAAACCTGTCAATTTAGCCCGCCAAAAAACAAAGGTGACTATATTGATAGCGGCTAAATTGACGTTACAATCTCTATCTTACAAAATAAACTAATGCTGTCAATTTAGCTTACCGAATAATAGAGGTGACTAAATTGTAAATTGACAGTGGCTAAATTTACCTTTACACCGCGTGCAGTTTGTAAATTTACCCAATTCAAAGTCCGAGACAGACTTATTAAAAGTTTGACTACTATTTACCTGTCCGTTTCCTTGCATCCCTTGCAAAAGGCCGAATTGACCATACGTAGGGGGTGGTCGTTGTTCATACGGCGGGGGAACTCCATTGTATCCCCCGGGGTTGGACCCCGGCACGTGCGCTAGGGGCCCCTGCGCCATTTGTATTCCCTGGCCATACCCACTCCCATACACTTGTAACGGGGGTCGTTCGTGCGCTGGGCCATAGTGTATATTTTGACCTTGTGCAGGGGGTCGGCCTAAGTCTAAGGACCCCGCGTGACCCGTGTGCCTGCTGTGCTCATGGACCTTGGTTCTAGCTTGTTCTAGGGCCCCAGCGTGACCCTGGTGCCTACTTTGACCCTGCGCTTGGGTCCTCGCTTCGGTAAGAGCTCCCTCAAGTCCACGATGTCTACTTTCACCCTGAGGCTGGGTTCTAGCTAGTTCTAAGGCCCCTACGTGACCTTGGTGCCTATTTTCACCCTGAACTTGGGTTCTAGCTTCTTCCAGGGGCCCCGCATGACCTCGGTGCCTACCCTGCTCTTGAGCTTGGGTCCTAGCCCCGTCAAGAGGGTCCTCGAGACTTCTGTGACGATTCCGGTCCTGCATTGGGGTTCTGGGGTCATCTTGGGCTCCCCTATGACTTAGGTGACCTTGAATGGGTGTTTGGGGTCTTGCTGGATCTGGAGGTCTGGTAGGTCCATGGGTTTCGAGCGTTGGACCCCCAGCGATGCCGCTCTGCATTCGTGTATAATCCACAACATGTTATAATCATCAGAAATTAAACAGATAAACAGAAATATGTACATAAAGTATGGAGAGAGAGAGAGATAAAGTATTAGATGAAGAGAAGATGGACAGATACTATTCAATGAACAAGAGTAAATCACTAAACTATTTTAATTAAATTTGGTATAGAGAAGGCAACTTGTTGAAAGGAGAAGGAGCCCAACTAAGTCTTAACAAACCCATAGAAAAATTGGCAGACAGAAACCCGAAACTCTGACAACCAAGCTTACTAAAGATCGTGTCACCAGTAACTGTGTTGTTGAGGTCAGATAGACAGGCGTTCTATAGAGTACTGGTGTCCGGCTGCGTCTTTAGACTGGGAGCCGACCGCAACAAAGTTGGGAATAGCCAGGTAGAAGGTACATGGCCAGCATAGTTTAACCTGTACAGCTGATGCTAAGCCAATCCCCTTATCTGAATCTATAGCTAGAAACTTATTGGAATCACACTATCTCTTTCTTACAAATGTCATTGAAAAGGAATGCTAGATGCGAGTCTACACGAGAGAGACCTGTAGAGAACCATTGTGGATTGTACACGATTGCCAAACAGCATTTTATTAATAATATAACTAATTACAACTAATAGATATTAATTATAAAACTAAAGTAATAAAGATAAGTCATTTATTTATACATAAATTGCAAAGATACAGGCATAGTTACAAAATAATTAAAAACGCCTTAAAACTAATTAAAATGTGGCGCCGATTCTGTTACAAGCTTAGCTAATTTAGCATCACTACTCATTTATGCTGAATCTAAAAAGTATACTCACACTTAATTTATTATTTATAACTAAACCAATCCATCAAAGATTGCACTCTGCAAATGCTTATGACCCAAAAACGACAACTTCAAAAAAACTTAGACGATAAGTCCACAATACAATAGTTACATTTTAGCCAACTCTGAATGCGCTTTATAGATCTCAGCCATATACGGGATAATAAATCGCAGCGATCGAGAGCACGCAAATCGACGCGATCAATCGCTTAAAATTGCACCGCACACACATCGGCGATCGGTCACTGCGATCTGTAGCGTGTTTACAAGATTGAATAGGATTTTGTAGGGATCTGCGATATCGCTAGCGATTAAGTAAATCGCTTAAGATGTTGACATAGGTACTCTTGCGATCCGTCGCTGCCTTCAGTGTGTTGAGACGGATCGCTGCAATCCATCGCCCCGTGTGTTGCGCCCTTTAGTCTCCTTCTAACAAAAAGGGAACATATTTAGTCTTGTCAAGTCAGCCTACTTGCTTATATAAACTAAATTTAGCCCTCATTGTACCTCATCGCATTTCTGTGTAAGACAAGGTAAGGCTAAATTGACAGAAAAAAACTAAATATGTCTATCCCTTTCCAACGACGTATGCGCGAAAGAGATGTAGTGTGTTCATTAGTTAAGCTTTATATGCAACAGAATCAGGGCCAGGTAATGAACGTTAATTATATAATATTACATATATTATCAGGAGTCAGTCCGCACAGAATACTGTACCCTAACATCATGTCAATAAAGATCATTATTTCCTGTCCATACTTCGTCTGAGGGTAGCTTCCCTGGCCAAGAAGCTTCATAGAATATTGAACCCTAACGCTATGTTAATAAAGATGATTATTACCTGTCCATACCCCTGCTGAGGGTAGCCTCCAGACTGGCCGTACGGAGCCTGTTGCGGGTACCCTTGACCGTGCGCTCCATACGGAGCTGCCTGGCCCTGACCAAATGGACCCGCTTGGCCTTGGCCAAACGGGCCACCCCCGTACTGGCCCCCATGCCCTTGGCCAAATGGACCCCCTTGTCCATACGGACCCCCTTGGCCAAACGGACCCCCTTGCCCGCCGAAGGGCCCGCCTTGTCCTTGATGTCCTGGCTGCGGACAAACGCGATATGTTATGGAAAAAAAAAATAAGTCACAGACTCACAGCATCATTATCTAATGACATTGTTGTGAACACTTTCACTTTCGCTGCGTCGCCGGGAGGCCGCGGGCGGGGACTGCGGTCGCGGCGGAGGGGGCGCATCGGTCATCGGCGCTCAGCAGCTTGGCCAACCAGTACGGCATCATCCACCGACTTGAACGCGCACATCATAATTTATATCCCCCGTTTTAAGATCAAGACCGTTTGTTACAATATCAATACAGTCTATTCTAGTTACCGCTGTTTTAATAGGCTCGTCCTACTAAGACCCGTAGGACATAATAACTTCCTTCTAACATTATCAACAATTCAACATTGTTTTTGATTAGCTTCATATTTTTATTGTAATCCAGAGCTTAGCAATAAAATTGGCATGTTTTATTTTCTTTTATACGTGAACAATTAAAAAAAGCGATGTTGCAAGCTAAAAGCAGAGTTGGAAAATAGTATCAATTGATGTGCTAATTGCTAAATTAATATCAATTTAAATATTAATTATTTACGCCAATGGTTATTGTAAGTAGTTTAATATTTAAAATGAATAATAATAAAATCAGTTATAACAGCTGGATATCAAAAAAAGGTAAAACGTGAGTGTTTATACTCCCAATAAAGTAAATCACTTCTACCCCTTCAGGGATTACAGGTCTACAGTTGTTGAAAGTCGCTGGCAATCGTACGACTCAAAACAATTTGAAACCGATTGACATCAAAAGACATTACTAGTTGCACACACGACCGACAAAAATATGATTTCATAATTATATCAATCTTGCAAGAATAGAGCTTGCCCGTACTCATTGCCGCGGTGTAACTGTTACCGCTGTACGTCACTATTACAAAAAATCACTGTGTACGTGGTTCGGAAGCGGAGCGCGCTGTGCTCGCAGTGAGTCGATAACAAACAGGTAGAAATTCTGTATCCGTAACTGCTGCACGTATTAACCAAAAGTTATAGAGTGTACGGGATTTACGAACTCTAAACTAACTCTGGAACCTCGTTGCAGTATCAGTTACAGCTCACTAATACGTACGCTGGATCGACGTTGCGAGCGACGATCGTATCACCGTTTCTCGCGCACACAGTAGAACCTTGATTTGTTATCTGTCCGGTAACAGTTATAGCTTGCTGGTGAGTTACACTTACACAGACACTATCGAAGACGATGTCTGCCGCTACGTGTACAGCTCACGATGTCTGTAAATATCTGTATTCGGTCATAATATCTACCTTTTGTTACTAACCATATTCCCCATCGTGATGTTGAGTTTATAAAGCCAAATTTAAGACTTCATTACTGTGTTTTTATGAATATATATTATTTCGGACAACATTTCGTTAGCTATCGCCGGAATTTGTCAGCCATGTGTCAGTGGTGACAGGTATCGAAGCTGCAAGAATTTTTTGACAGAAGAAGCCTTTTTTGACAGGAGAAAAGGTTTTATAGTTTTTATAAGAGCCAGTCTGTACAGTCGACAGAGGCACACAGGAAACCGGGGGAGGGGGGGGGGATAGGGACAAACCCTTTTTAAAGATTCAAAGAAATGTTATTAAATCTTGTTACTTGCAATTTCGTTAGTTAACTATCTAAAGAAACTAAAAAAAAATCGTTTCCTTTTATACTTGAAAGTAACGCAATTTCGTCCGTAAAAAAATCGTTTTCCGGAAATTTTAAAATATCGAATTAATTAACTAATTGGTTACGATTGGTTCAGTCCTCAGAGGTTAAATAGGTGTTAATTAAAAACTTAGTGGACGTTACCTTAATTTAGTAAAACAAAAATATGCTACAACCTAATTCAAAATCTATTTCAAAGTCAGTACCCCCGGAAAAACATACTGATTCTATCGCCAGGCTGCGGATGTGGAGGTCAACACCCAGGCTCCACATTCTCGGCCTGCGAGCGACGGATTTGGAGCAGTTCGTTGCCCAACCAGATAGGCCCGAGTAGGCGGCGTGCGCAGGTGTTCCACGCGCGCCTTTCGAGAAGGTTCGTGAGGCCGTACGAAGTAAGCGGGTCCCGCCGGGAAGAGGCGGCAAGACCTCTCGAAGGATGCGGTGCAGCGTACGCAGAGGCCCATCCCTCAATCTTAGGTAGCTAGGAGGACACCCTGGAGTTTTAGCCGGTAAGAGTCGGCACACGCCTCCACCCGCCCCAGGCCAAAGTAAAAAACGGCTTCACGAATTTTGTATAATCTTGAATGACTGAATTGACTACGAAAGCTAAATTAAACTAAGTTTACTTATTATTTAAATAAGTTATTATTCTTGTCTTATAAATCTTAATAACTCTACAGAAAACCAAAGCGGTTACATTATTGAACACTATCATTTAAACCTCAACTGAAGAAGAATCTATTTTTACACGACTGCCCAAAAAAAGGAGTGTAATGTTTTCAGGGTTCATGTATGTATGTGAGTTTATTTATTGCATCATAACTTCTGAATGCCTAAACCGATTATGATGTATGGAGTGTCGATAGAAGCCTTACACTCTCGCGAGTAACATAGGCTATAAAACAATGAAAGAAATAAAAAAAATATAATTCAAAAAATTAAAAAACACAACTGCCGGGACAAAAGACGAACTAAACAGTGAAAAACAAGTTCCATCGCTGTCTGGGGACCGTTCTGTGGAACACTGTCTTATCTAAGAGGTACCCAGTCTGCTATGGAACTTGTTTATATATTTTTAAACATATCTAAAAACAATTAAAACAAGATTCATAATTAGGTACCTGTATTCCCAGCTTTAGTAAATTTTCCAAATTCTCTCAAGAAGACCACTTCTGGCGCCTCTCTTCTTCTGCTACAAGTCTACAGAAGAGTCTGTCGTTCTTCGGAAGCCGGTCAATCGTTGTCTATGACGCCACTGGGACAGCAGGAACAGCATATAGCCGTCAAGCAGGCGAACACACAACAATGCTGCATTAGAGGGTCCTGCGAACTTCTCATTGTCTTAATACCAGCCCCCTTACCATGACTCTTAAAGCAGACAGTTTCCGATGTGAAAGTGAGACGCCGCGCCGCACCTTCACGTGCAGTGTAGCAGCATCTCGCTTCCTCAGCGGAAACTGTCCTGCTTAAAGTGCTAAGATGAGCGTGAATTGTAGCCATTGCAGGTCATTTTCCGATGTGGAAGCGAGACGCCGCTACGTACAGTGTAGTGCGGCGTTTCGCTTTCTATACCGAGTATTAGGTAATGAGTATTAGGTATGACATACCTAATACCGGGTCTTTTTACTCTAGGGATGTTGTCTACATTCACAAATATTTTGGAATAATTTTAAGTCTGAAAAAAGGGATACGAAAACTGAACCCACATAACTGACGACCTGATGGCATAATGGCTAAGCGATTGGACTGCTGCGTTAAGGGCTGCGGGTTCGACTCCCGGACGGGACAAAAACTATATGATCCACAAATGTTTGTCCCGAGTCTAGGTGTTTGTGTAAGTGATATTTCATGTTTGTGAAACGCACCCACGATACAGGAGGAATTCCTAGTGTGGGGCGACACTAGCGAAATTTGGGTGTACTATCTAGTTTATTACACGACTGGCGAAAAAAAGGAGTGTAATGTTTTAAGTCATATGTTACTAACACGGCTATGGATTAATTTTGGTCCGAAATAAATAAATAATAATTATTAACATATACCTCTGCCTACATATATAGATGACGTAAAGTACCTTCAAGGGAGCTCCAAAATCTTCAAGACTAATCGTAGTCTCCATCTTGGTTCATACCCATAGCGCCGGCTATGGCCTGGCAGCATGAGCAGAACAGGCAGGTGAGACACGCCATGCACGCTGCGCAACCGCAGGCCTCACAGATGCCTAGCCGCTGAGGGGGCGGGCCTTAGAGGAAGAGAGATCTATGTATAAATAATAATAATGTTCTCCTGGAGTTTCGGTCACGGCGGCCTGTCTCAGCTGAGACGAGCAAGTATGCGCGCTAACACAGGTGCACTCCCCATTCCCTCGCTCTCACAGTCCGGCTAAAATGCGCCTTCCGAAGCACGGAGACGTCTCGACTCTCGACATGACGATATCAAAACGGTCACACATATCAATAATGACCGCGGTGAGCACGGCCTAGCTATGTGGCTACCTCGTAGATCGACCGATATGCCATATGTGGCAGCTATGGCTACGCCTCCTAAATGGCACGCCGCACGATTGATTTTGATGTTTTTTATATTTGGTTCACCGGAATGGTTCTTAGCTAAACTTACAAGCCATAGCAGTGATAGCCGCGTGGTATGACCGTTGGACTAGCAAGCCAAAGGTCGCAAGCTCAAACCCCGGCACGCACCAATGTCTTTTCGAATTCATGTGCGTGTTAAAAATTAGTTATCAGTTGCTAAAAACGGTGAAGGAGAACATCGTGACGAAACCGGCACACCCTACAGAGGCCTACAGGCGGTTTAAACTCTGACACCAGGTTGTTCATCAACCATACGATGAGAAGAAGAAGCAACTGTTGGATCCGAAAGTTAGCTTGCCGACATCCAGCGTATTTTTAAAGTACTGTACTAACAAATATAATTCTAAATTGTCTGCACCCCTTTTTATTTGTAAAATTTATTGAGCATAACTTGGGGGCTCTTATGTTAGCGATCAGAAAGTACCATTTTAATTCAATAGTTGGTGTGCAAGTATAGAGACTCCACGAGGGACGATACTCAAGTAAGTCCGGCACACTCTGGACGGTCAACCTCGCTACCATCCTTGTTGACTGACCAATCTCTACACCACGGCATGACCTATTCCATGTGGCTATTGGCTCATGCCGATACGAAGAAGAATTAAATAGTTCAAATTATTTTTCTCTTTATCTGATATTTACCTCCGTAGTAACCCTGGTTCCCTCCCTGGTACCCTCCCTGATAGCCTCCCTGATAACCTCCCTGATAGCCTCCTTGGTAGCCCCCTTGGTACCCCTGCGGGGGCCCAAAATAGCCCTGTGAAATAACAAGACATCATGCTCAAACGCACTTTCCTTAACAAGACGTTTTTAGCCGACTTTATAGAAGGAGGTTATGTATACGGGGCTTATTTTTTTCGTATGTCCTTTGTACACCTATTTCTCCGAGATATCTGGGTCGAATTTAGATGTTTGACGTTTAAAAATAATATACGTGTCAGAGAACAAAAAAAAATTTACAAAATGCATTTTTAAGATTACGGTTTCGGTTCAATGCTGAAATGGACTGCTGTAGCTCACAACCGAGAGGAATGGAGGAAGGAAAGGGAGGCCTTTGACCTGCAGTGGGTCGACCAAGGCTGACATAAAAATAATTCGGTTCATATTTACCTGAGTATATGTTCGGTCATAAGGCCGCTGACCGCCTGGCTGTAAACAGACATATATTTGTCAACTTAAAAGCAAAGTTTACGACGGTCAAGCTTAACTCTAGCAGCAGGTACTGCGATTATGATAGCCAAGACTAGCCAACTACGCAGGAGATATTATAGTGCACAAGTATGCGCGCAGACACAGGTGCACTCCCTATTCCCTCACTCTCATAGTCCACGACGGTGAGACACGACCGGAGAGAGATCAGGCGCAGGACCAACGCAACGGCTTAACGTGCCTTCCGAAGCACGGAGGGGTCTCAACATGTGGAAACGGTCACCCATCACAAGACTGAGTCGGCGAGTACTCCCTCAAATCTAGAATCGAATCTAAACTGATATTATAAAGAGGAAAATATTGTTTATTTGTATGTTGAGGGTAATCTCCGAAACTAATCATCCGATTTCCAAAATTATTTTACCAATATTTAGAAAAAGCCTTCAGGGTGGCAAAGGCTTTCAAAAAGGTGAAATATAGTCCGGAAAAAACACGAAAAAAATGTCAACGCTGAAGAAGTCGCGGGATGAATGTCGTGGTAAATAATGTGGAAATTTTATGAATAATGCAAGTACAGCCTGATTGTGCCGCATGGTATCCGGTTTAGAATTGACCAGCCCCTATCCTCCCGTGGGTGTCGTAAGAGGCGACTAAGGGAAAATCCAGAAGATGGGCAGCAGCGTCTTCTGTAACTTGACCACCGTGATCCCCAAGCCGCCTGCCAAGCGTGGGGATTATGGCGCCCCTCCTCCCTTCTAAAAAGGGGAGGCATTCGTTCAACAGTGGACGTCTTCCGGCTGATGATGATGAAGTAGAGCGACCCCGAGTGCTACCTAATGTGTCCAGCTCATCTTCTTATCGTATGGTTGATGAACAACCTGGTGTCAGAGTTTAAACCGCCTGTAGGCCTCTGACATGGCTTTACACACCGTTAAAAAATCTTTCAGATGTGCCGGTTTCCTCACGATGTTTTCCTTTGACGTTTTAAGCAACTGATAACTAATTTATAGTACGCACAACGCACATGAATTCGAAAAGACATTGGTGCCGGGGTTTGTGCTTGCGACCTTTGATTTGGCAGTCCTACGGTCATACCAATCGGCTATCAGTGCTTTGTCCAGCTCATGTTATGAAGTAAAATACTTACATTGTTACCCATGCTGCTTACAAGTTAAATGAATGTGTTAGCAGGATCAGAATCTTGAAGATGTTTTTAGACATGGTATTGTCTGCTTGGGGCTCGTTTGTTGGTATAGAATCAGCGGTTGAGAGGTCAGCTTAACTAACGAAAGAACGCCGCTTTTATTTAGACAAAACATGGGATTTTATGGCCGAAACATTTCAATAAGATGTTCTTTTTCACAGAAGATTTTGATTGAACGAAAAGGACGTGTAATTGTTTTGTGGTTTTGATTATGTAATGTCAAAACTACCATGTTCTTTTTCGTCTTTTTTTAGTATTTTTTTTACGCTCCATCATTTTAGAAAAGAGTTTTAATATCGAATTGTTCTGCATTTTAAAAAGACTGACTGTTAAAGTTTCTAGCTGGTTCCCAGCCAATTCCTTGCTATCTATGTTGCTTGGTTGCTATTTAGAAACATGTTCTTTCCATTTCTTACAAAGGAAGCAATAGGCATGCATATAATTACGCCTGTATTCCTAAAAGGGTAGCTAGAACATGGAGTTGCTCATCCTTTCGACTTGCAATCAAAGTAGTAAAACTGAAGAAGATACTCCGAAGCACAGAGTGTTAATGTAAAATAACAACTACAACAGCACCTCCTATCTCATCCTCGGGTGTTGTAGGAGGCGACTAAGGGAAAATACAGAAGATGGGCAGCAGCGTCTTCTGTAACTTGACCAACAATACTGCGATCCCCAAGCCGTTTGCCAAGCTTTATGGCAGCCCCCCCCCCTTGACGAGGGATTGGCCATTGTTCAACAGTGGAGACTGTGGAGAGAGGACGTCTTCCAAGTTCCAACTGATGATAATGATGATAAAATGTCGTCTCTGTACTGTTGTCGAGAAGGATTGAGCATTGATCACCACGCTAGCTCACTACGGGGGATTTCAGATAATTAAATCCAGGTTCCTTACGATGTTTTCCGTCACCGTTAGTCAGTGTCTTAGAATACCTAAGAAAGTATTTATGACATTGGAAAAGACTTCACAGATTTACCTATGACAAAACCTGACTCGAGAATCGAACAAAATACCTCATGCTCAGCAGTTGCGCATTGCGATCACTAGACCAACGATAGGTACAGTCAGTATTATCATATTAAGTTGGATATTATAACTGACCAATCTCTCACATACGAAAAAAATCGAAATAAGTAGATATAATTTATAGTTTGTCCTAACAGATTATAAATTAAGTACCTACCACCTACTAAACCATAGTTACTTGAATTTCATAATTTACTAGCTTTTTCCCGCGGCTACGCTCGCATTAATATTTTTTTTTTGTCAGTTTCATGCCCTTCCTGCAAAAGTGACGAAATTTGTGAAAAATGTAAACAATGCGGAAGCTAGTCAATTAAAAATTTGCCTGTCTGTTTATGACATCAAAATAATATAAAAAGCACTGACCGTAGGACTGCCAAGTCAAAGGTCGCAAGTTCAAACCCCGGCACGCACCAATGTCTTATCGAATTCATGTGCGTATAATAAATTAGTTATCAGTTGCTAAAAACGGTGAAGGAAAACATCGTGAGGAAACCGGCACACCTGAGAGATTGTTCAACGGTGTGTAAAGCCACGTCAGAGGCCTACAGGCGGTTTAAACTCTGACACCAGGTTGTTCATCAACCATGCGATAAGAAGACATCATAATAACAGCTTTTTACTAGATAAACATAATAAAAATGCAATTTAAATAAATGTTGTTTGTCTGTCGGTCTGTCTGTTTGTTCCGCCTTCTCTCCGAAAGGACTGGACCGATTTTAACGGGGCTTTCACTGGCAATAGCTGATGTTATAAGGAGTAACTTAGGCTACTTTTAATTTGGAAAATATTTAAGTTTATAAATAAACTAGCGGCCCGCTCCGGCTTCGCACGGGTATAAAATATATATTATAAGTATTTCTAACCTATTTAATAGATTTATACATATAAACCTTCCTCTTCAATCACACTATCTATTTAAAAAAAACCGCATCAAAATCCGTTGCGTAGTTTTAAAGATTTAAGCATACATAGGGATATAGGGACAGAGAAAGCGACTTTGTTTTATACTATGTAGTGATAAATAGCCTTACAATGAGTTAAAAAAATCATATTCAAACAGATAAATCTGCTTACTGCTACGTACCTACAGTTTTTTTTTATAGAAATCCACGGAGACGAAGTCCCATAAGCTAGTATACATAGTATAATAATTATTTTATTCTATTCAAGCACAAATCACACGACGTTTCTGTAATTACTACTTAGGGTCTTTATTTTTCCACAGTGACGTCACAGCGGCTAGTTCTGTGTGCCTGAATGATGTTTGTATGTAAATCAATCTATCCGTACTAAGAACATACTAACTCAGTGAATTGATAACTACTATATAAGGAGAGGTTCCATTAATGCGACTGCGGTTATTTTGCCGCAACTCGTAACCGCAACTTATAAGAATAATAAAATCGTTTATTTGCATTGAAAGATTATTTGTAAGATCAAGTAGTTTATATTCTTTTACTTCGTAACGCGCCAGTGTTTTACACACTGTTATTATTATCATCATCAGTCGGAAAACGTCCACTGCTGTACAACGGCCTCCTACTTAAGGGGGGGAGGGGGGAGTTGCCATAATTATTATACATCATGGCAATACGTTCGTGCCCGGTTAATTGCAATAGACTTATAACATAACTGGGGAAATGTGAGTGTTCTAAACCCCAAGGCTCTGCCTATCCTTTCGGCGAATACAGGTTATACATATGTTATGTGTCTATAAAAAGAAAAAAGTAGAAGATAAAATACAATTGATAATCAGAACGTGACAATTAACGTTTTTTTAAAAAACCTCGCCCCACACTAGAAATTTCTCCTGTATCGTGGGTGCGTTTCACAAACATGAAATATCACATACACAAACACTCAGACTCGGGACAAACATCTGCGGATCGCACAAATTTTTGTCCCGTGTGGGAATCGAACCCGCAATCCCAAGCGCAGCAGTCCAATTGCAATTAGATCGTCAAATTAACAAAACAACCGACGTCGCCTCTCATTATCGTTGTCATAAAAAAAAATCTTACCTAAATGTAAAACAGATAAAACAAAATCGCTGTATCAAAACCACACCTTAATCTTATTCGATAGAAATAAACATTATCATGGGACTGAGTTCAGTATTCAGCTGTAAGCGGTACTGCGCAGACGCGAAACAAAATGGCCGCTACCTCAATCAAACTGAACAGTGGGCTTACGTGCCCTATCCTAGGACTTGGAACGTGGAAGGTACGCGAAAATAGTCTTAATTTGTAATGTTATAAGGTAAGTAGTCGCGTTTTATTGTTCAAGATTTAGGTGTCCGTGTCATAATATTGATGAGCGTGCCAGGAAATTTGTATGGTGTTCTTGTAGCAGCTGTGAGTTTGTTTAAACACCTTTTGTCAATTTTGAGTAGATAACATTTCGATGTAGTTAGTGTTATTTTTTAAATTTGCATAATACTAGTAATCCGTGGTCTCTGCCTACCCCTCGTGGAAATAGGCGTGACTTTATGTATGTATGTATGTACTAGTAATGTTTTTTACACCGTGGGTGCTTGCTTAAAATATTATTCACAGACCATGATACTCAAAGCAAAAAAACTTTTTAGCAGATTAATATTTTGTCCTGTCTAAAAACCAATTCCGTAACGCTTAGCTTAGCAGTTCTATTGCTTATCGTAATATCACGCCTGTATTTCGTAAAGGATAGGCAGAGAGGTTTTAAGTGATAAGAATATTTTCCCAAGCAGAACGCCGAAGATTGAGCTCAGTGGCGTGCCATAGGTAAGGCCTATGTCCAGCTGTGGACTGATTATAATGATGATATTTCCCAACGAGGCAGACATGACAAATGCGTCTACTAAGCATGAGAATTTTAACATTTGTATCCCGAAACAGACAAAATATTATAGAGTATTTCCATTAGGTAATTCTCAGTAGCAGCACGGAGTCAGGATTTGTGCTGGTTTACCGGTGTAACTGGCTAAATGTGGGTATACTATATACCCCTGCTTACCTCTATGTCTTGTTTATATTTTCTTACTTATCGTTACTTATCATATGTCCTGTGTACCTACCATGTGGCGAAGATGTTATTCGTTTTATTAGGGGTTCGGATATATTCTATAGGGGGTTTCGTACCTCAAAAGGAAAAGCGTACCTGCGTACCCCTTATAGATACAGTTAAAAATTATTTATTCAAATTATAATAACAGAAAAAGTTAAAAATCATTTATTTAAAATACACCAATTAGTAATTTTTAAACGTCAAATTATATAAAGACAGCCCCCAAAACGCCCGCCCGTCACCTTTCTAGTGCTGTAGCTGGGTAAGAAACGGCGCAACGAACTACCCAGCAGCACAATCATATCGTTGTCCATCTGTCTGTATTATATTCCCCTTACATCTTCTTAGAAAAAAGCTAGCCAGCCCCCCTAGACAAGTGAGAAAAGCTTGACGAATAGAATGATAAATGTATGTGGATGACATAATGTTTCGACTATGTTATCGATGACATGTCAAACCCATATATTTTTCATTCTATTCGATTTCTATTCGTCAAGCGTTTCGCCACTTGTCTAGGCAGTTAAAAGTTATTCAGTAAATCGATAGTAAGTCAACATTATGCGTTTATTATTAAGAAGCCCAATACCTCGATTCGAAGAATTCCTAATAAAATATTAATGACCAATTTCGTATTGATCGACCAATTGCCTATTGACTTTTTATCGAACGTGTGCATTCAGAATATAGAATGAGCTTTCGTGAAATCATTTTAAAGGGGATGTGGAGTTTGCTGTTTGTCTAGCCTTGACCGTTTACTTGAAACATGAATTATCAATTTATCACATGCACAGACCAAAGGAGAACGCCCGCTACTGGGCATAATTCATTTGATAGTAAAAATGATGGTTTTTATTTTGAGTTCATGCGTGACCGTAAAATAATCAATAAGTTCAGTGATAGAAGACTCGAAAAGGGGACAATTGTAGTCTTGGGTAGTACAATTGTTGTCCGATTTGACATAAGACTAGTGCAGTTCGGACTCAGAGTTCGGAACACATTTCTCGTTAATTTTATTAGCATATGAAGTAAATATACTTTTTGACATAGGGAATGTATCATTTGCTTCGAGCTAGGGTGAGGGTATGTTGTAGATATTGAATTCTGCCATTTTCAATCAAACCGAAACTAAGGTAGCTTAAAGATGATATTGTTATCAAACAAATGAACCTAATTTGAAACTTCAAACGGTCAAGTTTATACCCCACGACGTCATAAAAAATAGGCTGTATCCTTGACACCGACTTCCACTTCGCTCATAAAGTGACGTGACTAAAATAGATGTTAATTTTCACTTTTAATTTCGTGTTTTTTGTAGGTGATTTTAATTTTTTTATTTCGTAATTTTTAGTGATGCCTAGCAGTCATTCCCCCTCTGTAGACTTTTGTAAGACTAATATTATATATCCTTACAAAAAGCCTTTTCAAACTATACCATAAACGGTATATTTAATCTCGGAAAGTGGTGGGAAGGCGGCGAACCTCCGCCCCCTCTTACTTGATAATGGTCAGTCATCGACTACACGTAGTCTCAAGACGACGTGTTGCTATAATCTTATTTACGAGGTCTGTAACAAACATAAAAAAACATGCAACCGAATTAGGAAACTTCCCCGTTTTGTGCAGTCGGTTAAAAAATGGGCCTTTGAGCCTAACTCTCTGAAAATGTAATCAGAGTTCAATATGCCTCATAAAAGGATGATAAAAATTCTATCAAATTAAGCACCTCTTAAGCCTGTTGTCAATATTGTCATCTCTATAGTTTGACATGCAAACAGTGACAGGTATTTTTTTAATCAATTGCTAAATTGTTTTTTATGACATTTTTGATATTTAAGTTGTAAATAATTTTATAGTAGGTAGAATTTAAATGTGTTATATAATTGTAATTTGTTATTAATAAACTGTTGCGTAGATATGTGCCATTGTACTTACTACTTATGAATAAATGATATTGCTAAACATTGCAAATCTTTATAAGTAGTAATAAGCAATGATATAATGTCTTTTTATTATATCATTGGTATCAGGCTTATCAATAGTAAATCGGTATTTTTTGTAGTTTTCTTGTTTATGTGATAAAAGTAAATATATATGTAGGTATCTATGTAATAGGTAGGTAGGTAGGTACCTACCTACCTATATAAGATATCCCATTAAACGCAAGACCTCAGGCACCCCAATAACTTACGAAGTATTAAGATTAACATGTTTAAATTATGGCGGAATTCGATTCAGAAGCCTATTCTGCCCCGTTAGACAAGTGGCAAAACGCTTGACAAATAGAAATAGAATAGAATGTTAAATGTATGGGAATGACATCATTTTTCGACTATGTTATCGATGACATGACCCAATACATTTTTCATTCTGTTCCATTTCTATTCGTTAAGCGTTTTGCCACTTGTCTAAGGCGTCTAAGAACTTCTTTTAGGTCTTGCGTTAATCCTGTATAAAAATCGGCTCGCTTGCAATGCACACCGTCTTCCGTGCCTCACTGTTGACAGCTCTCTGACTCCGACGGACCATAGTGACTCACTTGCAATATCCGCGTTATGCATGACTGAAATGACAGTTGTCAGCTGATACGCTTCTTCTTCTTGGTATGGTTAATGAACAACCTGATGTCAGAGTTTAAACCGCCTGTAGGCCTCTAACATGGCTTTACACACCGTTGGAAAATCTCTCAGGTGGTCCGGTTTCCTCGCGATGTTTTCCTTCACCGTTTTTAGCAACTGATAACTAATATAATCCGCATATGAATTCGAAAAGACATTGATGCGTGGTTCGTTTGAACTTGCGACCTTTGACTTGGCAGTCCAACGGTAATACCACTCGGCGTGAAAAGCCATGTCAGTGGCCTACAGGCGGTTTAAACTCCGACACCAGGTTGTTCATCAACCATACGATAAGAAGAAGACCACTCGGCTATCAGTGCGGTAGCTAGCTCTTAGTTATAAGCTTGTTTCTCTCGCAGTCGAAGCCGGGTGAGGTGACGCAGGCTGTTAAGGACGCCATTGATGCTGGGTACCGCCACATCGACTGCGCACACGTTTACCAGAATGAGACGGAGGTCGGGGAGGCATTGAAGGCGAAGATTGACGAGGGAGTCATCAAGAGGTACGATACAGAAGTTGTTAATAAACCCTATTAGATTTAAACACCAGATGAAGTGCCTATCCCACACATGACACTGCATAAATCATCTGGTAGACGATGATGATAATTATAAGTGGATTACGAAGGATTCTTCCTTCATATTAATTACTATATATTCCGGTTATACTCACGTGTGTATTCGGGAATGCCCGACTAGTTTCGAACTCAAACGGAGCCCTTATTCATGAGCTGGTTCCGCGGCAGAGTCGCGAGCCGAACCGGAATCATCATCATTATCAGCCGGAAGACGTCCACTGCTGGACAAAGGCCTCCCCCTTAGAGCGCCACAATGAACGACAACTTGCCGTTTGCATCCACCGGTTGCCCGCAACTCTGACGATATCGTCGGTCCACCTGGTGGGAGGCCTGCCAACGCTGCGTCTTCCGGTTCGTGGTCGCCACTCGAGAACACTCGAGAACCGGAATATAATAATAAAATAGTAAATAATATAATAACACTCACGAAAGTTAAAATTAAAAACCCATCACAATCAACCACCCAAAAAAAAAAGTTCCATCACAGTCGGGGTACCGCTTGATTAGGCAGCGATTATTATATTTTAATAGTCTAAGGCAGCGATTCACAGAACGGTCCCCCGACTGCAATGGAAATTGTTTCTTTTTTTACTTTTTAGGTCGGTTTTCGACACGGCAGTCGTTTTAAAAAAAAAAACTTTTTTTTCATTTGTTCTTTTTTTTATATCCTATATTACTCGCAATGTTGCAAGGATTCTAACGACACTCCACACATCAAAATCGGTTTAGGCATTCAGAAGTTATGGTGGAATTAAGAAACTCACATACATCCATACATGAACCTTGAAAACATTACACTCCTTTTCTTGGGCAGTCGTGTAAAATAGTGTCCCACCGCATGAATGGATTTGAGCGATTTGATTTTGTTATTAGACTTTTGCTAAAAAATTATGGGCTTTATCGGGTCATAAGTAATTGAAATTGGTTATTAATATAGTAATTTAAAGGTATTATCGGATTTACGCAATAATGTATTATCAGTCACGGCCATCGGTTTATCATTAAGCTTGATTGCAAGCGGTTATTGATTATTATTCAATGGATAGATACTTTAAGTATTAAAAAGATAGCATAGATTTGATCTACTTTACTACTGTAGTACGATAGCGAATAGGACAAAATTAAGTTATAATGATGGTTATACCTACTTAGGTACTTGTTAAAGGCGCCACACACAGGGCAATTGATCGCAGCGATGGATCGCGCATACATCGCAGCGATCGTTCGCTATTCTACAAAAAAGACGTGATTTTCAACATCGCATAGGATTTTGGTGCGATCTGCGATATCGCTTGAGGGGTTCGTAGCTACGCGGTTGCCGCGTAGATCAGTCGATCGGGTTAAGCCGTGCTCGCCACGGTAACTTTTGCGATGAGTGTCCGTTTGCACATGTCAAGGCGCCTCCGTGCTTCAGAGCGCACGTAAAGCTGTTCGTCCTCCGCCTGATCTCTTTCCGGTCGTGTCTTACCGTCTTACCTCCTTAGACAAGTGGCAAAACGCTTGACGAATAGAAATAGAATAGAATGAAAAATGTATGGGGATGACATATGTCATCGATAACATAGTCGAAACATGATGTCATCCCCATACATTTATGATTCTATTCGATTTCTATTCGCCAAGCGTTTTGACACTTGTCTGGGGTGGGGATAGGGAGTGCACCTATATTTGCGCGCATACTTGTGCGCTATAATATCTTATGCGTAGTTGGCTAGTCTCAGCTGAGATAAGCCGCCGTGACTGAAATTCGACCAGGAGGACATTATTATTATCGCTTGCAATGAAGTAAATTGCTTGCGATGTTGATACGCGTGCGATCCATCGCGTCGCTCCGATCGATCTGTTGCAAATCGCTGCGTACGGTTGCCCCGTGTATGGCGCCCTTTACACTGCTGTCAAATAGGTAATAAAACACGTTATTTTAATTGGTAGCGTGTTTTAATCACAGTTATCATTGTTGAAGGCTGATGGTCTATTGTTTGCGGGCGATGACTGATCAATTTTAAGAAAGCAATCAATTCGTAGATGGGAGAGTAAAGTGACATAAACGGGTAATGTTTTTGTTACAAGGCCACTTTGAATTTCTAAATGTTTAGTTCCGCGGAAAACGAAAAAAAGCGGAACTTGGGTTACAGCTACTCCGCGACGGCTTGACGGATTTTGACGGGAACTTCACTGGCAAATAGCTGATGTTATAAGAAGTATCTAACGCTACTTTGAACAGTAAAAATATTTAGGGTTCCGCGTGAAAAAAATAAATACCGACAAAATTGTTAACAAAATCAGATTCAATTATGTAAATCTGCTTATTTTACAGCTTACTGCTACAACGTATAGGATTTTTAATCGAAATCCGCGGGGACAAAGTCCCGGGCATAAGCTAGCTTGTGTATAAAGTCTCTTGACAATACATTTTCCAGTTCCAAATATCTTAGTTTAAGCTGATAATCGAACCCATCGTCATCAGCCGGAAGACGAACACTGTTGAACAAAGGCCTCCCTCTTTTAGAAGGGGGGGGGGGGGGGTGCCATAATCCCCACGCTTGGCAAGCGGCTTGGGGATCGCAGTGTTGGTTAGGTTACAGAAGACGCTGCTGCCCATCTTCTGGTTTCCCTTAGTCGCCTCTTACGACACCCACGGGAGGAAAGGGGGTGGTCAATTCTTGGCCGGACACTCACGGGAAATCGAAATAAACAAACGGATAATCGACACCATGATCTCCTGACTTCCAGGGAGGACATCTTCATCACCTCAAAGCTGTGGAACACGTACCACCAGCCCGCGCTGGTGGAGGGCGCCATCAGGACCACACTGCAGCACCTGGGGCTGCAATATTTGGACCTGTACCTCATTCACTGGCCGCAGGCCTTCAAGGTAAGCCTTAGGAGAAAGGCAGTCTCTTTTAGGAGCTAGACTAGCCTAGTTATGTGTTGACTGAATGACTGGCCTGTTGGTCTAGTGGTTAGTGACCCTGACTGCTAAACCGAAGGTCGTGGCTCGATTCTCACCCAGGACAAATCTTTGTGTGATGAGCATAATCATTTGTTCTGTGTCTAGGTGTAATTTATCTATAATATGTATGTATTTAGAAATATTAAAGTATGTTTATCAGTTTCCTGGTTACAATAGTACAGGCTGTGCCTAGTTTGGGATCAGATGACCGTGTGTGAGCTGTCCTAAGATATTATTATGTAGACATGAACGCATGCAGCTATAGTTAATACCTAGTAATAATGCTATTTTTATGAAGCTAGGAACGATCTAAACGTCTGCTGCGCTAAGGGTTTCGTTCCCGCGAGGGACAAAAAATTGTGTGATCCGCAGATGTTTGTCCCGAGTCTGGGTGTTTGTGTATGTGATGTTTCATGTTTGTGAAACGCACCCACGATACAAGAGAAGTTCCTACTGCGGGGTGTGTCATTGTATTTTTCAGTTAGGGTCGAAACAGGACCATTTGTTCCGAGCGCCTCGCCGGGGTCTTAATAATGTCCTCCTAGTCTGTTTCAGATAATATGGTGAACCCTTTGTTTTACCGCCTATCATAAGCCATACTCCTGGGTTCATATTCCGGGACATGCATAGTGTTATTGGGATTACCCATTAGGCGATTCTCAGTAGCAGCACGGAGTCTGAATTCGTGTCCGGTTGATGGCCAGCTCGCCCCCTATTACATTGGGACCTATAACATAACTGGGGAATTTGTGTACTATACACCGTCACCTGATGAATACGGACTCGTGTATAACGTTATGTTATAATTTTAATTACAGGAGGGAGACGAACTGTTCCCTAAAGATGCTGAAGACAAATACGTAGCTTCTTCAGTAGACTACGTGGATACGTACAAGGCGATGGAGGCTCTTGTTGAGAAGGGGCTGGCAAAGAGCATCGGAGTGTCAAACTTCAATAAAAGGCAGCTGGAACGAGTACTGCAGGCTGCGACCATCAAACCAGCTATGAACCAGGTTAGTAATATGATCTTAGAAGACACCGTAAGTCCGCCCGACTTACGGTGTCTTCTAAGATTTTCTGAATATAGGTAGCTACAGGCCCCTTACCAAGAACTCTTAAAGCAGGACTGTTTATTATGTAGAAGTGAGACGCCGCTACGTGCTGTGCAATGCGGCATCTCGCTTCCACAACGTAAACTGTCCTGCCTTAAGAGTTCATGGTAAGGGGGCTGATGAGTAAAATAGGAAATAAATAGCTGTAACTCGCAACTAAATTTTTGTAATGTTGCCATCCTTGGTATTTTCCTTGTTTCGCGGGTGTGTTTTACTGACATGAACTATGAATTTCATCGTATTACGAGAACATTTATTGACACCAATAAATGATAAATGATTTTATTTCTGCAAATAGGTTTTTAAAAAACACTTTTACACGTCATTTTTTATATACTAATTTGAATGATGGTGTCGGCATTTCCTAACTGACTACCTCTGAGAAGAAATGCCGAAACAAACTCAGGGGTCAAGGTCTCTTTTAAAGTCCAGACAAACGTAAGTTTGTGTGAGAACAATGTAGGTCGTCCGAGATGGTTCTTTTTTTTAAGAAAAAAAATCCAATGTCGGCTTGAGTCGACCTGTCCTGACGGACGCCCCGTCTCGTACCATCTGCAGGACATTTGGGTAGGCCGTGTGAGATACTCAATAATTTCCATTCACCTTGTTAGGTACTACTAAACTACAACTCCATTTATAAAACTGTTTCTACACAACTAAGCTAATATTTTGTAACATGACAGCTCTTAGTTAGTTTAGGAGCCTAGTAAAATTGGACCTAAATGATAAATGATTTTATTTCTGCAAATAGGTTTTAAAAAAACACTTACGCGTTTTTTTTTTAAACTAGATAGGTCGTCAGCATTTCCTAACTGACTACCTCTGAGAAGAAATACCGAAACAAACTCAGGGGTCAGGGTCTCTTTTAAAGTTCAGACAGGTTCAATAATTTGTGTTTGAACAGTGTAGGTGGTCTGAGAAGAGGTCTAAAGTACAGAAACAGTCAATACACTCCCTATATTTTTCTTATTTAACGAAAGTTACTATTCTAGATCGAAGTACATCCATACTTGAACCAGCAGCCTTTGATCGACTTCTGTAAGGCCAACGACATCGCCATCACCGCGTACTCCCCGCTCGGCTCCCCGGACAGGCCGTGGGCGAAGCCCGGGGACCCCCAACTGCTAGATGACCCCCGGCTCAAGACTATCGCTGACAAGTATGGGAAGAGTGTGGCGCAAGTGCTGATTAGGTGATTAACTTGTTGTATATTCAACTTAACATACATATACATGAAACAAAACCTGTTTGCCCCTAAGGGGTAGGCAGAGGTGTATAGTACACGCACATTTCACTAGTTACGTTAAAGGCCCCAATTTAATAGGGGGCGAGCCTTTTGCCATCAACCAGGCACAAATTCAGACTCCGTGCTGCTACTGATAATCGCCGACCCAAAACCAAAAATTATCCTATTTTCGCTCTGGTAAGGCTGTAAAATGGATCTCAGATTATTAATTTAATGGGAAATCCCCATAACACTTTGCTTGACCAGGAATTTGAACCCAGGCCCTCGTGTTAAGTCGTGTTCAGCAGTCGCGCTTAGTGACCACTAGTCCCAACAAGGCAACCATTTAACATTAATACAATAATGACACTATGATGCCCCAAATTTGGGGTGCAAGTCCCTCTAATAATGATGATCCAATACAAATTGAATTTTTATTAAATTTTAAACGACCTGATTGGCGTAGTGGCTAAGCGATTAGACTGCTGCGCTAAGGGTTCGATTCCCGCACGGGGCAAAAATTTTAGTGCGATCCACATTTGTTTGTCCCAAGTCTGGGTGTTTGTGTATGTGATATTTCATGTTTGTGAAACGCACCCACGATACAAGAGAAATACTAGTGTGGGGCGACGTTTTTAAAAAAAAATTCTACCAGCGTAGTACCGTAGTGTACCTATCACCTTGTTATTATAAGTCCCAAGTGTCTCATTGAAAATATTACTTCTAAATAAGCCCTAAATACCTATTAACATGTTGTTTTCTAGATACGCGATCGACCGCGGCATTGCGGTGATTCCGAAGTCAGTGACAAAGTCGCGCATCATCCAGAACTTCAACGTGTTTGATTTCCAGCTGACCCCTGAGGACATCAAGCAGGTTGCCTCGCTCGAGTGCAAGGGACGCGTGTGTAGCATGGGCGAGTAAGAATCTGTCTTAATTTATTTACAACTAACTGCGCCCTCGGTGTTATTCGTTTTATTTTTTCGCGACAAAAAGTCGCTTATGTCTTAATCCAGGGTGTCATCTACCTCCATACCAAATTTTAGCAAAATCGGTCCAGCCGTTTGAGCGTGCAGAGGTAACATACTTAAAAACGCACAAACACACTCACAAACTTTCGCCTTCATAATATTAGTTTGATAAATTATGTTATTCTTTTCCAGCACGTACCATCCCGACTACCCGTTCAACGACGAATATTGAAGCGCCACGAAACAATAATTTAAGTAGAAATTACCAGCACCACGTAACAATATAGAAATACAATTTTAAACTAAGCTTTCAAAAACAAAAGTCTAGTAAGTTGGCCTGCGTCTAATAAAGACGATTTAAACAGTGTCACTAGAACTAAGATAAAAAAATTAAAAGCGTTTTAGGAACAGTGTAATTAATCAGTGGTGATTTAGCCTGAAGGCACGTGCCTAAAGGTGCGAGGGTACCAAGGGGTGCGCGAGGTGCTTTTCTAGGGCGCCGAGGACCTAATCCGACACTGTCAGTAGCTGCTGCGATTTTAGAAAACGATTTATTGATTCACTCTGTTGATAGTCGTAACTCCGCTTTGCAATTGATTATTATTGTTATTTATTCACAAGCGTTACCTGTACACAGTGTTATTAAAAATAAATTAAATTATTATTGACTTATTTGTTTTATTTATTAACAAATATCTTATTTATATGACTTTTGGTGCCATCTTAGCATGTTGCCCATGCTAAGCTTGAATCTAAATTGATAAAGGAACGACGAACTGACGTCACCCTTAAGACGTTAATACTAAAAGGGAATTTGAAATTCGATGGATGTGAGCAGCGACACGGTGGCTCAGTTGGTTAGAGCAGCGCTACGGTACGGCGAAGGTCGCGGGTTTAAGTTCCGCTTGTGTCCATAATTTTACAAATTTCCTTTATCAATTTAAATATCTTATTATTCTCTAAATCGGTAATATATCTTAGTATTCTACAGTTAGTAAACATTATTACTTGAACAAATGCATTCTTAAACACATAAATCTATAATCATAAATTATACTACCACAAATAGATTATTAATTGGCAACACCAATACACAAACCGTTTATAGGAAATATAATGATTTCTATCACTTACGCGAATATTAGTCATTGAAATAAAACTATTTTTCGCGGTTTATCGCGGTTTTAGGATTCAAACGTCGGGACCAAAAAAACAAAATTAAAACCGCGATAAAATCCGTAAAAATAGTTTTATTTCAACGTTTATAGGAAATTTAATTTAAGTCTTGTCACCCTACAACTGCCAATTATTACTAAAAATAGAGGAATTTGGTAAATTATTATTTATTTGCTTTCAATTAGCAGGTAAGGTAGTAAGCTACATCATTATTTCTTAACATTTACTGTTTGTTTTTATGTGGCGTAAGCAAAAACTCGTGAAAACCCTACCGATACGAATGAAGACAATGGTGTATTGTATTTTTGAAATATTGTTTTTACTTCATGATTCGGATCTAAAACCTTAAGAGTACGATCTCCTACAGCAAACAAAATACTGTGATACTATCATAACAGCTTTGATTTTGATGATTATTCTTAGCTGCAATTGAAAGTCAACTTCACTTCCTGAATCAGAGTTGAACTTAATAAAAGAGTTTTCTGGTACAGCAGCCCTATTTCATTCTTTTCTGTATTATTGGACTATCTTACTATATCATGTTTAAAGAGTTTTTTTTTTAGATCTTGTATAATGCAGGTGAACCATATACAATATACATGTTATGTAGTTGAGGAAATATACTTTAGACTACTTTAGATTTTATTCATAAGCAATTTATTCACGAATAATTTATTCGTGATTGAATTACCCGCGAATAATATACTACAGATAACTTTAGATTCGAATAATTATCTAGATAAAAAAATATTCGAATAACGCCCAACTCTGCCTGGTACAAACAAAATCATAATCGATATTGACGAAACCACAATCGATGCTGGCAAAAATCTAATCGATGATATCAAACGTACAATCAATGCTACCGAAAATCTAATCGATTCTACTGAAAATCTAATCGATGTACAGAAGTTCACAGAGCTATAGATGAAAATACAGAAACAACAAATCATTACGTCAATGATACAGAGTAAAAAAATCCACTACATTGTAGTATTGAGGTACAATAGAGGAAAATGGCGCGAAACCAATATGTCCGCTGTCAAAAAAGTTTGCAGACAAAGAAAAATCAAACGATTATTGAATTTGGTTGAAAGTGAATTAGAATCTAATGGGCCAGTTAAATGTAAAATATGTAAGAAAACTAAGCAAGTGGGCCTTCTTCTATACTCACGCCTTTAGGACAACAACATTTAGGATTCAATATTATTTGTGAAGTAAGTTGTTAAGTTTTGATTATTTCAGTTGAAAATTTGAAAAAGTTCTCTTTAGAGACAGTGACATTTTTTTTAAATCTCTGGGGCAATCGTCTAGCATTTTGCGAATTTTTTTTAATTCGCAAAATGCTAGACGAATAGAAATCGCATATATTGATACATAATCGGAACATCATGTCGTCCCCATACAATTATCTTTTTTTTTTAAACACACACACTAGGAATTTCTCCTGTACCGTGGCACGAACATGAAATATCACATACACAAACACCCAGACTCGAGACAAACATCTGCGGATCGTACAAAGTTCAACACACAACACAGAAAGTAAAGCACCCTTAGTTTAGAAGTCCAATCACTTAGTCACAGCGCCAATCAGCCCCCTTAGGCAAGTGGCAAAACGCTTCACGAATAGAAATAGAATAGAATGATAAATGTATGGGAATGACATAATGTTTCGACTATGTTATCGATGACATGTGTCATTCCCATACATTTTTCATTCTATTCTATTTCTATTCGCCAAGCGTTTCGCTACTCGTCGTCGTCGTTGGTCCTGGAAACGTCAGGGTAAATAAAACAAGAACATATTTACACATCATTTAATGTACATAACAAACTGGGTGTCGAAGCGCGTGCAGAGCATTCATACTCTTGAACTCGCGCTAAATATGTTTAATTACAATTGTTTATCAAAAATCAATAAATTATTCATCCATTTCAGTTTTTATACCTACATAGAAACAGTGTATTATTAGATCTAAATACGTGAAATAGAAATCACTTGTACTTATAATATTTAATATTATTTAAACCTTTTCTGTTTTCATTATTTCTTGGCGTGCTCTAAAAAGGAAATTCTTTCGAAACTTTTACAACCCTAATAAAAATACCCTTCGGAGTTAAGTGATTTCCAGTTTACGTTTAATTTTTTTTTTTTTCAATTCTCTTAATAATGTGGGTTTAAATCAAGTTATATTTTGTAAATGTTAATACTGGCTCTCAGTCACATTACGTTAGTTTGAAGTCCCCTAGAAGAACCCTAATAAGTATATTAGGAACGCGAGTTATCACACCGATTTTGAATTTTAATACAATATGTACATTTTATACCCAGAAAAGCTTGAAAATTGCAACGAAAACTGGTTTTGAACCCAACACAATGGGTATAACTAGTTTTGAACCTCGGAGTGTTTTAATAAAAACTATTTACGTGTTTTAATCTAATTTTTATTCAATACGTTTATTTGTGTATAAACGTTTGCATATAGTTTCATATATAAGGCGGTGTACAATTAAAATTTGTTAAATTAGGTCTAATAATTTTTTTTTTAAAGCGTGTCTATAAAAGAATGTTATCATCAATTTTTCACAATACAATGAAATTACTGTTTGCTACATACATAAAAGAACATAGAACTTTTTAATATTATTAACACGTGTGGCGATGTTAATTATATATTTCTAAATTGTAAAAAATACTAAAAATGTTAGCGGCGGACTTGAACCCACAACAGCCACCGATCTATAGAGCCTATCTACTAACAGCAAAACAACGAGTTCTTGGATTCAAATCCTGCAAGTAACAACAATTTTTAAAGATTTCGTATACAATTTAGAAATATATTATGTTTTATAATGGACATACATACATATTATTTACACAGATTGGACCTTATTATGCCTTTCGGGTCCCGAACTCTTATTTTTAACAACAATGACACCATTACCAGACTACAATCGCCAAATAATAATTCACACAAAAATATATTTAGTCATTTTTGTCATAATTTTTGAAATAACATCGTCACTAATATTTAGTTGTGATTATAAAAAGATTTTAACAAACGAAACTTTAAACACAAATTAAGATGTGGTTACGAAGTGGTTAAAATTGAGAAACGATTACAAGTCCAAATAATCTCCAGTTACTTTGACATGTGTCAAAAACGTCAAAAATGACATTTAAAAGATAAGACCCCATACTATTGTGAAAATTGAGAGATTAGCTGTTTCATTTCCTATATATATTCAGTGTCGTAACTAGCCTTTTATGCGCCCGCTGCGAGCTTTAACAGTGCCCTTTTTATTGTCTTGTTCTGGTCTAGTTATTTCTGCGCCCCTTTTGGGCCTGCGCCCTGTGCCTGGGCGCTGCTGGCACCGCCCTATTTACGGCACTGCGTAAAGTCAGCAGTCACTCAGCGTTCTTTTTACGTGACGGGAACTATACAGATGGCTAAAATATAGTACTATACTGTAAAGGTGGCAACCCTAACTGCATTCTGTATTGGTTACTAAATATAATAATGCCTCTGAGAACTGACTTAATGTGTATAACAATAATATCGTCGTAATTGATCGTATGAAAAGCAAGTTATAATATAGTATATGCAATATTATAAGTAAAAGAGGTAGACACGTTACACATCATTCGATCTTAATAACAATGTAGTGACGTCATGACATTCTTCTTCTCATCGTATGTTTGATGAACAACCTGGTGTCAGAGTTTAAACCGCCTGTAGGCATCTGACGTGGCTTTACACACCGTTGAAAACACCGTTTCCTCGAGATGTTTTCCTTCACCGTTTTTAGCAACTGATAACTAATTTATAATACTCACATGAATTTGAAAAGAAATTGGTGCGTGCCGGGGTTTGATCTTGCGACCTTTGACGTGACATTCCATCGGTCACACCACTCGGCTACATTAGATGATAGGAAGTAGGACGGTGTGTCATGAATATCAGGAGTGGAAACGAGATGACTATAGTTTAAGTGCGCTAATTAGCCTAGTTTTAAAGTGCCACTCTCCGAGCGTAAAAAACGTATCTACCTTTTTTACTTATAATATCTTTGATAATTATACTCTATGACTACTTAAGGCAACATTTAGTTGTGCAATGGGGTTGAAATATTAGTTTTTCGAGCCCAAAATGAGGTCTGTTCGAGAGTGATGTGCTTAAAAAAGGTACTACATTTATTCTACTATTATTTCAACCATATTGCTATAATAAAGATCTGTAATAAACACGTGCTATATTTTTATATTAATTTACATAAAAATCTGGGCGACTGAGTCGTTAGTCGGAATATTTTTTTACTCCTATATTATTTACAATATATTATAATTATTACAATAATATTATTAATTTATTATCAGTTTTTCGTCGAATAAGTAATATTATAAAATCTAGGGACCAAAAGTTTACTAAAAGTGATAATTATCGTACGGGGTCAAATTAAAAAACAAATACGATTATAAATTGCAATTTTTTTATATATTATCATTAACCAAACCACAATTAATTATCCGTATACGAAGAAAACTATAATCTATGCTTATATAATCATTTTTTTTTACAGTTAAACGAGGTAAATTGGTACACGGGGTAAATAGGAACAAAACTAGGAAAATACTTTAAAGGAATTTTAATAACTCTGAATTGATAACTATTAAAACCAAATAAATGCCTTCTAGTTTGTTACAACCTCTAATATTCATTCAATATTAAAATCCTCTCAAAGTTCTGTTCATATTTACCCCTCTGTCCTCATTTACCCCGCTTGACTGTACTTTTGACCCCCAAACAGCCTGCCTTCCATAACCTGTATTTTGAGCTGAAATTTAGTAACATGAGCTTATACACTATAAGTACCACTTACTCAGTAGCCCAGACTAACCGCACGAACACCATTAGTGCCAGTTTCGTCACTGGCACTATGTGGCACCAGCTAGTCCATCCAGTCGTCCCCGCCGAAGATAGTGCTCTCGGTGACCTGCACCTAAAAGATGGGACAGGTCAGAATACACTAGGATAACAGGATGTTGAATTGATAAGAAAACGTTGGAATTGTGTAGTTGACATTAATTCCAAGAGACTACCTCCTCTAAAAAACTGCTTAATTTTAGCCCTAAAAGCCTCATCATCATCATCATCATCAGCCTCCACCACACATCACACATCAGGAAGACGTCCACTGTTGAAAAAAGGCCTCCCCCTTTTAGAAGGGAGGAGGGGCGCCATAATCCCCATGCTTGGCAAGCGGCTTGGGGATCGCAGTGTGCTGGCATCCAGAAGATGCTGCTGCCCATCTTCTGGATTTTCCCTTAGTCGCCTCTTACGACACCCACGGGAGGAAAGGGGGTGGTCAATTCTAGGCCGGATACCACACAGCACCTAAAAGCCTATACATTTATAATTGTGTAAAACCCTATTTTAATTTGCTTTGATATCAATAACTGGTAAGTCAATTGAATTTGCTAACTAGTGACGTCACAGGTTCCTATTGCCATACAAAATCTATGGAGGAATAGCTTTGGGGAGTTTTGAGAGCTCATAAAATGTATGTCAATTGATTGGTGGTGTCAGCTACCCAATTAATTGTAAATCTGTAGGACTGCCTCGGTGCACCTATAGTAATTCTTTATTTAACGGAGAAATAACACTCTTAAATTTGAACCCAGAACCTCGTGCTCAGCGGTCGCGCTCAGCGTCCACTAGACCAACGAGGCAATCAAAATCAAAATAAATAAAACATTAAAAACTGGAGATTATCCCCCGTACTTATAAAAATGGACATTGATGAACAATCGGTTAAATTAAATTATAGCTGTCACTGTCGTTTGCATGTCAAAAAATAGAGATGCCAATAGACTTAACAAGTGGTTATCTTAAAACACATGTTAGCATCGTTTATAAGTAAGAGGGTATGTTTGTAGAAGAATATAGTGATTCTCTATCCCTCTCGAGCAAAATGTACTGACCGGTGTGCAATTTACTATCAAACAGTTGAGTGATGTCACAGACTTTATTTACCCTACTGGGGTCCTAGACAAGGGGTCGTCCATTAATCACGAAATAGCGGGGGTGACAGGACACAAAGGGGATAGGGGATGCAGTAAGAAATCACGTGGTATATATTTTTTCGTTGAACGCGTGATGTCGAAAATAAACGAGTTCTCTCATGCCACCGAAAATTACTTTGTACCAAATCACGTGATTTTGGGTAGGGGAGGGGGGGTTGATTTAAAGCCACAACAAATATCACCAGAGGGGAGGGGGGATAATTAATGGACGACCCCCAAGTGGTAAAACGCTAGAAAAATAGACTGATACATGTATGGGGATGACATTACGTTTCGACTATAAAATCTATGACATCTATCATCTATGACAGGTTAATCTGGCAATTCCATATATTTTTCATTTCATTAAATTTATCGATCAAGCGTTTTGCCACTTGTCTAGATCCCCTTACCGGAATTGGTGTCTGTAATGTTACTATGCAGCACCATGCCGGTATTTAGCCACACATTGTCAAATCTGCCGGTACTTTGCCACAACCTTGCCAAATCTGCCGGGCCACACCTTGCAGGTACTTTGCCAAACATTGCCGGTACCTTGCCAAGTCTGCCCGTACCTTGTCAAACCTTGCCGTTACCTTGCCAAACCTTGCCGGTACCTTGCCAACATACAAACTTACAGACACTTATCTCCATAACAACTTAAACATACCATGACGTTCGATAGACTTCTTATAATCCAGTCCCTACTGTTAATCCTCGAACCACTCCATATCCTCCTCATAGTACTGTGGTGCTTCGTCATAGGGTTCTTCAAAGGCTTCCTCTTGAGGAGGAGGTTGTTGAGGAGGTGGTTGTTGAGGAGGTGGCTGTTGAGGAGGTGGCTGCTGTGCAGCTGGTTCAGTGGAAGGTGGCTGCACCGGTTGCTGGCCTTGTTGCGGGTGTTGGGGTTGCTTAGGGAAAATGGGAAGGACACAGGGATTAGGGCTTTGGGAATCGGGAAACTATGGGTGTATTGCTTGGGGTATTGAAAAACTAAGGGTTTTACTGCTTAAAATGGACTTCAGAGGGTCACGGCCGACAGCAGAGGAACGCTTCTTAACCTTTTAACCGCCACGTCATTAACGATAATCTATGTTCTCCACGCCAAGCGACTAATTCCTTTTTTCAAACAAAATAATATATTAATGATGATATATTCGACTTACTCCTCCTCCGGGACTGTCATTGTTGAACCCTCCACCGAGCGCGTAACCCGCGAGCCCGCCGGCCGCTAGGGCTCCAACGCCCATGCCCACGGCGGCGCCTGCGCCCATGCCGCGGCCCTGGCCTTGCGGCTGGCCCTGCACGTACTGCGGCCGCGCCCCGTACTGCTGCGGGGCCATCGGTTGCGCCTGGGGGGCGTACTGATGGAATGTAATTGTAATAAGGTGGACTGGTAGGAAATGCCTATGACATTAAGTTCGCCTCTGTACATGCTTC
The DNA here is from genome assembly GCA_905340225.1 of Abrostola tripartita. Lineage (NCBI taxonomy): Eukaryota > Metazoa > Arthropoda > Insecta > Lepidoptera > Noctuidae > Abrostola > Abrostola tripartita. The sequence continues at coordinate 6,779,646 of HG996513.1, read as the reverse complement.
TGTGTAGGAAGTTTAAATAAATAAATTATACATATATATGACTTTTGGTGCCATTTTAGCATGTCGCCCATGCTAAGCCTGAATCTAAACTGATAAAGGAAATTTGGAAAATCGGTGATGCGATTGATTTAGCGACACGATGGCTCAGTCGGTTTGAACAACGCCACGGTACGGCGAAGGAGGCAGGTGCAAGTCCTGCTCGTGTCCATCATTTTTCAAATTGCATTTATCATTTTATAAATTATACAAGTGTAAGCTATTTAGGATTTATGGTTGATATTTCGTGTATTATTGGCATTTATCGTGGCATTTATTCATTATTTATTTAACATAGATTTTAAAAAAGACTGTTATGAAAAATCCAGGACTGTCATTTAAAAAAAACCCTCAAAGAGAAAAACGTGATATGTCCAAAATATTACGTAAAAGAACCTGCCATGACAAAAATTTTTTAATTCATTTATTCATTCAGTTTTCTTAAAATTATTACAAAAAAAATACTATCTGCCAAACTGCAAAACAGTTTGTCGGCAGTTATTCTCGCATACCAGGTGGGTCTTACAAATTGTGCTTACATCTTATCTACTTATATAAATATATATTTTTTACAAAATACCGGTCAAAGATTTTTATCCTAGAGATTATGGACACAATGAAAGATAATGGTTTTTTAGAATTTTTTTAAGATTACCTTTACTTTTAACATTTTTTAAAAACTCTGGAGGTAGTTCATTGATTAATGCTGGCACTACGTACTTACGGGTGCGTTTACCAAAATAATTAGCTACTTTCGAAACCTCAAGTGTTTTCTTTTTAGACAAACGAGTCGGGTACATATGTTTACGTTCAATTTTATAATGGGTTTTGTTAAATTGTTCCGTTAGAATATTTAACTTAGTTTTTAAGTGGACCGGTAGTATCTTACATAATTTGAACAATTTGTCATATTCTTTATTAAGGTTTCTCTTTAATTTTTTACTAACTAAAAGTTTAAGTAATCTTGTTTGTATGCTATTAATTTTATTAAGATGTGTAGGAACTGCCAGGCCATATGCACCCAAACCATACTCAATAATTGAGTCAGCTAGTGCGTAATATAAAGTATATAGTACTTTCCTGCTGACAACATATTTAAGACTTTTAAATTTACCCAAAATTGAGCGTAGCTTATTACAAACGTTGTTAACATGCAGATTCCATGTGAATGTGTTATCGATTATTAATCCTAAGTACTTATAAGACGTAACTGTTTCTAGACAAAGACATTGACAGTGCTGCTTGTTGTTATGGAGACATTCGTATGTATGACCTTTCACCTCCATTAACAAATCTTTATATTTATGATATGGCGATCGTATAACCATGCACTTAGTTTTACTTATATTTATAATTATGCCATTATCATGCGCCCATTTTGTTAGACTGTCAAAATCACTTTGCATAGCTTCCTGTATCAGGTCTGTGTTTCTGTGGCTATAAACCAAACAAGTATCATCGGCGTACATAAATGCCTTACAATTTTTAAATAAAAGTTAAGAAGAAAAGTTGTAATATAAATTAGGTTAAAATACTAAAGAACTATCACTCACCCCTGGTTGAGGAGCGTATCCTGGTCGTGGCGCATATCCGGGTCCTGTTAACAATGAAAAAGAAAATAAATATCTTTACAAAATCATTTGCTTAGCCGTCTCCAACTATGTCTGCTCCGTCTTGATGCAGCTGGTGCCTACTACAAGCTTGCAATGCAAGTAATTTTCCGTTGCGGGCGACGGACTTATGGGCAGTCACCCGACCAGCCCCCCTAGACAAGTGGCTAAGCGACGACGAATAGAATGATAAATGTATGGGGATGACATAATGTTTCGACTATGATATCGATGACATAATTTCAAACCCATATATTTTTCATTCTATAAGACTTCTATTCGTCACTTGCCTAGAGGGCGTTTTGCCACTTGTCTAGCTGAAAGACCCGAGTAGGCGGGGTGCATTGGTGTTCCGCGCGCGCCTCTCCAGGTCTCGCAACCTAAGGTAGCTAGGAGGACACCCTGGGGTTTCTGATGGTAAGTAGAGTCGCCTTATACGATACGCCTTCGTCCGCCCCAGATTTGAGATCGGAAATGATTTCCCTAGTATTCAAAAGGACACATTCCGTTGTGAAAATTATCTGCAATGCAAGCTCATAGTGACCCCGCTGGACAACAATACCCTACAAAGCGTCCGTCTATCTAACCTCTACAATACAGTTGCGTTAATACGATGTAGTTCTTCAGACTGGTTGTCAGACTTTCGGGTTTCTGACTACCCGTAGCGACTGTCAATGATTGGATATTGCTATTATGAATATGTTTAGTGTACAATAAATAATTGATTAAGATTTAACGTGTAGACGCGTGCAGCCACGCGAGATTTGAATACATAAATACTACAACTTTTGGTGTCATTTTAGCAGATGGGTGCGATACGATGGCTCAGTTGGTTAGAGCAGCGCCACGGTACGGCTAAGGTCGCAGGTCAAGTCCTGCTCGTGTCCATCATTATTCAAAATTTCGTTTTTCAATTTATGATCAATACTTTTATTAGGTTGGCAGAATTTAGCTAGTGCACACCCAGAGGCGGATTTGATCGAGTATCGCGCACAGCGTCCTAGGGAAGCACCTTGTCGACGCCCTTCGAAAATGTACATCCCCCGCCCCGCCACTTTTTTAATTAAGTGTAAAAAGGTCGTGGTGGCCTAGTGGATGACATACCAGATTTGTATGCAAAAGGTTGCAGATTCAAACCCAGGCAAGTATCAATGTGACTTTTTCAATGTCATAAATACTTTTTTATATATTCTAATACACTGACTAACGGTGGCAGAAAATATCGTAAGGAATCCTGGATTTAATTATCTGAAATAGCTCGCAGTGAGCTAGCGTGGTGATCAATGCTCAATCTTCCTCTATACGAAAAGAGGTATTTGTAGCAGTGGGACAGTTATAGGTATAGGGTGTTATTCTCATTATATAAGTGTAAAAAAACTAGAAAAAACTACAATATAGATAGGTACATATAGTAGTAGGGAGCTCACGTCGGAATCTATAGAAAGTATATTTTATTTTAGATAACCAGATACTTAATTTTTAAAAATCTTTTTTTTAAAAACTAACGCGCTCATCCGTCGGTCCCACGCGCCGCTAAGCACTATGCCTAGATTTCTTTAGGTTGCTCCGACAAATATTTAAAAGACGGTAACTTGTCGCATTAACTAAGAAATTATACCTATAGTGGGTTCAGCCATTAATCACGCGGGGTTTGAAAAAAATTACGACATATCACACGGGGGATGTGTAGACTGTGTACTGAGACATCTACACTAGTCTTGTGTAGTTCGCGAATGAACTCTAAACGGACCGCTCCGTATAAAATATATATTATAAGTATTTCTCCACTATTTAATGGATGTTATTATACATTTAAACCTTCCTCTTCAATCACTCTATCTATTAAAAAAAACCGCATCAAAATACGTTGCGTAGATAGGGACGATAGAAGCATACATAGGGACAGAGAAAACGACTTTGTTTCATACTATGTAGTGATTGGTCAAATTACACCCGTGTGTGAGATGTTTCAGATATGTAGATCCTCTATGTATTGTATAGGAGTTAGGTTAGGTTACCTGAAATCACCAAGTATCACCAGTGGGGTTTAAAAAGTTGGTTAAAAACATCGTGAATAGTAGCCGACACTTAATGAGCTATAGCATGAGTTTAGGGATTGGATTGGTCTTGCCAAGCGTGGGGATTATGGCAACCCCGCTCCCCCCTATAAGGGTGAGGCCTATATTCAAAAGTGGACGTCTTTTGGCTGATGATGATGAGTTCAGGGCCCAATGCTGTTGCAGGCTGATGGTGATCTATGTTAGTAAAATCACCAAAGAGTACAAAATAAAACAAAAACATCAAAATTCAATATTTTTTATTAACTTTAAAATATTAAATAATGCAAAATACAATGCAAAAGTATTACAACAGTTATTTTTATACATTTTAAATGCAAGTAAAAACGTGTGCGATGATATCGTACATAAATTATTTAAATTTTTTCTTCCCATTTTCATTATCAAAAGTAAGCTTACCGCTCATTTCAGAGACATTTAATGATTGCTGAAACTATCACTAAGTAGAGGTTTTCTTTGTGATATCTTTACTTAGTGTCAGTTTAAGTAATCATTAACGTTTCTGAGTGAGACTGTTAGAGTTCAAAATAGGTTAAATTAACTATTTACTAGGTTTGTCAATTGTAATATTATTAAAAATTAAGTTTTTGATGCTATATCTCTTAACTAATGTCAACTTAGTGTGAGTTGCACTAACGATTGACGACATGGTTGGCGCAGAGGCTAAGCGATTAAACTGCTGCGCTATAAGGTTGCGGGTTAAATTCCCGCACGGGACAAAAATTTGTGCGTTCTACATTTGATTGTCCCGAGACTGGGTGTTTGTTAGCGTTAAATATGACCGCTAGTATGAGAATTTCCTACTAACGTTGACGTACGGACTTAACGATAAGACGATTTGTGAAACCCACCCTTATAAGCACAGAGCTAGACAATTCGAATATCGTAAGAAAAAAATGGACAAAAAGTTGATAGTAGTTTTATTAAAAAAAAAAACCCCAAAATCGAAAACCCGTCAAATATAATAATATAAATGCCAAATAGTAAATGCGTGATAATAATTTCAAAAAAAAAAACTGACGTAATTTTCAAAAAAATAAAAATTTCTTAATCGGCATAATTTCTCAAAAATCATAATTTATGTACGAAATAATAACAATTATTAATCAGACATTATCAGATGATCATAATATAAAACATAGTTCTAAAATCCAAAAAAAAAAAAGGAAAAAGATGCGGTCTGTCGGTCTCTTATAAAAGATAATATTTATTTGTAAGAATATGGTACAGTTAAGATGTGAATAAAAATTAAATTATTTAAAATTAACAAGCCGTAGTTATACAAAATACTTGAACTTCAGTACCTTTTAGTATTAAAAAAAAACACAACCGAATTGAAAACCTCCTCCTTCTCTAAGGTCGGTTAAAATTGTGGAAACAAACGAACAAAATTTCGACTGCCTCATTGGTCTAGTGGTCGCAATACACGACTGCTGAGCACGAGGTCCTGGGCTCAAATCCCAGGTCGGGCAAATTGTTACTGTGTTTTCCATTAGGTTATTCTAAGTAGCAGCACGGAGTCTGGATTTGTGCCCGGTTGATGGCAATAGGCTCGCCCCCTATTACATTAGGACTTACAACATAACTGGCGAAATGTGGGTGTACTATATGTACACCTCTGCCTACCCCTTCGGGGAAACATGCGTGATGTTATGTTGTTAAATAATTATATGTTTTAAATAAAAGTGACCAACAGACGACATCTTTAGTAACGACATTTTTGGTTCATTGGACATTGGCTTACATCTAAGAAGTACGATTTTACAAAGAAATATTGGACATGACTCAATTTCAAACACAAAAGACAAGATAATCTATAAATATATAATTCGTTTATATATAAAAAGGCAATTTGTTGTCCATATCAATTCAATTTGCTATATTAATAAGCTTTCGCCAATGATATTTCAAAAAGTACAGATATGTTACCAGCACGCTTATTTTGAAGACTCGAAAAGAGGACAATTGAAGTCTTGGGTAGTACAATTGTTGTCCGATTTGACATAAGACTAAAACAGTTCGTACTGAAGAGTTCGGAACACCTCTTTCCCATTATTTTGTTAGCATGTGACGTATCTATACTTTTTGACACATCATTGGCCTTCTCATATATATTATTTTTAGACTGCTACAAATGCAAAAATGTCTGAACATTAAATATCTCTAGCATTTACTATAATATGCCGGTTTTACTAACGTTTATTCAGGAAGTTTTAGCACGCCACTCCGCCGCGTCACCGGCTTATGAATAGGGGGTCTGTTAGAGTAAGAAACTAGTCTGGCATTCCAGAATTCTTCTTATCGTATGGTTGATTAACAACCTGGTGTCAGAGTTTAAACCGCCTGACATGGCTTTACACACCGTTGAACAATATCTCAGGTGTGCCGGTTTCCTCACGATGTTTTCCTCCCTTTTCACCGTTTTTAGCAACTGATAACTAATTTATAGTACGCACGTGAATGCGAAAAGACATTGGTGCGTGGTGCGTTTGAACTTGCGACCTTTGACTTGGCAGTCCAACGGTCATACCACTCGGCTATCAATATCAATTCCCGAATAAACCGGCATATATAGTAAATAATATGGATACCACAGGAAAGTTATAGTAAATTAAGTTTGTGTAATACAAAATACAGATTGATTTCTTCTGAGAATAATTGGTTATGAAAAATTGATTTAGGCAATCGATTTTTAATAAAACAGTGAAAACAGAAAGCTTAATATAGTAATATAAAAATCGACATCAAAGGAATTTATTTAAAAAGTTTAATTACGTACATTCGTAAAGTCACGCCTGTTTCCCAGAGGGGTAGGCAGAGACCACGGATTTCCATTTGCTACGATCCTCACATACTTATTTCGCCTCATTAACTTAAAGATTAATTAATTCATTGTAATGGCTGGACCGATTTTGCTAAAATTTGGTATGGCGGTAGCTGACACCCTAGATTAACACATAAGACTTTATATCTCGAAAAAATGCAGGCAACACCGCGGGGCGCAACTAGTACATACATAAAGACACGCCTGTTTCCCACAGGGGTAGGCAGTAACGGTAGTGTGTCGATATAAAACCTTTTTAATTAAATTCCTTTGAAGTCAATTAAACAATATAATAGATATATATAATTAGTGCCATCGCTTGACTCTTGATTGTAATTATAATTTGAAAAATAATTATTTTCTTCAATCTTCTTACATTACAAGGCACCTGGAAGAAATAAACAATTATTAGAATTTAATTTATTGAAATAATTACTAATTTTAATTATATGTAAAAAATATATAATTAAATGATCAATTAATAGTTTTAGCCAAATAATCTATATATCATAATTTAAAGTAATAATCTTCTTCTTATAGTATGGTTGATTAACAACCTGGTGTCAGAGTTTAAACCGCCTGTAGGCCTCTGACATGGCTTTATACACCGTTGAACAATCTCTCAGGTGTGCCGGTTTCCTCACGATGTTTTCCTTCACCGTTTTTAGCAACTGATAATTAATTTATAATACGCACATGAATTCGAAATGACATTGGTGCGTGCCGGGGTTTGAACTTGCGACCTTTGACTTGGCAGTCAACGGTCACACCACTCGGCTATCAGTGCTGTTGTAATAATGATATATTATTTTGTAAAGATCCGTACTTTTAACCCTTCTATTTGTAAACAATGTATAAGCGCTTTGATATTGGTCCTACTTAGTAAAAAACAAATAATTTAAAAAATCCTTCTTTTAGAGAGCAGTCCTATTTATATTTATTTATATAATTCATGTATTCTGTTACTCGCGATAATAATAACAATGATATCTTGGGACAACTCACACACGGTCATCTGATCCCAAGCTAGCCAGAGCCTGTATTATGGTGACCAGACAACTGATAAACATACTTATATATTTCTAAATACATACATAATATAGATAAATAACACCTAGACACAGAGCAAATGATTATGCTCATCACACAAAGATTTGTCCTGGGCGGGAATCGAACCCACGACCTCCGGTTTAGCAGTCAGGGTCACTAACCACTAGACCAACAGGCCAGTAATGCAAGGATTATAACGATACGTCATACATCAAAATCAGTTCAGGCATTCCGAAGTTATGTAATAAAGAAACTCACATACATACATGAACTCTGAAAACATAAAAAGACAGCGATACATTTCAAAACGCTTATAATACATTTATAAATACAAGGATACAGCAGTTATAACTTATCTACTTCTAAGCCAACGGTAAGTTAGTATTCTATAGCTAACCTTCGTAATATTGATTACATAAGTAGCTTATTGCATGGCTCTCAGCGCTAAGCCGCATTTTATATACGTATTTCGTCTAGAAAGGGCGACTAAGGCAATCGCGTTAATTCTAAACCAGGTTCAATTAAGTATTACGTAACCTGGATTACGACTGGACATTTTTAATCCAGATACATGAAGTAATGTCTATAGAAAGCGAGCAAAACCGCGAGCAACATATAGTATTAAAAAACAATGTATACCTGTATTTATTCTCTCCAACAACGAAAGCGGATCAGTAGAAGCCTGTGGCATAGAAAAAAAATATACAATACAAAAAATCAGCAAAATAAAATCAAAAATCCATAATTTTATACCGATCACCTGACATATGATAACAGCGTAACGATGTGTATAACCCTGTTACCATTATTAATCTAAACAATCATATACCTGCTAAATATTTAACCGACTTCAGATAAGGAGGATCTCAATACAAAAAGTACAATCAATTCAATTGACGACCCGATTGGTGCAGTGGTTAAGCGATTGAACTGCTGCGCTAAGGGTTGCGGGTTCGATTCCCGCACGCGGCAAAAATTTGTGTGAACCGCAGATGTCTGTCCCGAGTCTGGGTGTTTGTGTATGTGATATTACATGATTGTGAATCGCACCCACGATACAGGAGAAATTCCTAGTGGGGGGCGAAGTTTAAAAAAAAAATATATATGAGTGTGATTCAAATAAGGGTTTTTAAACATAACAAAATCACGCCTTTATTCTTTAAAGCGGTAGGCAGAGGTGCATATATATACACCATCATTTCGCCAGTTAATATAAGTCTAAATGTAATAGGAGACGAGCCTATTGCCATCAACCGGGCACAAATTCAAAACCCTTGCTACTGAGAATTACCTAATGGAAAAATTCAGTACCACTGCCTTCACAGCAGTCGCTCTTACCGACCTCTAGACCAGCGCGGCAGTCATAGAAATTAATTCAGACCTGATTGGCGCAGTGGCTAAGCGATTGGACTGCTGCGCTAAGGATTGCGGGTTCGATTATCGCACGCGGCATACATTTGTATGAACCGCAGATGTTTGTCCCGAGTCTGGGTGTTTGTGTATGTGATATTACATGTTTGTGAAACGCACCCACGATACAGGAGAAATTCCTAGTGTGGGGCGACGTTTAAATATTTTTTTTTTTATAAACTTCATATGCATAAAACATAACGTCACGCCTGCATTACGAAAATGAAAAACGGTGTTGAAATTAACAATTAAAATCTACTATTTTTAGTTTTAATACAACCTAAAAGCAATTCAGACTAGGTTTTCAAGTTAAAACGACCTTGTAACGTTATTACGTGGAGGTCAAAGGGACTATTATTATTGAATGTGACCTCAACCCTGACCTCTTGTCTAGACCGAACGTAAGTCAGGTATTAAACATACTAATTCAAGAAACCTATGAATTTATTAGAATTTCATAACATGATTATCCCTTTGAGCCGCACGGTCTTGTATATAAGACAAATGCTTCCGCACCCTCCACGGAGGACTCTACTAGGAGACAATATCAAATCGTAACATTTGTGTAGTGTAATAAAAAAAAACCGTAATAAATGTTACAATTAGACATTACTTCTAATAAAATCGTGGCGTGGAGGACACGAAAACGCTTGTCTTCCATACAAGACTGACGCTCATAAGGTTAAACATAATAGGAAATTTAAAAAGTAATGGACACGAACGGGACTCGAGCCCACGAGCACGTAGTTCTGTGGTGCAGCATTACCCACTAAACTACCGTGTCGCTACTCGTCTGTCAAATTTCAACTTCCCCTTAATTGTTTTTTACGTCTGAAGGGAAATGACTGGTACTATCAGTTCTTTCTTTTTAAACGTCGCCCCACACTAGGAATTTCTCCTGTATCGTGGGTGCGTTTCACAAACATGTAATATCACATACACAAACACCCAGACACGTGACAGACATCTGCGGATCGCACAAATTTTAGTCCCGTGCGGGATTCGTACCCGCTACTCTAAGCGCAGCAGTCCAATCGCTTAGCCACTGCGCTAATCGGATCGTCAAACCCATCAACCAATTGGCAATCTATGATTTTCAACTTAGTGTATTTATATACTTATCCTTTTTTGAAGTCGGTTAAACTACAACTGTTCATAAGACTGGGAACATAAATGCTGAAATACACGTTTATACTGACACGACCAGTGTCGAACCCACTACCTCTAAACCCAAATGAAAATACAAAATTAAAGTATTAGTATTGTTAAAATAAAAAGATAGAAAACACAAAGAAAATGCATTTAAGAGCAGCCAAAAGACGAAAAAAAAGCGATTGTAATATTAAAAAAGACAAAAATAGTTTTAGAATAATTCCTGAATCCCTAGATATTATTTTTACCTCCGCCTTTAGTAGCCCCAAATACATAACTTCTTATTCTCAAGTCGGTTAATTAAGTAAAAAAGTTTAGTTATAAATATAAAATATGGTTTAACTTTCTACTAACTAAAGCAATAAGTATTACATTTATTACTATCATGTTTTAGTTTATAATTTAATATATTATTATTTTTACCAAACCTATCATTAATTAAGTATATATAAATAAAAATAAACGTTATGTTTGTTCTGTATAAGCTATATCCTTAACCATTGATCAGATTGTGATCTTCCTCTTATCGTATGGTTGTTGAACAACCTGGTGACAGAGTTTAAACCGCCTGTAGGCCTCTGACATGGCTTTACACACCGTTGAAAAATCAAGTTCACTCGTTCAATAATATATAACCTAACTGATGTTCACGACTTCGTCCGCGTGCATTTCGGATATATTTCTACTTTTCCATGTCAATAGGAATTTATACGGGACTTATAAATGTCTGAAATATTTGGTATTGATATATTTTTCTAATAAAGTAATACCATCACCCTATAACTGTCCCACTGCTGCAAAGACCTCTCATACAGAAGGAACGAGCATTGATCACCACGCTAGCGCACTGCTTAGCGATTACAGATTATAAAATATTTTATTTTAATATTATGACAAACCAAATGGTTGCTACAAGACGGAAGCCAGAGACGCGGAAGACCCAGACGGAGATGGCGGGACGATCTGGACGCCTCCCAAAGCGGCTGGCCAGAGCTGGCCGAGGATAGGGGAATTGGAAAATCAGGGGAGAGGTCCTTGCCCAGCAGTAGGAAACAATATAGGCTACTTAAAAAAAAAAAAAGACTGTCGGTACATACATTTCTACACCCAAATTCAACACACACAGGTGCATACACGGGGACATACATAACAAAAAGATAAAAGAAACGTTAAAAATAATTATTTACAAGGTAAACTTACCTTTTGGCATTCTATGATATCACTCGCGAGTTACATACGGGTAATGTTAATAAAGTACCGCTTTGACCGGGTAATGTCAATATTTACCGGTAAATTCTGTTAGTTACCGCCATGAAATTAAATATCAATTACTAAACTTATCAAAGATAAATTAATATAGAAAAATAAATTCAATATTTTAAAATTAATCTACTAAAACTTTAATAATAAAAATACATTAATTATATAAATTTTATATAAAAAAGAAGGATAAAAGATTAAAAAGTATTCCTATATTAATAAACCTAAATATATTTACAGAAAAAAATAATAATAACTATTTAAGTAATATTCCATTGCAAGAAAAGTGTCAAAATGAATGTTTTCATATAGTAAATCTGTCAAAACGTCACATTTACCTCAATACCTAAAATTTCACCCTATCACTACATAGTATAAAACAAAGTCACTTTCTCTGTCCCTATATCCCTATGTATGCTTAAATCTTTAAAACTACGCAACGGATTTTGATGCGGTTTTTTTTAATAGATAGAGTGATTGAAGAGGAAGGTTTATATGTATAATAACATCCATTAAATAGTGGAGAAATATTTATATATAATACCCGTGCAAAGCCGGAGCGGGCCGCTAGTTAGGAATATTTCTAACTTTTTTACAAATAATATTAAAGACACAGAAAATATTACAAGCATTCGAAGAAAAACTTTGTAGAAAATCTCAAATATTTTTAACTAAAAAAGCTTGTATAAGCTAATAAATACAGCTTTAGAAAACATGCTATAGAAACGCTATGACATGCTAAAGGCTTGCGACGATGCTAGGCGAAGCGAAGCGAATTGAAAGCTACTAATCAACTTAACTAATTATAAAATACCAGATCTACTACTCTATCTCACTACGTCCGTTTGTCTCTCTGTAGTAATACCGTGTACTGACAACCGCTTGTGTGTGTCGCCGTCACAACCGTGACCGAGCGCTCTTCAAGTAACACACACTACAACAATGTTCATGTGCACGCAACAATATTCGTAGACAAACGGACTTCGTGAGATAGAAAATCTATTTTAGACTCGTGGTCTGACATTAGGATGTGATAAATGGCAATAGGCTAGGCTAGCCACCTAGTACATGGGTGTAGGGAAGGGTGTGTAGTACACCCACACTTCGCCAGTTATGTTATAATGACCATGTGATAGGGGGCGAGCTGACCGTCAACCGGGCACAAATCGGGATTCCGTGCTACTACTGAAAATTACCTAATGGAAAAACCCAGTTACGCTCTACCCGAGATTCTATTGCACCTATTTACAGACCCTATACACCAAATATATCGCTTTAAATTCGCTTCACTATAGCTTGGATTGAAACGAAAACCTACTCACGTTAGTATGTTAGTAATCATATGTATCAAATATTATTAAAATACAAAATCTAAATGCAGTTCTAATCTCATTACAGACTCTTAGCTGTTACATTGACATTCGAGTCTTAGCTGTCAAATTGACATGTGTCAGTAAGCTATGTCATTAGATTGAAACTGCATCGAAGGTATATGCAGAACGTTATCAAACTATTACTCCAAGCCAACTAGGCACTCGGGTGGAATGCGGACTCCCCGCCCGCACACCGCCTCAGGTACCGCGTCCGTCGAACGGTTCGCAGCATCAACACATGACGCAGTGACGTCACATTGACAGGTGTTTAGTTGGCTTGGAGTGAGTAGTATGATTATTGCACCTCACATAACCAGCCCTGTTATAAGTTAACTACACTTACTAATTAAGCTAAGATTACTATTATTTTCACAAGCAACCAAATACTATACAGGTTGTAACGGAAAATGTATAATTATCTATCGAAAAGGGGCGAAGAGAAAATCAGCCCCCTTAGACAAGTGGTGCAACGCTTGACGAATAGAAATCCAATAGAAAGAAAAATGTATGGGAATGACATATGTCATCGATAACATAGTCGAAACATTATGTCATCCCCATACATTTATCATTCTATTCTATTTCTATTCGTCAAGCGTTTCACCATTTGTCTAAGGGACTGGTACAGAATCTATTTTGCAAAAATGTATAGTATTGTATTTTAGGTTGTTTATGTTCCCAAAATTCCCATCTATAATAGTTTAAAACCGGAAATAACCAGAGAGTGAGTTAGGGCTCCTTACCTTGTGGCGCGCCGTACCCGGGGGCCCCGTAGGCCGGCGGGGCCGCTCCGTACGCGCCGTACGCGGGGGGCTGGCCTTGCTGCTGTTATGAGATAAGAGGCATTTTACATTCTGACACCAATATTAAATTAAAATCCCCAATATAGTAAAATGTATTACTCGCACTATCACACTAATATTATAAAAGCGAAAGTTTGTGAGTGTGTTTGTTACCTCTTCACACTTAAACGGCTGGACCGATTTTGCTAAAATTTGGTATGGAGGTAGCTGACACCCTGGATTAACATTTAGACTACTTTTTATTCCGAAAAAATGTAGCGGGTAACACTGCGGGATCACAATTTTTATCAAAATCGGTTCAGCCGTTTGAGCTTGAAGAAGTAACAAACATACAAACACACACACAAACATTCGCCTTTATAATATAAGAGTAAATATATGATTTATTTGCTGTAAAAAGGTTTTAGAAAACACTTTTACACGTCAGATTTCAATCAACAAGAAACTATATGGCGTCGTCATTTCCTAAATGTCTACCTCTACCTGTTATAACTACATAAAAACCCACTAACCATATACATATCGGCGGGCGGCTGCGCTCCCTCGAAGCCTATGAGCTGTATCATGACGTCACCGTCCACAGTAATGTGAGTGATCCTCTGGAACGGGATGCGGTGCAGGAACTCACAGAAATGCATGCCGTTTAGCGCCACCTGGTGGGAGGAAATAGAAGATGTTATAACTGTTTGGACAGACGATTTTGAACTCTATTCCGCAGATAGGACAGACGAATTTCCCTAGGGATGTGCCAAATAGGCGGCGAAGGGAGGTTCCGGAGTTGGTCTTTTTAGGGGTCCCATGACTTGTTCGTGCGGATGTTGACCACCGGGGTGGTTTTTGTGAGGTAGAAATCCCACACTCCCCAGTCCCGGGTGCCTTTTTTTAAGGTTTCCCGCCGAAAACAAAATAAAAAGACACGAATTTAAACCCCTTTTTGGAGGCAGGGTGCTTTTAAAAGCAAGAATATTATGAAAATTGGCACTACCATCTGTGTACTGCAGCTGTGTGTCTTATCACCAATGCTATAGAGGTCAAATTGGTTAAACAGACTGCAAATAAAGGCTTCCTAAACCAGTGGTTTTAAACAGAGTATATAAGGTCCCAATGTAATAGGGGGCGAGCGTATTGCCATCAACTGGGCACAAATACAGACTCCGTGCTGCTACTGAGAATTACCTAATGGAAAAACCCAGTAACTCTTTGCCCGACCCGGGACTCATGCACAGTAGACCAACGGGGCAGTCCATTCAGTCCTCACCTTCATAGCGTGCGGCTCACAGAGTATCAGCGCCTCGAAGGGCTCTCCCCTGTTGAGCGGCATGCCACCATTAGTGTCTTCCACGCCCCAACTCATGGTGGTGAGGTGGTTACGCACCACACACATCTCCACGAACCGGAAGTTCAGGTGCAGCGCGATGTCGTCGCGAGGATCTGTGTTGGGCCCGCATTGGAAGTTTATCGCGAACCTAGGTAAGGAAAATAAATAATCTAAGTTTCTAAAAGGAATCTAAATAGATGATTAATTTTGGCAATTTTTGGGGAGAAATATAAGATCATAATTTAGGTCACTAAGAAAGTGATTCGTCTCGTGGAGTAACGGGCCATAATAGCACCTCCTTATTTCGTCTCGTGTCGCAGGACTAAGGGAAAATCCAGAAGATGGGGCAGCAGCGTCTTCTGTATCCACACCACCAATACTGCGATCCCCAAGCCTTTCCCCCAAGATTGCCTAGCGTGGGTATTATGGCACCACCCTCCTTTAAGGGGGAGGCCTTTGTTCATCAATGGACGGCATCTGGCTAGTGATGAAAGAAGTAATTTGGAAAGTGGAAAGATAATGTTGTACCTAGGAATACTGGAAACAAACACGAATCTGAGTAGACAGTGAAAGTGGTATATATTTGTTTTCAAACTTAATCGAGAACCTAAGGCGAGAGAGAATGAAATTTGCTTAATTTTGTACACAAAAAATCTAGGAAACTTAGATCAAAAAGGAGGAATATTATGGAGGAGCTTAATTTTGGAAACAATGGAAGTTATTCCGAACTTGAGTGAGAAATGAAAGATTTTGTGAGTCATTACAAGTCTCATGTAGATACGTGCCCTTTTATAGAGCCCAAACTTGGTCTAACACTCCTTAAAACTAGTTTCTTGGCGGAATCGAAGGATCACAACCAGCGACACGATAGCTCAGTTGGATAGAGCTGCGCCACGGTACAGCGAAGATCGCGATTTCAAGTCCCGCACAAGTCCATCAAATTCCAAATTTCCTTATCAATTTAGGATCACAACCTGTGGAAGATTGCACGTAACTTCTAAAATCTCATCGTTCTCACCTTTGAGCGCCAGGAGGAGTGGTACCTTGCACCCTGATCATGCGCCCAGGGTACATACCCGCAGGAATCGGGTGCACACATGGTATTACCTGGACAAACAGACAAAACATTAAATAATCTTCTTCGTATCGGCATGAGCCAATAGCCACATGGAACAGGTCATGCCGTGTAAAGATTGGTCAGTCAACAAGGATGGTAGCGACGTTGACCGTCCAGTGACGGACGTACTTAAGTATCGTCAGTCTTGGAAGCTCTCTACTTGCATTTAATAATATAACATGATTTTATTATTTACAAAATACGTCGCCCTACACTAGGAATGTCTCCTGTATCGTGGGTGCGTTCCACAAACATGAAACATCACATACACAAACACCCAGACTCGGGACAAATATCTGCGGTTCACACAAGTTGTTATCCCGTGCGGGAATCGGACCCGTAGACCTTAGCTCAGCAATCTAATCGCGTAGCCACTGTGCAAATCAGCCCCCCTAGACAAGTGGCAAAACGCTAAACGAATACAATGATAAATGTATGTGGATGACATAATGTTTCGACTATGTTATCGATGACATGTGTCAAACCTACATTTATCATTGTATTCGATTTCTATTCGTCAAGCGTTTTGCCACTTGTCTAGGGGGGCTGGTCGTCAATATTATATTAAGATACATTACATGAGCCACTGCACGTTGGTCTAGCGGTCACAGAGTGCGACTGCTGGGTCATGCGGTCCTGGGTTGGATTTGGGCTAAGCGTTATTAGGTTTTTCTATTAAATAATTCTCAGTAGCAGCACGGAGTCTGTATTTGTGTCCGGTTGATGGTAATTTCGCCCCCTATTACATTGGGACCTATAACATAACTGGCGAAATGTGGGTGTACTATACACTTTTGCTTTTCTCTTCGGGAATGTTATATTTATTT
The DNA here is from genome assembly GCA_905340225.1 of Abrostola tripartita. NCBI lineage: Eukaryota > Metazoa > Arthropoda > Insecta > Lepidoptera > Noctuidae > Abrostola > Abrostola tripartita. Next base: position 6,762,788 of record HG996513.1, on the reverse strand, counting down.
ATTTATTAATCAAAGAAACATACAGCTTAAATATTACTTAAAATATATATATAAGTAAATTGTACATTAGCCAAAACAGTTTCTAACCGTAATTCACACATTATGCAATGCGAAGACTTAACAGATATTTGGTTCTTAATAAAAGCCATAGGTATGTTGGAGTTACAGTTACATAACTTGGGTATAGAGTGTAATCTTTTGAAAAACATAAATTCACTACAAATGTTGTACTTTACGTAACATAACATTGAATGCCCTTTACGACAAATTTAAACTATGCAATCTACTTACTTACTATTAACTTTCTTAATCATACATCGATATTATAGCTATAGATGACGTCAAATCGATCCACTTTAAAGTTATGGAGATAGGTCAGTGTATACTGGTTGTCATAACATTGAGTGATAAGAAATGATGAGTTCCTTATCTTATAGATCACTGACCCCTTGTATTGTAAACATCACGCCCATGTTAATTTATTTATTTATTTAATTAATTAAATTACAACGGCATAAACCAATTACAGTAATTTAAGACGTTACAAAATACATACAAAATAAATACACTCCTACATACATGAACACATACAAATTTTTAACCACATGTTACAATAATTTTATTATGTGGTGGTAAATCAATAGACAGAGGTGTATAGTACACCCACATTCCGCCAGTTATGTTATAGGTCCCAATGTAATATGGCGAACTAGTCATCCACCGGGCACAAAGCCAGACTGCGAACTGCTACTGAGAATTATCTAATGGGATAACTCAGTAACACTGCCTGACCCGAGACTCGAAGTCAGGGCCTCGTGCTCAGCGCACTTAGCGACCATTAGACCAACGAGGCAGTTAACCGAGAATTACCTAATGAAAAATCTAATAACACTTTGCCTGACCCAGGAATCGAACTCAGGGCCTCGAGCTCAGCGCACTTAGCGACCACTAGACCAACGAGTGTGTTTACTGAGAATTACCAAAAGAAAAACCCAGTAACACTTTGCCTAACCCGGGAATCAAACCCAGGATTTCATGCTCAGTAGTCGCGCTGTGCGACCATAGAATTTACAATGTAGTATGTTTCCATTTAATAGAAAACAAGACTGCTGCCGGGAATTTCCTGACAGAAAAACCTGACAAGAATTTATCCTTACGGAAAATGTTACTTATTTTATTGTTGTATAATACATTGTTAAATCTACACAACAGGGGCATAATATTATGAGAAAACTATGACTATACTTTACCAGCCATAATTAATAATTAACCAAGATAATTATAAGTTATAAAACACGTCATCGAGCTTAAAAGCAGGCACAAGGGTCAATCAAAGGTTAAGCTACCCTTCCCGCGGTCAATATTTGGATGGGTGGCCATATAAATCAAACAACTTAACTGTCCCGTGTGTCACATGTGATACATAGTCATTGTTTATGTATTTGTATATACATACATGTGAGGTATTGTGTCTGCATTGTGGACAGTGAAGTTATAAGTGAGCAACTTAGCCCTGCAGTGGGATGATCATGCCTAAATAATAACTGGAACCCCCCCATGGTTCTAGACATCATGTATCTGACAGATGCTATGGGTTGTCCGTGGTAGAGATGTATTTGGAATGAGACAAAAGTGAACATGACAATCTCTGACATTTGCCAATCCCTTTGGTGGGGCTTGTAGCTACGTGGCTACCGTGCAGATCAGTCGATTTGCAAGGTTAAGCCGTGCTCGCCGCGGTCAGTCTTATTATGGGCGACCGTTTCCACATGTCGAGAAGCCTCCGTGCTCCGGAAGGCACGTTAAGCCGTTAGTTCTGCGCCTGATCTCTCTCCGGTCGTGTCTCACCGTCCTGGACTATGAGAGTAAGGGAATAGGGAGTGCACCTGTGTTTGCGCGCATACTTGTGCACTATAATATCTCCTGTGTTAGCTAGTCTCAGCTGAGATAAGCCGCCGTGACCAAAATTCGGTCAGAAGAACAATGATTATTATTTTACTTAGGAATCAAAATCTTAACTATATGTATGGCATGTCTTGGAACCAACATAAACTATTCCCTTAATGATAAAAGCAATTACTAATTAGCAATTGTAATTATGATTAATCTTATCTATAATTAGATTCACAAAATATATGAGTCATTGATGGCTAGCTAACTAATTATATGGGTAACAACATAGAGTAACTAGGCAAAACATGGTCCTAGCTGCTTGTAAAGCTATTATTTTGTATCTAAAACACATTTTCTAGTAAGTTACAAAATGCTGCACTATTGCCTTTGGTTACAATGAGCTGTAAAATTAGCTGTATAGATATAAATAAAAAACCTTTCCCTGTCTGGTGTATCTCATATTTATTTATTCATTCTTAATGCACACATAAATAAAAATATATGTACAAAGGCGGACTTAATGCCTAAGGCATACGATACATGCTAATATGATACATGGTGATGGTTCATCTATTGTGTCTACCATCTGGACAGGGAACCTATTAAACACTAACTCTTACTTTTAAACGATGCTAACATGTGTTTTAAGATAACCACTTGTTAAGCCTATTGGCATCTCTATTTTTTGGCATGCAAACGACAGTGACAGGTATATAACTTTCGGTGCCATTTTAACATGTTGCCCATGCTAAGCTTGAATTTAAATTGATAAAGGCGTCACGGTACGGCGAAGGTTACTGTTTCAAGTCCCGCTTGTGTCCATCATTTTTACATAACATAACATCACGCCTATATTCCCCGAAGAGGTAGGCAGAGGTGTACATATAGTACACCCACATTTCGCCAGTTATGTTGTAAGTCCCAATGTAATAGGGGCGAGTCTATTGCCATCAACCGGGCACAAATCCAGACTCCGTGCTGCTAGTGAGAATTACCTAGTGGAAAACTCAGTAACACTTTGCCCGACCCGGGATTTGAACCCAGGACCTCTTGCTTAGCAGTCGCGCTTCGCGACCACTAGACCAACGAGGCAGTCATTTTTCAAATTTCCTTTATCAATTTAGTGACAGCTATAATTTAATTGATTGCTCAACAATGACAATTTTTATATGTAAGGGGGTATATTGTTATATAGGATAGATTCCTGTTAGTCACCAAATATATTACTATTTCTAGCATTACTTTAAAATCATGGAAATTTGGTCAAACAAAATGTAATGTAAACTGCTTTATTCTTCTAAATTGATAAAGGAAATTTGAAAAATGATGGACACAAGCGGGATTCGAACTCGCGACCTTCGCCGATCCGTGGCGCTGCTCTAACCAACTGAGCCACCGAACTTTATTCTTGTCTTAACAGTATAGTTTTAAAAATGACATGTATTTGTTCAGGAATAATATCTTAAAACATAATAGCATTAGAGTAAGTTTGGGACCTATTTTTGATCAAACACTAATTGTTATTTTTATTTAATTAGTTTCATTACTCTTCTGTTATGTTTCAAGGCAAAAATTAATGATTTTCTTACTTTCTTTCATAATATTAAATAGAGTTTACTGAAATGAAATTATTGTTTAAATCTACATCAACCTCACTGCTTGCAACCACAAGATTCTTATACTATATAACACTAAAATATAGTATATAAGCTGTCTGTCTGGCAAGTTGTCATTCATAGTGGTGTTCTAAGGCCTTTGTCCAGCAGTGGATGTCTTCCGGCTGATGATGATGACAAAGCTGTCTAAAAAGTATTGCATACATTTTGCCATAGACACTTAGCTTTTAGACTAGTATGGCATAGCTAGAAGAGGACTTTTGACTAACTGAGATAGGATACTGGCTGAAACTATGATGATAATGATTATTTAGGACCACTGAGAGCACCCATCACTTACAGAATACTATATTAGACTTAATTAGAATTAAATATGGGCAATAGACTTAAAACTAATTGGTGAAACCAGTTAATAAATAGATTTATATTTAGCAATACTGAGGACTCATGACGCAATTTTGATAAGCTAAAACGCTTCTGTTAACTAAAAACGACCTTATACAATCTATCATGCTATAAAAATAAGATATTTAAGCTGGCGCCCGTAAATTTCAAAGCCAAATGTATAAAATACACCAGAATGCAATTTCTATAATAAGATTTAAGGAAAAACCGTGTAACTGTAGACAAAAACGTGATTTTTTGTCTCTGTAAACGGAAAAGTCCTTGGAGTATTCAATACCGCCGAAAATTGTTTTTTAGATCACCGTATAAGGCTGGTGATTTAAGTTCGCTTCGTCAAAACTTTGTATTTACACAATTCGAAGGCAAACTAACCGGACTAAATTGTTCGAAATGCCCTTGAGAACATGTAAAATGCCGCATAGAATGGCTAGTGTCGTAATAACATACAGGAATGTTGAAAATACTTACGGGATTGTACACTGGGGGAGCAGCCATTTTTTTCTACGGTGTTGTTCGAAAGGATTATCCGACGTCCGAAAACTGAATTCACGAAGATTATTCAAAGCTATTACTTGATTTACACTTAGATTCTACGCGCCGGATACGCCTAGCGCAATATTATTACGTTTCATACGATTCAATTGAATCAATTTCTAAATGCGTCATACGTCATATGACGAGAAATGATTAATCCCGGCGTGAGGTGTGTTGGTTTCGCAGAATGAGCGAGACAGACAGCTATTATTCAGCAAGAGTAACAGAGATAGCGCTAAACATAATTATGCTAATAAACACAAAATTGTTGAAACGGAACGTGATTAAGCATACGTCAAACGTGTTCATATTGTTGACTGAGCTTGGGTCACTACACTTTTGGTCTAAAAAATAATAGTAAATTACAAAACTCTTTGATATTATTTCTGAAAGCTTTTTCATTTATTATTAACATGAATATTCTCATTAATTTGTCTTTTTTACTAGTCACAATTTATATTCTCCTGTAGTATGCCTTTTGTACTTCTTGTAGCGGAAAGAATATCGAATTAATTTTAGGTCATTCATAATACCTCCACAACCGGGACCAATAAATCAAAATCAAAGACAAAATTATTCTTACGTTGGCAGCACTGCAGTATTTTGATTGACGCAATACTTACATCTACTCGCTAACACAAATGTAGTGAATAAAAAGCAATTAAATTCTATTTGCGCTAATTAAATTTGCGCATCGATATCTCAAAATCATTCCGCGACGTGTCCTTTGCGTTTTGAGATAATTGCACCCAAAACGCTCGACGAATCCGTCTTAAAATGACGCTCGAAGGCAACAAGGACGAGGCAGAAAAGTGTATAGCAATAGCCCAAAATGCATTTTCAGGGGGAAACATGGAAAAGGCAGAGAAATTTCTGCTTAAAGCCGAACGGTTATACCCTACTACACTTGCCAAGGAGCTTTTGACTCGGGTTAGGGCTGCGGGGCCCTCTACAGCGGCGCCTAAAAAGACCCCACCGAGCAGTCCCAGTGCTGAGGAAGTTCGTAGGAGAAAACCGCCAGCGCACCAGCCTCCACAGAGGGAATACACTCCGGAACAACAGGAGGCTGTCCGCAGAGTCAATAAGTGCAAGGATTTCTATGAAATTTTGGGTAAGGAGCCTTATGAATGACATTAAATCTCTATGTTCCAATCTCTATTTCTGTCATATATAAGTCTTATACTCCTTCAATTTTAACTCTAAAACCATCTTAACTCGTTTTGTGGGTCAGAACCCATCTGAGACCTAATTAGGGTCATGTAAAAAACTGTCTACAGACAGTGAAAATAAATTCTATAGTGGCCTTCAAACATCTATACTGATTTAAAGTATTTATTTGTATACAAACACAATTTAGGCATATCATATTTAAAAAACAGTCATTATTATATTGCTTTTCATGCTGTAAGCTATGTTAATTGATGTAAATGCTTTTATAAATATTCTGGGACATGTAAAAGCATAAAAAAATCAATAAAGTTCAAGAACAGAGCCTCCTCTAGTGATATTTAATGCCTGGGTATTTCCTACACGCTGTCTGAGTACAGACATGGTAAGCCAAATAATTCTAACACAAATCTCTTTATTTTGTAGACAAGTAAAAACACACAAAAGATTGTATTTCCTTATGCTTCATTCAAGGTAGCTAACAAGAACCATTGCAATATGATAAAAAATAAAAGTCTATTTTTTAACAATGAGAAAAATAAAATGGTCCCTATTTCTTGCATATAAATCACACACAATACATGAAAAGCACATATAATTCTGAATCAGTCAAAATGATACCAAAAAGTTTAAAAATTTGCATCATATTATGATTTTCTTAGGGACTTACTAACATTCATTTTTATTACCTTCTTCTTCTGTAAACACTGATAGCGGAGCAGTATGACCGTTGGACTGCCAAGTCAAAAGTCACAAGTCTAAACCCCGCCATGCTCCAATGACTTCGAATTCATGTGCATACTATAAATTAGTTATCAGACTGTCAGAGGCCTACAGGCGGTTTAAACTCTGACACCAGGTTGTTCATCAACCATACGATAAGAAGAGTTACTAAAAACAGTAAATTTAAGTATACTAATTACACTCTGTAATCATAGTAAGTGTATATTAGTGTGTATGTATGTATATTTATGCTAATTAAAACAATATGAGGTGACCTTTGTTCAAATAATGATTTAAAATGCTTTGTCATTCATTAGTCATACAAAAACTTCTTTGTTGATTTTAAAGTAAATCAACAATGTTATTTATAAAAACTAAACCATATTATGCCTCTTTGGTCTAGCATTTGCAAAGTGCAACTGCTAAGTTTGAGGTCCTGGGTTCGACTCCTGGATCAGGCCAAGTATTATTGAGTTTTTCCATTATATAATTCTCAATAGCAGCAGAGCCAAAACTCGGTTAATGGCGATAGGCTCGCCCCTTTACACTGCCATTTGTACTATTTTAGTTTTTAGGGTTCCGTACCCTAAGGGTAAAAATTGGACTCTATTACTAAGACTTCGCCGTCTGTCTGTCCGTCTGTCTGCCACCAGGCTGTATCTCAAGAACCACGATAGCTAGACAGTTGAAATTTTCACAAATTATGTATTTCTGTTGCTGGTATAACAACAAATAATAAAAACAAAATTAAATAAATATTAAACGGGGGCTCCCATACAACAAACGCGATTTTTTTGCCATTTTTATAGATAATGGTACGGAACCCTTCGTGCGCGAGTCCGACTCGCACTTGGCCAGTTTTTAAACCTATTTTGCATCATCTTGTTCATTGGTGTGCAATACTATATCCTATTCTTCTCTCTTCTCCCCAGGCGTTACGAAGGAAGCGACAGACTCTGATGTCAAGAAAGCTTATAAGAAGCTGGCGCTGCAGCTGCATCCTGACAAGAATCATGCTCCAGGAGCCGCCGAAGCTTTCAAGGTATGTAACAGCATACATGGTAATTTCAATCCAATTATTTTTGGCAATTTTAATCCAATATTTTTGTGATTTCAATAAAAAAAAAAATGAATTGTTTATTTCTAGTTATCGTTAATCGCGACTGCTGAGCATGAGGTCCTGGGTTCGAATCTCGGGTCGGGTTTTATTGGGTTTTCCATTAGATAATTCTCAGTAGCAGCATGGAGTCTGGATTTTGTGTCAGGTTGATGGCAATAGGCCCTACATTGGGACATCACTAGCAAAATGTGGGTGTACTTAACAGTTACCTCTGCCTACCCCTTCGGGGAATACAGGTGTGATGTTATGATTTTTTTATGTTTATTTATTTATTTAAACATTATTTTCCCAGTGACATTTACAGCACAACTCAATTGCCAATTTAATTACCGAAACAGGCCATAGGCAACGCGGCGGCCATCCTCACAGACGCGGAGAAACGCAAGCAGTATGACCTGCGCGGTGAGGAGCCCGTGCACACGCCGCACACGCACCACCAGTACTATGCGCGCGGGTTCGAGTCCGACCTCACCGCTGAGGAACTGTTCAACATGTTCTTCGGAGCCACAGGTAATGTGGCGCGGCTCTGCAATTCTTGGAGATTTGGAGCAACGAAATGGTGGCTTAAGCAGCTTAGTGTATAGCAGTGATAGCCGACTGGTGTGACCGTTGAACTGCCAAGTCAATGGTCGATAGTTCAAACGCACAACGTATCAATGTCTTTTCGAATTCATGTGCGCACTATAAATTAGTTCTATAAACAGTTCAAAAAATCAGTTTCAATAAACGGTGAAGAATATATCGCCCTCGGCCCAGTGGCGGGGCTAGAGTTAAATTTGATGTAGGCAAACTATATTTCTCGTGTTGTAAGTAAAGGTTATATAGGATAACTAATAAATAATACGCACATGGATTCGTAAAGACATTGGTGCGATGGTGGTAAAATTGCGACCTTTGACTTGGCAATCCAAAGGTCACACCAGTCGGCTATCAGTGCTTGCAGTAGAGGTTGTCTTATCTTTCACCCAGCGGCTACGCACAGGAATTTGAAAAGACATTGATGCGTGGAGGTATACATGCGACCTTTGACCTGGCAGTCGGGTCACACCAGTCGGCTATCAGTACTAGTAGTAGAGGTTGTCTTACGTTTCACCCAGCGGCGTTCCCAGGCGGCGGCCCCACGGTGTACGCGCGGCGCCGCACGCGGGAGCCCGAGGCGCGCGAGGCGCACGCCGGGCTGGTGCAGCTGCTGCCCGTGCTGGTGCTGGTGCTGCTGTCCATGATGTCCGGCTACTTCATCAGCGAGCCCGTGTACAGCCTCGCGCCCAGCTCCAAGTACCCGGTGCCCAGGGAGACCGTCAACCTCAAGGTATTATCATTAGCCTATCAAATCATAATATGCCTATCATATTCATCATCAACTTATCATATCATAATTAGAATATATTCATCATTACCCTATCATATCATCAGCCTATTCTATCATAATAAGCCTATCCTATTCATCATCAACTTATCATATCATAATTAGAATAACATATTCATCATTACCCTATCATATCATCAGCCTATCCTATCATCATTAGCCTATCATATTCATCATCATCAGCATATCATTTCATAATTAGCTTATCATATTCTTCATTAGCCTATCATATCATTGGCCTATAATATTCATCATCATCAGCGTATCAAATCATAATAAGCCTATCATATTCATCATCAACCTATCATATCATAATTAGCATAACATATTCATCATCATCAGCATATCATTTCATAATTAGCTTATTATATTCACCATTAACCTATCATATCATTGGCCTATAATATTCATTATCATCATCAGCCTGTGATATCATCATTATCAGCCTATTATATCATATTATCATCATCAGCCCCTCATATTATCATGAACCTTATTTATGTAAATTTGTACTCCGGAAACCGCAGAATATTATGGAAACTTTATGTAACATCTTTGCTGTACCAAATTCTGGCAAATTTGCAAATTCAAAATCTATCTGATAAATCTTATCTTATCTTAACCTATCATAAATATCATCATGAATATTTACATTTTGTGTCTGTCTGTTTCGCGGACAAATCTCCGAACTGGCTGGACCAATTTTGTTGGAACTTTCACTGGCAGACGGCTGAAAAAAGATAAACATAGTGTGGAATAAGCTAAGGATTACATTGTTGAGCCAACTTACGGTACATCTGTATTAGAAATGTCTGTTTGTCTTTCCTCACCCCTTAGACAAGTGGCAAAACGCTTGACGAATAGAATTCGAATAGAATGATAAATGTATGTGGATGACATAATGTTTCGACTATGTTATCGATGACATATGTCAAACCCATACATTTTCCATTCTATTCGTCAAGTGTTTAGCCGCTTGTCTAGGGGGGCTGTCCTATAACATACATACATGTGTTGTCGCAGGTTCCGTACTACGTAAAGGAAAATTTCCACACAGACTACCAGGGTTCGCTCCGAAGACTAGAAATGGCCATAGAGGAAGAATATATAGGTAAGTCTATGATAATAGCACTGATAGCCGAGTATGACCGTTGGACTGCCAAGTCAAAGGACGCAAGGTCAAACGCAGCATGTTTTTTCGAATTCATGTGCGTGCTATAAATTAGTTATCAGTTGCTAAAAACGGTGAAGGATAACATCGTGAGGAAACCGGCACACCTGAGAGATTGTTCAACGGTGTGTAAAGCCATGTCAGAGGCCTACAGGCGGTTTAAACTCTGACACCAGGTTGCTCATCAAGCATACGATAAGAAGAAGTCTATGATTATAAATCTCTCAATTACACAAAGGTTTGCTGTAAGAGAACTCAACTTTAAGTTAAGCTCGCTCTGTACATACAATTTAATGTTTTTATATGTATATTGCATTTTTTTTAAAAACGTCGCCCACACTAGGAATGTCTCCTGTATCGTGGGTGCGTCACAAACATGAAATATCACATACACAAACACCAACGTTATCTTTAAGTATTTTATTGTGTGCAATAAATAATTATTATCTAATAATAATAATAGATTATATAATTAATAATATACTAGAAAACATTAATAGTGACTTGGTGGCCCTAAGGCCCAAACGCAAAATTTCAAAAAGTATTACTGTGATGACATTCTAAGTTCTTATATGGCAATAGGCTAGGCCCTATTACATGGAACATTTTCATCACATTTATGCCTAATATACATGAAAATAAAAGCGTTTTTCTATTAGGTAATTCTCAGTAGCAGCACGGAGTCTGCATTTGTGCCCGGTTGATGGTCAGCTCGTCTTCTATTACATTGGGACCTATAACATAACGGGCCAAATGACGACCTGATTGGCGCATGCTGCTGACCTTAAGGGTTGCGGATTTGATTCCTACACGGGACAAAAAATTGTGAGATCCGCAGATGTTTGTCCCGAGGCTGGGTGTTTGTGTGTGATATTTCATGTTCGTGAAACGTACCCACGATACAGGAAAATCTTCTAGAGTTGCGCGACATTTTTTTTTTCTACAGATCAGAGTCTACTCCATCTACAGAATTCTTGTTAATTCATATTATTTTATCCACAGTGGGCCTCCGGCACGCTTGCCAGCGCGAGCGCAACTATCGGGACAGCATGGTGTGGAAGGCGCGGAATTTCGGCGACTCGCGCCAGTACACTGACGCACAGAAACTTAGAACGCCCAGCTGTGAGAAGCTGCAGAAATACCACCGGTAGACAACGGATCCAGATGCGGATGTAGGATCGGATACCGAGAGTAAGCAATACGGAAATTTCAATTTAATTTGTTGTAAATTCTTCTGTATATTTAAATTAAGTTAGCAATATATATATTCTGTCGAATGCATTACCTAATTTACAAAAAAATTACACTTTACTTGACACCACCAATCAATCGAAACACTTTTTATGAGCTGTCTAAATACTATTCCTCCATAGATTGTATGGCAATAGGAACCTGTGATGTCACTAGTTCGCAAACTCAATTGACTAATGCTGGTTTGCACCATATTAGTGGTTAAAGTTATGGTTTATGTCAAATTTGACGATAACAGTAACGCTGTCTTTAACATTGACTGTGGATTGGGTAGCACCATCGTATTCCTTGGTATAGTTAAAGTTATCAGGGTTGCTAGTGAAATGAGATCTTATTTACCCCAAATCAGTGGCGAATAATATTTTTAAATATGGCAATACTAGTAGCATTAATTCTCGAAGCTTGGACATGATAATATGTTGGAGCTATTCAACGCTATTTCGGTGATTATTGACGCATCTGACAGCTAGTTAACTTTAACAATAGCTTTAACCAGCAAAGTTTGGGCGGTTACAGTCACTGTTAAAGTTATGACGTCATCTAACAAATTGTCAAATGGTGTAATTCATTTTTTGCCTAACCGCTACTTTAACATGTTTGTTAATGTTAAAGTAAGCTGGTGCAACTCAGCCTTACTATTGATTTCAAAGCAAATAAAAATCGAGTTTCACAGTTCATTAAAAATGTATAGGATTTTCAGGGCTACAATAATGGATTTTTTATAAAAGTAGTGTCTTAAAATTATTGGCTAATGGTGACACTTCCTTATTGTATTTCTCTCACTTTTCAGTAATTCTCGTAAAGTCTCACGAATTCCGTTTTCAGTGGGCTCACGAAGTCGCTGTAATTGTAATGTATTATTTTCATAAATATAATGGCATTTTTTTCATATTATTGACAGTGTTTTGAACATACGAGAATATTTCTACTGATTTACTACACACTCATCTTACATTCGCACTTGTCTGATATATTTCAGACCCTTCCGTCATGTTTCAAACTGGTCTGAATTATTTCTAATTTGTCAGAATAGTCTACAAACATATTTTAATTTTCTGACATTTCGCAAACTCGTCTAAGATATTGCACACTTGTCTGACATATTTCAGATCCGTCTGACTTAATTGAAACTTGTCTGAAGCATTTGAAATTTGTCGGCCTAGTGTAAAATTTAAATAATTCTGACATTTGCAGACTTCGCTATCATAATGCAGACCCGTCTGACATGTTCAGACCCTGTTCTGATCTACCGATACTATGCAATGACGTTAAAACCATAGAGCTACGATTTGTTATTGTTTATGGATCTCTAGTTGTTTTTTTAATTAAATTATTTATGTCTTAATAATGAAAAATGTTATTATTTAACCGACTTCAAATCTTGAGGGTATGTGTTAGACCTGAAGAATTGCGATTAATTATAATACTTCTTAATGTTTTTTTATATCACGCATTAAGAGATAATTTTTATATAAATAAACATTGGCAATTCTCGTCACCTATTACATTAGGACCTATAACATAACTGGCGAGATGTGGGTGTACCATACACCTCTGCCTACCCCTTCGGGGAACACAGCGAGATGTTATGTTTAAATACATTATAAAGCAGTTGTTTTTTTTTAAAGAAAATGTTTTTTTAACATTTTTCTGTGTAAATTGATTATTTAGTTAGTTTCTTTTTAAACCTAACTTGTGGTCAGTTAATAAAGGTAACTGCAATCAGTGTTTAACTATCTGGTTTAATTTAACTTTTTTATTAGGTTACTATATACCAAAGGAAAGTTTAAATTCTTATTTTTAGTTAACTATAAAAAAAAATGGTTTACTCCTATTAAGTTATTACGTTAACAGTGTGAGTTACAATTGAAAGGTTAAGCAACACTTGTTAAGGTCAGCCGTTAGATGGGTGACCGTTCTTCTCAAATGAAGACCTCCGTACCTCGAACGTACGTAAGGTCGTGTCCCGCGCCCGCGGGCTTACGGTCTAATTTAATACGACCAAATTGGATTAGAATTGCAAAGTTTCGGACTCTTAAACTGAACACTAGCGCCAAATTGTATCAATATTATGTGTCCATTGGGAAGAACTGAGATCAAAAGATTGACAGCATTTATTTTCAATATAACTGAATCATGTTTCCGTTAAATCAATATTAAAGTATTGGCCTTGTATTAGAATTGAAAAAAAATCGACAGTAGGTCATCTGATCTCTCTCCGGTCGTGTCTCACCGTCCTGGACTATGAGAGTGAGGGAATAGGGAGTGCTCCTGTGTTAGCGCGCTTACTTGTGCACTATAATATCTACCCATTTATCTGAGCTAATCTTTATATAAAAGTAACATATACCTAAGAATATCTGCGTAAAACTGAAATAAAAATTCGAGGTCCTAGGTTCGACATCTGGATGTGGCAATGAGTTTATTGGGTTTTTTAGTTAGGTAATTATCAGTAGCAGCACGGAGTTTGAATTTGTGCCTGGTTGAAGATTAGCCCCCCTAGACAAGTGGCAAAACGCTTGACGAATAGAAATCGAATAGAATGATAAATATATAGGTTTGACACATGTCATCGATAACATAGTCGAAACATTGTCATCCCCATACATTTATCATTCTATTCGATTTCTATTCGTCAAGCGTTTTGCCACTTGTCTAGGGGGGCACTCGCCTATTACATTGGGACCTATAACATAACTGGCGATTGTGGGTGTACTATACACCTCTGCCTACCCCTTCGGGGAATACAGGCGTGTTGTTATAGTATATATAATTAGGTCGTAAATATACCTATATTATGTATCGTATGTCCTAATATATGTATGTGAAAGTTAAGGTGGTAAGTAGTGATGTGCCGGATCGTGAAAAATATATCCGCGGATACGGATTATTGGTATCTATATCCGCGGATACGTATACAGATCTTTTTTTCCTGCGGATATCCGGATTATCACAAGTAGTAAGGAATTACCATTATTTTGCATTCATTATAAGGAAAAAAATTAAAGAGTTCTATCCAATGGTATATCAGGAAGTATAGATAGATGCTAACAAAATAAATGAGAAAAGTGTTCCGAACGCTGAGTCCAAAGTCCGTCTTATGTCAAATCATACAACAATTGTACTACCCAAGACTACAGTTGTCCCTTTTCGAGTCTTCAAAATGAGCGCGCTAGTAACATATCTGTTGGTTCTATCTAAAATACGATTTCTTTAAGACCTACAACGGGAGCGAAACCACGGGCAATAACTAGTGAGTAACGATAGTTATTTTTGTGAGTGTTATCTATATTTTTACACGACTGCCCAAAAAAAGGAGCGTAATGTTTTCAGGGTTCATGTATGTAAGAGAGTTTCTTTATTCCACCATAACTTCTGAATGCCTGAACCGATTTTGATGTATGGAGTGTCGTTAGAATCCTTACACTATCGCGAGTAACATAGGCTATAAAAAAGAAACAAATAAAAAAATATAATTAAAAAAAATTAAAAAACTTTACTGCCATGTCTGCGATGAAACTTGTTTTTCACTTTTTAGTACGTTTTTTGTCATGGCAGTCGTGTTTTTTAATTTTTTTTCCTATATATGCCGGTTATACTCACTGTTGTCCCTATTATTTATATATACTCACGTGAAAATTCAGTTCGGCTCACGACTCCGCCGCGTCATCAGCTCATGAATAAGGGCTCCGTTAGAGTCTGAAACTAGTCGGGCATTCCCGAATATTGACGTCAGTAAAACCGGCATACGTCATCGTATTGTGACGTCACTAATTAGCCAACTCAATTGACTTACTATTTATTGATTTCAAAGCAGACAAAAATCTAATTTTACAGATCATTAAAATGTATAGGATTTTCAGGGCTAAATATCTAATGTCTTAAGCATTTTTTTTGAGAAGTAGTGTCTTGGAGTTATATTAATGGTGTCAACAACCTATTGTGAGATACCTGCTGATCCCCTAAACAAATGTGACCGTGATAGTAGTGAAATATACAAGATTTTTACGCATTTTCAAGTTTAAGCAAATACTATTAGGATAGTAATGTTGAATCAAAGTATGTGTCTGTGCATGTTGTTACACTGCTTCGTTAGTCAACTGGTCGAATACCCGACCGCTGAGCGTGAGTTCTTGGGTTGATTCCCGGGTCGGGCAGTGGTATCGGGTTTTTCCATTAGGTAATTCTCAGCACGGAGTCTGGATTTGTGCCCGGTTGATGGCCAGCTCGCCCCCTATCACATTGGCACCTATAACATAACTGGCGGAATGTGGGTGTACTATACACCTCTGCCTACCCCTTCTGGGAATACAGGCGTGATGTTTAAATATCTACTTTACGCAGGCCTTACTAATTAACCCTGTAAGGTGAATAGTAACACAATTTGTGTCTCTTTCTAACACTAGTTAAATTTCATATATTAGAAAGAGACAAAGCATTTTCAGCAATGTCTTAGTAAATAAATTTATATTATGCTCACTTGCAATATATTTTAGTCAAATAAACGAAATTAGGTTTAAATCACTATTAATTTATTTAAAAATACTTGTATGTACATATTTCATGTTTTATTTGATTATCAATAAAAAAGTTATATAAAAATGTTGTTTTATTTATTCATCCCACAAACTATTATGACTAAGAGCCTGTTCCACCATCTACAAGTAAAGTGTCAAGCAGACTAACCGTCACTTAAAGTCATCCGTAAATTCTCATACGAATTTCACAATATCTGAGTAGCATCAATCAGGGGATAAACTGGCTTGTAACTAAGATACCATAGAAGACACTCGTAACTTTTACTTGTCGATTAGCGTTAATCAAGAAGTAACTATTCAACACTTTACTTGTAGATGGTGAAATAGGCCCTAAATTACAGTAATCAGAAAAGTATTTCCTACATCGGTAAGTTACGTATGCGAGAGACGAAATAAGAGAGAATTAACCCGATAATAATTAACTGCACTGATAGCCGAGTGGTATGACCGTTGGACTGCCAAGTCAAAGGTCGCAAGTCCAAACCCACGCACCAATGTCTTTTCGAATTCATGTGCGTACTATAAATTAGTTATCAGTTGCTAAAAACGGTGAAGGAAAACATCGTGAGGAAACCAGCACACCTGAGAGATGTTTCAACGGTGTGTAAAGCCATGTCAGAGGCCTACAGGCGGTTTAAACTCTGACACCAGGTTGTTCATCAACCATCCGATAAGAAGAGTAGATTAATCTAATAAATAAATGACTAATATCACATTTCTTAATACTTATATAAATACTTTGGATCCCAGATTCTGTCTTATAGCCGATTCAGCTTACTCTCCCAATTTAATTCCGACCAAATTGGATTGAAATTGTTTCAGACTCTTAAACTGAACACTAGCGCCAAATTGTTTCAATATTATGTGTCCATTGGGAGGAACTGAGATCAAAAGATTGACAGCATTTATTTTCAATATAACTGAATCATGTTGCCGTTAAATCAATATTCATTTTGCGTTGGCCTTGTATTAGAATTGATATTAAATTGGAAAATAGGCCATCAGACCAGACGTGGGACAAAGATCTGCGGATCACACTAAATAGTACCATGTGGGACCAAAACCACCTTATCCACGAGGTTAAGTAACTTTTGCTAAGGTCAGTTTTCGGATGGGTGACCGCTGGACAATTTCAACCCCTAGCGTAGTAGCTAGCTCCAGTCCAGTAATTTACCCCCACACATTTACGAGGTTAAGCAACCTTTGCTTAGGTCTGTAGTCAGATGGGTGACCGTTTTTCAGAAATTGAAATCCTACTACGAGTAAAGCCATGTCAGAGGCCTACAGGCGGTTCAAACTCTGACACTAGGTTGTTCATCAACCATACGATGAGAAGAAGTAGACTAGACGGTCAACCTCGCTACCATCCTTGTTGACTGACCAATTTCAACAAGTCATGACCTATTCCATGTGGCTATTGGCTCATGCCGATACGAAGGCTTGATGTTCTGTTTACGCTATCTTCATCCTATCTATGTGTTCGTGGGTAGGCTGTACGGCGTGTATCCTCTGCAGGTGTCGCACCACGTTGCGTCGGCGCGCAAAGCTGTTGTCACACACCCTACACTTGAAGGAGTACTGTGGGGCTCTGTGCCTGTTCTTGTGAATCCTCATGAGGGTGACGGACTTGAAGCGGGCCGGACACTGGTCGCACTGAGAAGAGAAGATCAATTATAAGACTATTGGTCTTGATTCTTGAATCTAAATTGATAAAGAAAGGCCAAATGCGAGTCGGTAAATTGATTAAGGAAAGAAAACCGGCCAAGTGCGAGTCGGACTCGCGCACGAAGGGTTCCGTACCATTATCTATAAAAACGAGCAAAAAAATTACGTTTATTATATGAGAGCCCCATTAAATATTTATTTTATTTTGGTTTTTAGTATTTGTTGTTATAGCGGCAACAGAAATATGTACATCAGTGAAAATTTCTACCGTCTGACTATTTATACTACATACAAAAAGGAACCCTGAAAACATTAATTATAATATTATTACAAATCAAATTAAAATAATAAGCGAATATAGATTATAAATGTAATTAACGCAAAAGCGAAACTGAATTTATGAGAATTACTTTAATATTCGTTATGAAATTAGAATCAAAATGCATGTAATTATAAGTACCTTGTAAATTATTGTGATGGCTGTATAAAGGCTATTTAAAAAAAAAACCGTCGCCCCACACTAGGAATGTCTCCTGTATCGTGGGTGCGTTTCACAAACATGAAATATCACATACACAAACACCCAGACTCGGGACAAACATCTGCGGATCGCGCAAATTTTTGTCCCGTGCGGGAATCGAACCCCTTAGCGCAGAAGTCTAATCGCTTGGCCTCTGCGCCAATTAAGTCGTCGTTATTATTAATTATTATAGTGACCTGCACGGTCTTGTCAGGCAGGTGGATGGCCACGTGCTGCAGGTAGCTGCTCTTGCGATGGAAGCCGGCGCCGCACTCCGCACACACGTAGGGCTTCTCCCCAGTGTGCAGCCTCTCATGGATCTGTCGATAGTACAAATATTAACGACATTAAGGCCAGAGGCTTATGCACAGGCCGCGCGTTCAGCCATTTTCCACCCCGTGCACAAATCAAAGTAAAATAATTTTACATTTATGTTTTTAATACAGTACTTATAATTAGGTTTCATGTTATTTTCGTGTTATAATAGTTGTAAAATACAAAATATTGATAAATTATAGAACACAATAATTTTACAGCTATTTACTAGTTGTTTGATACTCGTACTAAGACTTTACGTCACGCTAAGCGCCAAAATGGCGGGCGTTTAAAGTGGCCGTATTAGGATGATATTTATAACATTTTTCTTCTCCACTAACTTTTCGTTATTTGGCGCTGATATTTTTTTACAATTATAACGAAGTAAGGTATCGTATGAAAAAAAATACATGCGTATCCCCCTATTAGTTCATATAAACGCTCTACTTAATAAAAAATATCATGGCTTTGTTAAAACATTTGATTGGAGCCCTACCTTCACCTGCTCCGCATTCGAAGCCCTATAGTCGCAGTAGGAGCACTTATCTGTCTTCTCATAGCCATGCTTGGCTCTGCAGTGCATCAGCAGAAGTCTCCGTGTGATGAACTTCTTACCACAATGCTGGGAACAATATACCGATAACTTTAATCTATACTTAATATTGCTACTGTCTGGTATCCGGCCTAGAATTGACCACCCCCTTTCCTCCCGTGGGTGTCGTAAGAGGCGACTAAGGGAAAACCCAGAAGATGGGCAGCAGCGTCTTCTGTAACTTGACCATCAACACTGCGATCCCCAAGCCGCTTGCCAAGCGTGGGGATTATGGCAACCTCCCCCCTTCTAAAAGGAGGAGGACTTCATTCATCAGTGGACGTCTTCCGGCTGATGATGATGATGATGAGGCTTTTAGGGCTAAAAAACATTTTTTTAGAGAATGTAGTGTCTTAGAATTTATGATGTCAAGTACACAATTCGAACGCTTTCTTATCAATTCACCATCCTATTATCCTAGTGTATTCTGACCTCTCCCATCTTTTAGGTGCAGGTCACCGAGAGCACTATCTTCGGCGGGGACGACTGGATGGACTAGCTGGTGCCACGTATTGCCATATAATAATAATATTAAAAAGCTGAAGAGTTTGTTAGTTGGGTTGTATGCGCTTATCTCTGGAACTACTGGGTCGAATTGAAAAAATTGTTTTATATTGGATTGTCCATTTATCAAGGGTAAAAAACATAACAGCTAGTATGTACATAATAATATTATACAGGCGAAAGTAACTCTGTCTATTTGTCTGTTATGCTATCATGGCTAAAGCACTGCACCGATTTTGATGAAATTTGGTACTGTGTGAGCTTGATCCCCCAGAAAGCTTTAACAACCAAATTGGTGCAGTGGCTAAGCGTTTGGAGTGCTTCGCTAAGGGTTGCGGGTTCGATTCTCGCCGCACGAGGAAAAAATTTGTGCGATCTACATTTGATTGTCCCGAGTCTAGGTGTTTGTGTATGCGAAATTTCATGTTTGTGAAACGCACCCACGATACAGGAGAAATTCTTAGTGTGGGGCGACGTTTTTAAAAGACAAAACAAAAAATATTCCCGCATGGGACAAAAATTTGTGTGATCTGCTATATTATTATTATTATATAAGCAAACAATGACAGAGGATCCATAAATAACGCCTTACCTCACAAACCACATCAAATCCCGTGTGAATCTTGTAATGGTTTCGTAATGACAACTTAGAAGTTAGGATCTTATGACAATATTCACACTCTATCTTCTCCTTCACTCTTTCTGTCTTCTCTGCACTCACTTTCTTACTTCTTAATGACCGTCTTACGGGCTTGTCACTGCTACACTTAACTTTTTTATTCTTAAATATGATTTCAACGGGTTTCTCAACGATATCCTGTACTTTAGTCTCAAATTCTATTTCCTCGTGATTTTCATTAGGATAATTATCATTGCTGTCTTCATGATCGTTATAAGTTTTTAAATCGTTGATCAAGTCTGATATGTCAATTGTAGTATGCCTTTCGTTTTCAATTTTGAAAATGTAAGTTTCTAATTTAACTTCATAGATTTTATCGTTGAGGCGGTCTAGTAACGATTTGTGGTTCTCTCCACACTTTTTACGGAACTTGTACGAGTCGTTTATAAAGTTTATGCATGCTGCACACATTTCTTGCGGTAAATCGTCATTTAGTTCCACCTGAAATCAAAAACCTTGCGTGTATAAATATTAAATTGAAGTAAGTAAGAATTTTTTCAACTAATTTTCTTCCTACCAAGAAACTACAAGAGACAAGAGTTGTTATCCATATAACAAGTATAGATTAAGTAATGTTTATTAATCTGTTGCTAGAAGCCTTAATTTTTGGCAAAGGGTGGCAGAATATCGATGTTATTACATTAACAACTTCATATTATTATTTAGAAGTTTAATTTTACTTTTCAAACTTATTCTATAATTTGTCAATACACAAAGACACGTTACGGTATTTTCTTGAAGGTATAATCAATTTGAGAGCGTACCTTGAGCCCCGTAGTAGCAAAAACCACATCGGAATACTTTTCATGATGTTCTGGGATCGCGAAAATAGGATGCAGAGTATTCACGCCTAGACAAGCTCTGCAGCAGTTCCAGGGATACATATTAATTATTTAAGTTAATTGATAATATTATAATAGTTTATGTATAGATTTGAGGCTTTGAAAGCTATAATTTAGTCATTTCAAGCAAATTAAGTTGATCCACAAAACTGCTTCTTTAGACGCCAGAAATGACACAAGCGTTTAGTTATTTACCTGATCTTAATGAGGCACGAGTTTTTCTTTCCACTACATTATTTATAGTAAATAGCATTGTTTTTCATTTGTTCATTTTGTTTTATTTTGTTATTTATTTAAACACGCCCAATAATTATTTCAGGAATATGATACGAATTACATCGTTCAGTAGGTACCATTAGGTACTTGTTAACATTAAAATAGGGAAATAGCAAAACGTGACAGTCAGCTGATCTTATCTGTATTTTTGTTTACAAAAAACTTTATAACATAATATTTATTTATCCACGCTTAGTTGTAACATAGATTGCAATTATTAATCCTGAAAGTAAAATGTATGGTACCTTCAACACAAATAGTATCTTTCAGTACGTAGTACCTACTTGTGTTTGTGTAATGTGTGTACCTACATTCTTTATTTAACAAGACATAATTATAGGGATGCATCACGCAGGGGTGAATAGAAAAAAAAACAAAGCAATTTAAACGTTAAATTCATAGGTTAAATTAATAAAAAATGTTATTACCTTACCCTTGCCCCGGACAGGACATCTGGCCAGAGGGGGTCCCCGGTCCGAAAAGTGTAAACCATTAAGATTTTAAGCTTTAATAGTACCTGTAAAATGATTTCTTTTCAAATAAAACAAACACAAATGATATATGAAGTTTATTGTATCATACATTTTACATAGAAATATTTACAATAATACATACATACATAAAGGCACGCCTATTACCCAGAGGGGTAGGCAGAGACCACGGATTTCCATTTGCTACGATCTTGACATACTTCTTTCGCCTCATTCGCTCGCATCACATTTTTTATACAATAATACATTTATATACAATGCTGCGTATCTACAAAATCGATATTAAAATACATATTATTCAAAGAGAATCAAATTCTCCAAACGTATTTATGTGAGATTATTTTATACGAGCTGTGATGTCCAAATATATTCAGCCTGGATTTTAAGCTTACGTTTGCTAGTTCAAAACCAAATTAATAATTAATATTAGCTCCGTTTTCAGTCCTTAACCTTACACCCGGATATAAGAGCCGGGATATATGCAGGTACACAAATACAGCCTTTAAATCAGGTATTATAAACTTGAGTGCAGTTTAGTACAAATCCGCATATTTTAGCCCCAGACCATCCTTTCCCGTCCTATTATTATATATCAGCCACTTTTCCATTAAATACCGGATCATTTAGTTCGATATCCGGATTTCTACGAATAAAAGCCGGATCTTTTCGATTAAAACCCGGATAATTTCAAATTATATTCGGATCTTTCCGATTCAAATCCGGATCTTGTTTCAAATCCGGATTTTTGAGCCCGAATTTATCCTTTTCAGTCCAACACGGGTGGCACACACTTAGATGTTTGTATTCTCTCTTCATATATTAACGACATATTTATCGATAGGCCCCTGTTGGGAGCGCGGCACCGCATGGTGGTTAACCAAGTGCCTGCGCACGTGGTCAGGACACTTGTATATCTTCGGACAACGCGGGCAGATGTACCTGTAAAGATACATATGAAAATTTAGTTTAAAAAACACGTCGCCCCACACTAGGAATGGTTCCTATATCGTAGGTGCGTTTCACAAACATGAAATATCAACCCTATGCCCGATATGGGATTCGAGCCCAGGACCTTATGCTCAGCAGTCGTCAGCAGCGCAAAGCGACCAACGAGGCTGTCGGCAGGCATAGTTCTACAATATTTATGTATGTATAATCTAACGATGCCAAATCTGACTATCCTCAGCGCGCGCGTAATTTTAAAGGAATCCCAATTAACCACGCTAATATTATACAGGCGAAAGTTCGTGAGTGTGTTTGTATGTTTGTTACCTCTTCAAGCTCATACGGCTGGACCGATTTTGCTAAAATTTGGTATGGAGGTAGCTGACACCCTGGATTAACATATAGGCGACTTTTTATGCCGAAAAACTGAAGCTGGTAACACCACGGGGCACAGCTAGTATGTCATAAAATTATAAAATCTTGTATATTGTCAATCTTTTTTAACCTTTCACAATACCTCATATCGTTCGATGATGCCTTGGTGTTCTCTTGAGATGCCGTGGCTCTTCGCCAGGTGCTTCCTCACGTTGCCGGGCCGCGCGAACGTGTCCTGACACACTGGGCATATGTACCTGTATTTGTGTTCCCTGTGCACTTTGTACTCATGCACCTGAAGGCGTTTCTTTGATTTCTCCCATTTTTGACAGATGCTGCACTGTTGGGAAGATTACACAATATATACACGTCAATACAATTAATTTTAGAGTAGTATTCTAATATATATGATTGTTAATTATGGGAAATAAATTAATATAAAAGTTTAATCAAATTTTTATATTGATTTTTGTGTTTTAAGTACCAAAATGTTTTTTTGTGAATAGTGTTATTAGGTATGAATCATAATTATCAAATAGATGCAATCCAAATAAGATTCAAATACTGTATTCAATTTAAATATAATTAAATTAAATTAAATTAAATTCGTGATTCTGACATTTTTATTGAGAAACTATTGATACAGTTTATCTTTATAGCCATGTATAGCCATGTGATTATTTGAAAAGCTTTCGTTGAAAATTATATTATTATCATTTTGCTTTAATAAACGATGATTAAATATATATTTTTAAATAATGTACTTATTATATACAAAAAAATGGCAGGATCATTGTTGATTCAAACACAATTTCAAATAATTAAAAAACATACATAATCAAGCCTCATTCCTCGAAGGATAGGCAGTGATCACGAACTCTTATGATCCTGACATATTTTTCAATGTAACAATAATAATAAAATTAAGGTAATGGCACTAGTGCTTGACGTAAAGTTTAATTTAAAAAGTTATTAAAATACAAAAAAAATGTCACTAGCAGTTGACAAAATAAAATATAATCTTTACATACATAATATTAGGCCTGCATTCCCCGAAGGGGTAGGCAGAGTTTTACTTATAGTACACCCACGTTTCGCCAGTTATGTTATAGGTCCCAATGTAATAGGGGGCGAGCTGGCCATCAACCGGGCACAAATCCAGACTCCGTGCTACTACTGAAAATTACCTACTGGAATAAAGGGTCCCCCACACAGGTGCGTTATTGCGATAATGCGGTCCGATTCCTTGCACATAACTGCGATTCTAGAATTATCAGACGATAAAACGCAGTTGGGTGAGAGGAATCGGCACCTGTGTGGGGGAGCTTTAATCCAGTACTTAACTGTATTTATCTAAGACTAGCGGCCCGCTCCGGCTTCGCACGGGTATAAAATATATATAAGTATTTCTCCACTATTTAATGGATGTTATTATACATATAAACCTTCCTCTTCAATCACTCTATCTATTAAAAAAAACCGCAACAAAATCCGTTGCGTAGTTTTAAAGATTTAAGCATACATAGGGATATAGGGACAGAGAAAGCGACTTTGTTTTATACTATGTAGTGATGGGCGCATGTATATTAGTCACCTCTATCTTAATCAAAAACGTCGCATATACCTATTGGGTAGAAGACACCAGTAACCATTAATTCCATACAATAAAGATACTAATTCTCTAAAAAAATGCTTTATTTTTCAGTTAAGGTGAATGCGCCGTCGATGAGGGCAAATTTTTTGTGATTTTGCTCACCACAGTTCAACAGCACTTCTTGGTTAGCAATCTCGGCAAAATCTCAAAGAATCATCAGCGGCTACTAAGATGCCTAACACACGTGTGTTAACTGTGTGTGTACGTATACACCTCTGTCTACCACTTCGGGGAATACAGGCGTCATTTAATCTCCTCAAGTGACTTTTTCAGAAACAAATCTTTTAACCTAACTAAATCACACACTATCGCATAGCAAAACAAAGTAATTGAAGTCAAATTCAAGCAATGTCAACCACTAGTGCTATTACTATCAGATGTTCACTACATTAATATTATATTAAGAATTCAATTAATACTGAAAACAGTTAAAATTCTTATGAAAACTGAAAAAACGTAAGCCGTCACGGGACAGCCGGCAGATGTGACACATCAAAGAGTGACATATACGTGCGCACGCACAAAGGAGTCTAGAGCGGCGGCGCGGGGGGGGGCATCACGTCAATCCGTCAACAAAACGGATGGAGGAAATATTCCTCCTTTTTATCAAGGATTTGATAATTTTTTCCCAGTTTTCATTTTCCTTCCAAACCTTTCAGATTTCAATGAATTCCTACGTTGTTTTAGTGTAGTCAACATCCATATTCTAAGGAATACATCAAACAATTAGTGCCCTTACCTTGCCTGTTATTTCGTTGTGCAGGGCCGATTGTAGTGTGCCTACCCCATCATAATATCCTTATAACAACCCGTAGTTTTACTTGCATTATACAAGTATAATCATCAAAGCAGTAATAGCCGAGTGATATGACCGTTGGACTACCAAGTCGAGACAACGACTTATGTCTCTTCGAATTCATGTGCGTACTATAAATTAGTTATCAGTTGCCAAAAGCGGTGAAGGAAAACATCGTGAGAAAACCGGCACACCTGAGAGATTTTTAACGGTGTGTAAAGTCACATCAGAGGCCTACAGGCGGTTTAAACTCTAACACCAGGTTGTTCATCAACCATACGATAAGAAGATCATTATCTGCCGGCTTATTTTTCCAATTGTTTTGGGATCGGCATCCACCTATCCCTTTATGATACACTAGCTATAACTCGTGGTTTTCTTCGCATAATATGAATTTCATTATGAACTCCTATTCACAACTATATTGCGGTCGACTTTCCACTTGATGCAGCTGGACCCTAGTATTCTATAGAGCGACTGTCTAACTGACCTCCACAACACAGTTGCGTCAATACGATACCTAGTAAGACTGGTTGTTAGATACGGCTTCTGGCTACTTATACCGAATGACTTAGATCTACTTAAGATCAGCTGTGCAGCCGTTGGGACGTAGTTAAGAAAAAACCGAATTCACTAACTTTAAAATTTATAATACAAAGGAATTGTGAAAAATATTGGACACGAGCGGGACTCGGACTTGCGACCTTCTCTTATAATATAAGTAAAAAAAAACATAATTATTAAATATAATACTTTAAGAGATCACTATGTTTTCAATACCTATTTATTTACTTGTAAAATTCAGTACATAATTACGATACACCTTACTACTATATATGGCAATCTATTTAAGCGTTAGACCCCATCGTGTATTCAATTGCAAATGGGGGTCAGATAAATGGAAGTTATACAAATGAACTCGTAACGAACAAGACCCTCAAACTACACACAATTGCTAATGGGGGTCCCTATAAAATAGAAGTATAATATAATAATATTATATAATAATGCATAATTGTTGTTACGTTTCATAAATAGGTATTATGACTATTAGTTATTGCTATAATATGAAATACGATTATTTAATTAGTTAATTACCTATTTAAATACTTATTTAACTACAATAATATCTGGCAGTTTTAGCAAAGTAACTCTAGGTAAAATGCTTTTTTTAAGTTATAAAATTTCAGGCACTAATCCATATTCTAGCTGCCTGTTATCTATAAATAATCCTTCATTTTTATATCACTTTAAAAAACTCCATAATTAATTTCTACAATAAAATACAAATTGCTTACTTAATATAAGTAAAACAATAACTACTTATAAATATAAATCTATCGGATTATAAAAAATAGCTACCCTAAAAAGTTGAAATACTTCTTGCACATTTGACTCAGTTTGGGGTATATCAATATGCCCCCAGCTTTATTTGAAGTTTCACAATATTCTAGCAAGCCTAACTTATAAATACTAGTATTGCTATATCCTGGTTTGGATCTTACTACTTTACAATCAACGGTCATTTTATGCTTTCCAATATTAGCATTATCACGTTCAATATTATTGCTATGTATTCCTACAAACCTATATGCCTAGAGCGACACTTATGACACCTAGAGCGGCACTAGCCTACACTATAGCGACACTAGGCTGAAGTGCTACTCATTTCTCCTAGAGCAACACGATACACAACTAGAGGGCCTCTTCAACTCTGTTCAGACATTATACCCCTAGATTGACACTCATTATAGACGTAGCCTAACCCTTCACACTGTGAGCACTAATAACCCCCTATAAATGCATTTATCACAACGATAGCCACTCCAAATGCGCTCCTATACAACATAGCACTAGACCTACATATATGTTTTATGTATAAATGAACTAGCGGCCCGCTCCGGCTTCGCACGGGTATAAAATATATATTATAAGTATTTCTCCACTATTTAATGGATGTTATTATACATATAAACCTTCCTCTTCAATCACTTTATCTATTAAAAAAAACCGCATCAAAATCCGTTGCGTAGTTTTAAAGATTTAAGCATACATAGGGATATAGGGACAGAAAAAGCGACTTTGTTTTATACTATGTAGTGATATGTTGTTATTACTATGTATTTTAGCATTTAACACCAGCGACGGCACTATTTAACTCTTAAGAGACACTTTTCACCTCTATAGTGACATTTAACACCCGTAACGCGAAACTTTTCACCCCTAGAGCGATACTAATTACTTCCAAAAGCTACATTATTTAGCCCCGGAGCAACACTATTTACCCCAAAAGCTACATTATTCATCCCCGGAGTGACACTATTCACCCCAACGCTACACCCCTATAACTGCACCCTAGCAATCGGCCCCTGCTGGTCGTCGGGCACACCGTGCACGCGCCTCATGTGCGCGCGCACCTTATTGGGCTTCTCGAACCGATGCTCGCAGATGCCACAGAGGTACCCGTACCGCTTGCCGGTGTGTGCGTTGTGTTTGTGTATCTGTAGGAACTTGCGCGACTTGAGCCGTTTGGGGCACATGTCGCACTGTTTGGGGGTCAATTTTTGGTGCTATTGGGGGTCTTAACACACACACACACTATATAAAAATGTTAAAGGGCTAAAATGATAACTTAGTTTTTTTTCTTAAATTCATAAAATACCATTCAAAAGTCAAATCATACTTGGCAAATACATATTTGGTGAGATGAATGAATTTCGTTATAGGTACGTACCCATGTCCGCTGATCATAATATGATATGTCAATTTGCGACTATTTCGTGACTTTATAACATGAGTTATAATTATCTTAAATTGCAGTATTTTTAACCCTATACCAGCCTATAACTGTCCCAGCAGGGCAGAGACCTTTTCCTACAGAAAAACAACTATATTACTAGCCCCAGCTCCCATACCTGGAAGTTCTTCTCAGGCAAGTGTATAGCTATGTGCTGCACGAGGTTGGAGCGCCGGTGGAAGGTGGCGCCGCAGTGGTCGCACACGTAGGGCCGCTCGCCCGTGTGCCGCCGCTCGTGGATCTAGGGAAGAACAAATTTTATATTCATCATCATCAGCCGGAAGCCGTCCACAGTTAAACAAAGGCCATTTTTATATTATCTCTTAAGAAATCAAATGTTACTGCCACGGTGGGCGCCAATCACCTCTAGGGGAGGGTAGGAAGAAATTTTATACATAAAAAGAAACAAATGTAAGTCCCACGGTGGGCGCCAATAACCAAAATATCCGTCTTAATTTTAAACGATGATAAAACATCCCTTAATTCGTTTCTAAGTTTCTCGAAAGATTGTGAGTGTGTTTGTATGTTTGTTACCTCTACACGCTTAAAAGGCTGGACCGATATTGATAAAATTTGGTATGGAGGTAGCTGGCACCCTGGATTAACACATCGGCTACTGTTTATCCCGAAAAAACGTAGCGAGTAACACCGCCGGGCGCATTTAGTCTATATAATGTTGTTGACTCACAGTGAGCGCCTCCTTGGTGGCCGAGCTGTACTCACAGTACGCACACTTGTGGATCTTGTAGAGTCCGTGGCGGGCCCTCTTGTGTTCCTGGAGCTGGTTGTTGTTCCTACATCTCTTGCCGCACGCCTGGAGAAAGAGAGAGAGTGAGACTGAGAGATTGTTCAGCAGTGTGTAAAGCCATGTCAGAGGCCTACAGGTGGTTTTAACTCCGACACCAGGTTGTTCATCAACCATACGATAGGAAGAAGTATATTCTATTCTACTCACCTCGCAGACACAGTAGTTGGTGTGGAACCGCATGTGGGCTTTATACGTGGCTTTCATCCTGAACTCCTTGTTGCAAGTGCCACACTTGTAAGATGACAGGTTCGGTAAACTCATGCGCTTCTTTTTCGTCGGCTTTTTCTACAATAAATAAAGATATCTCTTATAAAAAAGCAATGATAGCCAAGTGGTATGACCGTTAGACTGCCAAGTTAAAGATCGCTAGCTCAAACCCACGCACCAATGTCTTTTCAAATTCATGTGCGTATTATAAATTAGTTACCAGTTGCTAAAAACGGTGAAGGAAAACATCGTGAGGAAACCGGCACACCTGAGAGATGTTTTAACGGTGTGTAAAGCCACGTCAGAGGCCTACAGGCGGTTTAAACTCTGACACCAGGTTGTTCATCAACCATACGATGAGAAGACTGTAGGCTCGTACCAACCTACCTGTCTCAACTTTCCCTTGCTCTCCGTCTTCACCAGGACCTCATAATTCTCATCATTGTTCTGGAACTCCTCACTGAAGATCTCGTAGCTGTAGTCGTTTATTTCCACCTTCTCCACTTTTGTCTTCTTGACCTTTGGCTTCGATAGCGACTTCTGGAGCCTCGTCGAGTACTTCTTTTTAGGTTTACCTAGAATCAAGATATGATAAATAAACACATTACCCTTCTTTGCGTCGCGCAGTCGGGGAAAAGCCTATTGTCATCAACCGGGCACATATTCAGACTCTGTGATGCTACTGAGATTTACCGAATGGAAGACCCAGTAACACTTTAGCTGGCCTGGGATTCGAACCCAGAACTACGTGCCCAGTAGTCGTGGTTATCGACTGTTAGACAAACGCGTAAAGTCACGCGGTTCGAACCCAACATTAAAAGCCCAATTTGAGTTCATAAAAGCAACAAGCATTACCAAAATAAAAATCAAAAATGTTGCTCTTAGTAAAATCATTACATCAGGACTTGTTATCGTTTTTGTAAATGGGGGTCAAAGGTTTAAGTTGAAAAAAAGTTTATGCTTGCAATATTCAGGTTAACCCGCAATATTTATACATTCTGGTTAATCACATAAATATTCATTAGTGTAAAGGAACGGTTTGTCTTATGTCACCTGCACCTTGCTAGAACGCACGGACTACAGCAGTAAAATACACTACGTACCAGATATTAGTTTAACTAGTGTCTTCTCCGCCTTCCTGCTCGTCCTCCTAAACTGTAGCGCCATGTTCATAGTCTCTATGCACTGCGTACAGATCTTCTGCGAGAGTCCGTCATCCATTTTAATCTGCAAACAGAAAGTAATTTTATTTACGTATATTTTTAAATAATGACGGCTTGCACAATTGTACCGTATGCTTGTCCAGTGCGGGTTGGCAGACTAATTGTCAGAGCCTCATTCATTGTTTAGTAGGGTGCACCGCATGCAGGTGAGGTTGACTTGGGTCTAAAGATGTTTATAGACACCCTTGGTTGCTTACTTGCTTTAAATTTATCGTTTTAATAAAATGAATGTTCAATGTCTTGTAGATTCGTAGATCATTATGGAGCCTATAGGGCACTGCAACGCGAAGAGATGGTTTAAATAATTATCCACAAATTATAAACTTATATCTAGGTAACCTATTCTAATATGTAATGTCTATAATATAATATAGTATACGAATTTAAAAAAAATATATAAAAAGATAGTACCTATAATTGTATACAAATAGATTTGCTGTATATATGCTTGTATGTAAGTATACATTTATGTATTTATTTATGTTTGTTTTAACATATCTATCGAAATAAAGCCGTAACTCACTTCTAAGCCGGTGACAAGTCTCAAATCTTCCGTACGCTTTTCTTCACCTTCTTTGTTGTAAAATATAGACACTAAATCCTCCGTATTCAAGCAGGTCCTGCAGTACACGAGCTCCGACGGCTTGGACTCAGTTTCACTCTCTTTGTCAGGCTTATGGAACCTCGCAGCTCTGCGTTTACTGCTCATCCTATTTAACAATAGTAACGCCAACATTTTTCTTTCGTTTTCTTCGGTATTTTCACACGATGAGAACCATATACCGCTTTAAACATGAAGTTTATGGTGTTATTAATGTTTTTGTTTAAGTTGGATCGTGTTATTGTTGTTATTTTATAATATAAATGCTATTATTTATCACAATTTATTGATCAACAAAAGATAAATCAGAACCAGATGCGAATTCTTTGACATTGACAGTTACTTGTTGAGTTGCCATTATAAGAATATTTTACTAAAATAGTAGATATATTACTACCAGGTACTCAAACGGAAATATATGATTTAGATGAAATATTTATAGGAAACCAGCCCCCTTACCATGATCTCTTAAAACAGGACAGTTCCACACCATAAACTGTTCCATATAATTCCTCCACTTAAAACCATATCAATTCAATGAAATATCAGCTATACCATTTAGGGATAACATCTTTTAACGGGCTTGCGTTTAATTTAAATATTTACAGCTTATTTGACTTTATGGGCATTGCATTGGAAGTTGTAAATTGGGTGTGTCCATCGGAAAGCGTGAACGCGTGCGACGCTACATGTCATGCTGCTAAGGTTATCAAAAATCGTATTGATATAAAACCAAATTAATGTCTTCTTTAATTCAATTTCCATTTTAGTTCTAAGTATTGTAACTATTACCTGAAGGGTTAAGCAGAGGTACTAGCACCACTCGTCAGATATTACTATGATACTTCCTATAATTGTAAAATGTAATGACTTAAGAAAAGAATAATAAAATTATGACTGTATCTTACATACCATTGTTATGATAGAATGTAGAATAGCGCAACTATTTTAAAATGTTACCATCCATGTATACTACATTCTAGGAAATAAACATTTGAATTTATTTTATAGGTCTAACATTTTGCCTTGCCCGGAATTCGAACCCAGGACCTCGTGCTCAGCAGTCGCGCTTAAGAACCACTAGACCAACGAGGCAGTCTATCTGTAAGATAATATTATATCCCTGTGTCTCGGGAAAGCACGTAGATCTCTCCCCAGTCGTGTATTACGACGAGTTCAAGAAACTATAATTAACGGTTTTCAAGCGGAACCGGTTTCAACATGAACCGGTTTTTATTAGGTGGGCCCGCTTCATCGTAGGCCACAATATCCGTGCATTCCCGTTCGTCCCACATCTTCGTCCGACCGGTAGGACGAACGAGAAGAGACCGTTTATTTCCGTTCGTCCCACTACTTTGTCCCACCGGTGGGACGAACCGGAAGAAGCCGCTTATTCCCGTTCATCCCACTACTTTGTCCCACCGGTGGGTTGCTTACCATCAGGGTAATTTTAGACAAGCGCACACCTATTAAGTTTTTTAAAAAAGTATAAAAGGTGACAAAAAAGCAGGTAGAAGAAAACTACCAATAAAACCACACCATAGACTAGTAAACTTAGTTTATTACTTGTAATTATTGTGCGACCATTTGTACAATCTAAACAATAAATGCTACGTTATTGTGCTTTGGCAATCGTTTCTTACAATAATTATAATATTAAAGAATTAACCTATCACAGTGATATGTCAAAAAATACAGATATGTTACTAGCGAGCTCATTTTGAAGACTCAAAAATGTCCCAAGTGGGTCATTTTGTCTAGCAGTGACTGGCTAGCTTGAGTGACATTTGAAATGCACGCGCAAGGCAAACACATGTTTATTCTTTTACTCTTATTGTTATAATTACGCTTTCGCTTTTACGTCTTTGTCATGTTGTATAATTATGTAAGTGTGCAGTTCGGAACACTTCTCATTCATAATTTAATTTGATAGCATATGACTTATCTATACTTTTTAATATATCATTGACCTATTAACATAATTTTACAAGATGGCTGACAATTTTGAATATTTACAACTTTGTTTTTAAACGACAAGAACTGTTATAAATTATTTTTTTATGTATCTGTGTGTGGCTGTATATGCGGCTTTAATCACGTATATATTCGGTAATGCTAGAGTAGTTTCGGACTCCGAAACAGGGCCCCTAATCATGTAGCGGTGGTTACGCGGCGGAGTCGCGAGCCAAACTCTAATAGAGTCCGAAACTAGTCGGGCATTCCCGAATATTCTTACACGTGAGTAAATAATGTAGGTTCACAATTTTTGATGTAGCTTATTATGTTCCTGAAGTGTGTTGATCGAGTTATTACTTCTTAGTTAAGACGTAAGAAAATCAACTCAACTAAAAAAACATGGCAACATTGAACAAATTTTTGAGGATTTCTAAATATTAAATTGAATCTTGTTCATAATATCATTAATTCGAGCGTCTGATAATTGCACAAATATTTTACTGTGCGTATAATATCGTACTTGTAGATTGTGTGATTCCTAAAAAGTTTTTATCACTTTTAATCTAGTAGGTGAAACTTTTTCATGTAGAAAATATCAATCACTGACAAGCCGGTGCGCGCGCATCGCTACTTCGATACCTAGTCCAATGATATTATAAGCAAAAGAGGCAGATATGTCATGCACACTCTAAAACTGACACGTAAAAACAAGGCTAATTAGCACACCTGCCCCCCTACTATGAACTCTTAATGCAGGGCTTTGTGTTGTGGAAGCGAGACGCGGCTACGTGCAATATAGTACGGCATCTCTCTTCCACAACGGAAGAAGCTTTGCTTTAAGAGTTTATGGTAAGGGGGCTGCACTCATCTCTTTTCGTCTCCCTCTAATCGCGACGCGCCGTCCTACTTCCAATCATCTAATGTGGTGTGACGTCACAATATTGTTAGGGGCCATTCATTTATTACGTAAGACGATTTTTCGAAGAACTTTCGTGTATTGGTTAGCGTTAAATATGGCCGCTTGCATGAGTATTTCCTGAACCTAACGTTGACGTACGGACTTAACGTTAACAGACGGTGCAACCCACCCTTAGGGAGGAGGTCGAACAAGTCTTATTTTTTCTTACAACGAGGTGGGAGAGCGTCTTGATAGTTCTGACGTAAGCTCTCAATAAAAAATATAATAAAAAAAAAAACAAAAAATACGACTGCCATGACAAAAATCGATCTAAAAAGTGGAAAACAAGTTTCATCGCAGTCTGGGTACCTCTTAGTTAAGATTATATTATATTTTTTATTTGTTTCATTTTTTATAGCCTATGTTACTCGCGATGGTTTAAGGATTCTAACGACACTCCGTACATCAAAATCGGTTCAGGTATTCAGAAGTTATGGTGGAATAAAGAAACTCACATACAGACATACATGAACCCTGAAAACATTACACGCCTTTTTTTGTCCAGTCATGTAAAAAGGAGCAATCGAACCAAAGCCGAAGTTTATTACTACCAAAATGCTACAAACCAAACGTGTATTCATTTTTTCCTTTAGATCCCTTACGTAATAAATATTAAATAGGGAAGAGGGGGTGTTCCTAATCTTATTTTATCTTATATAGGGGGGTCAAAAACTAACAAAAAAATGTCTTACGTATAAATAATGGCTTCTTGTGATATCGAATGCTGTAGGTAACGTATCTACCTTTTGCTCCTTATAACATCATTGCTCCTGTCACTCGACGTGTGTAATCACTAATGATATTAATTAAGGAGTATGCGCTGTCGAGAGGTGCGATTTTTTTTTGTGTTATTTGCTCATCGCTGCTTAACAACACTTCTTGGGAAAGCAATGACTGAATTATTTACGGTAACTAAGACGCCTGACACACGTATTTTAATTGATAGTATCTTATAGATATCTTTAATTTCACAACATAGCTATAACGAACATCTTTTAGGTATTTTTTGGGTTCGCTGTAGTAATATAGCTAACCGCCGAACTCAGAGACATTTAATGATTACTTATACTATCACTAAGTATAGGTTTCCTTTGTGAAATCTTTACTTAGTGTCAATTTAAGTAATCATTAACGTCTCTGAGTGCGGCGGTTAATCACACAAAATTATAAAGGTGAAACTTTGTGAGTGTGTTTGTATGTTTGTTACCTCTTCACGCTTAAACTGCTGGACCGATTTAGCTAAAATTTGGTATGGAGCGAAAAAATGTAGCTGGTAACACCGCGGGGCTTAGCTAGTGAGTAAATAACAAAAATAGTTATAATTTCGCGACTCTCGACAGCGCATTCATCTTAATATTAATTAAATTGTTATTTTAAAACATGGTAAGATGTATGTATGCCATGTCATTGTGACGAAAAACCAGGAACTAACTTTCTAAAACTTCGCGTATCTTCGAATAGACTCTTGACGAATATTACCTGTGTAGGACAAATATACATTAAAATATAAAATGTAGTCGTAATCTGATAAAATACCAGCCCCTCTAGATAAGTAGCAAAATGCTTGTCAAATGAAAATCGAATAGAACGAAATATGTATGGGTTTGACATATGCCATCGATAACATAGTCGAAACATCATGTCATCCCCATACATTTTTCATTCTATTCGATTTTCATTTGTCAGGCGTTTTGCCACTTGTCTAGGGTGGCTGATTGGCGCAGTGGCTTAGACTGCTGCGGTAAGGGTTGCGTGTTCGATTACTGCATGGAACAAAAAATGTATGCGATCCGCAGATGTTTGTCCCGAGTCTGACAGTGTGTGTGAGGGTGTGTGTGTGTGTGTGTGTGTGTGTGTGAGTGTGTGTGTTTGCGCCTGTGTGTTTTGTGATGGGTGTGTGTGTGTGTGTGTGTGTGTGTGCGTGATAAGTAATAAGTGTATGTAAGTAATTCCAACTCACCTGTGTGATACCAACGCATAACATTAACACTAGATGTCCTATCGACCAGGTTAGCACCCTGAAACAAATAGGACATTTTAATACAATCAACATTTATTTTATTTTATTAAACGGTGAAGGAAAACATCGTGAGGAAACCGGCACACCTGAGAGATGTTTCAACGGTGTGTAAAGCCATGTCTGAGGCCTACAGGCGGTTTAAACTCTGACACCAGGTTTTTCATCAACCATACGATAAGAAGAAATTAGTTTATACGTAGAACAAGTACGTTTAAGCCCCCTCCCCTGGTGATACTTGGTGAGGGTTTAGTCAAGTTCCAGGAGAGCTAGTGGTCCTCACCTGCCGCACATCTCCTCAGCCAGGTTCCTGTCCCGCGCCTCGTGCGCAGAGTGCAGCTCCTGCAGCCGCCGCGCCGTGGACACCTTGTCTTTGACCCTGGAGACAGACTCCGATATGTCCCGAACCCTCATCATGTAGGTTTCTGCTGCGTTTCCTGGTACAAGAAGAGTAATTGTTACGAATGAATGTTGAATTCGATGACCTGATTGGCGCAGTGGCTACGCGATTGGACTGCTGCACTAAAATTTGCAGCTTCAATTCCCGCACGGGACAAAAAATTGTGTGATCCATAGATGTTTGTCCCGAGTCTGGGTGTTTGTGTGTGTGATATTACATGTTTGTGAAACGCAACCACGATACAGGAGAAAGTCCTAGTGTGGGGTGACGTTCTTTTAAATAAATCATTGTCTATCTATCTATAATAATAAAAATGTTTATTTTCTCATCATCACACTGTGTACACGTACAAAAAATAACAACTTAAATAGAGACTGCCCCCTTACCATGAACTCTTAAAGCAGGACAGTTTACCATGTGGAAGCGAGATGCTGCATTACACAGCACGTAGCGGCGTCTCGCTTCCACATGGTAAACTGTCCTGCTTTAAGAGTTCATGGTAAGGGGGCTGGTGTCTGTTATAGGTAAACCTGTGTTACAGATCACCAGGCTGCCGACCGAAGAGATTCAAAATATCTATTGTAAAATCCAATATATAGCTTGGCATGAGATCAGAAATTGTTAAAAGTAAATTATTCAAAAACTTAAAGTAACTTATGAAGTATGAGATTAGAAATTTATAAAGTTAAAATAGTTAGGAAACCAAATTAAAAATCTATCTCTATCATAAGAAGTTAGAGTAACAGAAGGATTCATTAAAATCATTCTCTAATATAGGAATTAAATTGTAGTAATAAATGAAATAAAATCAAATTTTAATATGTAAATTAATATAAAATTATAAAAGTTTAGTTGGACATAGTAGTACGTGATTAAATGATAATGATAAATGATTTATTTCTGCAAATAGGTCTTAAAAAACACTTTTACTCGTCATTTTTTTAAACCTAGATAGATGGCGTCGGCATTTCCTAACTGACTACCTCTGAGAAGAAACACCGAAACAAACTCATTAATATTTTTTTTTTTTTTTAAAAAAACGTCGCCCCACACTAGGAATTTTTCCTGTATCGTGGGTGCGTTTCACAAACATGGAATATCACATACACAAACACCCAGACTCGGGACAAACATCTGCGGATCGCACAAATTTTTGTCCCGTGCGGGAATCGAACCCGCAACCCTTAGCGCAGCAGTCCAATCGCTTAGCCACTGCGCCAATTGGGTCGTCAAAATATTAGTTGTGTTATATTTATTAATGCGAATAGTGTGTTATATGAAATCAAATACGGGTCTTACCTAACTCCATCTCCTTATCATCGTCGTAGTCCTTTTCTTCTGGTTCATCGTTATCAATCAGCATATCGAAGAATACCTGCCAACGATATACTTAAACTATAGTCCGGGCATTAAAAGTTTTGCACCAGGCAGCCCCAGGGACGCTTTATCTGCTTTACCAGCCTTTTTGCGAGATCCAAGCCTCCAGTCCAGCCTTATGATAAATGACTTTTATTTTGCAAATAGGTTTACAGGAAACACTTTTAAACGTCATTATTTTTTAAATTAATGTTCTCCTGACCGAATTTCGGTCACGGCGGCCAATCTCAGCTGAGACTAACCAACTACGCAGGAGATATTATAGTGCACAAGTATGCGCGCAAACACAGGTGCACTTCCTATTCCCTCACTCTCATAGTCCAGGACGGAAGGCCGCCACGATCGGAGAGAGATCAGGCGCAGAAATAACGGCTTAACGTGCCTTCCGAAGCACGTAGGGGTCTCGACATGTTAAAACGGTCACCCATCACAAGGCTGACCGCAGCTAGCTCGGCTTAACATCGCAAATCGACGGATCTGCGCGGTAGCCACGTAGCTAAGAGCCCCTATATAGTATTTTTTAAAGACTAGATAGCGTCGGCATTTCCTAATTGACTACCTCTGAGAAGAAATGCCGAAAAAAACTCAAGGGCCAAGGTCTCTTTAAAGTCCAGACAAGTTTAATAAATTTACCTGAAAACACCTTATTAGGCTCAGCCTCGGGCAGGCGAAACTAGTACTGGGGGGGGGACGGGGGACGTGGGACATCGTCTGCGAAATCATAATATTCTACGAAGGTTTATCTTTTAGAATGTTCTCGGTTTGCATGTTTACCCGGTTTTGGAGGATGGTTATTCCGTCGTTAGGACTCGTGAACTTGACCTGACTTGACCACCGACTCAATCAGGTCCATCTTAATATATACAAATTTTTCTGTAAGTGTGTGTGTCACCTTTCAAATTTTGTGTGTATATTTCAATGGGTTTGAAAACACAATTGGACCCAGTAGGTGGCGCTGCTTTTCCGGACGGCAAGTATATTATAAAACACATTATGTATAGATATAGATGCAAATAGTACAGAAGTATAGATAGTTTACATATCGCTACTTGAATACAAAAGGGCCACAATAAAAAAAAATAGTTTTATTGCAGAAATGATTAAAATTCGATTATATTTTATATTTAAAAAAACTCCCATCACTTTTGCTTATTATTATGGCAACATTAATTTAGCGCCATTTTTGCATTGGAGCAATTTGACAGGTAACGTCAGTGCAATACCGCCATTTTGTTAGTTGCGCCCCGAACTTCAACGCGAACGCACGTTGGTTGTGTGTAAAAGTGCCACAACACAAAATAAGTCTGTGTCGCTATTATATACTAACCGTTTTTTGACTGAACGTGCTAAAACTGTTGTCGAAGCAGAACCTGTAGTCTCCGTTGAGGAGGGCTGTGTGCCGGTGACTGTTCTCCGGCTTCTTGTAGTCCGCCACGATAGTACCACCTCCAGGGTCCGACATCTGGAACGAGATGTCCAGGTCGCCGTGCGTTGAGTCTATCACCTGCGAAAGAGTTGAGTTGAGCTTGAGATCTAGCGCATACGTACAACTTACAATCGAACAACTATTTACTTAAACTAATTTGTTGTTCGATTAAGGCTGGGTT
This sequence comes from Abrostola tripartita, assembly GCA_905340225.1. NCBI lineage: Eukaryota > Metazoa > Arthropoda > Insecta > Lepidoptera > Noctuidae > Abrostola > Abrostola tripartita. The sequence continues at coordinate 6,723,399 of HG996513.1, read as the reverse complement.
GCACCAACTTACTATAACATTAACACACATCTTAAAGTAGCGGTTAGGCAAAAAAATTGTTGCACCATTTGACAATTTGTTAGATGACGTCATAACTTTAACAGTAACCGTAACCGCCCAAACTTCGCTGGTTGAAGCTATTGTTAAAGTTAACTAGCTGTCAGCTGCGTCAATTGCATTATAATCTCAAAACCGAAATAGCGCTTAATAGCTCCAACATATTATCATGTCCATGCTTCGAGAATTAATACTACTAGTATTGCCATATTTAAAAATTAAATATAGTGGGGCTCGTAGCTATCCGGCTACCCGGCAGATCAGTCGATCTGCGAGGTTAAGCCGTGCTCGCCGCGGTCAGTCTTGTGATGGGTGACCGTTTTCACATGTCGAGACCCCACCGTGCTTCGGAAGGCACGAAAAGCTGTTGGTCCTGCGCCTGATCTCTCTCTGGTCGTGTCGGTCTACCGTCCCATCGGATTATGAGAGTGAGGGAATAGAGAGTGCACCTGTGTCTGCGCGCATACTTGTGCACTATAATATCTCCTGCGCAGATGGCTAGTCTCAGCTGAGACAGGCCGCCGTGACCGAAATTCGGTCTGGAGGACATTATTATTATTATTTAAAAATGTTTTTCGCCACTGATTTGGGGTAAATAAGATCTCATTTCACTGGCAACCCTGATAGCTTTAACTATACCAAAGAATACGATGGTGCAACCCAATCCACAGTCAATGTTAAAGACAGCGTTACTGTTATCGTCAAATTTGACATAAACCATAACTTTAACCACTAATATGGTGCAACCAAGCTTATAAGTTGTATGTATGTGCTAAGCCTAACATGACTTTTAATGTAATTTTAGGATGTGACCCATGCTAAGGGTTAATTCAAATAGAAAAATGGACACGAGCGGTTATCGAACCCGAGACCTTCGCCTGACCGCATAATGATAGGGTTTTTATTTCATATAGGCTACAAAAGGGCACTTATAAAACGTCAAACTAGTTGCACGGTTCCAAAAAGTCGTTTCTATGGAGAAGAACCGGCAAGAAACTCCATAGTTACTCTTTTAAAAATATGGTTTAACAATCATTTCAAGTATGAGAGAATAATGAGCTACACAATATAAAGTAAAATAAGTGTAGCATATACCAAAGTCAAAAAACTGGCCAAGTGCGAGTCGTACTCGCGAACGAAGGGTTCCGTACCATTACTGACGACCTGATTGGCGTAGTGGCTAAGCGTTAAGACTGCTGCGCTAAGGGTTGCGGGTTCGATTCCCGCACGGGGCAAAAATTTGTGCGATCCACATTTGATTGCCATAATCCTCATGCTTGGCAAGCAGCTTGGGGATTGCAGTGTTGGTGGTCAAGTTACAGAAGACGCCGCTGCCCATCTTCTGGATTTTCCCTTAGTCGCCTCTTACGACACCCACGGGAGGACCAAATCGGTCGAGTCGTTTTCAAGTTATGGTGTGACTAAGGGGAACAGGGATTGATATATTATAATATATACATTTTATATACAGATAGATGATAAAGGACTTCTACCTTCCATTGCATTACAATTTTGGCGATTTCGTAACACCTAATTAATTATCCAATTATTTTTTTTGTTAATTGGTAACAACATCTACCTTGTCCAATTAATATCGAAACAATGCGAATCGATTTTTACGCTCAACTGATTAACAAAATCAATTAAAAAAACTAACTTTTTCTGACTCAATTTGTAATTACGACACAGTTATTTGTTATTAAAAAAAAAACGTCGCCCCACTAGGAATGTCTCCTGTATCGTGGGTGCGTTTCACAAACATGAAATATCACATACACAAACACCCAGACTCGGGACAAACATCTGCGGTTCGCACAAATTTTTGCCCTGTGCGGAGATCGAACCCGCAACCCTTAGCGCAGCAGTCCAATAGCTTAGCCCATGCGCTAATCAGGTCGTCAACATTTTGCGAGATTTATAACAGCACTTCTGCCTACACCTTTGAAGAGTAGTCGTGATGTTTTTAACATAACATCATGCTAGCAATCCCCGAACAGGTAGGCAGAGGTGTACAGTACATTAGTACGCCCACATCTCGCCAGTTACTGTAGGTCCCATTGTAATAGGGGACGAGCCTATTGCCATCAACCGGACACAAATACAGACTCCGACTGAGAATTTCTTGATATATCATAACATAACATCACGCCTGTATTCCCCGAAGGGGTAGGCAGAGGTGAACATATATTATAGTACACCCATATTTCGCCAGTTATGTTGTAAGTCCCAATGTAATAGGGGTTGAGCCTATTGCCATCAACCGGGCACAAACCCAGACTCCGTGCTGCTACTGAGAATTACCTAATGGAAAACTCAGTAACACGTTGCCCGACCCGGGATTTGAACCCAGGACCTCTTGCTCAGCAGTCGCGCTTAGCGACCACTAGACCAACGAGGCAGTCAAGATATTAAAATAAAATATCTACTAATATATAAGTCTTGATATAAAAAGAAGATAAATCTTGATACCAGGTTGTTCATCAACCATACGATAAGAAGAAGAAGATAAAACTTTGCCAGCCCCCTTAGACAAGTGGCAAAACGCTTGACGAATAGAAATAGAATAGAATGATAAATATAATAAATATAAATGTTCGGTTTTATAATAAAATTCCAAATTCTATAACTGACCTTACAGAAGGCAAGTTTAAATCCTATGTGAAACAAGTACTAATTAAGAAAGCCTACTATAGTATTAATAGTTATATTGACGATAGGGACGTGTGGCACTGATTTTTCCTGCATTTGTGGCTTCCCTGGCATACCCGCCATTCAACCATAATTTTGATATTTAATATTGTTTACTGATTGAACCATTTCACTGTCATGTATTTTACCCAAATTGTAAATGAGAGAATAACCGATCTATATTAATATTTTTTATTTGACTTTGATGCTACTCGTATTCTTATTTTAGGTATATTGTATAGCTCATTATTCTCTCATACTTGAAATGATTGTTAAACCATATTTTTAAAAGAGTAACTATGGAGTTTCTTGCCGGTTCTTCTCCATAGAAACGACTTTTTGGAACCGTGCAACTAGATTGACGTTTTGTAAGTGCTCTTTTGTAGCCTATATGAAATAAAAACATTATGACTATGACTATGACTATGACTATGGGGATGACATTATGTTATCGATGACATGTGTCATCCCCATACATTTATCATTCTATTCTATTTCTATTCGTCAAGCGTTTTGCCACTTGTCTAGGAGGTCAGAAGAAGAGACGCATCCAAATTTTCCAAGCGGCCGAAGTTGCGCGCGATTGCAGTATAAATCACTACAAGTATACATAGTATAAAACAAAGTCGCTTTCTCTGTCCCTATATCCCTATGTATGCTTAAATCTTTAAAACTACGCAACGGATTTTGATGCGATTTTTTTAATAGATAGATTGATTGAAGAGGAAGGTTTATATGTATAATAACATCCATTAAATAGTCGATAAATACTTATAATATATATTTTATACCCGTGCGAAGTCGGAGCGGGCCGCTAGTATTATATAATTATGTTTAAAGTAATAAACTGTATACCGTAAAACTATATATTTGTTATCTATGTATTATTTTACAGTTTATTGCTCTGATAACAGTTATATACTTCGCTGTTAACGCCAAAATCGTGACGCAGGGGTCGCCAACATTGATCTGTTATTTAAACTCGACAACGATAACTTCTACTAAAATAACTTTCATGAATGTTATCCATATTATTTACTATATACGCTGTTTTTACTCACGTGGTTATTCGGGTTTGCTCGACTAGTATCCAGCTCATGAATGAGCTCCGTTCGAGTTCTAAACTAGTCGGGCATTCACGAATATACACGTGAGTATAACCGGCGTGTATATTAAATGATATCGATAACTTTTTGTCGGGTATACGAGTTGAAAGAGGCGAAAAACTTGGTAATCACTACATAGTATAAAACAAAGTCACTTTCTCTGTCCCTTTATCCCTATGTATGCTTAAATCTTTAAAACTACGCAACGGATTTTGATTGTTTTTTTTTAATAGATAGAGTGATTGAAGAGGAAGGTTTATATGTACGAGTATAATAACATCCATTAAATAGTGGAGAAATACTTATAATATATATTTTATACCCGTGCGAAGCCGGAGCGGGCCGCTAGTCTATACTAATATTATAAAGCAAAAGAGTTTGTTTGTTTGCTTGAACGCGCTAATCTCAGGAACTACTGGTCCGATTTGAAAAATTCTTTCAGTGTTAGATAGCCCATTTTTCGAGGAAGGCTATAAAACATTCGGAATCCACGCGGGCGTAAGCTAGTTAGTTCATAAGTAACCTTGTTTGAAGTCCAAAGTACTTCAAGGCTAAACAGATAATTAATTTAATGACTACAAGATACAGTAGATAGAGTGCTAATCAGCTTGTGTAAATGGCACTAAAAGTTAACAGTGGTTGTCAACATTTGGCTTATTATTATTATAAGCCCGTATTATCCCACTGCAGGGCAAAGGCCTTCCTTCCCTCCTTCCACTTGTCTCTGTCTGCTGCCACTCGACGCCAGTCCTTAAGGTAGGCGTCTAGTTCGTCGCGCCATCTTTTATTTTTTGGCTTGTCAAATAAAAATAATATCACATCTGTATACCCTGCAAAAATGTTGGGGCTACCTAGTGGTGATGGTGATGCAAATGGCAAGTTGTCGTTCATTGTGGCGTTCTAAGGGGGAAGCCTTTGTTCAATAGCCTTCCTCGATTAATGGGCTATCTAACACTGAAAGAATTTTTCAAATCGGACCAGTAGTTCCTGGATTAGTGCCTTCAAGCTAACAAACAAACTCTTCAGCTTTATAATACTATATATTATAATATATTGAATATAGATACTACCTACTAATATTACAGATATATAAATTGAGATATTTGTTACTCAATCACACGAAAACCGCTGAACAAGTTTAGATGTAATTTAACACGGTTTATAGATCAGATTAACTCATGCAATAACAGCACTGATAGCCAAGTGGTATGACCATTGGACTGCCAAGTCAAAGGTGGCAAGTTCGAACCCTGGCATGCACCAATGTCCTTTCGAATTCATGAGCGTACTAAATTAGTTATCAGTTGCTAAAAACGGTAAAGGAAAACATCGTGAGGAAACCGGCACACCTGAGAGATTGTTCAACGGTGTGTAAAGCCATGTCAGAGGCCCACAGGCAGTTTAAACTCTGACACCAAGTTGTTCATCAACCTTACGGTAAGAAGAAGAAGACTCATGCAATACCTAGCTAGTCTAGAAGTTGTATAGTGATACTGCTTAGAGTGACTACCTAGGTTTAATTCCAGATTTCGCAGTATATTCTTCTAAATGGTTATTTTCAGATGTCAGACAAATTTTAGATGGCGCCTGGTTCGTGGAATTACCTATATCCAGATTTCCCCTTAATTAAGACCTATAACATAAGTAGCAAAAATAGGTGTACTACACCTCTGCCTACTCTCTCAGGGCATACAGGCGTAATGTTATTCTATTTCAGTAAAACAATAGCCTTTTACACAATGTGTATTTCTACATAACAATAGACAAGTTATGATATCAGACCCCTTAGACAAGTGCAAAACGCATGACGAATAGAAATGGAATAGAATAAAAATTTATGGGAATGACACATGTCATCGATAACATAGTCGAAACATTATGTCATCCCCATACATTTATCATTCTATTCTATTTATATTAGTCAAGCATTTTGCCACTTGTCTAAGGGGGCGGAGAAGTAAGAATAATGATAATTACAACATTAAATAAGTATATCTATTTGGATGTTTGTTAATCAATTACACCTTAACTACTGGACAGTTTTGGATGAAATTTAGCACAGAGATAGATCGTAACCTGGAGTAGGAGATGGGACTTTTAATCCCGATATATGGAGTAGTTAGGAGTAGGATGTGCGATTAATCACAAACATCCGGCTTTAAATCCATGGTGTATATAGGTAAACCTTGGATTATATATTAGGTACCTATAATATTATACTGATTTTAATACATGGACCAGTAGGTTGAATAAAAAGGAGTTTGTAATTAAATTACAAAATCAAGGAGCTCAAAAACGCCGTCGCACCGTTTTTTTTTATCATCTATTTCTTTATAACTACCAACTGGCATAAAGCCAAATTTAAGACTTATAGTTACAACAAAAATGCAATTATACAACTGAGAATTGAAAATAATCAACTGTTTACTATTATTGGTAATATATACTATCAGAAATAAGATACAATATTATAGACGTCCGATTTTAGCGATTATAATAATCGGCGACCCCTCACAAAAGAGGTTATCTACCTCCTTATATAAAAATATATTTAACCCCTTACCTGATACTCTACGTCAATGATTTCACCAGGCCGCACTTTGTGGAAGAAACAATCCACTTTTCCAGCTTGTACCATTATAGTTACATCTTTTTCATAAGCAAAAACTACGCTAAATATAGTAGTTAAAAATACATAACGCATTTTGAAGAAATATACCGTATTTCCTGCTTTGAATAACGATTAATGCAGCAGGGGATGTCGAAAATGTTATTTATAGTAGTCGAGTGAGTTGTTTGTGTTTATAAATAGAGTTAAACGACATAAATGATCGAATTATTTCAGCAAACAAATAAACAGATTGGCTTTCCGTTCGAAACGGATGTTCGTTCTGAAATAACATGACAATGACATTTCATCATGGTTTTACCGAGGAGGCTGAATCGTGGTGAGTCATACATTTATTATTTGTGTTTAATTTATCATCTCAGCATATTTGGAAATAATTTAAATATTCAATTACGTTATGTTTCTTGTAATTAAAAATGTAGGCAACAAATAAAATTGAAGTTATCTAATCTAAATTTTTAAGTCATGAAATATTCGTTTAGAAATTATTATATAAATATTTTAAGCATAGTTATTCTGTCCTTTTCACTCTCGCCAACTTTGTTCAAAGAAACCATCAAAATCTGTCAGTTTTCATGCTCTAGATGTAACAGTATATATGAACATCACAAAAGAAAAAAATTAAATACAGATAATTAAAAAAACTGTGATTTATGTTAAACAATTTACACAAACTTTATTTTTGGACATAAACATTGTTATAACTTCTTAATTTCCTTAAAATGTCGAGTAGCAGTGCCGCGGGTGCTGCGCCCCCCGGAGGCGTGGTCCAAAGCAGTGCGTTATCATTCGTTGCGTCTGCGCAGCCTACGGCAACAGCTGACAATGTCCCCGGGAACTCACAGGAAATGGACAGGGAAGAGATGGGACAAGCAGGTAAAGGAATTTACATACATCCTGACTTTTTAATACACTTAATTCCACCTATAAACAGGACATTATGTTATTACTAAGTATGAAACCTGTTTCTTATGACCTTTTATGGAGATAAAGAGACTGCAACGAATCTGGCTGCATGATTATCCCCTAAAGACTTATTTAAATAAAGATTGAGATTTTACTGGCGAAATATGGGTGTTCTATAGGTACACCTGTGCCTATCTCTTCAGGGAATACAGGTAGCGCTGATAGCCGAGTGGTATGACCGTTGGACTTCTAAGTCAAAGGTCGCAAGTTCAAATCCCGGCACGCACCAATGTCTTATCAAATTCATGTGCGTACTAAATATTAGTTATCAGTTGCTAAAAATGGTGAAGGAAAACATTGTGAGGAAACCGGCACACCTGAGAGATTTTTCAACGGCGTGTGAAGCCATGTCAGAGGGCTACAGGCGGTTTAAACTCTGATACCAGGTTGTTCATCAACCATACAATAAGAAGAAGATACAGGTGTGACGTTATATTACGTTCATAAGAGGTCTTATGTAAGTACAGAAGTTTCTAAGGCACTCCACTTCATACCAATGCATGCAATGCATATACGTATGAGAAGAATTTTTTATTACAATATTTATCAAACAATGAATTGGGTTGTAATTTTCTATATTATGTATGTATTTAGAAGATATAAGTATGTTTATCAATTGTCTGGTTATCATAATACAGGCTCTGCTTACTTTGGAATCAGATGACCGTGTGTGAGTTGTCCCAAGTTATTATTATTATAATTTCTTAAAAGACTAAAAACTTTCATTAATACACACCTAATAAGCCAAAATCAAGTATAATATACAAAAATACTTATTTTTTCAATATTATGCTTTTCTGCAGATCCTCTGGTCCCAGCTGGACTGGCAGCGCTGTGTGAGGCATGCTCCAGGCTGTATCCTGACCAGCCTAACCCTCTGCAGGTCACTACCAGGCTGAAATATTGGTAAGAAATATATATTTATAATTTCTTCAAAGCTATGAGGTAATTGTTCATGGAAATAGATAATGAGAAGGCCAATCAATGAGTCCATGATAATAGTTATTAAGGGTTAGGTTTAAAAACCGGCCTAGTGCGAGTAACGGAACCCTTCGTGCGGCCTACTCCCTCACGAAGGGTTCCGTGCAATTATCTAAAAAATTGGCAAAAAAATCATGTCTGTTGTATGGGAGCCCTTAAATATTTATATTATTTTGTTTTTGATGTTATAGCGGCAACAGAAATACATAATTTGTGAAAATTTCAACTGTCTGGCTATCACGGTACTTGAGATACAGCCTGGTGACAGAGAGACAGACGGACAGACAGCGAAGTCTTATTAATAGGGTCCCGTTTTTTACCCTTTGGGTACGGAACCCTAAAATGTAATAAACCTCAAAGCATTAATATTGGAAGGCTATAGATACATTTTTATGCGACATTGGTCAGTGTTTTTGAAATTCTGGCTCTTCTCAGATGCTGCTCATAACATGGGACATCTAATATAACTTACCAGGAAATCTGAAATCCGCAGTTTTCACACTATCAGATGAAAATGAAAGAAAGACGACCTGATTGGCGCAGTGGCTAAGCGATTGCACTGCTGCGCTAGGGGTGGAGGATCCGCAGATGTTTGTCCCGAGTTTGGGTGTTTGTGTATGTGATATTTCATGTTTGTGAAACGCACCCACGGTACAGGAGAATTTGCAAGTGTGGGGAGACGTTTAAAAAAAAACAGAAAGAAAGTGATTTATAAATACAAGTTTTTTTTTTCTCCTTCAGGCTGGGCGGCCATGATCCTCTGGACTACATCAGCATGTACTGGAACCCAGGGAAACCAGAGGAGCATATACTACCCCACTGGCATTACGTCAGGTCAGTTAAATAGGGTTGCCACGTTTCTAAATATCTATTTTTTTAAATATAGCTACATCATAATGCAATTCATACTAATATTATAAGGGCGAAAGTTTGTATGTTTGCATGTTTGTTAACTCTTTACGCTCAAACGGCTGGACCGATTTTGATGAAATTTGGTATGGAGGTAGCTGACACCCTGAATTAACGTAAGAAAAAATGTAGCGGGTAAACACGCGGGGCGCAGCTACTTTTTAAAATTGTTCTTATGTAAACGACAATATTATCGTACATAACATTTATCAGCACCATTCATTTATTAAAGCTCCTTCTACCTAGTGTCAGCTGAGCTCAGCTTAGTAATACTTACTCAGGAGAAATTATGATTCACAAGAGTGTGCTTACTGAAAAATGTATGCATAAGTAACTGTAAAATTAGATTTTTAGTTGCTTTGAAATCAATAAAATAGTTCAGTCAATTGATTTAGCAAAATATTGACGTCACAATTTGCTATTACCATACAAAGGAGAACGGGCATATTCGTATGGGCGCTGTCCCTAGGCTGCATCAAGTTGTGACATATCGTCGGTGATAGTGCAAATCTGCGTAATTAACAATACACAATACCGCGTAAATTAGATATGGCAAAATTCACAGTAGAGCTTAAAACTGAATATTTTGGTCAAATCACTTAGTTCATCACTCACGCGGTTTCAACTCATTGTTATTGGATGTTTTTGAATGAGCTATGTACCGTAATAATACGCGGTATTGTCTATTGTTAGTTACGCAGTTTTGCACTATCACCGACGATATGTCATTCTCAACTTGATACAAGGGGGGCTGGTAAACGTTGCCCACACTAGGAATTTCTCCAGTATCGTGGGTGCGTTTCACAAACATGAAATATCACATACACAAACACCCAGACTCGGGACAATCGAATGTGGATCGCACAAATTTTTGCCTCGTGCGGGAATCGAACCCGCAACCACGCGCAGCAGTCTAATCGCCTAGCCTCTACGCCAATTAAGTCGTCAAAAAATGTATGTCAGTTGACTGGTGGTGTCACATACCCAATCGGTCTCCAGCTTCGGCCTGTCCGACCTGCACGGCGACGGGCGCGTGCACCCGCGCGCCTCGTCCCGGGACGCGGCGTCAGGCTACGGCTTCGAGCTGACCGTCCGCCTGTCGGCCGAGGACGGGGCAGCGCAGCCGCCGCTGTGGCCCGCTGCTCTCATGCAGGCGCTGGCACGATACGTTTTTACCACTGGTGAGTTCAGAATCAAGTGCCTCCTTAGACAGGTGGCAAAACGGTTGACGAATAGAAATCGAAGAGTGATAAATAAAATAAAATAAAATTCGTTTAATTCAGACTTAATCTTCTTATCGTATGGTTAATGAACAACCTGGTGTCAGAGTTTAAACCGCCTGTAGGCCTGTGACATGGCTTTACACACCGTTGAAAAATCTCTCAGGTGTGCCAGTTTCCTAACGATGTTTTCCTTCACCGTTTTTAGCATCTGACAACTAATTTTTAGTACGCACATGAATTCGAAAAGATATTGGTGCGTGCCGGGATTTGAACTTGCGACCGTTGACTTGGCAGTCCAACGGTCATACCACTCGGCTATCAGTGCTGTTTATTTGTGTTGCAGACTTAATATGCCCATAAATGTCAAGTTGTGTTAGTAAAATAGTCTTAGAAGCTATGTTAGTAGGCACAAATATAAATTCAAAACATAACATGTAGTCTAATAAATGTATAGGGATGACAAATTACTTATTAGAATAAGTTCCATATATAATATATAATTTAAATTGATAAAGGGAATTTGAAAAATGATGGACACGTGCGGGACTTGAACCCGCGACCTTCGCCGAGTCCGCTCGAGTCCATCATTTTCAAATTTCCTTTATCAATTTAGATTCAAGCTTAGCATGGGCAACATGCTAAAATGGCACCAAAAGTCATAAAATTTTATAATTTTTAAGTTGTAAATTACTAGGTTAACCCTCTTCCCCTCCGCTTTTGCTGTGCCCGACAGGGTCCATAATGATCTGTTATATTTTATGTCCACCTATGTACTACTATGGAATGCAATAAAGTATCGAGTAATGTATCGACTATGTTATCGATGACATATGTCAAACCCATATATTTGTCATTCTATTCGATTTCTATTCGTCAAGCGTTTTATCTACTTAACTAAGGGGTCTGGAATCGGGTTTTGTGATCTTAAGTACGAAATATCAAGAACCCTCCCAGGTTCCCACCACCTTGTAAGAAAAAACGTGACATGGTCATCCCCCCTCCCCCCTAAATCGTCTTCACTACATAGTATAAAACAAAGTCGCTTTCTCTGTCCCTATATCCCTATGTATGCTTAAATCTTTAACACTACGCAACGGATTTTGATGCGTTTTTTTTTAATAGATAGAGTGATTGAAGAGGAAGGTTTATATGTATGATAACATCCATTAAATAGTGGAGAAATACTTATAATATAAATTTTATACCCGTGCGAAGCCGGAGCGGGCCGCTAGTAAGTAATAAACGAATGGCACTTACCTAACTTAGGGTTGTTATTTTGTGTATGAGCATTATGAATTGCGTATTTTGATGTGTTTGCAGGCAACAAGCTATGCGCGGGCGACCATATATCGTGGCACCGCCCACTGGACGGCGCCGCGCGCTCGCGCCTGCGTCACCTGCTAGTGGCTGCAGAGCCGCAGCTCAGGGACACGCGCGGCCCGTACGGGACCGTGTGTTTCTTACAGGTACACAGACACACACACAAAACTCACGCTCCCACACACACACACACACACACAGACACAGAAGAGAGATTCACGCATACATGAACAGCAAGAACTCGCATACGCACAGAGAAAGTAGTCAACCACACGCAAGCACTGAGCACAAACTAATGCATTAACACATAAAATAGTACGCTCGCACACACACACGGAGCAGGGACACCTAACACACACACATAAAGTAGAGAAACGCGCACACACATGCACACACATACACGATGTAGGGTCACCTGACACAAAGAAGACACACAAGAGCACAACATTATTATAAGTGACGGTGCTAAAGAAAGATTCTGAAATAATTGTCCTATTATACAGATGGTTGGCTGCACGGGAAGAGAACTGAAAGCAGCGCAACGGGGATCCGGCTTCGAAGTCCTGAAGCTCATCGGAGAGGATCCTAAGTAAGTCTCTATTAAAGTTGATAACCTGATTAGCGCAGTGGCTAAGCGATTAGACTGCTGCGCTTAGGATTGCGGGTTCGATTCCTGCACGGGGCGAAAATTTGTGCGATCCACATTTGATTGTCCCGAGTCTGGGTGTTTGTGTATGTGACATTTCATGTTTGTGAAACGCACCCACGATACAGGGCGAATTCCTAGGAAAAGTGGAAAAAAAAAAACTTAAAAATTTTATACTTAAAAAAATCTTTTTTTTAAGTATAAAAGTACGAGTGCAATCATAGATCCACTCTCTATTCCCTCACTTTCATAGCCCGCCAGGACTGTAATACCGGAGAGAGATCAGGCGCAGGACCAACTGCTTAACGTGTTTTCTGAAGCAAGGAAAGGTCACAAATCACAATACTGATCGATCGACTGATCTGCGCAGTAGCTAATTATTTTTATATATTAAAGAGTCGGTAATGCCCTATTGCATCGCAAAGGTCGATTCTCTGATATTATAATACATAATATTTTCTTACGTGTAGGTTCCCGAGTTCGGTTCCCGGGTCGGGCAGTCTTATTGGGTTTTTCTTTCAGGTAATTCTCAGTAGCAGCACTGAGTCTGAATTTGTGCCCTGTTACAGCAATAAACTCGCCCCCTATTACATTGGGTCCTATAAAATGACTGGCGGAATGTGGGTGTATTACCTCTGCCTACCCTGTATTGATGGTAGCGTGTTGTTAGCTGCGGCGGCTCGTGGCTGGTGACGCGCGTGTCGCGGCGCTCGTCCGCGCGGCGCGTGCGCGCTCGCCTCGACACCACTGCGCATGCGGAACTCGCTGGAGTCTCTGCTAAAGTGCGGTGGCACGCCTGGACACCGGTATAGTGATTCATACTTATTTAATTATCCAAAACTATATTTTAATTACAATCGCTAGCTCGCTCGCGTAGCCCGTGACTACGTATGCTTGTTTTTTTTTTTTGTGTTTGTCAGGCATCGCTACAATGTAGATTTAAGCAAAGCGTTTGACTGTGTTCATCATATTAAACTACTAAAAATCTGAATTTATATAAGAATAGAAGACAAGCAATTTATTTGAAAAACGCTTAGAGATAAGTAACATGAGTAACAATCTTCAAACAAATATAGATATATATCCAATAAGGCTAAACTAACATGGAGTGCCTCAAGGAAGCACACTCGGTCCTGATCGATTTTCTTATACATATATCTTGTAATCTCTTACTCTAGCAAGCCACAGAGGAGCCAGCATCTCCCTCTCATCTCCCGCCGTCAGTAGAGCAGCAGATCAAGGAGACGCTGCAGAGAGGTCTTAGCTCTATGAGCGATAGGAGCGGACCGGAGGGTAAGTAGAGTCTTAAAAACTCTCATGATTACCAGCTATAGCACTAGGGTGGGTTGCACCAATCGTCTGTTATCGTTTAGTCCGTACGTCAGCGTTAAGTTTGTAGGAAAATCTCATACAAGCGGCCATATTTAACGGTAACCAATACATCTAAGTTGTTGATACAATTCACACTAAGAAGCGGTGAGAAGCGTTAGTTTGCGTTGTCTTATGTATGACGATCGGAAAGTATTATTTTAAATAGTCTATAGTCAGCCAGGCTGAAGTGGAACTGGGCCGGTCACATCTGTCGTATGCACCCCGAAAAGTGGGCTAAAATCGCCACCAAATGGTTGCCACAAGACGGAAGCCGGAGACGTGAAAGACCCAGACGGAGATGGCGGGACGATTTGGACGCCTTTCAAAGCGGCTGGCCAGAGCTGGCCAAGGATCTGGGGAATCGGAAAATCAGGGGAGAGGCCTTTGCCCAGCAGTGGGAAACAATATAGCCTATTTAAAAAAAAAAGTCCATAGATATGATTAAAAATCTATCAATCTGATCATCATAAATGCTTACGTTTCTGAAGTCTTTTCACATCTCTATTCTTTGACATGCAGACAGTGACAGGTATAATAGGGATGATGACTACGATTTTGTTAATCACTACATAGTATAAAACAAAGTCGCTTTCTCTGTCCCTATATCCCTATGTATGCTTAAATCTTTAAAACTACGCAACGGATTTTGATGCGGTTTTTTTTAATAGATAGTGTGATTGAAGAGGAAGGTTTATATGTATAAAAACATCAATTAAATAGTGGAGAAATACTTATAATATATATTTTATACCCGTGCGAAGCCGGAGCGGGCCGCTAGTGTATTCTAAAATAAAGTTTAAATAATATAGATTAAGCGGCCAAGGATAGGGGGAATTGGAAAATCAACAATATAGGCTATTTAAAAAAAAAATATAGATTAAGTAATATCCTAGATTCAAACAGATGATACCTGACGTCACCCTTAAGACGTAAATACTAAAAGGGAACTTGAGATTCGATGGATGCGAGCAGCGACACGATGGTCCCGCTCGTGTCCATCATTTTTCAAATTTCTTTTATCAATTTAGATTCAAGCTTAGCATGGGCAACATGCTAAAATGGCACCAAAAGTGTAAAATTATATAAAGGCTGAAAAAACAAATTGAATACGGCAAAAAATGACAAAGTTATAAGCATTTTAAATTTATCAAAACACTATATTACCTTCATTTTTTATGAATTTTATTTATTTTTTCAGTGTTCCCATCTCTTTAGAACGGTTTTAGATTTTAATTAAATATTTCGATTTTTTTATGTAGTTATCATCCCTATAGTATCAATGGTCCAACATTGTCGATTTCTAGTAAGGCCCAAGGGTCATAAGAATAAATTAATATGAATTGTATTCGCAGGCCACATGTCAACAGACAGCTTTGAAATGTCGAGCATGGAGCGCGCTCTGCCACAGATACCAGAGCTCATGCAGGTTAGCAATAATATTATAATCCAGACACGCGGCAGTGTCCAGCCAAGTGAAAAAAAAGAAACTGGCGACGGAGCTGCTGTGTGCTACTCTTGACCTCTTCACAACTCGTAAAATATTTAATCTACATACATGGAATTTGACGCATTTAATAAAGCCCCTTTGGCCTTTTTTCAACAGGATATCCTCCGGCTGAAGATGATGAATAGTCCCCTAGCTTGTATAGAATTCATAATTTTATTTAGCTCGATATAATACATAATAACTATGTTACTATATATAACTAGCTGCGCCTCGCGGTGTAACCCGCTACAGTTATCAGGATAAAAAGTAGCCTATGTGTTAATCCAGGGTGCCAGCTACCTACATACCAAATTTCAACCAAATCGGTCCAGCCGTTTTTGCGTGAAAGAGTAACAAACATCCACACATCCATTCTCACAAACTTTCACATTTATAATATTAGTAGGATATACTGCTGTTTGTTATCCCTATTTAAATATATAAATATCATGATCAACCTAATACTTACATGATTTTCTTAAATTTGGTTTTTGTGTAAAATCTAGCCAAGTCAAATCTTAGGACTTTCTGCACAGAACTTGGCACCCATGTAGATATCAATTCTTTTGTCGTATTATTTATTATAGAACTTGGCTGTGATTTCGCATTTATGTTTTTAATGGGATTTACTTTATTTTAAATATGTAAATAAACTTTGGAGGAACTTGGCTGGTCACGTTTGCCGCTATCAGAAGAGCTATGGGCAAAAAGTAGTTATAGCCGAGTGGTATTACCGTTGGACTACCAAGTCAAAGGTCGCAAGTTCCTAACCCGGCACGCACCAATGTCTTTTCGAATTCATGTGCGTACTATAAAATAGTTATCAGTTGCTAAAAACGATGAAGGAAAACATCGTGAGGAAACCGGCAAACCTGAGAGATTGTTCAACGGTGTGTAAAGCCATGTCAGAGGCCTACAGGCGGTTTAAACTCTGACACCAGGTTGTTCATCAACCATACGATAAGAAGAAGAATATATTAGGAGTATTGTCTCAGGGTTCGTGGCGCGGTGAGAGCAGCGTGGAGTACTTAGAAGGAATCCATATAATACTGAATGCAGAGGGCGCTAGCTTACTGCCACTAGCGATCAAGTAAGTTTAGGTTCATTTAATTTACACTTACCTTCTTATAAGCGCGGATGATACCTGCATTAACTTAAACCCGGCTTAAGACTATTGACATCTCTAATCTCTGCCAAACGACAGCGACAGGTATAATTTAATCCGTGGTTTAAAATTATCATTTTTGCAAGCTATTATTTAACTTGCAATATTTGTATGTATGTTAGTTTGTTCAGATCAAATCTTGCAATCTAAATTTAAACCACTTCTTGACATCCGATTGAGTTTAAATTTTGCATACTTATGTAGGTTCAGTGTCAAAATAATATTATGGTACTTTTGAGCTGGTCTGATGATGGAGTCAGAAGGTGGTGGGAACTCTGTAACGATATGACGCAACCCCATCGTGTTTGGGCTTGTTTGATTCGTCTTCACAAGTACTTTGAGCCTAGCTGATTTAATAGCTTGTGTTTAAAAATGTATTCTTAATATTTAGTTATTCATTAATAAGGGTGTTTTCTCTATGCACATTATGCCGCAAATACGCGACCAAAGTAAGGCGTAATTACGCCCCTAATGCTATTTGAATAACGTACGACACATTTGTCGAAATTACGTCGCGTTCTTCTTCTTTCTTTAGCACTGATAGCCGAGTGGTATGACCGTTGGACTGCCAAGTCAAAGGTCGCAAGTTCAAATCCCGGCACGCACCAATGTCTTTTCGAATTCATGTGCGTACTAAAAATTAGTTATCAGTTGCTAAAAACGGTGAAGGAAAACATCGTGAGGAAACCGGCATACCTGAGAGATTTTTCAACGGTGTGTAAAGCCATGTCAGAGGCCTAGAGGCGGCTTAAACTCTGACACCAGGTTGATCATCAACCATACGATAAGAAGAAGAAGAAGACGTCGCGTAATACCCTACAGCCGAACTTCAGACGGACGTAAATACAAACGAACAGTAATCGAGCGCAACCGAATTTCTGTCGTATAATTTCCGCGCTTATGGTGCGTCACATCAGCGGAATACGTCGGAACGTGAATCAGACGCGGAATTTCGGTCGCGTATTTTCGGCATTGTGTGTTTAGACGCAAATAATTTATAGTTGAAACAGTCTGGTCCCACGTACGCAACGTTAAGCAACGCATTATGCTGTCTGGACGCTTGATTTTGAATGATAAATGTATGCAAGAGACACACATTTCCGATGCAACGTTGCATCGGAAATGTGTCTCTTGGTAGCATCTATATCATATAATTATACCTGTTTGTCATCATAGCTCCCAAACGGAATGTTCGATTTTGATGCTGATTTTTTTGTTAGAAAGCTGGTTTATTCCAGATGGTACTTAGCTATACTTTATGATGATCAGCTCGCTCAATGGGTTCCATTGCCGTGTCCTTAGCGGGCGCGTGCGTCACGGCAGCCACTTCACGTGGCGCGCGCTGGGCGCGGCGCTCACCGTGCTGCCCGCGGGGCTGCCGGGCGCCGCCGCCTGCGCCGCGCGGCCCTACGCCGCCAGGGACTGCTGGCTGCAGGTACACATGGGCCATGAGTTCCCTTGCCGTGTCCCTAACGAGTGCCTGCGTCACCGCAGCCTCATAAACAACTTGACGAAGCCGGAAAAAGAGATGGCTTACATATGATTTGACACTTGCGCGCGCATGTCAAACGACACTCAGGCTATCCAATCACTGCTGGACAAAATGTCCCAATTAAGACATTTTCGAGTCTTCAAAATGAGCGCGCTTGGAATATATCTACCTCACTTTATTTTTAACTGGATTCCGTCCGCGACTTCGTCTCTATGGATTTCCAATATTTTATTCCGCATTCCTAGATAAATGAACTATCCAACACAAAAAGAATTTTCCAATTCGAACCGGTAGTTCCTGCGATAAGCGCCTTCAACCAAACAAACAAACTCTTCAGCTTTATAATATTAACAGTATAGATATTTGGGTTGGTATTATCGTTTCAGTGATTTATAGCTGTAATGGTATAACACTGAGTTGGTAATCATAGATTCCAACAGATAATACCTGACGTCACCTTTAAGACGTAAATACCAAAAGGGAACTTGAAATTCTATGGGTGCGAACAGCGAGATGGCTCAGTTGGTTAGAGCAGCGCCACGATACGGCGAAGGTCGCGGGTTCAAGTCCCGCTCGTGTCCATCAATTATCAAATTTCCTTCATCAATTTAGTATGATACTGTTTGTACGGTCAGCATCATAAGTAGATTAACATGTTACGAAACCTTATGTCAAATAATGGAAAGAAACAAAAACCAATTCAAGTTTTTGTTTCAAATTATAGGAGCGTCCAATGGATGATCTTAAAATATTTAAGACTTTTTAGTGTGTAATTAGTTGTTCTTCAATTAATGGTATGTTTATAAAATTAAATGTTCAGCTACTTATGATGCTGACTGTACCACAAGACTTGCTAATATAAATCTCATTCCGATCACAGGTAGTAATCCCAAAGGACTTGGCCGAGGACATGTCGAAGCAAGTGTCTTGTTTCACGAAACTAGCAGACTCAGACTCGGAGCCGGACAGCGAGGACGAGGCCCGGGACTCCGAGCCGCCCAGCCTGCCCGTCTCCCTGATGTGGACGAAGCAGAAGCTGAAGATCACTGTCGTACATGATAACGAATTCTTATAAGCGTTATAAATAAAAATACCGAATTTTATAACATCATCAAAGAAAACGTCCACTGTTGAGCAAAGGCCTCCCCCTTGAAAGTGGGGGGTGGCATAATCCACACGCTCGGCAAGCGACCTGATTGGCGCAGTGTCTAAGCGATTGGACTGCTGCGCTAAGGGTTGCGGGTTAGATTCCCGCACGGGACAAAACTTTGTGTGAACCACACATGTTTGTCCCGAGTCTTAGTGTTTTCATGTTTGTGAAACGCACCTACGATACACGGCGACGTTTTAAAAAAATAAAATAAGACGTCCACTATTGACCAAAAACCTCACTCTTAAAGAGGAAGGGGGTTGCCATATTCCTCGTGCTTGGCAAGAGGCTTGGGGATCGCAGTGTTGGTGGTGGAGTTACAGAAGACGCTGCTGCCCATTTTCTAGTTATGTTATAGGTCCCAATGTAATAGGGGGCGAGCTGGCCATCAACCGGACACAAATCCAGACTCCGTGCTGCTACTGAGAATTACCTAATGGAAAAACCTAGTAACACTCTGTCGAACCCAGGGCCTGGAGATCAGCAGTCACGGTTAGTGACCACTAGCCCAACGAGGCAGTCAAGCTGGTTTGCAATCATAAGACCACATTTTATATTCGAATCTTAGTTAAGTAATTAAGTACTAGCGGCCCGCTCCGGCTTCGCACGGGTATAAAATATATATTATAAGTATTTCTCCACTATTTAATGGATGTTATATACATATAAACCTTCCTCTTCAATCAGTCTATCTATTAAAAAAAACCGCATCAAAATCCGTTTCATAGTTTTAAAGATTTAAGCATACATACGGACAGAGAAAGCGACTTTGTTTTATACTATGTAGTAATGAATAATATTAAAAATACCCATATTTTTGTATATAGTAGATAATTATGACAATAAATAGCTAATTGATTATAATATTAATGTGTTTTATTTGATCGTGAAGCATAGGACTGAAAAAGCACACTTCCGACTAATTTTATGATGGCGAAAGTTTGTGAGTGTGTTTGTATGTTTGTTAACCCTTCACGCTGGAACGACTGGACCAATTTTGACAAAATTTGGTATGCAGGTAGCTGTCACCCTCGATTTTTTATTTCGATCAAATGTAGCGGCTATACACCGCGGGGCGAAGCGAATAATAAAGGTAGCTCAATTATACCGCACAGCAGAAAAATGAGCATTCAAATGTTTTCAGTTGTCCCTCTCAAGGGCTCTTGAACGGCGCGCGGCATCTTTGTAATTGTTTTTATTTTCAGTAAACGTATCTGCATAAGCAAAGATGAAGCAATAAATATACCACAAACTTGTAGACCCAGAACCCAGGAAACGAAAGGAAAGGGTTATAAGAGCGATCAGCGAGGCATTATTCTGTTTGACAACCTAAGTTGCGGGTTCGATTCCCGCACGGGACAAACATTTGTGCGATCCGCAGATGTTTATCCCTAGACTGGGTGTTTGTATGTGATATTACGTGTTTGTGAAACGCACCCACAATACAGGAGAAAATCATAGAGGGCAGCAAATTTTTAAAAAACGAATGTCAAGATGCACATTTATAACCTGTATATCACTACATAGTATAAAACAAAGTCGCTTTCTCTGTCCCTATGTATGCTTAAATCTTTAAAACTACGCAACGGATTTTGATGCGGTTTTTTTTATAGATAGAGTGATTGAAGAGGAAGGTTTATATGTATAATAACATCCATTAAATAGTGGAGAAATACTTATAATATATATTTTATACCCGTGCGAAGCCGGAGCGGGCCGCTAGTGGTACAATAATTTAAGCCGCCGACTAAAATATTTTCGGCTAGCTTGTAGCAAATAAACGCCTCTATCCACGAATAACAAACAAATGTCAAACTTAATGTTACGAATTTGTTGTCTCTTTTACTCTTACACTAAACCGTATCTACCTTTCCTGCTGTCATTTCATTTCTATTTATAACTCGGACCGTGGAACCGGGGCTTGTCTGTCAATTTATAAATCAGGTTCACCCTTTTGGTGTGTTCTGAGAATTGTTATTTTTATTTAGCCGATTATATTAAATAATCATGTCTTATAAAAACGATTTAAAGCAGTTATTAAAGCCATATTACTGGTTTAATATTCTATTAAGTTTATCTTACGTTACGTGTAAAAGAACGAGTTTAATTTGTGAATTTCTGTTTCCTAATGTGGATTGTGAATTGGACAGTCGCGAGACGGAAATCCTATTTTTCTTAATTATAGTCGTAATGCTGAGGACAAGGAAGGCGGGAAGTGTGACTATGGTCAACTATCTTTCGTCCTCCTTCGTTTATACAAAGATTGCGAACCTTATTCTTTGGTTCTATGCTGATGTTAGGTGAGTAACGAAATTTATTTAAAAGTAATAATTATCTCATCTAAACGCTCTTTCTTGTCTTATTACCAGTTAATTCTGGTTCAAAGCTGGATATTTGGCGATGTGATCATCACTACATTGAGTGTTTATATGTTAGAGGTTCAAGTATATTCAGTGTCGTAACTAGCCTTTTATGCGCCCGCTGCGAGCTTTAACAGCGCCCTTTTTTATTGTCTCTGGTCCTGTTCTTGTCATTTCTGCATCCGTTTAGGGTCTCTGCGATATGTGCCTGGGCATTGAAGGCACTGCCCTATTTACTGGTAGACCGACACGACCGGAGAGAGATCAGGCGCAGGACCAACGGCTTAACGTGCCTTCCGAAGCACGGAGGGGTCTCGACATGTGAAAACGGTCACCCATCACAAGACTGACCGCGGCGAGCACGGCTTAACCTCGCAGATCGACTGTGCTGCGGGGTAGCCACATAGCTACAAGCCCTAGAAAAAATACATAATAAAATAATGATCGTGGAGTTATTAGAATAGAAGATAGATGTATAGATAATATTCTTTATTGCCCACCAAGTAACACAGAACACAGACACCGTAAAACTAAATACAGTGCAAGTGGTGGTCTTATTGCTCCAAGGAATTTCTTCCAGACAACCATTAATGGATATGTAGAAAGAATAAGAATAGCGGGCAGATGACACTGTACATTTTGTACCAAGCATAAATTAACCCTACTAATAAATTCTACCTACATTTATAAAGCTGAAAGAACAGTATGCCGTTAGAAATTGTGCTTGATAAATGCGAATTTTCATATGAAGATTGATGGACAACCTGGTGTCAGAGTTTACACCACCTGTAGGCCTCTGACATGGTTAGCTCTGTTTATGTGACATGTTAATAATGGTAACAAGTGTTAATGTATCATATTAACAGACACATTCTAGAATTAGAACTTTATGTATCTATAATACTTGTTTGGAGACAGTTAAGGTGCAGGTAGAGCCTCCCTGAGTGCTACCTAAGTACGTCCGTCACTAGACGGTCAACCTCACTACCATCCTTTTTGAAGACAATCTCTACAGCATGACCGGTGTAGGCTAAAGACTTTGTTGGCCACAAGAGACACATTTGAGCAATCTGCAAACAATTGTCCCGAGTAGGAAAATGTTTAAACAAATAATAAATCTAAAATGTATAATGGAACCTTGAAAAATGATTGACACATACAGGATTTAAATCACGCCTCTGCCAATCCATAGCACTGCCATCCAACGTAGCTACCGTGTTGTTGCTTTCCTCTGTTAAGCTCACTTTTTACGTCAATAGAGACTTAATATAACAATAATAACAGCCTATAACTGTCCCACTGCAGGGCAAAGGCCTCTTCTCGTATAGAGAAGGATTGAGCATTGATCACCACGCTAGCTCACTGCGGGTTGGCGATTTCAGATAATTAAATCCAGGTTTCCTTACGATGGTTTTCCGTCACCGTCAGTCAGTGGTGTCTTAGAATATCTTAGAAAGTATTTATTACATTGAAAAAGTCACATTGATACTTGCCTGGGTTTGAACCTGCACCCTCGTGCATAGAAATCCGGTATGTCAACCACTAGGCCACCAAAATAGAGACTTAAGTATATTATATTTTTGTTTTTTTTTTAATTCTCGATCCACACTAGGCCTTTCTCCTGTGTCGTGGGTGCGTTTCACAAACATGAAATATCACATACACAAACACCCAGACTCGGGACAAACATTTGCAGATTACACAAACGTTCTTCCCGTGCGGACATCGAAACCGCAACCCCTAGCGCAGCAGTCTAATCAAAAAGCCTCTGCGCCAATCTGGTCGTCAATATTCTAATGAAATATGGATGTTTAAATGTATGTATATATGTTAGTTTTTAAGGTCTATCTATTTGCCGTAATTGCCCGCAAATAATATTTTTTTTCGTCTCATTTTTTACAGAGTTTCAGCTACTTTAAGTGACTATGCCAGCCCCATGGAGAGATGCACTTCTATTGAACAGCTAGGGATTCTTACCTCACCCTTCTTACACTTAAAACACAGAGATAAATGATAAATAATTAATATTTTCCAGATACGGCCTCCCGTATGGTGCAATCATCATTCTATCAGCGATTCTCCTCCCCGAGCCTGCCTACATGGGTGCGGAGTACGTTACCTACTTCCGAGGACCTGAGACCTTGGAGGAAGAGCTGAAGCACCATAAAAGCACCACCTGGATCGTCTGTCTGTATGCGGTGTGGCACCCGGCATGTGTCAATTTTGCTCCGGTCTTCGCTGAGCTGTCCGCCAGCTACGCTCTGGATAACTTCAAGTTTGGAAAGTTAGATATTGGGAGGTGAGTGTTATTTTACTATAATTCTCCTTCTTCTTATCGTATGGTTGGTGAACAACCTGGTGTTACAGTTTAAACCGCCTGTAGGCCTCTGACATGGCTTTACACACCGTTGAACAATCCCTCAGGTGTGCCGGTTTCCTCACGATGTTTTTCTTCACCGTTTTTAGCAACTGATAACTAATTTATAGTACGCACATGAATTGATTTATATACTCAACGCGACGATAATACGCAAGAAAACAGCGTAGTGAGAGATAGGCACAACAGCATTCTAAAAACAGTAACGGAGAATTACGATTCTCCGATTTGGATGAGATTTGTCGATAAATTATTGTTTACTAACTCTAGTTTATAATTCATCTGTTACTAATATAAGAATGACCTCCTGACCGAATGTCGGTCACGGCGGCCTGTCTCAGCTGAGACTAGCTAACGCAGGAGATATTATAGTGCACAAGTATGCGCGCAAACACAGGTGCACTCCCTATTCCCTCACTCTCATAAGCCGATGGGACGGTAGACCGACATGACCGGAGAGAGATCAGGCGCAGGACCAACGGCGTAACGTGCCTTCCGAAGCACGGTGGGGTCTCGACATGTGAAAACGGTCACCTATCACAAGACTGACCGCGGCGAGCACGGCTTAACCTTGCAGATCGACCGATCTGCGGGGTAGCTATATAGCTACGAGCCCTACATCTGTTACTAACACTAGTATGGGTTAATTTTGGGCTGAAATAAATAATTTCAAATTATTCGACGATCTGATTGGCGCAGTGGCTAAGCGGTTGGACTTCTATGCTTAGGGTTGCGGGTTCGATTCCCAAACGGGACAAAATTGTGTTTGTCCCGAGTCTGGGTGTTTGTGTCTGTGATATATCATGTTTGTGGAACGCACCCACGATGCAGGAGAAATTCCTAGTGTGGGGCGACGTTTAAAAAAAAAACATATTATATCTCCAGGTACCCAGAGTGTGCCAAGAAGTACAGGATCCAGGATGGTCCGACCAGCCGCCAGCTGCCCACCCTGCTGCTCTTCGTGGACGGCCAGCTGAAGATCCGGAAACCGGATGCGGATAACACTGGGAAGCTTGCCAAGTAAGTGCAAAGCTGACACAAGCCAACGAAGATATTTTAGTACACTAGCGTACGCCTTCGACTTCGTCTACGTGGATTTCGATTGAAAAATCAGTTTGTAGCAGCAGTACGCAGATTTACCTATTTAAATCTGATTTGTTAAGAATTTCGTGGGCTTTTTCCTTTTTACACGACTGCCCAAAACAGGAGTGTAATGTTTTCAGGGTTCATGTATGTGAGTTTCTTTATTCCACCATAACTTCTGAATGCCTGAACCGATTTTGATGTATGTAATGTCGTTAGAATCCTTGCACTATAGTACTTGCATACATACGTACCCGAACTCTGACACTTCTTTCTTGGGCATTTGTTTAATAAATATTAAATAAATAGGACGACCTGTTGGCGTAGTGGCTAAGCGATTAGACTGCTGCGCCAAGGGTTGCGGGTTCGATTCCCGCACGGGGCAAAAATTTGTGCGATCCACATTTGTTTGTCCCGAGTCTGGGTGTTCGTGTATGTGATATTTCATGTTTGTGAAACGCACCCACGATACAGGAGAAATTCCTAGAGTGGGGCGACGTTTTTTTAAAAAAGAAAAAAAAATAATTATATAAATAAACAATTGTTGAGAAGACACCGCGGAGTACAGTATGTTTGTTACTTCTTCACGCTCAAACGGCTGGACCGATAATGATAAAATTTAGTATGGAGGTAGCTGATACCCTGGATTATCATATAGAATACTTTTTATCCCGAAATCTAGCAGGCAACACCGCGGGGCGCATCGTGTTAAATAAATATAATTGTTTCAGATTCCTCTTCTCCAAAGACAATATAAAGGCGGCGTTTGACCTAGACGGTATCTACGACGAGTGCAAGCAGAAGCTAGCGGCGCTTAAAAATAACAAGAAGGATGAATAGTTACACAAATCAAATAGTCCATTATGGCCGCAGACGAGACGGAAGGCAAGGAGGTTTAAATCACACTAATATTATAAACGCGAATGTTTGTGAGTGTGTTTGTATGTTTGTGACCTCTTCACGTTAAAACGGTTGGGCCGATTTTGATAAAATTTGGTATGGAGGTAGCTGACGCCCTGGATTAACGCATAGGCTTTTTATCCCGAAAATAAAGCGGGTAACACCGCGGATCGTTAAAGATCGATGATCAATGGTAAAAACATTAATTATAACATCACGCCTGTATTCCCCGAAGGGGTAGACAGAGGTGTATAGTGAACCCACATTTCGCCAGTTATGTTATAGTAATGTAATAGGGGGCGAGCTGGACATCAACCGGGCACAAATACAGACTCCGTGCTGCTACTGAGGATTACCTAGTAGAGAAACCCAGCAACATTTGGCCGGACCCGGGATTCGAACCGAGAACCTCATGCGACCACTACACCAACGAGGCAGTTGAACAAGCGTGCGAACATTAAAATATATATCTTATGTCAATTGCATAAGTATTAAATTCAATTGATAAATTTAAAATCCTTTGCCGTCCCATTCTCTGATCTGCGCAAGCCCATGCAATAGTAGTCATAGATTTAAACCATAGATAAGCCACAAGCGTGTCATAGCAAAAGAAACCTATTAAAAATAATATTGGACAATTAAAAAGCTATTCGCAGTCCGTTCAAGCAAATTTGGCCTCTATTACAATAGTAATAAGACACAGCTGTAAACAGTTGGTATGGTAAACTGTGAATATGATTTTGCTGTTAACACTGTCCTTATGTCTACGGAATAGAGTTCAAAATCCGTTGAATTGCTTTAAAAAGGATTGTCAAATGTTTTTAAGTTTTAGAATTAAGGTAAGGTTTTATTTATTATAATATTAAGTTGTTTTTTGACGTATTTTAAATAATAATAATAATAATACCAGCCTATAACTGTCCCACTGCTACAAAGGAGTCTTCTCGTATAGAGAAGGATTGAGCACTGATCACCACGCTAGCTCACTGCGATGATTCAGATAATTAAATCCAGGTTTCCTCACGATGTTTTCCGTCACCGTTAGTCAGTGTCTTAGAATATCTAAGAAAGTATTTATGACATTGAGAAAGTCACATTGATACTTGCCTGGGTTTGAACCTGCAACCTCGTGCATAGAAATCCGGTATGTCAACCACTAGGCCAATGTTTATTATAATTTATACGTGTGTATAAATGTATAATCATGCCTGCAATCCTCGAAGGGGTAGGTAGAGGTGTATTCTTATCATAGGGCCCATAAAATAGGTTACCAGCCAATTCTTACTTCTTCTCATCGTATGGTTGATGAACAACCTGGTGTCAGAGTTTAAACCGCCTGTAGACCTCTGACATGGCTTTACACACCGTTGAACAATCTCTCAGGTGTGCCGGTTTCCTCACGATGTTTTCCTTCACCGTTTTAGCAACTGATAATTAATTTATAATACGCACATGATTTCGAAAAGAAATTGGTGCGTGCCGAGGTTTCAACTTGCGACCTTTGACTTAGCAGTCCAACGGTCACACCACTCGGCTATCAGTGCTTCACACACACAGGTATAATTTAATCCATGGATTATTATCATCAGTCGGAAGACGTCCACTGTTGAACAAAGGCCTCCCCTTTAGAACGCTATAATGAATCCATGGTTAAACATTGATAATTTTAATTAAGAGAGCTAATTAATTTTTGATTTTTAATAACCTTTGAGATATGGATTAGCAATGCACACATTCCTGTCTACCCTTATAGGTTAAATTATTTAAATCCACGTGATTTAGGTGAGTTTGTATGCAAAATTACACCCCTGCCTATCCCTTTTAGGGTTACAGGCGTGATTGTAGAATAATTTCCAAATGAAGATCTGATTTAAATCAATTTAAGCTTTTTATATTTTTTGCATTTTTATAAATCAAGCGATGCTTTTTCGCACATTTTATATTTTAAGGAATTTACACAGATTACTGAATTAATGGTGTGACTATACGTCTTTAGTTCGTTAGCTATGGATATTTGACGACGTAATTAGCGCAGTAAACAAATACTGCGGTTGCGGGTTCGATTCTCGTACGGGACAAGATTTGTGCGATCCGCAGATGTTTGTCCCGAGTCTGGGTGTTTGTGTGTGATATTTCTTGCTTGTGAAACGCACCCACGATACAGGAGAATATACTTCTAAAATTTTGAAATATCACATGCAGACCAGACCGTTAGGTGCCGTGCGGATATCGAACCATGAACTCTTAGCATACCAATACAATCACATAGTATTTGATTGAGTGTGGTATGTAATCTGTATTTTTTGTTATTTGGTATATCTGTAAGCACCCACCCACAAGTTTATTAGTGTCTAAATAACCCAATGGTAATATTTATAAACTGTGTTGAACACATCATTTTGTATATCATATATTTTACTCAAATTTTAAATGAGACTATCGTTTTATATTAATATTTTATATTTGACTTCGATGCTACTCGTATTCTCATTTTAGGTATATTGTGTAGCTTATTATTCTCTCATACTTGAAATGATTGTTAAACCATATTTTTAAAAGAGTAACTATGGAGTTTCTTGCCGGTTCTTCTCCATAGAAACGACTTTTTGGAACCGTGCAACTAGTTTGACGTTTTGTAAGTGCTCTTTTGTAGCCTATATGAAATAAAAGAGTGATTACTCCGTTCATTCATTAATCTGTGTGGAGCAGCTGAAACCTATTCCACATAGTTATAACCACAAATGTAGTTTTAAGTGTTTGACAATTGTGTTCAGAAGTATTTATTGTTGATTATGTTTGTAAATAAAGATATTGCGCTTTAATTAGCTGTTTTATTTATTTCTTGTTTTTGTATCTGTGTGGTATCATCCACAGAACAATTCCTGTTTATTTAACAAAAACTAATTTACATTACCTATATATACTATATTTGACGACCTGATTGGCGTTGTGGCTAAGCGATTAGACTGCTGCGCTAAGGGTTGCGGGTTCGATTCCCGCATGAAGCAAAAATTTGTGCGAACCACATTTGATAGTCCCGAGTCTGGGTGTTTGTGTGTGATATTTCATGTTAATGGAACGCACCTACGATACAGGAGAAATTCCTAGTGTAGGGCGACGTTTTAAAAAATTATATATTATTTTTATATATATTATATATAGAGAATTACCTAATGGAAAATCTCAGTAACTTTTTGCCTGACCCGGGATTCGAACCCAGGACCTCTTACTCAACAGTCGCGCTTAACGACCACTAGACCAACGAGGCAATCGTAATATTATTTACTATATATCAGCTATACTCGAGGTCCTGACTCGACAGTGGCGCCAACTGGTGAGCACAAAATTGGTAGTCCCCATTGGGTTCAAGTTAGGACTACGAGCAGCCCCCTTACCTTGTACGTTGTAAAAGCGAGACGCCGCTACGTGCAGTGTTATGCGGCGTCTCGCTTCCACAACGTAAAATGTCCTAGTCTAGTGGATATCCTGACAAGTGGCAAAACGCTTGACGAATAGAATAGAATGATAAATGTATGTGGATGACATAATGTTTCGACTATGTTATCGATGACATATGTCAAACCCATATATTTTTCATTCTATTCCATTTCTATTCGTCAAGCGTTTTGCCACTTGTCGGGATATCCACTAGCCTTATCGTAAATGAATTTTCCACCATTTAAAGATAAAGGTATAATCTCTCTGATGGCATTATTAGTTACAGCTGATTTAGTTTCATTATGTCGCAAAATGTACCGAAATAATGGCATTTTTTGTCAGATTTTCAAACGCGTCATACCTGTTACATGATGCAGCGTTCCACAGAACGGTCTTCGACTGCGATGAAACTTATTTTTTACTTTTTAGTTAGATGCATGATATGGCAGTCTTTTTTTTTATATTTTAAATTATTCTCTCGTTTTTCTTTTTAAAGTTGTTATTCGCAATATTGCAAGGATTCTAACGACATACCATACATAAAAATCGGTTCAGGCATTCAGAAGTTATGGTGGAATAAAGAAACTCACATACATACATGAACCCTGAAAACATTACACTCCTTTATTACATTCATACCGACACCATCATTCAAATTAGTATATAAAAAATGACGTGTAAAAGTGTTTTTTAAAAACCTATTTGCAGAAATAAAATCATTTATCATTTACATGACTGCCCAACAAAAAGTATGCGAGTTTATTTATTCCACCATAACTTATGTACAGCTTTTGATGTATGGAGTGTCGTTAGAATCCTTAACGATCGCGAGTAACATAGGCTATAAAAAAATAAAACAATAAAAAAATATTATTAAAATAATTAAAAAACACGACTGCTATGACAAGAAACGGACTAAAAATTGAAAAACAAGTTCCATCGCAGTCGTTCGGTTTTTGTCAAGGCAGTCGTGTAAAACAACAATAATTCTTAGTATTATTTTATTGACTAGACTTGAAATACAGTAAGTTACACACGAGTATAAAACTTATCTTACAAACTAGCTTACTATAACTTAAATATAACATAACATCACGCCTGTATTCCCCGGAGGGATAGGCAGAGGTGCACGTACAGTACATCACTGGAACACCTGGTTCTGGTCGAAGTGCGGCTCGTACTCGTCACTCGACAGCTGGAGGCCACGGAGAAGCCTCCACGACACCTGGAAGACATAAATATTATTACCATAAATGTTTAGATATAAGTTTTTACTTTTAATATATTGACGACCTGATTGGCGTAGTGGCTAAGCGATTGGACTGCTGCGCTAAGGGTTGCGGGTTCGATTCCCGCACGGGACAAAAATTTGTGTGATCCACAGATGTTTGTCCCGAGTCTGGGTGTTTGTGTATGTGATATTTCATGTTTGTGAAACGCACCTACGATACAGGAGGAATTCCTAGTGTGGGGCGACGTTTTTTTAAAGAAAAAAAATAATTAATTGAAATCTGAAAAAACACGACTGCCATGACAAAAAACGAACTAAAAAGTGAAAAACAAGTTCCATCGCAGTCTGGGTACCTCTTAGATAAGACAGTGTTCCACAGAACGGTCCGCGGCCCCGACTGCGATGAAGCTTTTTTTTTTTAATTTATCAATTATATTTTTTTATTTGTTTCTTTTTTTATAGCCTATGTTACTCGCGATGGTTTAAGGATTCTAACGACACTCCGTACATCAAAATCGGTTCAGGTATTCAGAAGTTATGGTGGAATAAAGAAACTCACATACATACATACATGAACCCTAAAAACATTTTACTCTTTTTTTTGGCAGTCGTGTAAAAAGGGTTTAAAATGAATAGGTACAAAAACTGAAAATTTAATATAATCCAGGAAAAAACGGAGGATTTACAACTCTTTTAAGTATGTGGAGGGGGCATTCTGCATCCCTCTCGTACAAAATGCTTAATGTATGGGCGGTGCGAAAATTACTATGCAAATACAGACTATGACGTCACCGCACTATAGTGCCATCTCAGTCTCACAATAAAAATAACAAATGCATATAATTTTGACATACTTGACTAGACTAGACTGCCTCGTTGGTCTAGTGGTCGCTAAGCGCGACTGCTGAGCAAGAGGTCCTGGGTTCAAATCCCGGTTCGGGCAAAGTGTTACTGAGTTTTCCATTAGGTAATTCTCAGTAGCAGCACGGAGTCTGGAATTGTGCCCGGTTGATGGCAATAGGGTCGCCCCCTATTACATTGGGACTTACAACATAACTGGCGAAATGTGGGTGCACTATATGTTCACCTCTGCCCACCCCTTCGGGGAATACAGGCGTGATGTTATGTTATGTTTGACATACTTTGCATCATATAGAGAAATTAAAAAAATATGCAGGAAACCTCCCGAAGGAATATAGGGCGAGCCTATTGCCATCAACCGGACACAAATCCAGACCCCTTCTGCTACTGAGAATGACTTAATAAAAACACCCAAATACCCATTACCTGGCCCGGGATTCGATCCCAGGACTAACCAAACTAATCACTGGACCACCGTGGCAGTCGAGTGATGACGTCATCTTACCTAAAGGACGAACATCTCGAAGATCATGTCCAGGATGCTGAGCAGCTTCAAGAACCGCGGCTTTGGCTCGTCTTCAGACTTCCGCTTGGCCGGCTTCTCCTTCTTCTTCTCCATTTCTGGAAACAGAGAAACTCATAAAAACATCACGCCTGTATTCCCCGAAGAGGTAGGCAGAGGTGTATAGTACACTCATATTTCGCCAGTTATGTTATAGGTCACAATGTAATAGGGGGCGAGCCTATTGCCATCAATCAGGCACAAATCCAGACTCCGTGCTGCTACTGTGAACTACCTAATGAAAAATCCAGTAACACTTTGCCCGACCCGGGATTCGAACTCAGGACCTCATGCTCAGCAGCTACACTCGGCTACACTATGATAACCAATATGATAATACTATAATTTATGCTACTATTATAAAGAGGAAAGATTTATTTTAAGTTTGTTTGTACCAAACAGGCTACGAAATTACTGGAAGGATTTCCACCATTTTATCACAAATAGAAAGCTAAATTATCAGGAAGTAACATAGGATATAATTTAGTATAGTGTATATAGTGATGTTTAGCAGTGGTATGACCGTCGGACTGCCAAGTCAGAGGACATAGATTCAAAGGCAACACGCAACAATGTCTTGTCGAATTCATGTGCGTACTGAATTAGTTATCAGCTGCTAAAAACGGTGAAGGAAAACATCGTGAGGAAACCGGCACACCTGAGAGATGTTTCAACGGTGTGTAAAGCCATGTCAGAGGCCTACAGGCGGTTTAAACTCTGACACCAGGTTGTTCATCAACCATACGATGAGAAATGATGTACCATAATCCCCGGGCCCCGCTCCCCTGTGCGCGCGCTCGATAGCCAGCACCTGCTCCTCACTGAGCACGGCAGACGTGTCCAGGAACACCTGGATGCTGTACTCCGAGAGGAAGTGCGACCAGTGGCCGAACACGCCGATACCTGGGGGAAGTCATACCCTTAACACTGTAACAGACTGCACAGACACAATGGATAGACAGCAGCTGGTTCACATTTTAGTCTTGTGTAGGTGAACGATGAACGAATAGGAACCGTATCTTCGCACTGTACTAAAAGAAACGTTTCCGAACGCTTTTTTGTAATAGGTCAAATACATATCATATCATCATCACGCCTGTATTCCCCGAAGGGGTAGGCAGAGGTGTACATATAGTACACCCACATTTCGCCAGTTATGTTGTAAGTCCCAATGTAATAGGGGGCGAGCCTATTGCCATCAACCGGGCACAAATCCAGACTCCGTGCTGCTACTGAGAATTACCTAACGGAAAACTCAGTAACACTTTGCCCGACCCGGGATTTGAACCCAGGACCTCTTGCTCAGCAGTCGCGCTTAGCGACCACTAGACCAACGAGGCAGTCAGGTAGGTCAAATAGTTCTTTTCGATCTCGTACATTGTGAACCGCGCGATCGTATTGTGCGTACGAGAACGAGAAATGAAATAATAATATCTCTAAGTAGTCTCTGTTACAGTCACTGATTGTTTGATATATCGTAGTGATTGTATTCTCTTTGGTTTTTAATTTATTACAATGTCTTTGTTAGTACCTAGTAGAGAGCGTATTTGGCTATATGCTCTGTTCGCGCTGTGCTTTTTGGAAATGCTGACCGAGAGCGAAGACACATTAGAGCTATTAGAACTAGAGGTGAGGATTAAAAGTTTAAACGTTTAATTTAACACATTATTTTTTTTTAACTATTAACATCAATAAATAATTTTGACATAATCGTTAAAAGTTATAACGCAGTTCGTAGGCACAACAAAATAAGTCGAGAGTTTTATTTAATCGGCTCCACTTACACTTACACTTAACAGAGTATATTATTTATAGTTAGTTCTCAATATTATATTCGGCAACAGATTAAAAATACTTAACTTTTAACTAACAACAGGCTTTCAATATTAACAATCTAAAGAACTAAATTAACGTAAACGTTACCCTTGTTACCGAAACTGATAAACGTTATCCGTTATATTTTTAACATTTAACTTAACACGTTATATTTAATTAACAATTAATTTTTAACAATTATTTTTTTTTAACTTTTAATCACATCTCTAATTAGAACTAATAGAATGAACTAGTTCACTATCCGAAATGAACTAGTTCGGAGCGATCTTTAAAATGACCGAGCAGGCACAAGTCTAAAGACAAGTAATGCGATTTTGTTTGGAAACTCACATATTACTGTCAACAGAAAGAGATGAAGTGATTACAGCAGCGATTTCGTTAACTTCATGTGTAGGTTATTATAATGTAAGGTGTGTTATAATCTTTTATTTATTACTTGTAAATTCCGTAGTGATAATATGTGACTGTTTTTTCCACAGATACACACATACATAAAGTCAAGCCTATTTCCATTAGGCGTAGGCAGAGACCACACATTTCTATTTGATACGATCCTGTCCACAGATCATCACACTAATATTATGAAGGCGAAAGTTTGTGAGTGTGTTTGTACATTTGTGTGTTAACTCTACACGCTCAAACGGCTGGACCGATTTTGCTAAAATTTGGTATGGAGGTAGCTGACACCCTGACACCCTGGATGAACACATAGGCTATTTTTAATCCCGAAAATATGTAGCGTAAAAATGTAAAACCGCGGGGCGTAACTATATGAATCATATCACAAATTATAAATCCTTATTATTATTACCTGCCTATGGATTTTTAACAGAATTCATTCATATTTCACTGACAATGATTCTATTGAGAAACCAATCAAGCATCTAATTAATTTTGATCTGAGAATAAGGTATTTGACACCAGTAACAAATAATTACAAGACACTACTTCTCTAAAAAATCTATATTTTGGCCCTGAAAAGTAAAATCCTTTAAATTTTTAATGTACCATAAAACTCGATGTTTATTTGCTTTGAAATCAATAAACAGTAAGTCAATTGAGTTTACGAATAAGTGACGTCACAGGTTCCTATTGCCATACACAATCTATGGAGGAATAGCGTTTAGACAGCTCATACAAAGTATTTCAATTGATTGGTGGTGTCAAGTACACAATTGAAGGAATTTCGTTAAGATTCACTGCTCAATGTGACTGTTTAGCCCAGCTTACTTACCTACAGGCCGGGGGAATTCAGCCGGGATATTGACCATATCAGGCCCACAGGTGACGGAGCTGAAGTTGTTCCTGTCGGTCTCATAACTGGGTCTGAAACACAAAAAGGTTAAGCATTTAGGTGTCTGGTTACTGGCTGTGGGTAAGCGATTGGACTGCTGCGGTAAGAGTTGCAGTATAATTCCGGCTCAGACAAAAAATTGTGCGATCCGCAGATGTTTGCCTCGAGTCTAGGTGTTTGTGTATGTGATATTACATGTTTGTGAAACGCACCCACGATACAAGAGACATTCTTAGTGTGGGGTGAAGTTTAAAAAAATAGGCGAGAATTCTTCAGATTATTTTGCCAATTCTTATCTTATACATATAATAGCATCTGTATTCCCTAAAGGGATAGTATTTTAGATAGATATGTTATAGGGCGCAATTTAATAGGGGCTGAACTGAATTTTGACATCCCTGAATTCTATAGACTTAAATACCTACTATTATATTCATTGACGCCCTGCAACTTTGCTATAAGTATTAACAAGACTAATAGAGGTAACGAACTATTTCTAAAATGTATCGTACCATTTTTCTTGACGAAAAATCCGAAAAAATCAACACTTAACCTGTAAAACATACTGCAGTAAAACGCAAAAATTCACTTTAAATCTACTATTTTCGGGTACTAACCTGATAGTATCCGACACGTAAAGATCTGCATCACCAGTTAAAGATGTCAATTCAACTAGCAGAGGCCCCGTGTGTCCTAATTGCCAATACGAAAAGTTGCCCGCGCCGACGGCACCGACAACCGTGTCTAACAGTATTTTATCCGTCTCTATCTGCACATATCCGGATAGTAAGGACGATAGCGTCGATATACAAATGATTCCCAACAAAACTAATATGAATTCCCTTCGCATTTCTTTAGTTTTGTAAATATTTTCCCTTACGAAATTGACAATTGTGCTCAAATCAGCTGTCAAGTGGAAATGTCACTTGACGTTTTGTTGAATGTTACCTCTTCGTTCAGAATTTACTGTGAAATTTACTAACTTTTCTCTGGTTTTATAACATTCAAATTCTATTACTTATATTAGATTACAAATAACGTTGAATAAAAACATTATTAGTATTGCAGTTTACGTATTAAACAGTGATAAACTTATGTCCAAGGCCGAGGCCAAGTACCACGATGAGACGTTCTCATTCATGCTCTTCGCAACACAACAGACAACTGGTTTTAATTATTTATTGTTCAGAAACTGCATTCTTCCTTATATTCGGCCTGTTATCAAACTAATAGTGTAAAGGCGAAAGTTTGTGAGTGTGTTTGTGCGTCAGTGCGTTTATATGTTTGTTACCTCTTCACGCTCAAACGGCTGAAACACTTTTGATAAAATTTGGTATGGAGGTAGCTGACACCCTGGATTAACACATAGGCTAGCTGGTAGCACCGCGGGGCGCAGCTAGTTGGTAATAATGCAAACATTGTGGTTTAAGCTTGATAACAACAGACAGGACGAAGCCTGCCTACTCCCATAACATAATTATTTATCGTTTGCTTGTCACACTTGTGAAAATCAGCTACTTATTTAAGTCTCAGAGCTCGTAAACAGCTATCAAATGCCATGATGTAAAAATCAGCTTATACCTGTCTAATCTTCTTATTATTAACCCAGTTTGCATCTTAAACTGACCAACACAGTAGGTTAGTAACCGAACTATAAAATAATAAAATCATAAGATTACACTTGAACATAAAACAACATATTTATATGCAAGCATTTGTTTTGTAAACATTCGCAACCGGATTTAACAAGAAAATACTTTAATGTAAGTACATAACAATATCATTTGATAACGTACATTGTTTTACAACAAAAACAAATGAAATGATACACATTTTTATTTAAGTACTGTATGTTATCTTAATGCCACCCACGAGCTTACGACTATCAAAAGAAAAGTATAAAATGATTTGCAAGTAGTGTACCTCCACGACTATGACCTTAAACTGCCTACCATCAAGCAGTTCATGAAGCAAGCAAGTATCCGATACTTCGAATCTGCCGAGTCTCACCCAAATCCCTTGGTTGTAGCGGCCGGCCGCTACACACCATCCCGGATTTCCAAGACTAGGCGCCCCAGACGCGTACTCGATGAGCCCGATGACAGTACAACCTTGTTCCAGCAACGGTTGAATCCTGATACAATAAACACTCTACACGACCGACGCCGTCGAATACTAAGATCTCGCCGTCGAGGTCCGATGCGATCGTTACCTGTTAACGTAATTAACCCTCCCGTCCCTAGTACAGCCGGCCCGGGGCCGAGCTCTAGCTTTTAAACAGTCCCTAAATAATAAATCAGATCCAGCAGTCCCTTGTTGTTTTTGCATGTTAGTCAGCGATGCACCGAGTCGAGGTTCGAGTCCCGCAGGGGGCGCCCTCGGTAGCATCGCTTAAACTTTATCTAGTAGTTAGCCTGGCTGGAGGCTCAAGAAGTCTCGCCTTTATCCGGTTACGCCCAATAAGACCCTCGGGATCGTCGGCACAAACGGATCCCAAAAGAAATTTTATCTCCACGAGGGCAACATGATTTCTCGACACAAAAGTGCTTAGAAATAATAATGTAAATACTTAAACTGATAAGTTGGTTATTTTTCTCTTTTATTTTTTATATGTAATTACAAAGTGCCACTAATACTGTCATGTATTTTACCCAAATTGTAAATGAGAGAATAACCGATCTATATTAATATTTTTTATTTGACTTAGATGCTACTCGTATTCTCATTTTAGGTATATTGTGTAGCTCATTATTCTCTCATACTTGAAATGATTGTTAAACATTCGTACAACATATTTTTAAAAGAGTAACTATGGAGTTTCTTGCCGGTTCTTCTCCATAGAAACGACTTTTTGGAACCGTGCAACTAGTTTGACGTTTTGTAAGTGCTCTTTTGTAGCCTAGAAATAAAAACATTATGACTATGACTAATAGGTTACGTTAAGGTTTTGTATTTTTATGTTGTACATATTTTATAATTGTTTTATACTATTATGTTAGTTCGTAAGATTTACATAGCATTGCTTTGGTAACTATATACCGTAATGGTGTTATGTTGTGATAATAATAAATACATAACAATAATTGTATTGCTCCCGTCAAGTAAGAACAACGGTGACCGCTAGTGTAATTGTTCAGCACTGATAGCCGAGTGGTATGACCGTTGGACTGCCAAGTCAAAGGTCGCAAGCTCAAACCCCGGCACGCACCAATGTCTTTTTGAATTCATGTGCGTATTATAAATTAGTTATCAGTTGCTAAAAACGGTGACGGGTGCGGGGTGAAGGAAAACATCGTGAGGAAACCGGCACACCTGAGAGATTTTTCAACGGTGTGTAAAGCCGTGTCAGAGGCCTACAGGCGGTTTAAACTCTGACACAAGGTTGTTCATCACCATACGATAAGAAGAACGTTTGCCTGACTTGGGATTTGTAAATTGGACCTTGCGCTCAACTGTTGCGTTTCACCACCACTAAACCAATGAGGCAGTCTGTTATTTAGCTAGTTCTCCTATTCACTTTCTTATCTCAATTCTGTTAGTAAATAGTAATTCATAAATTTTCCTTTGATAACAGAACCTACACACACACGAATGATTAAATTGTTTTCGTAGAAGTACGAATGACAGGATATTACGTTTTTATCTTATTCAATTAAATTATCAGATAGGATATTTGTATTATCAATATGAAATGACGAATTTTATGGTAAATATTTTATAAGGCCGAATGCAATTGTTACTTCGGCGTAACATTTATTTGCATTAAAAATTGTTTGTGTCTAAGTTATCATCATCAGCCAAAGACGTCCACTGTTGAACATAGGCCTCCCCGTTTAAGCGGGGGGGGTTTGCCATAATCCCCACGCTTGGCAAGCGGCTTGGGGATCGCAGTATTGGTGGTGAAGTTACAGAAGACGCTGCTGCCCATCTTCTGGATTTTCCCTTAGTCGCCTCTTACGACACCCACGGGAGGAAAGGGGGTGGTCAATTCTAGGCCGGATACCACACGGCGAAGTCTAAGTTATGGTTCTTCATATTTAATAATGCCTTACTATTATTGTTTATTAGTAAAATCCATATATTTCGTATCCCAAGTGGTACCTACTATCTAGTCTGAAGGGAAGTGGGAACTAAATTTATATTGCTACTCCTCCTATATATTCTTTTATGATTAATTTCGTTGCGGGTTCCAAGACAGTCGAGGCATTTCTCTGGGACGCCTCGAGCTTCATTGCCGATGGTTCTCAATGATTATCATTGTAGATCCTGGCTTACAGGAGTTGCAAAGATGGGTGCGAGTGGTGGGCTAGTCCCGTATCTGGTCTGAAGTTAATTCAGATAAGAGTACGAATTGTTCGACTGTTTCAAAAGCCTCTCTTCATATAGAAAAGGAACGGATATTTATCACCACGGTTTGGTGATTTCAAAGCAATAAATCTAGGCTTCGTCTCAATATTTACAGAGTTGCCTTAGAAAGTATATAAATCTAATAATATTTAATACCTAAAGAGCGCACGTTTTGGGCCTTTTTAAGCATAATTATTGCGCACACGGAGAAGTTTGAGTTACTTAAAGTTTATATGAAGAAGAAGTGCAGAAACCTACTTATTTTTTGTTAAATTAGGGTCGAATTTCGACCACCGACTAGGGTGGAACCTACCTGTGTATGGAACTGCAACTAGGCTTAGCTATTCTGAAATACTAACAGCATCTCGAAAGTCATCTCGCACGTATGACCGGTTGACTGCAAAGTCAGAGGTCGCAAGCTCAAACCCTGGGACGCACCAATGACTTTTCGAATTCATGTGCGTATTATAAAAAGTTATCAGCTGCTTATAACGGTGAAGGAAAACATCGTGAGGAAACCGGCACACCTGAGAGATATTTTAACGGTGTGTAAAGCCATGTCAGAGGCCTACAGGCGGTTTAAACTCTGACACCAGGTTGTTCATCAACCATACGATAAGAAGAAGAAGATCTCGCACGTCACCTCGCTATGCATCATCATCATCATCAGCCGGAAGACGTCCACTGCTGGACAAAGGCCTCCCCCTTAGAACGCCATAATGAACGACAACTTGCCGTTTGCATCCACCGGTTGCCCGCAACTCTGACGATATCGTCGGTCCACCTGGTGGGAGGCCTGCCAACGCTGCGTCTTCCGGTAGACGCTATGCGCTAGTGTCGAATCTCACCGCGGAATTAGAAGTGAGTTCGTAAGTGATGTAAGAATAGCACGGCAGACCATCTCCTAATAGGCCACTTATGTAGCTGGATTAATTTCCGCGTCTCCCGCATTACGGCTCGTCGCTGCTCCATCCTTTAAATAGGGTCACCATCTCCGGATTCGTCCGGAGATTTATCGGGAATTTTGACGTTAAGACGACTTATGTCGTAGCGTCAGCGGCGGGGTTTATGGTAAGGAGGCTGTAAGGGCGACTGCTGAGCATGAGGTCCTGGGTTCGATTCCCGGGTCAGGTAAAAATGTGTAAGTGTGTGGTGTGTGTGTGTGTTATTGGGCCTTTTCATTGGTTATTTCTCAGTAGCAGCCTGGAGTCTGGCTTTGTGCCCGGTTGATAGCAATAGGCTCGCCCCCTATTACATTGGGACCTTTAACATAACTGGCGAGATGTGGGTGTACTATACAGTATACACACCTCTGCCAACCCCTTCAAGAAATACAGGCGTGATTATGTTTATCTATGAAACTTCCTTTAGTTATCAGCAATTCTCTTGGACGTAAAGATTGCATTCACACACTGTAAAATGCGTATGAAACAAAATCTCTGGACTTTATTTTAATTATTTCTTTATATTTTTCAATCTGGTAACCCTACTGGTGAAGCTTGCGTGAACATAATTATATTTGTGAGCCGCCAGCGACGGATATCTAGACTTTGTTATACCGGATGACGAACAGACGGTCCCTGCCTTCGATTATAGTGTATAGGGGTGATAAACAAAAGTATTATTAACTTTTTAATTAAAATATAAAACAAGGCTAAAAGGAAAATTAAATAGTTAACAAAATCACTACATAGTATAAAACAAAGTCGCTTTCTCTGTCCCTATATCCCTATGTATGCTTAAATCTTTAAAACTACGCAACAGATTTTGATGCGGTTTTCTTTAATAGATAGAGTGATTGTAGAGGAAGGTTTATATGTATAATAACATCCATTAAATAGTGGAGAAATACTTATAATATATATTTTATACCCGTGAGAAGCCGGAGCGGGCCGCTAGTAAATAATAAATTGGAGAATAGTTATTAACATTGTTTTTCTAATTCAAAATGTTTTAATCACGCTAATATTATAAAGGCGATAGTTTGTGTGTGTGTTTGTGTGTTTGTTACCTCTTCACGCTCAAACGGCTGGACCGATTTTGCTAAAATTTAGTATGGAGGTAGCTGACACGGTGTATTAACAAATAGGCTATTTTTATCCCGAAATATTGTCGCGGGTAACACCGCGGGGCAAAGCTAGTTTCATAATAAACTAATCTTCAGGCGCTTCTGAATTCGTTTAGCGTAGCTTTAAATCATTTGGTGATTCGGTCAGCACATTAAACTAGTTTCTGATTCCCGGTCTAACTGGACTATGAGTGAGGGAGTAGTGTTCACTTATACACTATAATATCGCCTTTATTATTATATATTATTCGCCGAGTTCATGGTAATGGGGCATAACCAATTTTTTTTTAATTAATTATTATATACACACACTGATTCTGTCTTTTAGAGAAGAGTGAAAGATCACTATCTTTCCTCACTTTAACATAGTTTATATTTATTTGTATTTATGTATGTATCATATTCATGTATTTTAATTTCTTGCACTCTTGGTAATATTATTTGTCCTACACATTGTCGTCTTCATTTCAAATGTATTTCTCCTTTCGCAGGACTGCTGGAAGAAATTTCTCAATGAAATAAGCAGTAGGTACCTTTGTACTATCTTACTCTATCTATATGTATTTTCTTTTTATAATATTTCTTGTGTGTACATAAATTGTTAATAAATAAATGAGGACAGTGTTATACGGAGCCCTAAAAATCATTTCTTTGTGACGTGTTCTTCTTGTTAACGTCACTTTCTTATCTTATCGTTAGATAGCAGTTACTAAAATCTTATTGTTTTTGTTATTCAAACGATAATTACGGGTTTTCACCTAAAATACCACGGTTTTTCACACGTTTGATAAACGAACCGTGGAGTTTATTTTGACGTAAGAGAAGCTAGATAGCGGATATCGGATTCAAGCAAAGGAAAGTGAGATGACGACGACCTGATTGGCGCAGTGGCTAAGCGATTAGACTGCTGCGCTAAGGGTTGCGGGTTCGATTCCCGCACGGGGCAAAAATTTGTGCGATCCACATTTGATTGTCCCGAGTCTGGGTGTTTGTGTATGTGATATTTCATGTTTGTAAAACGCACCCACGATACAGGAGAAATTCCTAGTGTGGGGTGACGTTTTTTATAAAAAAAAAAAAAAAAAAAGTCTTTTACAACAGCCGATGAAGCATTTTTACCAATGGATAGATGGTAATTATCTGATACATTTTATGTTTCGTTCGATTCTTCTTCTACATACTTAGGTAATTATAATTTAACTATCTCACATTCCTCTGTTTAAATGGGTAGGTAAGTGAGTGTTTCCTTCACATTTTTATATTTTATGAATATAGATTATTTCTTTGACTGCCTCGTTGGTCTAGTGGTCGTTAAGCGCGACTGCTGAGCAAGAGGTCCTGGGTTCAAATCCCGGGTCGGGCAAAGTGTTACTAAGTTTTCCATTAGGTAATTCTCAGTAGCAGCACGGAGTCTGGATTTGTGCCCGGTTGATGGCAATAGGCTCGCCGCCTATTACATTGGAACTAACAACATAACTGGCGAATTGTGGGTGTACTATATGTACACCTCTGCCTATCCCTTCGGGGAATACAGGCGTGATGTTATGTTATTATTTCTTTACGAAGGTACAATCACGAGATTAATCTCAAAGGGTAGCCAAAAGTGTTCTTATAATAAGTATCAGGTGGCGAACATAATTATAAGTCGATAATAGGACCAGACCCGGCTTACCTATCTTTTCTAGGAACTACAAAGCACTTTATTAATTCTTAATCGTGTTTCGTGCGTACCTACCTAACAATTAGGCATTATATTCTCTATATTTACCTATTCCAAGTAACCTGTTCCATTTAAAATAAGGAGTCAATAGATATAAGTTATCAACAAAAGGATTTAAAACCAAGTCAGCCAAAATAAACGCCGTCCAACGTTCAGAACATTCCAACCCTTGTTTTTTATCGCGCTAACTGTCTACCATCGATCCCACGCGTTGTTCGTCGTCTCCCTCTCTCTCATGGGCGTAAGAAAGAGAAGAAGCAACAAAAACAACTTGTCAGCTGTAACCCACATCCTGCAGAATACGCAATCAGCTGCTCTCTAGACAGCGGCCATCTTGTTTACCAAAACACAAGATTTGTTTATGGTTGTGGGTTTGTCGCTAATAATGTTATTGAAATTATAACATACATTTCGGAATTTAACGAAGGGATAGATGCAGTAAAAGCACATTTCGCCAGTTTATGTGATAGGAGGCGACCCTATTGCCATTAACCACGCATAAAGCTGGACTCCGTGCTGTTACTGATAATAATCTTTGATTATGTAATATTTAGTAATTTTGGCAAATACCTAGGTTATGTTCATAATTTCAAATATTAGTTAGGAATTAGGATATTGCTTTGGACACCCCAAGTAACTACGATTTCTGTTTGTTAAAAGGGTGAATCTCTTTGTGTATAGTCGCACAACCACATTTGACTAAATAAATAACGCGTCCCCTACGACTGAATTTTGCCAACAGATATAGGACTGCGAAAGTAGAGGCGAGTGGTTTAAAACGCACGAAATCAATAAAAAGAACCATATTAACAAAGAACCAACTCTTCGGCGTCATCGCAATAGCTTAGGACGGGTTTGTTTTAAACAGTCTGTTAACGCTACATACGGAGGTACGTCAAAAATTAACGATTACAGAAGATGTTAACGTAGGTACGTAAATCAAGGCATAAAAAACCAGTTGTCAACTTTAGGGCTGCAAGTAGAAAACAAAACATTTTCGTCATTAATTCTGCTAGAGGAAAACGAAATTGGCATCGCCATTTTTCATATTTATTTGCATTCCACAATGTAAAGAGGATGTTACAGAATGTCTTAAGAGCTAAGTACAATCGTAGACCCTGTAGGGCACAGCAAATTAAAATTAATCTTACATCTAAAATTACAAGTATTAAAACGATCAGAAAATATATAAAATTATTTAACGTTGCCATCTAAAATTACTAAAACAATTACAACAACAAGTAGGTCTAAACATTAAACATCTTTATTCGAACTAACTAAGGAAATATAGAGTAATATATAAGTAATAAAATAACAGGCATTTGGTACATATGGACGTGGTAGCGGGAGTTAATATTCGTAAGTGTGGAGT
The DNA here is from genome assembly GCA_905340225.1 of Abrostola tripartita. Classification (NCBI taxonomy): domain Eukaryota; kingdom Metazoa; phylum Arthropoda; class Insecta; order Lepidoptera; family Noctuidae; genus Abrostola; species Abrostola tripartita. The sequence goes on along the minus strand of HG996513.1, from coordinate 6,678,761 downwards.
GTTTTGTGTATTATGTTGTGTGTTTTTAACATTTACGTGTGCGTCAAGTGAAGCTGAAGCAACCCGCTCTTTGTAAGCTCGTCTCAGACGCTGATTAGCCGCCATGACAGAAATACAAACAGGACGACACACGCTACGAGAGCGCATCAACAAGGAATTAGTATGTATTATGTAAATCACCCCTATGTTCCATATTGTTGATTGAAATGTTCCAATTATCTACCCCTATGGACTTTAGGTCCCCTTCGTGAACAAACGCACTTTGAAGGCTAAAAGGGTGTACGAGGGGGACATTTAAAATATCGATTAATTATAGCTCCGTTGGTCTGGTGGCCGCAGAGTGCGACAGTTAAGAATGAAGTCCTAGGATAGATAAATAGTATTTATTTAAATTGGATTATTGATTATTACTTTTGGGAGCAATTACAAAAAGACAGCCCCCAAAACGCCCGCCTGTCACCGCTTCCTAGTGCTATAGCTTCGTAAAACAACAGCACAATCTGACACAATTTGTAATTTATAACGAAAGATAATTATATAAACTAAGAACAAATCGATTTAGATGCCCGGGTTGGGCAGTGTTGTTGAGTTTTTCCATTAGGTAATTCTCAGTAGCAGCACGGAGTCTGGATTTGTGTGTGATGGTCAGCTCGCCGCCTATTTCGCCCCATTAGGACTTATAACATAACTGGCGAAATGTAGGTGTACTATACACCTCTGCCTACACCTTTAGAATACAGGCTTATGTTATGCCATAAAAGAAATAATGAATAGTTTAGTTTTAGAGGCCAAAATTAGTACGTAGTCAGAGAGTAAATTAATCTATAATTAGTACCAAGGACCAAGGCACTAGTGTTTACAGCCACGAGTTATTTTAGATTTAAATTGCTAAAAATACAGGTTTGAACATTTAGTTTTAATAATTCTTTTAAACCCTTTTATAAGCACAGGTGGTGTATTGACAAAGGAGGTAATGTGCGTATTGGAGGGTCTTACAAAAGTTTTGTTAGGGCCATTGTTGGTAGGTACTAGCCGGCCGGGGGCCAATCGCGTTAAAAACATAATTATTATACAGCTGAACCGATAACGTGACCAAACCCTTTATAAAATCGATGTTGTGCTCAGAATTTGAGAGCGAACTCTTTAGCGTGAGCGTTTATTTAGAAATAAGTATTTTTGTTACAGTCTTAGGTACCTAATAAAACTATTTTATGATGAACTAACGGCCCGCTCCGGCTTCGCACGGGTATAAAATATATATTATAAGTATTTCACCACTATTTAATGGATGTTATTATACATATAAACCTTCCTCTTCAATCACTCTATCTATTTAAAAAAACCCGCATCAAAATCCGTTGCGTAGTTTTAAAGATTTAAGCATACATAGGGATATAGGGACAGAGATAGTGACTTTGTTTTACACTACGTAGTGATGATTAAAAATATTTTTTTGCAAATTGAATTGATTAAAGGCATCGCACGTTTAATAAACTACAAGTTTTCTATTTATTTCTAGACGATAAAAGCATAATGAACACACAATTTATTCATTTTTATTTTCCGTTGTAAATAATTATTATCTTACGAGGTCCCCGAAGTGTAGCACAGATAACATAAATTAGGACGAACATAAATATATTCGTGTCTATGAACGATCTTTTAATCTGCATACAGTTAATAATAACATAATAATGTATTTGTATGGCTGTGGGGCCAAGAACCGCCTCACAGGTCTATTTATCAAGGTTAAGCTGTGCGTGCTGCGGTAGGCCCTTCGACGGGTAAACAGAGAACATCCGCTTTATACCTAGCAAAGATGTGCAGTTGCAAACAGCGCCTTTACCATGAACTCTTAAAGCAGGACAGTTTAAGATGTGAAAGCGAGACACCGCTACGTAGAGTGTAATGCGGCGTCTCGCTTCCACAACGTAAGCTGTCCTGCTTTAAGAGTTCATGGTAAGGAGGCTGGTGCACTCTCTATTCCCTCACACTTATAGTTCGATGGGACAGTGCTTACTGGAGGTACGCAGGACAGCTTGACATGCCTTTAGAGTCACGGAGGAGTTCTGACGTTGAATTACGATCACCCATCATAAGACTGACCGTGACGAGTACTGCTTAATCTTGCAGGTCGATTCATCTGCGGGCCGATAGCTACAAGCCCCTTTATACAACACTCCCACAAAGCTATTATGGATAACTGTAAGACAAAAGGTTACACAGCCCTTTTCGAGCGTACCTAACGTATATGTAAAGGTCACACACACAGACACACGCATTAACACAGGGACGTCTGATATGAACCTTATAACGTTATAACATTGATACAAAAAAGTATTTATTAAATGTATGCAACCTCTTTTCAGTGGCCGTTTGTATGTACTAAGATGTCTTACTTATGTTTGAATTAATATATTGGGACCTACATAACAGGCAAAATGTGGGTGTTAAGTATTACACACCTCTGCCTACCCCTTCGGGGAATACAGGTGTGATGTTATGTTATATTAAGGTTTATCATCTTATATTTTTGTGTTTTGTCCTTGATATTTAACCTGTAAATACAATGTAGGCTCTTATTCGTCCGTACGCCCACACAGGCTACATTAATGGGTAAAAGGACGTTAACTTGTACAAATTACTACTAAAATACACTACGCAACACGCACAGCGCCTCGACTTCGGTCACGTTGTAGAACGATGACGCATTTATTTGATATATTGCAAAATTGTTCGTTGTCCGTTGCCACTTCGTTGCTTAGCGCTAACCAACGCCATAGCAGCCCAATTCCCCCTTAACTTTCTCTTAGCAACCTTGTTAGAGGGTTTCCAAGCTACAGAATCTATTTTCCGAAAAGTTAGAGAGAAATACAAACAATATGGTTAGAATTTCTCAATACTCCAGCAAACATTGTTTTGTATACTTAGCAATATCTTCTGTTACGTATAAAGTAGGCTATTATGAAATTCTATACGCATACAATATAGCTGTAATAAATTATATTATTATTAACTCAGATAACAGTGGAGTCAGTTATTGAAACAAAAACAAACAACTCCTTATCTACCAATAAGCTAAAAGCGAAAATATCACAAGTACACAACCGCCATATGCATTACCCGGACAAATTGAAAATCGGGGTTAAATTACGGGAGTCTTTGTATGGGCGTACTTCTAAACATGGTCGGGGTATACCCTCAACCTCCTTGTTTTCATCGTCATATTTTTTTTTCAACGTTGCTAGCGGATTGGTACTAGGCTGCAAATAAAGCTGGCTATTCACGAGATACAGAGGCGACTTTATTGCGACACGATTTTTTCTAGAATGCACTAGAAGTTCTAAACGTTCTATTACTTACTCACTAACTATAAGGTTTATTAAAGAATAGGAAAATGTGTTTGTATTGAAAAACAAGTAACTAGTTAAGTATTTTGGTAGAAAAATAGTGTCTCTGTCTGAATCTAGTTATTTGTAAGAGTAGATTGTAAAAGTAACAAAAAAATCTCTCTCTGATTGACGACGAATTAATCGCAGGCAAACGGCTTAACATAATTCTGTCGCGCATTAATAATAGCGATTAGCAGCTATTAGAACAATAAAAAAAAATTAAACTTTATTCTTGTAACTACTTTTTATGAGTGCAATCCTCTCTAATGAGTCTCTCTATTAACGACTCCACTTATGTTATCGTTCTATTTATTCATTATCGGTCACGTTTACCTCCGCAGTATTTGCGATCCTTTCAGAAATCCATTGTTGTGGGATTATACTTGAACAATAATAATGTACTAATGACTTAAGATAACAGCTAACGGTGCAAGAACTTTCCGACAACAATTACGTTAAAGGATTTGCATTCAGGATTTTATGTTAATTTTAATACGACTAATCGCATTTAGGTTCACGCGGTACTGATACAATATTAGCAATATTGAAAAAAATTACCGTAGATACGGCTGTCATGGGCTATGATTGACATGCTGCTTTCCGTATTATATTACTATATTGTTATATTATTTTACTCTGCTATTTCTTCATTCATGTCGCTCGCAATTAATTCTAAGGAGAGTTTTGATTGCTGGGGCTTAACCGGATCCTTGGTAAGATCTGACAAACGGCCTTCACCCAGGCTTAACTAATAACAAAGCACAGCAGTGTGCTTCTTATTTGGCTCAAGCAATGTTCGGGAGAAGAGCATTACTGCAGGACAAGGGGGGTCCTTATTCAAAGAACGAATGAGCGTTAATCACCACGCTTGCTTAGTGAGAGTTCGTGGATTCATAGTATTTAATCAATTCTTTAACATATACCTAATCATAGAATAACTGAGTTTTCTACGAGTTATGCAGGCTAGGATAACGTATTTCCTATAAATAACTTTGTATTTCCATTTGTAGACAAATGCAATTTTTTTTATGGTACCTTTTATAGTCTGTGTAGAGCCTAAACAGATTCATTTATTCCAGTGGTATTTATATTAAAATTATTCAGGAATATATTTCAGTTCTAGTAAATGTACATAAATCATAAACCTATTTAGAAAAACAAAATTGATAGTAAAAATGTATATTATAAATTTTTACTGAAAATTATGTTGGTTTATGATTTTAGTGAACTATATTTGATGAGAAATCTTTTTTATTCTAACTGCCTTTTTGGTTAATAAGTGATTTTTTATGTTTAATTTGTTTTGAATCAAATTGAAGTAAAAAAAATTAAACTGTTATAATCGCATTAAGAATAAAAAATAGTATCATGAATGGGCAGCCTTATATCCCCACCGCGCAATCGTAGTCGCGCAGCCGCCATTACCGTATAAATACCGCGAGCGCCACCGACGTCACGTAGTCGAAATCGAGAGGTGAAGGTGCGAATAATGGAGAGGTGGCGTCCATATTTTATTCCCATAATCGATCATCATAGGAGCTAGCAGCGCGACCGCCGACGTATTAAGTCGTGAAAGTGAAGCAGTGCAGTGTTTCGACGTGTCATCCGAGCAGATCGACAGCGGTTCGAGGCCGACCCCGGCGGATCGTGGCATCGAGCGAAGCCACTTACATACACAATATCGCGTTCGAGCGGCGACCATCTTGTGAAACATCAAGTCGCGCCCGGCTTAGAGTTAAAGTAGAGGACGCGAACGTCGTGACGGAGCACCCCCGACTGAATCAACGCAGTGCCCGTCGAAATATTATACAAGTGTCCGTGATAACGTACAAGTGAAGGAGCGAGAGCAACACATAAACAACAACACCTAAGAAGAAGATCAGGGGGCGCGTAAAATGAACCGGCCCAGTCCCCCTACCGCCGCGGGCGTACAGCTGCAGCAGGCCCGCGGGCGGCGACGCTCAGCGCTGCGGCGCGAGCGGCGTGACGAGCGCTCAGAGCGCTATGCGGCCAGCAAGTGGGGCGCAGCGCCCGCCGCCGCCGCGCTGCCGCCGCCGCCCACGCACTGGCGGCGCGAGGGCCGCTGCCGACCGGAGCCCGACCGCGCGCTGCCGCTCAAGTTGCTCCTCAACGTGACGGCGTAGAGGCCGCCCGCCATACGGACTCTAAGCTAGTGATAAGTGGCGCGGGCGCGACGCGGCGGCTCGCCCGTCGGGCCGCGTCCGCCGCTCTGTGCTAAGTTTTTTATTTCGAGGTGCGAGGCGCGGCCGCCCGCGAGCTATCCCGCTCGCGGCCGCGCTCCGCCGCCGACCAAATTCCGGCGTTAGGTATTATTTTGTGAAAATTTTAGTAGGTAAGTGCAGCCACGGCCGTGCGGGCGCCGCCGTTGTCGCCCTGGCCCTAAATATGAGAAAAACACAAAAAAATGAATGGGGCGGCGGCGGAGCGCCCGCGCGGCCGCCGGTGGCCGGCGCGGCAGCCGCGCGCGCTCGGCGGAGCGCCTCTTTATTTTCTCGGGCCGCGCCGCCGGCTCGAAGCGCCCGCGTGCTGCTGCGCCGCTAGTCGTATCGTTTATTTATCTTGAGAGCGATGTGTATTTTATTTGTGCGCGTCGGGCCCGCCTCCGGTGGGAGGCCCTGCCGTCCAAAGCTTTAAACGTTCGTGTGTGAGGCAGGGCCCGGCGCCCCCTAGTTGTAGATTTTAAAATTTAACAATACGGTAAATGTGAAAACCGACTGTTGAAGATTGGGAGTCTATTATATATGTTTGTACAGTATAGTATATTGATCTCAACTGCGGGCACTGGCGGCCCCCCCCACTAGGAGCTTTCTGTGATGTACAAAAAAAAACGAGTATATTTGGAATTTTACAAGTTTTTTATAATTAATTTGTAATGTAATACTTTAAGTGAATATTAAGCGTGGGTGGAGGCCGCTCTGCGCAAGATTGTCCGCAGCATCCTGTCCCACCTGGTCCCATCCCTAGTTCCTGTCCTATCCCAGGGCTCTTCGGAGCCCGCCAAATGGTTCAATGTTTCTGATGACAGATATCGTCTACCAGCTCGTCACTCTTCATGAGTGGAGCTACACTTCTTTATTCTAGCATAACATGAAGATTGAAATTGCAAACAAGAAATACCAGACATTGAGACAAGAGTATTAAACACATATTTGCCACTGTGTGCACACAAGACGTGAACGAAGATAACTACTGAAGGAAAGGAGAATATTTGACCTGTAAAGTAAGAAGAAACAAATTGGTAAGTTTTTTTAAGTTATTACTCACACAACTCACCATAACTCACAGATTTGAATGACCATTGCATTATTTTTCATTGCACCTAATAGATACAGCAGGAATATTAACAAACAACCCAAATTAATAAGTTTATAGTATACTAGCGGCCCGCTCCGGCTTCGCACGGGTATAAAATATATATTATAAGCATTTCTCCACTATTTAATGGATGTTATTATACATATAAACCTACCTCTTCAATCACTCTATCTATTAAAAAAAACCACATCAAAATCCGTTGCGTAGTTTTAAAGATTTAAGCATACATAGGGATATAGGGACAGAGAAAGCAACTTTGTTTTATACTATGTAGTGATTAAATTTAACGACACATGGGGACAAACCTTTGTACAATTAATAACTGAAATGGGGTGAATAGAAACAAAAACTTTTGTCTTCAGTCCCCTTTCCATAAACTCTTAAACTGTCCTGCTTTAAAAGTTCATCGTAACGGGGCAGGTTGTTATTATAATACAATTAAAGTATAGGGTCATTAATGGTAACAATCTATACTTTTTCACGATAAAATCAATTGCAAAATTTTATTTCTATTCACCTTGTTTTACCGGTATACATTTAGTCTCATTCTAATTTAACAATTGAGCAATGTAGGGTGGTTGTTACAAATAGAAAATAAAGACTGTATTAGTTGTCTAGTTGGGATTAAAAGTCAAATTGTGCAAGTACGGCAGACAAATAAAATATTAAAACGATGGTCTATTGCTTGTAGACTGCAAAGCAAAAGGTCCTGGATTCGGGCAAAGAGTTATTGGATTTTACCATTGCCACCCCTATTACATTGTGACCTGTAAAATAACAGCAGTAAAATAGTGGTGAAATGTCAGTTAGCGTTTAGTACACACCTCTACCTACCCCTTTGGAGATTGTGGGGTTTATTAAGTTTCTTACACTATCTTAAAAAATGCCTCGTGCTTTGGAGAAATTTCCTATAGTAGACATGGATAGATTTCTCTTTATTGCTCACCAAATATCATAATAAGTACAGTGTAAAGGTAATTTACAATGGGTGATCTTATTCGCACAAAGCAATCTCTTGCAGACAACTTTAGAATGGACACAGTAGATGAATATTTACTAAACATTTTTTCTAATACTTTTTATTTATCGGATTCTAACTTCGCGTTGAGATGGAGAGCCCGAATTATTTTTTATAAGTTGAGTTGACTGTTGAAGTAATGTGCTAGTGTTTTATGACGTCAATTGGCTATTGGCCTATTTATTAAACTTGCTATGCGACAGTTATCATTTATCAAAAACAACTCGATTAAGTTTAATTAGAATAAAACAACGACGTAATTTTTTTACTTCAAAATTAACAAACAGATTATGGCAACCCTAGGTCATGATGAATGACCTCAATGACCTGAATACTACAGATTATAAATATAGGTATTGTAGTAATGTTACCAGGATTACGTAACGCTACCAACTGCGAGTGTTTACATAGAATGAATGTTTTGAATACCTTCGTCTATTTACTAACATGGCCGATGGCGGGAAACTGCCGTGAGCCAGCCGTTTGTATTTGACATTTCACGAGGGTTTGACTTACTTAAAACTTTTAGCTTTTACTATTTCAGTTCTACAGGATATTGATATTTGCAGTCGAAAATCGACGTTTAACCAATAATAATAATAATAATAGATTTCTGAAATCTTATAAACAGTAACTTGGACAAATCTTACAATATTCTTACGCGCGATAAAAATACGCAAGAAAATGGATACGAAGATTCCTCTTCACGTAGGTAATTTTTAAATAGTTTTTGTTCTGTATTCTAAGAGACATATTTATAAAATAGAAAGGGGTTTAAACATACAATGTATTTTATAATTTAGCTATGTACAAACAAACAGTCGGCACAAAATAGAATGTATTTTTTAGAAAATCTTGGCCACGCTCTGAATTTTACTAATTATTTTTAGACAATCTTTTTAATGGCTAAGTACCTATTTAACTAACCGGATTTCGTATTTTCACAATATCTTAGATTATAGATCTTTTTATTTAGGTTTTAAGCAAGTAGTGTCTGTACTATTCAAAATTAATTTTAAGCCTTAACTCATAATTTGCAATTTGATCTATGATGAATGTGACTGTGAAGACACGACTAGACGAAGGCTAGAGAAGAGATCGATTGTGTAAAAGATGATATTAGGAGTCTGAATGACTGCCCGACTGCTAAGATGACAAATAGCAAGAATAGATAAAATGTACTTAATGCGCCGACTGCAAGTAAATGAGAGTTTTAGTAACTATATATTAATATTTTTTCATGCCATACCTTTTTGAATAGATACTAATCGCAAATATTACAAAGGCGAATTGCGTGTGTGTTTGTTACCTCTTCACACTCAAACGGCTAGACCGCTGTTGCTAAAATTTGGTATGGAGGTAGCTGACAACCTGGATAAACATAGGCTACTTTTTATCCCGTGAAAATGTAGCGTAAATAAATGCATAATTCTTAAGCTTATTTGAATCATAAGCAAATTACTAAATCCTACACTGCTCGTGGTTTGACAAGCTTCGTCGGTTTTTCATAACTTTTTCCATGTTAATATCTTACTGCAATTTTTTCTGGTTTTAGAATATACTTCCGGCATTCAAATTATCGCTTTACTGTTTAATTCTAAATCCGTTTAGCCGTTAAAACAATAAAACAAGCAAATAGTTACTTTCGCATTTGTAATCAAGAAAAGGCAATAAACATCCTTAATGTTTCGTTATCTGTGTCGTGTCATATTATTATGTAACTTGAACATAGATAGCAGTTATTTGAACCATCTGTATGCTATGTTGTCGTTAAAAATAACCGTTAAACGTGAGTCATGTAATGACTGAGTTTTATTAAACTATTTATTTTGGATCCGGTACATATCTTTTTTATATCAGTTTAATTCGGTCGCTGATTTGAGTAAGCGTTTCAAGCGTTAGTCAATTTATAATTTTATACATATTACTGTTTTACCAGGATCTCATTTTGTGCTATATCCATGCAACATTTCATCATAATTTGTTAAGCACTTTTCTAATTTACTTAGTCAACATTCTGTATTAAGTTAGTAGGTAGGTACATACTTAGCCTCAGACTGTTATATTTTTTTATTATAAAATTATAGAAAATCAAAAATATTAATTTTCCGACAGGCTGTATTTATTTTTTAACCGACTTCGGTTTGATTCCAGTCTATGACTATGACCAATGATGTGTCAATATATAGATACGTCGATAATGATAAATCATTTTATTTCTGTAAATAGGATTTTAAAAAACACTTCTTTACACGTCCTTTTTTAATACTAGTTAGATGGTGTCAACATTTCCTAACTGACTACCTCTGAGAAGAAATACTGAAACAAACTCAGGGGTCAAGGTCTCTTTTAAAGTCCAGATACGTCTTAAGCTAACAAAATGAACGAAAATAGTGTTCCGAACTGCGCTAGTCATAATTATGTCAAATCGGACAACAATACTACGGATAACAATTGTTATACTACCCAAGACTACAATTGTCCCCTTTTCGAGTCTGCAAAATGAGCGCGCTAGTACATAACTTATCCGTACTTTTTTTTAATATCATTAACTATGACCGACTGATTGCTGGGTTAAGGCCTTTTCTCATACAGAAGGAAAGCAAATCATCTAAGTCCGATATGAAATTATAAATAGGTAGCGAGCGAAGTGCTAATCAGACCGTTATTATTATTATTTTACGTATATATCTCCTAACTACAACTTTTAGGTCAAATACTACACAAATACTTGAGTATGTACGGAGCAAACGTTTAGCAAAACAATGTTTTTTTTTTCTTAATTTGGGTCAAAGTTGTTTTGATAACTGTCTACAGTAGGTACATCATCAGTATTATTTTGCAAACAGTGTAAATATGTGATATATTTCTTTGTTCAACGTATTATTTTTAATTAAACACTTGTGCCAACAATGATTAAATGCCATAGGAGTTTAAAACACATGCATTTAGATCAATATTATAAACAATTTTAATGAAATACTTTTTTATTCAATGTTTTTTTTAGGTTAAGCGGTGTAAACAATGTGTCATTCGAAAAATTGTCTTTGGCTTCATTTTGTTTTTTTATAACGCGCAAAGTATAGTAGAGCCTGAATAATATTATTATATCATTATTATCTTCTATCTATATCTATACTTATAATAAAACTGTAGAGAGGTCAATTCTGTACATTGAATATATATTCAAAATTATTATTGGAGGATAACTGGTGATCGATACTGATGCCAAAAATGCAATTAGTAAATTTTTTGTCGGTCTGTCTGTCTGTCTGTCTGTCTGTATGTGCACGCATGGGTCAAAAACTACTGAAGGGATTTTAACCAAACTTGGTACGATTGTAGTCCATACTCCTGGGCAGGTTATAGGCTATATAACATAACGCTAAAACACATAGGAGCTGAGCAGTAATGATAAATTTGAAGCAAGTCGGATGAAAATGCGCTTTCGAGCTCTTATCCTCGCATTCGTTGATCATACACCTAAAGTATGTATTACAAAGATGATGGTCTCCAAAAGATCTACAAAAAAGTCTCAATAGTATATATCTATCTTTTATAAATTAGCCACAATAACGTGTTTGATCGTTAGGCATTTCTTCAAAGTGTCTCAACACACGACAACCCGGAGCGTGCATGGAGGGTAGTTTGACAAGATTTCTATAAGCAGCATTGGTTGCACCCGCTATATGTAATATTATAGTACGCACATGACTTCGAAAAGACATTCGTGTACTTGAATTTGAACTTGCGACATCTGACTTAACAGTCTAACGGTCATACCACTCGGCTATCAGTGCATTAAGTTCCTTGGAATAAGCGCACTTTAGATTTTAAAAATACAGATACGTAGTTTTTAGATATAAGTTTAAAGTAGGTATTATTAAATAATAATAATAATTAGTTTGTTTAGTTTTTTTTGGACAAACATCTACGGATCACACTTTTTTTGCGGGAATCGAACCCACAACCAATCGCTCGCGCTCAAAAAAAATGCCAAGGATAAAAGACAACCGTGACGACCTGATTGGCGCAGTGGCTACACTGCGCCAATCAGGTCGTCACGGTTGTCTTTTATCCTTGGCATTTTTTTTTTCTACAGCAGTTTCAATGTACAGAAACTCAGAAACGCACAAAACGGATTTATTTATGTTCTCTTCTTCAGTTAGGCTCTAGACAGACGGACTGCATTTCAACTGCAATCCAACCGCAAATTGCAGTTCGGATGCAGTTTGAATGCAGTTGACACGACTGCAATAGAACTGCAAACCAAACGATCACACGATTGCACGCCGACTGCAATTGAACTGCAATTGGACTGCACGTTTGGTATGCAGTTCTATTGCAGTCGTGTCAACTGCATTCAAACTGCACTTGAACTGCAATTTGCGGTTGGATTGCAGTTGAAATGCGGTCCATCTGTCTAGAGCCTTATATATTATTTTCAATAGACTTTGTGTAACTTCCGTAATTACCGTTCAATTTTTGCGGTTTTTTTTTTTAAATACCGGAAAGTATTCTTAGTTAAATAAGTGGTTTAAAGATTTTTAACCTACTTAAAAAAGCCTGCCTGGTAGGTATTTTTTTCTGTTAAAAGTTCAATTTACTACTGGTCTTTTATCCGAAATACACGCGGACGAAGTCGCGGGCAACAGCTATACATGTAATAAAATATTACGGCATGGCGTAAAAACTACTAAATCGAATTCGCTCAAACTTAGCTAATATATTAAAAACAATTTAAAAATACTTTTGCTGTTTCCGAATTTCCACGCGGACGGAGTCGCGGGCACATCTAGTTTATAATATTACTATGCATTCGGCTATAATTTGGGGTTCCATATACGCAGCAGATTCCCCTTTCTGTTTTCAGAGCTCTCTAATTAAACTTGGCTAAACTGAGTCGTTGCTTGCACTATGTAACAAAAATTGTTGTTTTTTTAATAGAGCTAATACGGCATTGGTGCACCAATCAAAATTCATTTTTTTAACCATGACGTCACCGTACAAATAATATTTGAAAATAATTAAGGCCCATCTTTTAATTGTGTTTAAAAACGAGTTAATACATAAACACTTAGCAGAAAGTGTAGAAACTTGATTATTTTAGCTGTCAGTATGATTTACTGTCGTTATTTTGTGTCAGCCTTGCGGTGTCGTATAACGTTGACGAAACATCCACGTTAAGTTATCCGCTGTTTGTTTGTTAACCTACTTTATCATTTACAACTACACGTGGAAACATCCGATATCTATGTTTAATGGCACGCAATCACGCATACTTGCCAGTCCTGACCAAAACATTTATAACTTGATGCGATAACAACATACAAATCAATCGCTTATAATTTTATACTCCTACTTTTTATTTTATTTAGCCTAGTTTGTTGTGGGCATGGCCTGTCCTCTGGTTTTCCAATCGGTCTTCCTAAAATATCCAAAAAAAAGTAGGCTTTAGGTAGACATTGACATAGCATTAACTTCAATTAATTTAAACATTATTAACCCCCTATAGTATATCTTCAGTGCCTATTGTAAATAAGTTTTACGATTATAAAATCACCATGTACTCAGGTCCCAGACTAACAAATATCTGCGGGTCACACTCACAACAATTACTTTCTACAGCCCCCTTACCATGAACTCTTAAAACAGGACAGTTTACGATGTGGAAGCGAGACACCGCTACGTGCAGTGTGATGCGGCGTCTCGCTTCCTCAACGTAAACTGCCCTGCTTTAAAAGTTCATGGTAAGGGGGCAGGAATCTAACTCACAGGCTCAGACTGCCCTGCCCTGCCTGCCTTGCACAGAGGGCCGATTGACCTAACTGCGCCAATCTGAGTTAATAAAATTTAATTAAATTAATTATGAATTATACCGGCCACACATGCTACGGTTCGCCGGAGAGGCCAGAGCCAGAGCAGTGGGAATAGACCTGTGCAGGTTTCTGAACCTGCGTAGGCGACCAAAGAGGCGAACTATATCGAAAATCATTTTTTTCAAGTGACACCGTACAGTGTACCGGTTCGTCCTCATACACGCCACAAACACAGGTAATCTCTCCAGTACACCGTAGTGTGTATAGTTTAGTACATTTAGTTAATTTCTACAGGAATGGTTTTATTATTTTTTGCTAACGGAGGTTATGATTTAACCACGTGCTCTAACACATGGCAACCATGTGGTCAAAAACTTGATTTGAACAAAAATAATTATACCGTTAGCGGCCGGTACTTATCTACCTAAAGTTAATAAGAGTTATAGATAACATAGCAAGTGACACATATATAATATTTCATCAAAGAGGAAGGAGGAAAAAGGTCCGATAAGTTTAGTACAAGGCCACTTTTATAGTCTGTGGCAAGTGTCGGTGCGTAACGCGAAAGATTTAAGGCCACTGTGACTAACATTGCCTATCTCTTTCTTACACACTTAATTGAAGAAGGACAAGTGATATTTAGGTCAAATTGTAATGTCTATCAATGTTTGACATGAGACATCTTACTTTTGATTGTGTTCTTTACGGCTCCTATTAAAAGTCATATCATTTCGGTAAAATATATTTTGACTGGCCATATTTTGCTGGAATATTTTGACTGGCCTGTTGGTCTTGTGGTTAGTGGCGTTAACTGCTAAACCGGAGTTCGTGGGTTCGATTCCCACCCAGGACAAATGTTTGTGTGATGAGCGTAATGATTTGATTTGTGTCTGGGTGTTATTTATCTATGTTATGTATGTATTTAGAAATAAATAAGTATGTTTATCAGTTGTCCGGTTGCCATAATACAGGCTCTGCCTAGTTTGGGGTCAGACGACCGTGTGTTAACTGTTAGTAGTCCCAAGATATTATTATTATTATTTAAATTCAAAACAATATGACACAGTCAGTCATGTATTATTTTGTCTACACATGTTTATGGTATAAACACATATTTAATGAGTATAAGTTGAATATAATAATAAAGAAATAATACTGATTTTGTATTCAAGTTACCATCGACGACACACGATCGTGATCCACTTCTTGCAATGTCGTCATTTTTCGTGCGTCAAGTATTTTTTGCGGTACATAAACTTTAAGCCAAGCTTGTATCTTCTTACGTAGCGCATAGGGGAATACGATAGTTAGTTTTAAACCTTAATTTAGCTTCGCGTCAGCAGGAAGTCGCTTATAAATCTTCAACATACTAAATCGTGACGAAACAACGAAGTAGTTTGTAGTAAGGGGGCGAATAGGACTTTGAATTGAAGACTCCATTTGAAAAACATATTAAATTACAATAATCGAGAAGAATATGTTTAGATGGTTTGGGCAAGTAGAAAGGATGGATGAAAGAAGAGTGACAAAGCAAATATATGAGGCGAATGTTAGTGGAATATCGGGAAGGGGAAGACCTCGGCGAACATACTTGGACCAGATCGGAGGTGTTCTACAAAAGGGTCAAGTGAGGAGTACCCTTAACGGACGAGCGTGTATGAGGAATGTGATGCGAGTGAATGAGGCGAAAGAAGTATGTCAGGATCGTAGCAAATGGAAATCCGTGGTCTCTGCCTACCCCTCGTGGATATAGGCGTGACTTTATGTATGTACGTATGTAATAAATTAAGACATTTAGGAAGTTCCGATTTCGATTGGTTAGGCTACTTGTTATTCTCAATCTATGGATAGCATTAGTGATGCGACAACTGACGGCTGCAGTAAAACAGCTATCCACGAAAGAACCAGTATAAGTCGGGTACATAGACTTCAAATTGGTTTTTTGTCTAATGTTATCATAAACTCAGTTCAGATATTGATAGTTCATGTAGTTTTTATCGTTCAGGGATAAGACTATAAAATTTTGAAAATAACTAACTAGTGGAGATGCGTCACTTTATTTGGGTAATATTTCAAAGTTCTTTTGTTTAGTGCTTGACAACTGGGTTTATTGGACTTTAATTTTTTTGAGTAATTTTTGTCCTGTGGGTTGTTCAATTTTTCCCAATTAAGTTTAATTCCTCGTATTTCTTTTAACCTGTTAGTTTTTCTGGCCCAAACTTATTGTAATGAAAGGATGTGGAAATTGAATTTTCGAAATGGTACTCACTCCTTTTTTTATCAAGCCTTCCTGCCATTAGACCAGCGAGTCAGTCAATTATATCAACACCTTTAAGTGAATAGACACACTAATAAAAAACTACCTACTTTTTATTCGTTAACGCCAAGAAAACCTTGACTTAGATAGTCTGAATTTTAAGCGTGCGAGGACAGTCAAGGAATATTTATTAAGTAGGTATTGTTTAAGCTGACGTGTGGTAACTTGAAGGACGTTTTATTGGTAGGCTATTGCAATACAAGATGGCGGCACGTCAGTATTTAATAAAGTTGCATCTAATTCTTTCAGAAAAATATTTTTTTTAGTATTATTTAAGTTTAAAATTCTTTCGAAAAATTGCAAGACATTATCTTACCTACATTATTTTCCACAACTATATTGTTTTGGGAAAATGAAGGCTAATTTTTAAAATGGTTTTATTTGATTTCTCCTAGTTTCAGGTTTACGATTTGCCGCCTATTCGCGCTGTCACCTGTCACTGTCAACTGCAATGTGTCAAACATCGTGCGAAAAGTTTCAGAAAAGCCAAGTCAACGGAATTCATGATTATTAAAAAAAGTGGTCTCAATCGTGAATAGTGTTGTGTTCAATAAAAAGTTGTAACATTTTAACTGTTATAAAAAGTTTTATTTATTACAAAATACTAGTTAAACGTCAAAGTTTTATTGTTATTTATAAAAGCACCCCTTATTTAACTAGTTACTATGTGAGTACAACAAAAGACTATAATGACCCTTCGTAGTGACCCTAGCAAAAAAATGCACCCTATTGAGAGAGTAGACTAGTTGCAATGAAACCAAACCGGATTTGGAGTACCTACAGCCTCTGCAGGTAAAATAAAGGGGCATTATATTTATAAGAATTATTATTGAGAACAAATTCCTTTGTATAGCCAGCATTCTGTAAAATAAACAGCTCAAAGCTTGTGCTTCACATGCCCAATCTAGTGGAGTGACAAATGTTATGTTAGTTGTGTTAACATGTAATTGTTTTCCGTCAAACTACATGCAATAAAAAAATAAATGCAAACCGCACTAATATTTGTCCCGAGCGGGCATCAAACTTCTCCCAGTAGTTAGCTACTTATGTTGGTGATTGAAGACGAATTTTGTGCCAATATCAGGGATTCTTATTCTACTATACTGAAATGTAGTCGAATATTGAAAACCTTATTTAATAGGTATTCAGTTTGGTTAGTATCTACTAATCGACGATTTTAATTTGTAAGCTTGATGTAGCGACTACGTGACGCGCATAGAAATTGAGTCAAAAAATGAATATTCGAATGAAGTCTTTTATTGACAAAATCTTAAAAGCTAAACATAGAATTAAACATTTATTTATTTTTAAAATAAATAAACTAAAATTATTAAAAAGACGTCTTAAAATTAATTCAACTAGTATTTTGCGATTCATTCGGTTTCGCGGCAACAGTAATAGTGTAGTTATGTTCCACACTATCGGCAGGTGTTATTTCACTAACGGTTAACACGTTCGCAACCGAACTATTTGCCACTTCACTATTCAAAATACGTGGACTGTCACTGTTACTAATATTAGTATGAGACGTATTCGCTCTCAAGATTGTATTAATAATATCAACTTGTACTTGTGAAAATGCGTCATGAGGTAGCTTTTTTAATAAACAGCTGATGTATTGAAGAAAGGCTCCTAGTTCGTCAGAGTCGTCGATTCTTTTACGCTGTCTTGGATATTCGTCGAAGGAACTGTTCCGTCTCATTCGTTTTTGCGGTACTTTTTTTGGAACAGGCTTGTGAGATTTTTCTTTGATTTTAATTGGTTCTTCTTGATTTGGGTCCTGTTCGAGGTACACTACTTCAGTGTAGGCGTTCTCTGTTTCATCTTCGTTTGATGCTGCGTCAGAATTGTCATTATCCTGAGAAAACAATAAGTATTTAAGATGACCAATACTTTTTAAAAGTTCGTAAAAATATACCGTTGTATCTATAAAATCGAAGATTGTTCGTTAAATATTTTATACCTTTGTAAATCAAAAACTAATTTGCAATATTATGTCCGCGACTTTGTCTACTATGAAAATACTGCGACTTTCCGGAACTCAAAAGTTCTTAAATACTTTCTTTGCTTTTCTTGAAGAACCTTTCGTCATACGGAAATTCATTTAACAAGTGAAAATGTGACGTACGTACAGATACATGTTCCTTAACCGTATTAATATTGAAAAATTGACATGGTCAATGATCATGTCTTGAAAGGAACTTTACGCCTGATCTTTCGCCGGTCGTACCATCCCATCTGACTATGGGTAATAATACTAATAACTTAAATGTTTCAAGTAAGGGTTAACATTATCATATAAATATCACTGATTCTCCACACTAGGATACCCTGTGCTGTGAAGATCAGTCTCTTTTTCCTATTATATACAGTATGTAATATCGGATTATTACTAACAAATTAATAATCTTTATGCTCGACTCTGTGTGAGTGATGAGTGTGTGTGTTTGTGTGTGGGAGAGATTCTAAGTTTGGATGGACTGGATTAACAAAATCCTATCATGTATTTAGTACCTGCATTATGTGCAACAGTAGCTTAGGGTGGCTTGCATGAAGATGGTCCTTCAGTTCGTCGTAGGAGCTGGACACGATGGTGCGGCAGACCACGCAGCGGGCCCGCCGGCCTGACTCCTGCTCGAAGTAGCTCCACACATCGGGCAGCTTCTGTGACGTCTCAGCCTCACTGTCTCCATCTAAAAAGGAAGAAATAAGAATGGAAATGACTATTTTGATATTTTTGTGGTGCACTTTTTCTATCCTCGCCAATAAAATCTCTAGAAATTACTCGTAAGGTTTGCTGTTAGAGAACTCGATTTCGAGTTAAGTTCGCCTCTGTACATTTTTACACGACTGCCCAAAAAAATGAGTGTAATGTTTTTAGGGTTCATGTATGTATGTACATACGTATGTATGTGTCTTTATTCCACCATAACTTCTGAAGGCCTGAACCGATTTTGATGTATCGAGTGTCGTTAGAATCCTTACGCTATCGCGAGTAACATAGGCTATGAAAAATGAAACAAATAAAAAAATAAAAAACACGACTGCCATGACCATAAACGAACTAAAAAATGCGATGGAACTTGTTTTTCATTTTTTAGTTCGTTTTTTGCCATGGCAGTCGTTTTTTAATTTTTTTGTTATATTTTTTTAATGTTGATATCTTTTGTTATTCTGTGCAATAAAGAATTAGACATCTAGCCTCCCTACCAACTTTTGTCGACTTCTGAGTCTTCTAGCAGCTAAATACTAGGATTCTAAATGGAGCGACTGCTTATCAGACCTCCACAACACGTTACTGGGTAAAGTAACACCAGGTACCTCTTAGAAAGGCTGGTTGTCAGACTTTCGGGCTTCAAACTACCCGTAACGACTGTCTAAGATCGATGAATGCCAGCCGGACACAACGGTTTAACTTACGACCGAAGCACGAAACGGTCTCTATAAGAAAAAGATAATTTTAAAAAGAAGCTTTAAAATTGGTTGCTGTTGATTTGTATAAATATATGTATAATTACTTTTAGCCGTGTGGTATCCGGCCTAGAATTGACCACCCCCTTTCCTCCCGTGGGTGTCGTAAGAGGCGACTAAGGGAAAATTCAGAAGATGGGCAGCAGCGTCTTCTGTAACTTCACCACCAATACTGCGATCCCAAAGCCGCTTGCCAAGCGTGGGGATTATGGCAAACCCCCCGCTTAAACGGGGAGGCCTATGTTCAACAGTGGACGTCTTTGGCTGATGATGATGTATAATTACTGACGTTAGTTATAATTCAAAATAATTCCCTAAGCTGCAATTAGTTGCTTATTTCGTCAGACTAACAAAATATTTCTAGGAATAACGTCAATACTACAGACTAACAGAAATGGAATTATAACAATGTGTTCTAATGCGTAAGAGGAAAATGATATAGCTATTGATTCATGCGTACCTATTAGTCTATAACGTTATTGTACTCTTTCCTGGTTTCCATTAATGAGAAGGAGCTTGTAGTTACACGAATAATGTAAAGTATCTTTTACCCGACTACGGCGACTGCAAAAGGAGGGTTACGTATATGATATCACCTTAACGCTTGTTAGTTAGCTACTCTCTATACTATTCACTACTATTGGCTTTTTGTATTGTTTAAGTATTATAAACGGCCCACTAGAATGTCGTGCAGGTGATAAGAGACGTCTGTCAGGACAGATCGACCCAAACCGGCTTTAAATATTTCTTCAAAAGACTGTCTACGAACGAAAAAACGACTTAAATTGTTCTCACATATATTATTGTGCCCGTCTTGACTCGTTGACCCCTAGACAAGTGACAAAAGGCTTGACAAAAAAAAAATGATTTTGACTTATTTTATCGATCACATAGTTGAAACATTACGACATCCTCATACATTTATCATTCTATTCGTCAAGCGTTTTGCCACTTGTCTAGGGAGCCCTAAATGTTAAAGAATAAAATATTTTATTTAAATTCAATTAGTAGGACACGTCATAAATCTTTAAATAACATAGGCAATGGAATGTTAGTTGCCTCTCCTAGGTTCTGTATGTATGATGTAAAGTAAAGGTATTAGGGGCCATTCATTAATTACGTAAGACAATTTTTGCTGGATTTTGACCCCGTCCCCCCCTATAAGAAAATTTACTATTCTATTCAAGCGTTTTGCCATTTGTCTAAGGGGGCCACCCACTATTTCTTTCCAAGATGCCGAAATGCTGGCGCTAGATTGCTTTATAAAACGGCAAGTGTTCGCTATCATAGTGATGACAAGAACAATAGGCACATTCTAAAATAAGCGTGGAAATTGGAAAATGATTCAGCTATTGTAACTGGACTTGTTACTAAGTACTATGAATAATGAAGTGTTATAGTACAGTTGACAGACAATAATATACCGACCTAATACTAATTGCAATATTACAAAGTTGACGGTACGTACGTACGGGTAAAAAAAGAAGGATGGGAAAGGTTAATAATACACTAGAACTGCTAGTGAATAAATAAAATAGGTTTTTAATTGTTATATAAATTATTTTTATTGTACACTTTTACTGCCAATCGGCTCCACTACCATACTACTTTCTGGCTCTGTTTTATTCACAGTAACAGTTACAGGATCAGACCTGGAACTGTTACTGTTATTATTATCACTAATAGTGATGGAGTAATTTGATGGCGTTTGTGACATGGGCGACGGTGCTTCGTGTGCAAGCTTTGTGGCCATAATTTTTTTAATTATGTCCCCTTGTAGTTGATCGCACACTTGCTTAGGTAGTTCCTGCATCAAACTAACTATATATTTCGCAAAATAATCTAAACTAATCATTTCTTTTGTTGGTCTCCGTTTCGTACGTATTTCTTCGTCGTCGGAACTGATACTTGGTGACCTCTTGTGAACTCTTTCCTTAGGTTTTTTTTTACGTTTGATTGACATTTCAGCAGGTTTTTTTTTCGGGGTTTCCTCGTGTTTTACGTTGCTTGTTAATTGTTCGAGATCTTCTAGATCTTCTAGGTACACCGTGTCCATTTCCATCGGATCTTTCTGTAAGAGAAATAAAAATGAAGATTATTAACATAAGACTGCCTCGTTGGTCTAGTGGTCGCTAAGCGCGACTGCTGAGCAAGAGGTCCTGGGTTCAAATCCCGGGTCGGGCAGTGTTACTGAGTTTTCCATTAGGTAATTCTCAGTAGCAGCACGGAGTCTGGATTTGTGCCCGGTTGATGGCAATAGGCTCGCCCCCTATTACATTGGAACTTACAACATAACTGGCGAAATGTGGGTGTACTACATGTTCACCTCTGCCTACCCCTTCGGGGAATACAGGCGTGATGTTATGTTATGTTATTAACATAAGACTAGTTGGTAACAAATAATGTGTTTTCTCGTGTCCTCTCACCTCTTCACCGGATTCCTTACTAGGTGACGTGTCAACTTCATACAGTAATCCATTTGACGATATAACCAGTTTCTTAGTCTATAACAAAACGATAAATATTATAAGTCAACGTCGCATCACACTAGGTATAGCTCCTGTATGGATGCGTTTCACAAACATGTATTATCACACACAAAAATTACCAGCCTCGGGACAAACATCTGCGGATCATACAAACTTTTAACCCGTGTGGGATCGAGCCCGCAACCTCTAGCGAAGCAGTCCAATCGCTCAGCCAATGCGCCAATCAGGCCAGTTAATTTTAATTGAATGGCACTTTGCTCGCCCTCTATTACATTAGGACTTAAAACATAACTGGCGAAATGTGGGTGTACTATATGTTCACGTCTGCCTACCCCTTCGGGAAATACAGGTGTGATTATGTTTTTTTTTTTAAAAAAAACGTCGCCCCACACTAGGAATTTCTCCTGTATCGTGGGTGCGTTTCACAAACATGAAATATCACATACAAGCACCCAGACTCGGGACAAACATCTGCGGATCGCACAAATTATTGTCCCGTGCGGGAATCGAACCCGCAACCCTAAGCGCAGCAGTCCAATTGCTTAGCCACTGCGCCAATCGGGTCGTCAACGTCATGATTATGTTATGTTATCAATCATTTCAGCCCGGTATCACCCACTGCTGGGTACAAGGCCTCCGTTCTTCTCTGCCAATCTTCTCTTATCTCTATCTTGAGCGTCTCTTGTCCAGGTGTTCGTAATATCATGTATGTATGTAAATCTGTACTTGCTTACCCTGTCCTCAATTTTGATTTCTGGGTGTATCCTGACCAGATGCTTCCGAAGGTTGGAGATCGTGCCACTATAGGAGAGCAACCTCTTGCACACGATGCAGATCGCGGTCTTCTGTTTTGTGTTGACCACTTTAAAATATCGCCACAGCGGCGAATGCCGTCTGGATCTGTTGACAAAAAGCATTGATGCACTTCTAACGATACAATGTTTAAACACTGATAGTGACCGTTAGACAGCCAAGTCAAAGGTCGCAAGTTCAACGACTAACGACCAATGACTTTTTGAATTTATATGCGTATTATAATTTGTCAATCAGTTGTTTCTTCTTATCGTATGGTTGATGAAACAACCTGGTGTCAGAGTTTAAACCGCCTGTAGGCCTCTGACATGGCTTTACACAACGTTGAAAAATCTCTCAGGTGTGCTGGTTTCCTCACGATGTTTTCCTTCACCGTTTTTAGCAACTGATAACTAATTTGTAGTACGCACATGAATTCGAAAAGATATTGGTGCGTGCCGGGATTTGAACTTGCGACCTTTGTCTTGGCACTCCAACGGTCATACCACTCGGCTATCAGTGCTTCAGTTGCTTCAAAAAAACAAGTGCTCCGAACTGCACAAATACAACTTGAAAGAGATAGCTTAATAATCTACAATTAGGAGTAAAAGAATGAACTAATGTAGTAATGGACTGCTGCTCTATGGCGTGCGGGTTCGATTCCCGCACGGGACAAAACTTTGTGTGATTCGCAGAGGCGCATAGTAAGTACATACATACATTTCGTTAGTAATATTTTAGGTCCTAATGTAATGGGGGCTAGCCTATTGTCATCAACCGGGCAGTTAAAAGCATTAAAATAAGAAATACTTTAAATTGAAGATCTGATTGGCGGAGTGGCTAAGCGATTGGACTGCTGCGCCAAGGGTTGAGGGTTTGCTTCCGGTACGGGACGATAATTTGTGAGATCCGCAGATGTTTGTCACGAGTCTGGGTGTTTGTGTATGTGATATTTCATGTTTGTGAAACGCACCCACGATACAGGAGGAATTACTAGCGCGGCGCGAAGTTTTTTTTTTAAAGAAAGAATTTTTGACACTTTCCTGCGCATGTCAAACGTCACAGGCTAGCCAAGATGTCACGTCACTGCTAAAGACTTAGGTCCAAATATCCCAATTAAGATATTTTCGAGTGCTCACAATGCGCGCGCTATACACATATCTTTTTCATTTTATTTAATACTAGCAGTGCCCGCGACTCCGTCCGAGTGGACATTCGTAAACAGAAATAACATCTTAAAATTGATATTAATATTATTAGCTAAGTTTCAGCGGATTCTATTTAGTAGTTTTTACGCCAAGCCGTTCTGTTTGATCACATGTATGTAAAGATTGACGTAACTTTTTTGTTTGTGAACCGATTGAAATGAAACTACACTAAATGTTATGGGAAGCTTGCCACAATACATCAGCGAAAACCGCATTCAAATCAGTTCAGTCGTTTCTGAGATTAAAGCGTTCAAACGCAGGCAGCAGACAAACAGACAACAATTTTAAAACTATATTTTTGGCTTCGGTATCATAAATATAGAGTGTGTTAATCGTTTTTCTTTTTTAATATTAAATTTACAGACACGGGTCGTTTACGATTTTATTATATGTATAGATATATATAGAAGATGTATAGATCATTAGTCTAATTAGAGTATAGAGTAACTATGGAGTTTCTTGCCGGTTCTTCTCCATAGAAACGACTTTTTGGAACCGCGCAACTAGTTTGACGTTTTGTAAGTGCTCTTTTGTAGCCTATAAGAAATAAAAACATTATGACTATGACTAATTAAAAAAAACTTACTTTTTTATTTGGACTTCCTCGTCTCCCGACTCCTTGGTAACTTCACCGTGCTCCTGCACATGTCTGGTGAGATCAGATACCAACTCGTAAGGCACATCGTTTTCACATATCTTACAATTCGCTACGAACTTATCAGAGTCTAATATATTGAAGTATTTCCACGTCGGATGCGCCTTTATGGTGTTCGATGATTCTCTGAAAATTTAAGTAGTTTTAGAATTTTGTTTAATCTGTAATACCTTGTTGTGTGGGTTTAATATACACTTCTGCCTAACCCTTTGAGGAATACATGCTTAATGATATGTATGACTGGCCTGTTGGTCTAGTGGTTAATGGCTCTGACTGCTAAACCGGAGGTCGTGGGTTGGATTCCCACCCAGGACAAATCTTTGTGTGATGAGCATAATCATTTGTTCTGTGTCTGGGTGAAATTTATCTATATTATATATTTGACGACCTGAGTGGCGCAGTGGCTAAGCGATTGGACTGCTGCGCTAGGGGTTGTGGGTTCGATTCCCGCACGGGACAAAAATTTGTGTGATCCACAGATGTTTGTCCCGAGTCGGGGTGTTTGTGTATGTGATATTTCATGTTTGTGAAACGCACCCACGATACAGGAGAAATTCCTAGTGTGGGGCGACGTTTTTTTAGAAAAAAAAAAAATTATGTATGTATTTAGAAATATATAATTATGTTTATCAGTTGTCTGGTTACTAAAATACAGGCTCTGCCTAGTTTGGGATCAGATGACCGTGTGTGAGTTGTCCCAAGATATATTATTATATTATATGCTTACACACACATTCCGCCAGTTATGTTATAGGTCCCAATGTAATAGGGGGCGAGCTGGCCATCAACCGGGCACAAATCCAGACTCCGTGCTGCTACTGAGAATTACCACACTAGGAATTTCTAGGGTGTCTGTGTATGTGATATTTCATGTTTGTGAAACGCACCTACGATACAGGAGAAATTCCTAGTGGGGCGACGTTTCTTTTTAAAGAAAAAAGAATCTAACAACTAACTTCTAAGCTATCACCTTGCATGATTAAAAAATTAAATAAACACACGTTTTTCACGACCGGCTTGCATCGGCCATGGTCGCAAGCTTACATGTGTTCCCGTGTCGTAATATAATCACTACATAGTATAAAACAAAGTCGCTTTCTCTGTCCCTATATCCCTATGTATGCTTAAATCTTTCAAACTACGCAACGGATTTTGTTGCGGTTTTTTTTAATAGATATAGTGATTGAAGAGGAAGGTTTATATGTATACAACACCCATTAAATAGTGGAGAAGTATTTTATACCCGTGCGAAGCCGGAGCGGGCCGCTAGTTTTGTTATAATTCTAAGGAATTTCTTTACCATAAATGAATTTAAACAAAGCACTCACTGTTCGGAGTCGCTGCTGTCACTACTAACGTCCGTGAAGTCACTGAAATCCCCATGTTTACGCTTCAAATGCTTCTGTAGATTGCTAGTGGACGATCTAAACGAATAATCGTTGTTACAGTAATTGCAGCTGGCTGTGAATGCGTCCTTCTTCTTGAAGTGCGCCCAAACAGATGAAATCCGTCTTCCGTCACTAAAATTACAATCATTACATAGTATAAAACAAAGTCGCTTTCTCTGTCCCTATATCCCTATGTACGCTTAAATCTTTAAAACTACGCAACGGATTTTCATGCGGTTTTTTTTAATACATAGAGCGATTGAAGAGGAAGGTTTATATGTATATAACATCCATTAAATAGTGGAGAAATATTATATACCCGTGCGAAGCCGGAGCGGGCCGCTAGTTCAATAATAAAGAGCAGGACATCCCCTTACCATCAAAGCTCAAAGCAGGACAGTTTGCGTTGAAAGCGAGACGCCGCCGCTACGTGCAGTGTAATGCGGCGTCTCGCTTTTATAACGAAACACATTAAGGACCTAAAAACCAACCTATTTAAGAAACATTCAAACAATTAAATTCAATTTAATTTGAGGGGTTTAGCGCTGTATGCCGAGATACAGGATACTTCCTAGTTCGGCTACAGATGCTCCCGCGTTATGTATGTACTTTTAAAATATTAGCCCCTAAGTTATTGTAATTAAACTAGTGTACTGTTTTTTGGAGAAATAAAAATTATTATTATTATTCAAAAGATTTTTTGGTTAAACGTTATTATTCCGTCTCAGATTTCATGAATGATAGAAGTATTCGTTAGTTTTATTGGTTTTGATTCTAATTTTATTTTTATCTTTTTTGGACACTCTTACCTTTACCTTCTACCTTTATCACTCCTATAAACAAGGTTAAATTTAAATGTTGTCCGTCTGTCTTTTGTAAGAAAATGTACATTATTTTTATAAATTTGCATGCCTACTGGGTAGAACATAGAGCTAAACTAACCTAACCTAACATCTAAATGATCAGCTATGTTCAGCGAATAAAGATTTTATTATTTACTAGCGGCCCGCTCCGGCTTCGCACGGGTATAAGATATATATTATAAGTATTTCTCCACTATTTAATGGATGTTATTATACATATAAACCTTCCTCTTCAATCACTCTATCTATTAAAAAAAACCGCATTAAAATCCGTTGCGTAGTTTTAAAGATTTAAGCATACATAGGGATATAGGGACAGAGAAAGCGACTTTGTTTTATACTATGTAGTGATCACAACGTAAACTGTCCTGCTTTAAGAGTTCAGTATAAGAGGGCAGTCAATAAATATTTGAAACATCTACATTTTAATAGCTTATCAATAGATAACCTAGAGATAGGCCGACTACGAGCTTTGCTGATTCCGAGTTTTGCCGACTAGGTTCCGGATGTCAGCTACCTCCATACCAAATTTTATCAAAATTGGTCCAGCCGTTTGTGCGTGAGAAGTAACAAACACACACACTTACAAAATTTCAAGAAATCATGTTATTGATTTAATCACTCTATTTTTAGCGTAAAAATGTAAGTAAATATCTGTAAAGTAAGGCCGACTAGCGACTAGTCGGCGACTAATCGCAGAGTTTACCTAAATAGAGCCGAATAGTCGGTCAATAGTCGGCACATCTCTAGTCGTAATTCAGGCCAAGCCTATTGCCCTGTACTAGGCACAAGTTTATTCCTCGTGCTGCTATTAAAAATTACGTTAGCACTAAAAATACCAATGACACTGCCCGACTCGGTAATCGAACTCAGAGTCTTACGCTCAGCAGTCGAGCTTCCCGACAAGATCAACAAGGCAGTATCCATATATTAATGATTCGTTACAGAGTTCCTATAACCACCTTCTGACTCCATCATCAGACCAGTTTGAAATTACCATAATATTGTATTGTCACCGAACCTACATAAGTATGCAAAATTTCATTTCAATCGGATGTCAAGAAGTGGTGCTAATTTAGATTGCAAGATTTAACCTAAAAATACTAACATAAATTGATAAAGGAAATTTGAAAAATGATGGACACGAGCGGGATTCGAACCCGCGACCTTCGCCGATCCGTGGCGCTGCTCTAACCAACTGAGCCACCGTGTCGCTGCTCGCATCCATCGAATTTAAAGTTCCCTTTTTAGTATTTACGTCTTAAGGGTGACGTCAAGTATTATCTGTTGGAATCTATGATTACCAACTCAGTGTTATACCTTTACAGCTATAAATCACTGAAACGATAATACCAACCCAAATTTATATGACTTTTGGTGCCATTTTAGCATGTTGCCCATGCTTCAAGATTCAAGCTTAGCATGGGCAACATGCTAAAATGGCACCAAAAGTCATATAATACTAACATACCCATAGATACTCAAACAAGCATTGCAAGTTAAAGAAAAGCTTGTATGAATTACTATTATTCCTGCAAATAGATTAATATTCGTAACTATAGTTATTTTACCGTTTAATCCATACTAATATTATAAATGTAAAAGTAACTCTGCCTGTTACTTCTTCACGTCTTACGCTGGACGGATTTTGATGAAAAATGGCATGTAGAAAGTTTAAGACCCAAAAAACATAGGCTACGTTCTTTATAGGGGTTAACGCGAGGGAAGACACGAGCAAAAGCTGTAAATATAATACTAACCAACAATCTAAATTAACGCGAGCGAAGCCGCGGGCACAAGCTAGTTTTATATAAACGAAGTAGTAGGTAATATCTATTTTACTATGTACGATTTAAATATTAGGTACCTAAAAATTGTTACTAGCATTATATACAATACAACCATATTTTAATAGTATCGCCCCATATTACAGTCTATTCACAATAAGTTTCACTTTCAACTTAATGGCAATAACAATTACTATATTATTTACTGTAGCTTGTTCATTATTACCTCTATCGGGTGTCCCTATACGGCTTAAAACTAAAAAACAAGCAATCCTTTTCGTATCCATGTACTTATATTGTTATAAATACAACAGATACATATGCTAATACTAAAGTAACATCAACAATATCTGTGAACAGGAATAGTGTCGATAATAACCTCAAAACTCATGAATTTAAGACTTATTCTTAGCACCGAGCAAAATGTACGGAGTATGGAACAGTTACACATAGATATCTATTAGAAAACATAAGAATTGAAGTAGAATAGGCAAGTATAGGATTAGTGTTAAATATTAGGTATAGAATAAAATCACTATAATACTTACCGCTCCATGTTGTATTCACTGAAAGCGTCACTTGCACTTCTCTCTGTCAAACGGTAGTGTTGCCAGTAGAATGATTTAAATTAATACCACTCGTTCTCTTCGCCATATTTATTATTCGCATAAACACTGTTTATTATCTAGATAAAATTGAGTATTTTTGTTGATTATTTTAAAGATAATTTTAATTATGAAAATATTATTCTTTAATGAATTTTTGGTGTAATTGTAAGCAGTTTTGTAATATGTAAGAAAAAGAAAAAAAAAGTTTTATATTATAAATAAGGGTTTTTTTTTTCAATTAAATAAAAATACTGTTTTAATCGCCTGATAAAGTAATAATAATAGTTGCATATAAATTCTACCACGTTGGTAGTAATGCGTTTGTAATGTTTCAAGACGTTCCAATAGTGTAGTGTGGTAGTACCAAAAAAATAGTGACGTACCTACATAATTTACAATAAGTATATATATAAATAATATTTATATATAATAAGTATACAATAATAATTTACAATAAGTTTGCGTGTTTTTCTAATATTTTCATAACCAAGAGTGTAAGAGTATGTACTTTTTAATGCTATTTGTTTAATTTAGCTTCAGATACATAGAATATACTTTATATATTAAAGTATTTGTTTTTGGATGTATATATTATGTTGTTTAAATTATGAGTTTTAATGTTGGTAGTATAAAAAATCGAGTATATATACTATAATGTAAATTTATTTGTTAAATAAACTTAGTAATTAAAATATTGGCTTCGTTGTCGCTTATTTTCTATTTGTTATAGTACAATAATATAGTATTATGCTATTATGGAAGGTTTATTTAGTCTGTTCTACCGATCATGATCTCTATTGTATTGACGACATTACTGATATGTGATGACAGCGGTAAATACGTTTCGGTTGATTGTCTAACGTTATGAATTGAATTTAAAGTATTACAAAATATTAGGTTCTTGATTGAATAGTATTTGAGTTAGATATTATATGATTTGATCATATGACTGCCTCGTTGGTCTAGTGTTTGATAAGCGCGACTGCTGAGCATGAGGTCCAGGGTTCGAATCTCGGGTGGGGAAAGTTTTAGGTACTGGTTTTTCCATTAGGTAATTCTCAGTAGCAGCACGGTGTCTGGATTAGTGCACGGTTGATGGCAAAAGGCTCGCCGCCTATTACATTGGGACCTATAACATAACTGGCGAATGTGGGTGTACTACATTTTTATACTTTCGGGAAATACAGATGTGATGTTATGTTGAGTTAGATATTGCATGATATAGAATATGCCACAACCCCACCGCTCTTTCCCTGCAATCGTTCGTGAGGATTTTTCTCTTCTGAATTGGTTTTTACTTTGCCACATAGCTAAAACGGATAGAAGACACAATAAAACTATTTTTACGGATTTTATCGCGTTTGTATCTAGATATTTGGTTCCGACGTTTCGAATCCTTTACAGCATTCGTGGTCACCGTAAAAATAGTTTAATTTCAATGTCTAATATTCGCGTGAGTGATAGAAATCTTTAAGTTAGAAGACAGTTTAATTACAAAACAGTAAAAACCGACCTCTATAAGTATAAAAACCACGTATCAAAACCAAGGATAATTATTCGTCAGAGTTTCGGCCAAACCCGACGCGGTAGTGACGTACCCCACGTACGCCGGAACGCCCGCGTCACGCGCTATGACGCGCTCCTTACGTCACAATGGCAGTGTCGTAACATCACTATGTAACACAACGACCTGGATTTTGGGAAAGTTCGCGAATTTATGTATCTGTTACTGTAACTATTTTTGAATGATTATTTGCTTTTTTTTTTAAGCGTGTCCCCATTCCGAATAGTGTTAACGTGGAGGCGTTATCAGGTACCGTACTTTTGCGACTCAGCTACCGCGCTGATTTACAAAGTTAAGCTGCACGTGGTGCGGTCAGTTGTTGGATGGGTTACGGTTATTAACACTATATAGCTATAGATAGCTACAGCGCAGTTGATCTGGAGGTTAAGCAGTGCTTAGTGCGGTTCTTTGTGGATGGGTCGACGGTGTTTCTTCCATGCCTTGAACAGCATGTTATAATACCATGGTTACCGCGCCTGCCCCCTTCCCATCAACCCTTAATGCCCCCCCCTAGACAAGTGAAAAACTCTTAACGAATAGAATGATAAACGTATGGGGATGACATAATGTTTCGACTATGTTATCGATGACACGTGTCATTCCCATACATTTATCATTCTATTCCATTTCTATTCGTCAACCGTTTTGCCACTTGTCTAGGGGGCAGGACAGTTTACGATGTGGAAGTGAGACACCGCTATGTACAGTGTAATGCGGCGTCTCGCTTCCACAACGTAAACTGTCCTGCTATAACAGTTTATGGTAAGGTGGCCGGGCTCTCCGGTCTTACCTGTATTCACACACTTATGCACTATAATATCTACTGCACCTAGTTTCACAAATATATAGTTAAGAAAGAGGCGATGATCGTCACGCTTGTATTCTCTAAGGAGGTAGGCAGGGGTTACAATTCTAAGAAACGTCTGACTACTTTGGGATTTGGAATAGTGCCGAATGACAATAGGCTCGGTTCTTATTACATGTGGGAATTAGTCTTCCGGCCTGTGTGTGTGTGTGTGTGATATTTAGAGGATTAGTGCTCGTTGATCACAGGTCTGCCTACGTTTTTACACGACTACCCATAAAAAGGAGTGTAATGTTTTCAGGGTTCATGTATGTATGTATGTGAGTTTCTTTATTCCACTATAACTTCTGAATGCCTGAACCGATTTTGACGTATGGAGTGTTGTTAGTATCCGTACACTATCGAGTAACATAGGCTATAAACAAATGAAACAAATAAAAAAATAGCATTTAAAAATTAAATAACACGACTGCCATGACAAAAAAACGAACTAAAAAGTGAATAAAAAAATAGGTATAATTAAAAAAATTAAAAACCACGAGAGCACATGACATGGCAGTCGTGTTTTTAATTTTTATTAAAAAAACAGACGTAGTATAAAAACACAAATCCAAGCGATTGGCCGAAGATCGAGCTCAGTGGCGTGTCATAGGAGAGGCCTATGTCCAGCTGTGGACGTAGATAGGCTGATGATGATGATGAAATCCAAATGTATGGTTGAAGTTGAAACTATGTTCCGCGGTTATGATGACAATTTCAACGATACCTCATACATCTAAATCGGTTCAGCCATTCAGAAGTTTTGATGGAATAAAGAAACTGACATACAAACATGAACCCTGAAATCATTACACTCCTTTTTGTGCGCAGTCGGGTAAAAAATGGCCGTCATTTGTTTCGATATTCAAAGCGGGAGCATTTAAATTCAAGATGGCGCTTCACGTCACTTTTAGACGTCACATCGTACGATCTCATTATCGTATTTATAACCTAAAACTTGTTTTTTTCTAAACGTAGTAAACGCAATCATTATAAACTATGTCACCCAGAGATTGTTATTACTTGAAAAGAGTTTAGCTATTAGTAGACGTTTTTAAATTGAGTTACAGGAATTTTCTCCTATTTATTTGGGTCGGAGCGCAAAATCTATCTGCTTGGGTCCAATATTGGTTATTGGTGTGATCTGCAGATGTTTGACCAAAGTCTGGCCTACGTGCCTGTGTTAAACATAACACAACATCACGCCTGTATTCCCCGAAGGGGTAGGCAGAGGTGTACATATAGTACACCCACATTTCGCCAGTTATGTTGTAAGTCCCAATGTAATAGGGGGCGAGCCTATTGCCATCAACCGGGCACAAATCCAGACTCCGTGTTGCTACTGAGTTTTACCTAATGGAAAACTCAGTAACACTTTGCCCGACCCGGGATTTGAACCCAGGACCTCTTGCTCAGCAGTCGCGCTTAGCGACCACTAGACCAACGAGGCAGTCTGTGTTAATTCATGCCTATTAGTTCTGCTTCTTATCGTATGGTTGATGAACAATCTGTTGTCAGATTTTAAACCGAATGTAGGCCTCTGACATGGCTTTACACACCGTTGAACAATCTCTCAGGTGTGCTGGTCTCCTCACGGTGTTTTCCTTCACCGTTATTAGCAACTGATAACTAATTTATAGTACGCACATGAATACGAAAAGTCATTGGCGCGTGCCGGGTTTTTTAACTTGCGACCTTTGACTTGGCTGTCCAACGGTCATACCACTCGGCTATCTATAATGTATGCCTATTAGTCACCAAAGGAGATTGAAGAGACATTCTTAGTGTGGGCCAACAAATTACAACGACTACAAAAGTCGAGAATCTATAGTATAAATAGAATGCGATGTGTCATATGAGTATGTATGTATGTTTCCAATAGACTCCAAAACGGCTGGAGAAATTTTGATAAAATTTTAAGGCAATTTGAGATTAACCCAGCGGGAGGTCCTGTGATATCAACGGTTTTTTTAATGAAAGCCTGGGCGACTGTAACACCTCTTTGAATACCTACATTGTACACCATATTTTAGCAAGCTTTGTTATAAAAAAAACGTCGCTCCAGACTAGGAACTCCTCCTGTATCGTGGATGCGTTTCACAAACATGAAATATCACATACACAAACACCCAGACTCGGGACAAACATCTGCGGATCGCACAAATTTTTGTCCCCTGCCGGACGCAAACCCTCAACCCTTAGCGCAGCGGTCCAATCGCTTAGCCACTCCGCCAATTAGTTCTTCAATTTAAATTATTTCTTATTTTAATGCTATAAACTGCCCGGTTAATGGCAATAGGCTTGTCCCCATTAAATTAGGACCTAACATTACTAGCAAAATGTATGTACCTACTATACGCCTCTGCCTACCCCGTCGGTGAATACTGAATACAGGCGTGATGTTATGTCAGTAGCAGGTCTTGGACTCTTGCCAATCGACGCTTGTACCGAGGACAACAACTATGAAGTGTCAATGAACTGTACAAGGGCGCCATTGTTACCACTGCACTTCACCATCACAGGATAACCACCCTTATTGCGTATAAAATAGAGACGAGTCTAGTCTGATGAATTATGTCATTGAGTAATTGTTATGACGGTTGACGCATGCGGTGCAGTGTTCTGTAACTGGACGGGAGAATTAAAATCCCTTTTGATACATATGTATATTATGCGTACAATAAATTAGTTATCAGTTGCTAAAAACAGTGAAGGATAACATCGTGAGGAAACCGGCACACCTGAGAGATGTTTCAACGGTGTGTAAAGCCATGTTAGAGGCCTACAGGCGGTTTAAACTCTGACACCAGGTTGTTCATCAACCATACGATAAGAAATAGGCCTATAGGACTTACTAGATTGCGTTACTCACTTCGGAGAATTAGTTTGTTTATGTATCAATACTTAAAAGACATTATAAAAATAACTAAACCTTGTTAATAAGTTTTTCCCACTTAAAAACGAATAAAAATAAAAACTTATTACGGTCGCATTTGGCACATAATGATACGAACATTTTGAACGAATGAACATGTGACGCGTCCAGAAATAACCACAACTCGTATTCCTAAAGCCGTGAGCATGTATGAATAATAATAATAATTTCATTTATTTGCCTGAAACATGGTGGTACGGATCTTATAATGATAAATGATTTTATTTCTGCAAATAGGTTTTTAAAAAACACTTTTACACGTCATTTTTTATATACTAGTTAGAATGATGGTGTCGGCATTTCCTAACTGACTACCTCTGAGAAGAAATGCCGAAACAAACTCAGGGGTCAATGTCTCTTTTTAAGTATATACAAACGTAAGTTTGTGTGAGAACAATGTAGGTCGTCCGAGATGGTTTTTTTTTAAGAAAAAAATCCAATGCCGGCTTGAGTCGACCTGTCCTGACAGACGCCCCGTCTCGTACCATCTGCAGGACATTTGGGTAGGCCGTGTGAGATACTCAAACCGTCAGACAAATAATATAGAGAAAAGTTAAAAAAAAAAAATCCTACATTATTCTCACACTTACAAGTAAAGTTATAACATTAAAAATATAATTACATGTCAATATGTACAATGTAGGTAGCCTGAGATGGTTTTTTGATGAAATAACCAAAGCCGGAATGAGTCGACCTGTCCTGACAGACGCCCCGTGACCCCGTCTCGTACGGCGTACCATCTGTAGGACATTTGGGTAGGCCGTAAAAAAATGACTCAAACCGCCAGTAATACATCATGAAGAATGAGATAGGAGTGAATAAGGTGAAAGAAGTAGCCGGGATCGTAGTAAATGGAAATCCGTGGTTTCTGCCTACCCCTCTGAGAAACATGTATTTATGCAAGCAATCTGCAATTATGCAGTGACCATAAGTGTTATTTTTAACCAAACTATTATTCTAAAATAATTTTCAAAATCGGTCCACAATTGACGGAGAAATCGTTAGCCATACTTACATAAGTAGTCTTAGTAGAACGTCCTCCTTATTGAAGTCGATTAAAACTACGATAGTACTCTATGTTTGTATGTTACACTTTCACAGCTAAACCTCTGGGTAAAGTACTGAAGCGATTTCGATAAAATTTGGTACTGAGTAAGCTTGAATCCTTAGAAAGGATACAGGCTTAATTTTAGTCCGAAAAATGTACTGTGCAAACTGCAAGCTTGAAAGTTAAACCAGAAAAGACACCAAGCTACTTAGTTTCCCGAAAAAAATACGATAAAATTTTCCACGTAGACGAAATCGCGGGAGAATTCTAGCGTTTATAATTAAATTCTTCAAAACATATTTTCTTCGTCCCACGAGAATCGCGAGCTATTTCTGGCAACATTACACTTCGAGATGAAAGGCTATGTTTAGCTTGTTTTTATCGTAACAACGTGTTGAATCATTTCTAAAAGATAAAAATATAATTGTATCATCTTTAGAGCGGTCCACGAACGGAAATTCGGAGTCTGTTTTCGGATAACCGATTCAGAACGGTTCTTCGTTGATTCGCACAGATTTATAATATTTGTTGTATAGATTTTTTTCTAGATTTCTAATATATTCACAAAGTGCATCCAGGTGACCTGTAATACAGGTATTTAATAAAAATTAAAACCTACAATAGCCACCAGCTCTCGCAATGTGATCTAGAATTCGTTTTTAATCATGTACCCCATTTGTGACAGAAATAAAGAATCATGTTGTTATTATTTGTTGCTTTAAAGTTTATTTTCCACTGTAACAGCTGAGCATAAAGTACGGCGTTAGGTTCCGGGTCGGGCAGTCTTATTGGGATTTTCCATTAGGTAATTCTCAGTAGCAGCACGGAGTCTAGATTCGTGTTTGCTACTAGCAATAGAGTCGATTAAACAACCGTGTACAAAAGTACACCTCTGCCTACCCCTTCAGGGCATACAGGCGTGATGTGATATAACCATATGATGATCGCCTGATAATCTTTCCGCACACATCTCGAATTCTCGATATTCTGACAAGTAAACAACAAAAACATACGTCAAATGTGACATAAATGTCAAAAATAATAACACAAAAATATGTCAAACCTAAGATATAATACGATCATGTATATTATTGTGTCAAGCTCCTCAACGATACACACATAAGTATCCAACGGCGTTCAGGAAGCTTCTAGAGCGCTCCATCGACCGGTCAGACGCATTTGATAGCGTTATTAACCTCGCCACAATACAGATAAAACATTAGAAGGCCGACTCGAATTCAAAATCTATATTTATGCAATTGAATTGCTGTTCGTTAGTCTCGCTAAAACTCGGGAACGGCTGGACCGATTTGAGTAACTTTGGTCTTAAAATATTCGTGGAAGTCCAGGTTTAAATGGCTAGTGTCATCTAAAATTACAGGCGCATATGAGACTTTGAGATGCTAGTTACACGGTTTCAAAAATGTCGTTCCTATAGAGAAGGACCGGCAAGAAACTTCAATGGTTACTCTTTTGTATGCAGGCATAATAAGTTTATATTAGAAATATATTTTTAAAGACAAGCTTTTAAAATAGCTTTGCTCAAAATAGAAGACGATTTGACGAAGCCCAAACACGATGGGATTGCGTCATATTGTTACAGAGTTCGCACGCCGTGTGGTATCCAGCCTAGAATTGACCACCCCCTTTCCTCCCGTGGGTATCGTAAGAGGCGACTAAGGGAAAATTCAAAAGATGGGCAGCAGAGTCTTCTGTAACTTGACCACCAACACTGCGGTCCTCAAGCCGCTTGCCACGCGTGGGGATTATGCCCCCCACCCTTCTAAATGGGGGAGGCCTTTGTTCAACAGTGGACATCTATCGGCTGATGATGAATGAAGATGTTACAGAGTTCCTATGACCACCTTCTGACTACATCATCAGACTAGCACAAAGTACCATATTATTGTATTGTGACAAAACCTTTATAAGTATGCACAATTTCATTTGAATCGGATGACAAGAAGTGGTTCCAATTTAGATTGTAACATTTGACCTAAACAAACCCACATTTGCAACCATTGCAAGTTGAATAAGCTTGAAAAAAGTAATACAGTGACAAAACTCGTTAAATTATTATTTAATAGGCCTTCTGTCATCTATTTTCATCACGCAACGGCTCACTGATAACACGCTAACTAATTGGGTTATTTTATCAGATTACGAATTTACGACACATAAAATTTAATTATTCGTATAATATTATGTAGTATTATGGATTGAATGGAATTTTTTAACCAAACATGGTAACGTTTATCGTAGACCAGGTAAGTTTAAGATTATTTATACTTTTTCCCCCATGCTTTTATATATAACTTATACATAAGAAACGTATAGGCAGAGGTGTATACACCCCAATTTCAACAGTTATAGGTCTCAGTGGGCGAGCCTATTGCCAATAATCGAGCACAAATCTAAACTCCGTGCTGCTACTGAGAATTGAACCTAGGACTAATGAAGATTAAAATAATTAATAAATAAAGAAAAAGTTTTCTCATTTGAAACTACTGAGTTCGAAAGCGTTACCATAGACAAGAATTGACATTAGTTTTGTCAGATTAAAAAGAGGTCTCATAACTAATAATATAATAATGTCTTGGGACAGCCTACACACGGTCATCTGATCCCAAACTAGGCAGAGCCTGTATTATGGCAACCAGACAACTGATAAACATACTTAAATTTTTCTAAATACATACATAATATAGATAATTTACACAGAACAAATCATTATGCTCATCACACAAATATTTGACCTAGGTGGGAATCGAACCCACGACCTCCGGTTTAGAAGTCAGCGTCACTAACCACTAGACCAACAGGCCAGTCGAACTATAGGTATTTTATTTATAAATTAATTAATAATAATAATGAAAATAAACAAGGAAACCAGTCACACTGCGGAAGTTAATCCTTCCTTATTCGTGAGGGCGACATGACTTCCTATTATAATAAAATAAAAGCGGTCGCAAAATGGCGTCTTATAAGATATGCGCGCCAAAATATACGTAGTACAGTGGCAGTTGGAAGGGGCAGGCCTTGAAACGTATTGCGACGTAATTACAGTCCTCTGGAGAAGTGGCTAAAGAGAAGAATAGAATAGATATATCGAAGAAATTTTCCGAGTCGGCGTTAAATTCATGTGGTATTTCAAGTCTATAAAATAACGCCCACGATACAGGAGAAATTCTTAGCGTGGGCGATAGTTATGCACGAACATTTTCAACTCTAAAAGTGATAAAGTAACCTTAAAAAATAATCTATAGACATTATACATAAAATAGTAACAGTCTATAACGTTCCCACTGTTACAAAAGCCTCTTCTCGTATAGAGAAGGATTGAGCATTGATCACCACGCTAGCTCACTGCGGGCGATTTCAGATAATTAAATCCAGGTTTCCTCACGATGTTTTCCGTCACCGTTAGTCAGTGTCTTAGAATATCTAAGAAAGTATTAATGACATTGAAAAAGTCACATTGATACGTCTTGCTTTTAAACCTGCAACCCTGTGAATACAAATCCGGTATGTCGACCAGGCCACTACAACTTATACTGCCACTCACTTTGCCGGACCCGGGCATCGAACCTCGGACATCACGTTCATCAAAGTGCAATTTGCGTAATAGTGTAACAACATAATTATTAACTTTGTGGCCTACCTAGCTAATAAACGAAGAAAAACAAACAATAATAACGAATAAATAGCTACCCTAGCTTATCCGTTGTCTATGGGTATTAAATAGCTAAAAGCTATGGTTGATAACATAGCTAATAGCTTTTCACCTAGTTATCCATTCGTTGTCCACTATAGTTATTAGATAGCTCAAAGCTATAGTTGACAACATAAATCTTGTAGCTATTCTAATGACAGCGTTTAGTAGCTTTACGATCGACAAGTAAACGTATTTACCGACAGTTTATTCAACCAAAAACGTATTTATATTTAACCAATCACATATTTAAAGGCGAAGGTTTGTAAGTGTGTTTGTGCGTTTGTGACCTCTTCACGCTCAAACGGCTGGACCGATTTTGATAAAATTAGGTATGGAGGTAGCTGACACCCTGGATTAACATATAGGCTACTTTTTATCCCGTAAAAATGTAGCGGGTAACACTGCTAAGTGTAACTAGAAAACTTTAACCAATACAACAGAATTTATCAATTTAGATTCAAGCTTAGCATGGGCAACATGCTAAAATAACACCAAAAGTCAATGCTATAGAAGTCAAATTCGGTTGAACAGACTACAAATAGCTTCCTAAAATACTAATGATTAATAAGTGAAGTATTAGGGTAATTAGTACGACATACTAATACTTAATATAAATGAAGTATAGTATATGTACAAAATACATGATACTGATGAAGTATTAGTACAACCTTCCTGAATAAATACTTGTTTTAGTAATAAATTGAGTATTTTATTGGAGTAATAGAGTTAATATATTAATATTTTCAACTAGTATTTAAGCACTTACCGTTTGTAGGTTCGACAGTTTTGGAACTCGTTGCTATCTTGTTCGACAGTTTATTATAACGAGCCATAAATTCTTGATAAGCAGCTTTATGTTTGATTTTCAAATGGCCCTTAAGGTTAGTTATTGTGGTCTTATATGAGAATCGGCGGTAACAAAGATTGCAATATGCAAGTTTCCTGTTTCTATCGTCATCTTTTTGAAAGTATTCCCAAAGAATCAAATTGTTCGAAGACATTTTCATGTTAACGTACTCTTCAAGATTCTTACAGTATCGCCGTTAGGTTCTGCAGTTTTGTTTCTTCAAAACACAAGAGCTCAAAACCTGCTATTTATATGTGATAAATAACTCACTATCACAATACTTATATTAAAAAATGACAATAAAACCTTTGACAGTTGAAATAACCTCAAAATGTTTCACTCTATATAATTTTTACACCCGATTAGTTATAACACACTTTTCTATAGTTTCTATCCACATTACACACTTCAGTTTCACGAAAACAAGTTATTTATTAGCTTTTTAATTATAATAATAGCGTTTGACAGCAGAACACGTTACGAGCGTGACTAAACCAACGCGTCGATAGTCGATGTCAGCTTTCGTTGTGACATTTCACGAATATTTAAAAAGTTCGACGACTCCCTTACATCCATAACAAGAAAAGCATTTTCAATTCGGACGG
The DNA here is from genome assembly GCA_905340225.1 of Abrostola tripartita. NCBI lineage: Eukaryota > Metazoa > Arthropoda > Insecta > Lepidoptera > Noctuidae > Abrostola > Abrostola tripartita. The sequence goes on along the minus strand of HG996513.1, from coordinate 6,638,060 downwards.
TTAACCAAGCCGCTATTTATACGTTGCTAAAATAAGAAGGTCGAACGTTACAAGATTATGGAATCAAACATTGACTTCGTATTTTATTCGGATAATATGCGCTTGGTTCTACAAGCTGGCAGGCTAGATGGCATCAGTGTCATTCTCGTTGTGTTATCATGATAAAGCAGTTTGATTTAGCAAGTTTGATAGTTGTTGGTAGCTGATTCTATGCTATTAAAGCTACCAACGTTTTTCTTTAGCAATCATATTATAGCATGGTTATTTCGAAAGCTTTCTAGTAGCTTGTTAGCGCTGCGAACTGTCAAGCTTCTCGATGTAATGGCTATTATCATAAGTCAGTAATAATAAAAACAACATGTCTGCCGCGTCGAAGAGAAAGGCGACGTTGCCGTTCCGTGCACGCCGCGCGCCGGGTCAAATGGGACAGGCTGAATAGGGTGGCAACTACTTTTGAAAACATTACGATTTTATTTTCGATACAACAATCAGTTTTCATTGATTATATTCACGTAGGTAGGTAATTGTTTACTGTTTTAATACTAAAATAGAATGTGTGTAGTTCTGTTATCGGGGATACGAAAATAATTATGATAAGTGAATACATGACATACAGTTTTTTATTAATTTTGTCGTTCAAATACCGGATATTACAGTAATTCCTTTAGTTTGTATTTTCTTTTAAAACGTCACCCCGCACTAGGAATTTCTCGGTGCGTTTTACAAACATGAAATATCACATATTTAAACATCCAGACTGGGGACGAACATCTGCAGATCACACAATTTTTTGTCCTGTGAGGGAATCGACCCAATCCTTAGCGGAACAGTCCAATCGCTTAGCCACTGCGCCAATCAGGTCTTGTAAATTATTACTTTAATACCATGTGTATAACTGTATACCTATCGAACTCTGAATTTGGGATATCTACAATTCTACATCGCATTTATTTATACACACAACAACATAAGTAATTAACTCTACGTGAATTAGGGAACTTATGGGAGCTCCCCTAGACAAGTGGCAAAACGATTGACGAATAGAAATCATATGTTATCAGGGATGACACATGTCATCGATAACATAGTCGAAACATTATGTCATCCCCATACATTTATTTATCATTCTATTCGATTTCTTTTCGTCAACCGTTTGCCACTTGTCTAGGGGGGGCAGTGTTATTAGCAGTCGCGCTTGGCGTCCTCTAGACAACAACAGAGGCAGTCAACTTTTGACTCACTTATTTGGTCCAGTTAAGATGATCCTGTTGGCTCGGGCTATCAACCATGTGGAAGATACCCGGTCTTTTAAAAGACTTACTTGGAAATAGGTCCAACACGCAGAGGCCCGTTGAGAACTTTAATCTTAAAGGAAATGGGACACCAGCTAGTGATAACACAACTGCTCTATATACGGACAGCCTAAAGTCCCCAGAAATGCAGGCCTATTGTGAAATATGTATAATAAAATGATTGATTTAGTCTATGGTTTTAGGATTTTTCGAGGATTCGATAATTAGTTTTTTGCTGATAGAAACGGCGTCTGCCTTTTAACAAAAATATTCTCCGTATTAGTATACTACTTATACTTATTTTGCTGTGCCTTGAACTTTAATTATAATTATAGTTTGCTTTGAATAAACTTGTAAAATAATGTTATACTGCAGAGTTTCTAAAAATACATTTAAAGGATATATGAGACGGAACGTTATTTGTTTTAAATGCTTTTTTATTTAAATTAACAAATAGCATTGTAGCTAACTGTGCTTTTTTGCTATCGGAATGACTCTTGAGTGCTACAGGTTGAATTAATGATAAAAAGGTCTCTCTCATGTAGACACTTTTCAAGTAAGAAGCAAAGAAGTTGAATAAGACCTAGGATTCTTGAAGTTTCTTGCTAGTTCTCGATCGAAACGACACGTTTGACGAATTGTAAGTGTTTTTTTAAGCTTAGATGTATTAAAAATATATCTATGTATTCAGCTCTATTTAAACAACCATACCTAATCAAAACGTAGAAAAATCTAGACTCAACCTTGGCAATCACACAGCTCCCAATAAAAACTTCCATAAAAACATTGCACAACATGATTATTCTAAAACCATAAAAAACCATTCCGCTTAATATACCTACCTATTAGTATTGTAATTTAGTTTTTCTAACATCATTAGTTTCAAGGCCAAACAAAATGGTGGCGTCGAAATGAGACGTATTTTCTGTAAATTTGTAGTTAGGTACCTATTGTGAATGGAAAATCCCATCGAAGGATATCGGGGGGACTTTTGAATTTGAAATTCATATTCGTCAATGTAGAAAAAGGACTTTTTGCTGTTATAATGTCTTCTTTGACCGAAATTTAGTTACCACCGATCTCAAGCAAGTCTGGCTAACGCTGGAGATATTATTACGCACAAGTTTGTGAACAAGGTGATTTCTCTATTCCCTTACACATATTAATACAACTCACATACATAAAAACACGCCTGTTTACCAATGTGGTTGTGAGAGGCCACGGATTTCCATTAGCATGATCCTGGCAATCCTGGCATACTCATACTTTGGCCTATAAAGTCCTTGACTAATTTTAATTCATCTGATAGGTTGTTTCAAGATTTATGTCACGTTTTATTTACTGCAAATGTCAAATCAAAATAAAACAATACCTAAGTTTAAATTCTAGGTACCTACGCTAATATTGTTATTTCTCTGGAACTTAAATACTTACGTGTAGCGAACACGTATACGTTCTTTAGCGCGTCAGTGGTCTCAAATCGTGTCAAACCAAACCGGTTTGACTTTGTAAAGCTTTATTTTCTTCGCAAAAAGTTCTTATGTAACTGTCCTAAGACTAGTCCGCATACGGGTTACATAATATCAAAGCTTAGAATTCTATATAATACATAGGTAGCTGTCTGTGCTTAAGTGCTCGATGGCTCGAGAAATTACAATAGGCGTGCTATTGTCCTACTATTTCCTAGTGCTATAGCTGAGAAGAAATGGCGATATAAACATCCCACCAGCACAATCTCTTCACAATTTGACTGGCCTGTTCTAGACGCTGACTTCTAAACCGGAGGTCGTGGGTTCGATTCCCACCCAGGACAAATCTTTGTGTGATGAGCATAATGATTTGTTGATTTGTTCTGTGTCTGGGTGTAAATTATCTAAATTATGTACGTATTTAGAAATATTTAAGTATGTTTATCAGTTGTCTGGTTGCCATAATACAGGCTCTGCCTAGTTTGGGATCAGATGACCGTGTGTGAGCTGTCCCAAGATATTAAAAAAAAAAAAAAAATAGATTATTAAGTAATAACTGTAGAAGACTGACTGTAGAAGGACCGATTTAGAATACAATTGCTTTTCGTCCACGGCAAGCAAATCTTAAGGGACGACAAACCCCGAGTGAGCCCGATACATGGCTATTTCTGATGGATTAGGACCTTGGATTAGCACAGATCCATGATTATCTACGTCGAAATTCTTAACGATACAGGAAGGTAGTCTAGTGATGGTATAGTTCCCGTCACCTATTCCAATCTATTGTGGTTTATAATTAAGTGTAATTGTTTTCTTGTAGAATTATTAGGCAGACAAGGGGCTTCACTAACATCACCACTGTGAGAGTGCTATATGACGCGCTAGTCAGGAGCCATTTGGAACATAGTGCAGTCATATGGGCTCCTCATGAAGACAAATACAGGTCTATGTTAGAGAAGGTACAGAATAAGTTTACCCGGTATTTGTATCTGAAGCTTTATGGAGTTTACCCTTTTTACCCGCTAATGTACCCCACGCTATTCGTATTAGGCATGGTGGGGTATAATAAATTACAAGTGCGGCGGGAGTTCGCGTTTGTTGTATATGTAGTCAAACTGTTACGAGGTATGGAACACAATCCTGGTATACTCCGGCGCTTAAGTTTGTGTGTGCCAGACCGGTATGTCTGGAGGAGGATCCGACCGCCATTGTTGTGCGTGCCTACTGCTAGGACGAATTTACTGGCGAAAACACCACTAGTCTGCATGATTCGACTAATCAATTTAATTGGCGAAAAAATTGACGTATTTACGTGCCCTTTGAGTGAGCTCGCAAAGGTTTCCTTACTTATTTTATGTTATCGATTTTAAATATTATTGTTTTTTCTAATAGGAGTAAGTTCTTCTGTTACTTTATTTATATGTGCTATATGTTTTTATTATTTAAGTTTTTATTTAATTAGTGTTAATTATTTTTTATGTAAGGTCACTATTGTATTGGGGCATGCCTGTAAAGATAGTGGTTAAGGATGATAATAAATAAATAAATAAATAAATAAATAAATTATAGGTACTTTACTAGTTACGTAACACGTTGGAAAAGTCTGAAATTCAAATAATTAAGTTAACGACCAGCGTTCTTTTCCTGTGGCGGGAATTATACGTCCGTCACTATACGGTCAACCTCGTTAAAGACAATCTCTACAGCATGACAAGTTTGATGACAATTGGCGCATGTCGATAGAACACAGAGGGTACACCATCTAACCTTCTAACTTCTAAGACATTCATCTCATAGCAAACATGATTTGAAACATTTTAATTAAGCTGATTGTGTGTACACGTCACTATTATTTAAGAAGCGTGTCAAGGCTGTTCGTCTAAAACTAAACAAATCATAAGAAGTCTTAGAAAAGTAGGTACCACTAGAATTGCCTTGGTCGAGTGGTCGCTAATTAAGTCTGGATAAGTGTTACTGGATTTTTGCCATTAGGTATTTCAGTATGTTCGCTGACGACCAGGTAGACCGAGAAGGCGATGGAGGGACAATTTGGACACCTTCGCGGAAAAGATATAGCAAGAAATGGCACTGAATAGTGATTTTCGGAGAAATAAAGGGAAGGGCTTTGCTCAGCAGTGGGACATAATAATAATAATTTATTTCTTTCGGACCAAAATTAATCCATACTAGGGTTGCGGGTTCGATTCCCGCACGGGGCAAAAATTTGTGCGATCCACATTTGATTGTCCCGAGTCGGTGTTTGTGTGTGTGATATTTCATGTTTGTGAAACGCACCTACGATACAGGAGAAATTCCTAGTGTGTGGCAACGTTTTTTTTTAAAGGAAAAAGAAAACAGAACAGGCTAATTTAAAAAATAAAAGGTACATATTTCAGTAGAAGCACGTAGTGTAGATTTTTGCCCGGTTAACGGCAATAGGCTAGGCCCGTATTACTTCTCTATAAGAGAAGAGGCCTTTGTAGCAGTGGGACAGTTATAACATCACGCCTGTATCCCCCGAAGGAGTAGGCGGAGGTGAACATATAGTACACCCACATTTCGCCAGTTATGTTGTAAGTCCCAATGTAATAGGGGGCGAGCTGGCCATCAACCGGACACAAATCCAGACTCCGTGCTGCTACTGACAATTACCTAATGGAAAACACAGAAACACTTTGCCCGACCCGGGATTTGAACCCAGGACCTCTTGCTCAGCAGTCGCGCTTAGCGACCACTAGACCAACGAGGCAGTCAAGTCAGTCATCAACGTGGGACAGTTATAACTGTGGTTATAGGCTGTTGTTGTTATTGTAAAACTAGCTGCGCCCCGCGGTGTTACCAGCTACATTTTTCGGGATAAAAAGCTTATATATTAATCCAGGGTGTCAGCTATCTCCATACCAAATTTTAGCAAAATCGGTCCAGCCGTTTAAACGTGAAGAGGTTACAAACATACAAACACACACAAACTCGCTTTTATAATATTAATGTGATTTTCCACACAGATAAAGAGTAAATACGCGAGCGGAAACGAATAAAGGAATAAACATACAGTTGAGTACCTCTCATAATCGTACGGGTAACGTCACAAAGATTATACTTAAGTACATTATTTTTACGACTCGTAATCTTTTTCATAACAAAAGACGTATTATCGTGATTGTTCGAAAATATCAAGTATTACGTATGGGAACGTGTAACCGAAATTTTAAGACCATTATGTGAACGAAAATAATTGAAAGTGATTTGTTATTTCGTATTAAGAAATCTTGTATTTCTGTCATGAGAACTAAGTGAACTGTGAAGCGACAAACTTAGGCGTGGTATCATGAATGGCTATAGGCTCGCCAACTAGGAATTTCCATGCGCCTTAAATAAGTATAGAGAGTATAGAGACACGTTAAAAAGTATTAACTGCTGCGGCCTTCGGTGATTACTCGTATGATATGTATTTATAGATAATACTATAAAACCTTACAAAAATTCGACTCGAAGGACCAGATCTAAATTCTATGATATTGTTCCCGTCATGTAAAAAGAACGCTGAGCGCCTGCCAGCGACTGTGTTTGCACTCGGATATAGTTGCTTCCTATAGTCGTAGGCTATTGTGGTTCATAATATGAGTGTAATTGTGTTTTTGTAGAATCATTATAGGTACTTTACTAGTTACGTAAGTACGTAACACTTTGGAATATACTGGATTTCAAAAAATTTTGTTATCGGCCAGCGTACTTTTTACGAGACGGGAACTATACGTAGTTTTGCTAACGGTCGACTGAACCCGCTTCAAATAAGGGCAAAACCAAACTGGTATCGAGAACTAGATGCTTAGAAAGCTGTTTACAGGGCCGGCGGTAACTACCGTAATGATTTATGAGGTTTCATGAAGAGTAAACCAAATTGATTCATTTATCAAACACACTAATGGCCCAAATTATTGATCGCGTAGTCAGAACAAGCAAATAAAGAAATCTAAACGTATTTAAATAAAATAACATCACGTTTGAGATCCTGGATTGGTTAGCTAGTAATAGTATACTCCCACATTTCGCCAGTTATCTTATAGGTTCCAATGTAATTGAGGGCGAGCTGACCATAAACCGAGCACAAATCCAGACTCCGTGCTGCTACTGAGAATTACCTAATGGAAAAGCCCAGTAACTTTTAGCCAGACACGGGATTCAGACACAAAACTTCATGCACAGCAGTCGTGCTTAGCAACCACTAAACTAAAAAAGCAGTTACAACTAACAAAAACGTAATCTCTGGATCAGTTGAAGAGACTGTTAATAAGTGCTACCTAATTGTCTAGTATCACTACATAGTATAAAACAAAGTCGCTTTCTCTGTCCCTATATCCCTATGTATGCTTAAATCTTTAAAACTACGCAACGGATTTTGTTGCGGTTTTTTTTAATAGATAGACTGATTGAAGAGGAAGGTTTATATGTATAATAACATCCATTAAATTGTGGAGAAATACTTATAATATATATTTTATACCCGTGCGAAGCCGGAGCGGGCCGCTAGTTATGTATAAATCGGGTAAAGTTTTCCTCTATACGTGCAATTTTATCTGTAGAAGATACCCTGTCTAAAAAAGGCTTACCTTATCACAAAATCAGACTCTTATCCACTGCAACAAATGCTATCACAAATCGATTAGCTATCGGACAGATACATAACTGTAGTTTTGATAGTGACGAAGTTATGCAAAAAACACCAACTTTACCGAATATTAGCACAAATAATTTATTTGTTAAATAACTAAAGCCTGTCTACAAATACGGTTTTTTGTCTTTGACGGTCGGTACGGGTAACCGGTAGATGCAAATGGCAAGTTGTCGTTCATTCTGGCGTTCTGAGGGGGAGGCCTTTGTCCAACAGTGGACGTATTACGGCTGTTGATGAAGGGTAGTTAAAAGCCCGAAAGTCTGACAACCAGTCTTACTAAGTATCGTATAACCCAGTTACTGTATTGTAGTGATCGGATAGACAGACGCTCTATAAAATACTGGTGTCCAGCTTTATCTGGTTAGACTAACGCCAACCCCTAAATAGTTGGGAAAAGGTTAGATGGATGAATACCTTCAGGGCTCTGAGTTTAGCCTACCCATTTCCTGGGCTAATAATTCACAGAGAGAATTACTTTAGTATTCTTCGTGGTATGGTTCCTTTTTGTCTAAGAATGTCCTATAACTATGACGCGATTCGATTACATAGCTGTATATCTAAAAACAAGTGCCATGTGAGTCAACAATCAAAATACAATGTTTAATCGATCGAATGTTTTGTTTTAATATGACGTATTTAATGTGCAAATGTTGTTTAAGATTTGGGGAGTCATCGTCATGATTTATCGAAACTTTTTTCGACACAATGAACTGGAACAAGCCTACAACTCGTGCCCATAATTTTAACTCCTGTGAGCCAGGATCTACAATGATAACCATTGAGAACCAACAAGGCAATGAAGCTCAAGGCCCAAAGAAATCACTTGACTGTTCTGGAACCCGCACGAAATTAATCATAAAAGGAATATAAAAAAAGTAATTGATTCGAACTGCCAATTGGTGTCGAAGTAACATCAATGAACTAGCTTGTACTTTGTACACTACGGTTAAAATACTTTTTGGTTTAAACATATCAAAACGACTAAATTCCCCGAAGTGGTAAGAAGAGGTGACTGTATAGTACACCCACATTTCGCCAGTTATGTGATAGGTCCCAATGTAATCGGGAGCGAGGCTATTAAACTGTCACAAATCAAGACATCGTGCTCTCCTTAGTTACAGGAATTATACCAGAAAATGTGGGAATGAAGGAATCTTACATTCATTCATACTCAATCACTTAATATAAGTTCAGACCTATCAAATTTCCTCACACAGCAATAGAATAAATACACAACTTATTCGTTTTAATACCAAGAATATGCAAATATAGGTATCTATTGATAAACCAATGAATTGGTCGAGCGCCGGAAATGTTACTGGTTCCTGACTACTTGTCCAATACCTGCCGTGAACAGACGCAGCTGGTAACATTCATAATATCATGCCTGTAGGCTGTAACCCTCTTCAATAATAGAATGTACGACTAATCAAATAGGTAAACACATTAACTTTAAGAAAATTTGGTCCTTCCTGGAGCTCGAAGGACCAAATGTCAATGATTTCAAGATATCTAATTTTTTGTGCCCAATTGAAGCCAAGAAGAAAAACTAACCTTCGTCGATGTTAGTAGTATACCTTTAGAGAGAAAACTAACTTATTCTATAAAATAACAAATAGAAAATATAACAGAGAAATACCTAACAGATGAAAAAGCAAAATTCTAATCGAAACATCATTAATATAAAGACAAAACAGTCTAATCTATAATCTAATCGGATCTATCGTACCTACTTAATATGTTTTACCCTAATTAAAGCGTCTTGTCTGCTACGAAATTACCTCAGAATCCTTAAACTAAGCATTTGTTTACGTTTCTATGTTTTAAAAAGTAGTTTCAACGTAGTAAAAACGGATGCCTTATGTACCAAGTTATCTAACATGAAATAACGATACAAGCGTCAATCTCATGCCTTAGCGACTTGATAGTTGAGACCCCTTCCCTTTAAGAACTAACAAGTAGATATAGAATTTCTCTTTTTGTCCTCCCAGTAACAGATAGCTATAAACTTCTCATACAAGGCGATAAATCCATAAAAGTTCCTTTTACGTAAGGCGTCCCTCAGCTCCCGAATCCAGAACCAGGTAGCTCCGTATCCATTTATAGAAATGATCAATATAAACAAACCACGCGACGTTGCCGCTCTTACGTCGAAAACAATCCGCCGCGCCGTCTCTGTACATAACTAGTCTAGTTAACAGAACCATAGAGTTTGTTAACCGATATAACCTCTTAAAGTTACGGAATAGGGACGTCACTATTTAGCAGGACGCGGGAGTTATGGCATTTTAAAATGGCGTTCGGATGTAAACAAAAAATCTGTGCAAACGATTTCCAACCTTGATAACCTACATTTAAGGTATAAATTCAATTGAGTATAATATACAAAATGGCCGTTAATGTATGACGAGTATGGCGTGTTGAGAATCACGTAGTGTACCCATTCGACGATCAAAAAGGTTAAAAAACAAGTTTGAAGGCAGAATTGAATTGAGTTGGAAATTATAAATGATGGGAGCTGTATTTATGTGCGGGATCGGGCGAGCAGTTGATTTTTAGTTAGGGTTACGTTATTACAGCTATATTTTTCATAAATTTTGATTTGGTAGGCTTAGATTTATTACTTTTTATTGCATAATAATATGTCCATAATCTTAAAAGCCAACAGAGACAAAACTAAAGCAATCTAGGCTTAGATGGAGCTAAAACGGCGCTATATAAAACAAAACCATTTGTAGGTACCTATTAAGTTACCTAATATTCAAACTACATAGATCACTCTTGACCAATTTAACATACCTACCTACTCAATTTCAAACTGTAACCATAGACTAATCAGTAACTCAAAACGTCTAAAGAAAAAAAAACTAAGCAAAGGAATAAGGAATTGAATAACCCTGGACCATCATGGGCCACTGTATACACGTCTAACGAACGGGACACCTGATTCTCCCTTCCCATCTTGAGTTTCTTTGTTTGTTGTCAAGTCGACTTTAGGTTTAGGGGACGCCAAAGACGTCATCCGTTGTGTTTGTGACAAAAATACCTGTCTGTTTTGTTAAACAAGTAAATAGAAGGCTATTTGGCTAATAATAACAATTATTTTGATGGTTTCAATGGCTGAATATTTACGCCACGTTTAATTTTTAGTAAAAGTTACATTTTCTCAGCTCAGCGTGTACTAGAAAGTTGAGTCGCTACAAATAGAGCTAGCTACCTGTCTTATTAAATCCAGTTTATTCAAGGTTTATAAGAGGGGATGGTAAAATTAAACAGTAGACGACCACTTCTAACAATCTTACGTAAAATATTAATGTAATGACACACGTCACGTGACCGCGTCAATTTTGTTGCATATTGGAACGTAGTGAGTATACAGTTTATTATTATAGGTATTTATGACTGACTAACCTATCGCAATACGACCATTATTGGGGCTTCACTTGCATCCCTTAGATACCTACATAAATGCCAGAAATAGACAGAGATTCTAAACGCAAATAGCCACATAAATGTTCAATAGAACATGCTACAAAGACATGAAACATGATATAGTCTTTCCAATTAATTTAAACAATATAAAAAGCGTTTATAATATTAAGGGATATCAATATTTAGAACAGTACGACAGAATTAAGTGTAGATATCCCATGCAGAGAATACTTTCTAAATACGTAAATAGTGATGAAAGTTACCGGTAGCGCCATCTAGTTTGTTAGAATGAAACTAAACGTGGCTGTTTGGTATCGGGCATTCACCAAGGTTTTATAAAAAGCTTTATTTATCTTGGCATGTACGGACGGTAAAGATAATAGCACAGTGTTGCCAGATTAATAGGATTACCCATTTCATATGGAGTTATTTGTAACGGATTTCACTTTTGATGAAACAGTCTGAAAACAATTTTTTTAATGTTTTCAATTAACAAAATCTTATAATCTCCTGCTGGAGCTGTTTTTGGGGTAACAGTAACTATTTCTTTCGTCTTGTTCCAGATTATTTAAGTATCAGGTTTCATAAAAATCGTTATTGTGGTCAAACTGTGATATTAATTACGTATCGCGGCTACCACAAATCAATATTAAAGGATATACTAGTTAGTCCTCCCAATTAAAAAACAAAAAGTCCGAAAGAAAGATCAGGCATCCAAGATTGATGGCAGTAGCCACAGTACTAACTGAACTTTACAGATTCACAGCCTAGACAAGTGGCGAAACGCTTGAATAATAGAATTCGAATAGAATGATAAATGTATGTGGATGACATAATGTTTCGACTATGTTATCGATGACATGTGTCAAACCCATGTATTTTTCATTTTATTCGATTGCTATTCGTCAAGCGTTTTGCCACTTGTCTAGGGGGCAGATCGACAAACCCGGATGGAAGGAGCCCAAAACATACAGCACATACATTAGACACACAATTTACTTTCGATCTTAAAGGACAAGTAAAACACCACGCCTGTATTCTACGAAGGGGTAGGCAGAGGTGTATAGTACACCCACATTTCGCCAGTTATGTTATAGGTCCCAATGTAATAGGGTTCGACCGAGCGAGCGTATTGTCATTCACCGGGTACAAATCCAGTCTCCGTGCTGCTACTGAGAATTACCCAATGGAAAAACTCAGTAATACTTTGCCTGACCCTTTGAACCCAGGACTTTAAGCTCAGCAGTCGCGCTTAGCGACCACTAGACCTGAGAGGCAATCATCAATAAAAGACAGGTAATCTAAAATTAAATTACAAAGTGGCAACATTGAACTGCCAGATGAGCTAACATTCGAAATGGAATAGACTTAAATCTCCGACTATTATGTAGGCGCCGTTACCAACTAGTATAACACTAACATAATATAAAAAACGTTATAACGATGAGGCATAATGCTGTTTTATAAATTACGACTATTATAATACGTAAGCATAATATTAGGACACGACGTCTTGTAGACAGCCTTAATGGGAATAGTTATATTACGGTGCGCGGCTGAGAATTTGTTATTGGAGACATTACGCGCACTTACAATCTACATTACACCGGATTGAAGTTAGATACGAGTGGCGTTGTAGTCGTGTTTCATTATTTTCGTTAAATTCAATATCACCATTTATATTTTTTTTAATACAGTAAGAATAGAAAAATCTTACCTTTGATTGTTGGTACACTTTCCAAGTCATTGCACATTTTTTCATACACTTGTATATGTTTTTGTTTCAAGTGATGTTTTAAGTTAGTCGTTGTAGTTTTATAAGATAGCAATTTACCACAATAATTACAGCGCGCCAACCTACTCTCGTGGTCATCTACAAGGAAATATTTCCAAACTTTTGACTTTGAACGCATCTTTTCTAGTTATAATTCGGTATTTTGTAGACGTTAACTTAGTTGTAATAGTACAATAATCTATATAATAGTAGCACAGCGAATTAAAAACTAAACTAATACAAATTGCAGTTATTTTTCGTTATAACACATCAGTATTTATATTATTTTTAACTAATTATAACACTTGTTATATTTTATAACCTTATCTTTCCAACTGTCAAAAAGGATGACAGGAGATTTATTTTTAGTTACAGATTAGAAATTTATAGAGGCAATAGTCCACACATGATAAAAATGTGCTTTGTATGAAACGAACTGCGAAATATACATATTTTTATTATCTTTACATCATCCTTTTAGATTAAGGACTATAGAAATCAAAGAAATTTTACTGTATAACGAAAGCAACGCGCGCCATCTCGTGGGTATCTTTGGAACTACGTCCAAGAATCAAGAGCGAGCATAAAATAATTTATAATTAAATGACCCATCGACAGAGCCACAATAAATTATAATAACTCAGAATCATGATCTACTATTGAAATTGAGAGCGAGATCACTTTAAAACAAACACTTGGGGCGGGTTGTTTCACACAGTCTGTCAACGTTACAAACGCTTAGACCTTTGATTATATATATGTCTAGATGGAGTGTCACGACCCTGACAGCGTCGGGATTAAGGATCTAAGGCTTAGACCTTAGATTATCGCTTAGACTTTAAAATAATATAATATTATTTTATAGTCTAAGTACAAACGTAAATCAAAAAATTACTGAAGATGTTAGAAAGAACGTAAAACATTCAGTGTAGTATTGTAGCATAAAAAACCAGTAGTCAACATAATTAGGGCTGCTAGTAGAAAACAAGATTGTTAATGCCAGTTTAAACATGTACGTGGGCGACAAGTGAAGCTGAAGCAACCCGCCCTTAAAACTCTTCTTAGAACAAACCTCCGGGTAGGCAGTGGTGTTTACAGTGTATTACACCCCTAATGTAATTGGAGACGAGCCTATTGTTATAACCGGGCACAAATCCAGACTCCGTGCTGATAGTGAATTACCTAAGGAGAAAGCTTAGTATTGGTTACTAGACTTTTCTTTTTCTAATACTAAAATTTTGTTGCGATTCAATAACAGTAAACTGGATTGGATCGAGAATAGGATGGTAGGAATTCTGGTCAAAACAAAACTAATACATATAAAAATATGTTTATTTATACATAGAATTAGATAATTAGATAACATCATTGTGATTGGGAATTAACATTACGGTGAAACTGGAAAGACGGAAGGATAAAACTCATAATTATCAATTTAATTTCATTCAACACTAAGGTATAATGAAAAATGTCTAATAACTCCTGTATTTTGAGTGTTTACAGGCATGGAATATTATACACAGACTAGCCCCCTTACCTCTTAAAGAAGGACAGTTTACGTTGTGAAAGCGAGACGCTACATTACACTGCACGCAGCGGCGTCTCGCTTCCACATCTTAAACTGTCCTGCTTTAAGGCTCTAGACAGACGGACTGCATTTCAACTGCAATCCAACCGCAAATTGCAGTTCAAGTGCAGTTGACACGACTGCAATAGAACTGCATACCAAACGTGCAGTCCAATTGCAGTCGGCGTGCAATAGTGTGAACGTTTGGTTTGCAGTTCTATTGCAGTCGTGTCAACTGCATTCAAACTGCACTTGAACTGCAATTTGCGGTTGGATTGCAGTTGAAATGCGGTCCGTCTGTCTAGAGCCTAAGAGTTCATAGTAAGGGGCAGTAGGATATCTGTCTTATAAGGGTGGTTAAACAGCTGACAGGGGAACGATGACACATGTGACGCGTTAGAACATTGTTTCACAGCGACGCGGATTGGTACTGAACCCTCATTTCAGAGCACTGCGGGCGCTACCTGCACAGGTCCCCCGGACAAATGTGAAACCAGCCTAAATACCAACGATTTTCGTATTAAAATTCGTTTATTTGGGAAGGAAATCGCTATTACACTACTCAAGGATTGTTATATGTTACGAAAGTTGATCTTCACTATAAACAAATATCTGCGAATGCTGTCCTTGCACTGACAGGACTTGCGACCTAGCATTCTTCTATTAACCCTTTGACTGCTACGGTCATGTATAGAAGACAATACATAATCATAACATTTGTGTTATGTAATAACAAACAATAATCGTAGTAAATGTAAAGATTCCTCTTTTAATAAAATCCTGGCGTGAAGGGCACGAAAACGTTTCTTTCTAGAGTTCCGTGGCGGTCATAAAGTTAAGACAAATTTGCATAACATTAACTAAGCTGTGTAAAGAATTTACCTATTGGTACTTGATATTCTGTATAGAAATACCCTCATTTTAAAAGATTAACATTAATTAAGGCAACAATAACGCAACAATTTTCAACTACAATTATAATTCCTATTTATTTAAAACGATGCTAACACCTAACTGGCAATCGTCTAAACAACTTCATTTAGTTCAGTCTAGTGTCGATTGCGTAAATGTCAAATCTAAATTAAATTTGGATGCTGTTACTGTCAAAATGTGACATTTACGATATTGAAACTGTTTTTAAAATTTATATTTACCAAGATTGATATTTTGATAAATTCTTTTCAGTTATCAACAAAATTGTAAGCTAAGACTGAAAGCATTCAATTCATAAATATTGACTTGATTTTTAAGTATTTACATTAATATTGTCTATTAAATGGCCGTTTACAAATCTGAACTCATTTTAGTTGCTTCATTTTAATGTTATTGATCAAATCCCAATACCTATATGTAGATACATGTATAGCACAATTTAATATAGTTTTTAAATGATAGCATTTGTTGTGTCTGGGTGTAATTTATCAATGTTATGTAAGCAGCAGACCAGGCCTTGTGGCGTACATTGGGAGAGGCCTACGTCCAGCAGTGGACTGCAACAGGCTGATGATGTATGTTTTTAGAAACATATAAGTATGTTTATCAGCTGTCTGGTTACCATAATACAGGCTCTGCCTTGTTTGGGATCAGATGACCGTGTGTGAGTTGCCTAAGATATTATTCATAGATAGAGCTCGTTACAAGTACCTAGTCGGAAGAGTTCCCTCGGACAACCAGTCCCACTGTGTTGTGGAGGTAAGATAGGCAGTCGCTCTATATAATACTGGTATCCAGCTGCAACTGGTAAGACTGGAAATCGACCTGAACAAAGCTAGCAACAGACTTGTCAAATGATAATGTACCTTTACTTTCGATCAATAAGTTTTAGATACGTAGATTTTTTGATTTGATCAATAAAATTGAAATCAATTGAAGCATGGATAAAACAAACACCAATAATACTCGTTCAAAGAATGAACGTTAACTGTCTTAATATGGCCCATAGTGTACACTACTTAGACCATTATGGCCACGAAATAATACTATCTTGCACCCTATGCGCTTTCTCCATATGCTTTTTCAATTCGTGTTTCCTAACAAAATTGGCAGGGCATTTCATACACGGCAGCCTATAACCTTTATTATGCCTACGCTTTGCGTGTTCAGACCTACGCGACGCCGAAATGAATTTCTCGCCGCAATCTTCACATTCGTACGGCCTTTCGCCAGTATGCCGCCGTCTATGGTAAACGGCGGCCATTTTGGAAACGAGTTTCGCGCCACAAATGTCACATTCGAAATTCCGAACGCGGGTATGTACGACAGTGTGTTCGGCCAGTCGTGCGGGAGTGTAAAATCTTTTTCCGCACCACTGGCACTGATGAGGTCGTATATCCATATGTATCCATAGTATATGGTTTTTGAGTTGGGGCCTCGAGTTGTATGTCTTCCCACAATGATCGCAGGTGAAGGTGGCAGGGTCCCGTATATTTGAACGTCGATTACGAGGTACGTTTTGAGCATTAGGTTTAGCGTCTGGTTCACACTGCGACCTGTGTTCCCTGTAACACCCTCGGTTAGTAAACTGTACTCCACACGCCCTACAAGTCCGGACTGCGTGCATTTGAGAGTGTGATTCGAAGGACGCGCTTCTAGGGAAGGTCCTACCGCAGTCGGAACAAGTAAGGGCGCCTGCTTTGTGTGCCTTTTTAACGTGTTTTTTCAGCTGTGCGTCAGTTGTGCAGAGGATAGGACACTTTTTACATAGGAACGCTGTCTCATTATGTACTGAAGAAAGATGTTCTTTCATCTCTTTCCCTCTTACGAAGACGGAGCCACAGATAAGACAGGCCTCTTTGTGACCACTGTTTCGTAAATGCATATTCAAGTAGTACGGGCTAAGGAAGCTCTTCCCGCAGTCTGGACAGCTGCACGTCGGCCCCGTGCGCGCACCTCTGGGTTTCCTCTCGATTGTTTTCTTCGTCACTCGAGTTTTTAATCGATTTAAAATAGTTTTTGGATCACTTTTTGTGTAGTCTTTGAACGTTTGTATCGACAAATCTGTCTGTTTCATTAACGCGCACACAGATTTGACGGGAGGTGTCACTGTTGTTGATAAAACGGAAAGATTTAGGATTGCTTTCCGCCATATTTTTTGTGAGTTTCTGACGAAGAGGCGGAACTCTTGCGCAGCTAGCGCTGTGCTGGCGCAAGCGACGCATGCTCCGACTGGTATTAGGGATTCTTCTTTCATCTGTAATGTAATAAAGATTATGATAGTGTGTGTAACGAGAATACAATAGATACAGAAACTGAACTGTTTGGCATAGTTGCTTTTTACTTGACCTTAATATTTTATTATATTCGTGCGCTTGGCCATAGGCGTTAAAGAATGAAATCGTGAAGACGTATCACGATTTCATAAAAAGATTTTCGTGGCAATCTACCTGATAGAATATGTCATAGGTAGGCCACATAATTCTTATTATATCAATTACGTATGTTGATGAAAATATGATTTTTAAAATAAGTGTAGTTTGTAATTGAATTTGAGTAACTATTTCTGAGGCTACTTGGCTAAGAAGAAGCAATAGTCAAACACAAGTATAGTTCCCGTCACGTAAAAAGAACGCTGAGCGAGTGTCACTGTTTGCACTCGGTATAATAGCTTGCTAAGATCTCAGGCTACTGCAGTTAATAAAAGTGTACTTGTTTTATTGTAGAATCATTTTATGTACTTAACTAGTTACATAACCCATTGGAATCCAAAAAAATCAGTTAACGGTCAGCGTTCTTTTTACGTGGCGGGAACTATATGAAATATGACTTCACTCGGATATTAACTAAGTTTTCATAGACCTGAGGTAATTTATTCCATTTTTAGATTTTATTATACATACATACATACATAAAGTCACGCCTATTTCCACGAGGGGTAGGCAGAGACCACGGATTTCCATTTGCTACGATCCTGACATACTTCTTTCGCCTCATTCACTCGCATCACATTCCTCATACACGCTCGTCGGTTAAGGGTCCTCAGATTTTATTATAATTATGCAAAAATAAAAAGTCGTACTTTAAAACGCAATGTAATAAAATTTAATAATACTACAATTTTCTTAGCTCATATAGGTATACGTAGCACATAGCACATACACAATTATTTATCTAACACTCATAATTTAACGGAATTCGTACTTTACTAATAATTTTAACATCTTACAGAACCTTTACTATACATAATAATTAAAACCTGTTAAGAGTTCATTTAACTATTGCTATTAATTTGATCAGATTCAGCTATTTAATATTTAATGTTATAATTTTACTTGTAAGTGTAAGAATAATTTAGGTTTTTTTTTTTTACTTTTTCTCTATATTATATGTCTGACGGTTTAAGTATCACACACGGCCTACCCAAATGTCCTGCAGATGGTACGAGACGGGGCGTCTGTCAGGACGGGTCGACTCAAGCCTGCTTTGGATTTTTTTCTTAAAAAAATACCATCTCGGACGACCTACATTTTTCTCACACAAACTTACGTTTGTCTGGACTTTAAAAGAGACAATGACCCCTGAGTGCATTTCTTTTCAGAGGTAGTCAGTTAGGAAATGCCGACACCATCATTCCAAACTAGTTTATAAAAAATGACGTGTAAAAGTGTTTTTTAAAACCTACTTGCAGAAATAAAATCATTTATCATTTAGCTACCATTTCTCGTACTAGGGATGATCTACGATCGTGTTTAAAAGTTCAGGTAAAAATCCCAATCTGGGAATCTATTTTTCTAAATATTTAAATCTCAGTAACTCACCGAAGAATAAAACCTCCTGTATCTAGGTAGGTTATGTATAACTTCTACAATTGGCTAGTTGACACCAATCAATTGACATACGTTTTATGAGCTGTCAAAACGCTATTCGCCCATAGATTATGTATGTCAATTGGAACTGGTGACGTCATTTGTTCGCTAACTCAATTGAATACTATTTATTGATTTCAAAGCCAATAAAAATCGAGTTTTACAGTTCATAAAAAATGTATAGGATTTTTAGGGCTAAAATAAAGCGTCTTTTTAGAAGTAGTGCCTGGAATTATTTATTGATGGTCCAACTACCCTATTTTAAGTTCTTACGTGCATAAAACCAGGTGGTTTATAATATTTATTTGCGAAATCATGATTGTGGTTTGCTAATAAGTATAGACGATTAAGAATGATATTGGCGTCGATTCCGAGACTAAAATCACGTCACACTTCACTTAAACTCTGTCTCTTGCAAGCACAAGCACACTAATTTTACGAAGTGAGTTTGAATAAATAATTTTATATCTCCTTATCGTATGGTTGATAAACAACCTGGTATCCGAGTTTAAACCGCCTGTAGGCCTGTGACATGGCTTTACACACCGTTGAAAAATCTCAGGTGTGCCAGTTTCCTCACGATGTTTTCCTTAATCTTTTTCAGCAACTGATAATTTAAAACACATTAGTGCGTGTCGGGGTTTGCGACCGTTGACTTGGCAGTCCAACGGTAATACCACGCGGCTATAACTGCTATAATTTTACAAAATGCACCGTCTAAATAGCGAGTACCTACACTTATTTTCTGAATTAATCAGTTTTTTGGAAAAGTATAATATTGATAATGGCGGAAACGGAGCCGCGAGCCCAATTCCCGATAAAGAGTCTGGTGACAAAGTATCACAACTAAAACCTAGTAAATTTCCTGTTTTAGTTAGACACTTAAGTCCAAAAAAAGTTCAAAGTCATCACATATCACTACTAAAATTTGTTTGGTCCGTTAGTTCACTGACATGGACTTATTGCCTCCCTAGCGTCTGCCTCATCCTCTTCGTAACAGGATTGACCTCTCTTTTCGCCGGCATCACGTCAACCACAGAGTAATGTACTGTCAGATAATGTTTCTTCAGTTCACACGGCCTGACGAAGCGAGCTGGGCACTGCTCACACCCGTGCTTCAAGTCGTTCGCTCCTCTGTGGCGTCGCTTCACGTGGTCCAGTCTCCGAGACGCCGAAAGAAACCTATCGCCACACTGCTCACATTCGTAAGGTCTCTCTCCGGTATGAATTCTTTGATGAAGCTGGAAACCGATTTCTGTGCGCAATTTTGCCCCGCAGTAGCACGTATAGACCTTTCTCTCTGTTTTGTGAACATTTTCGTGGGACTTCAAGTGTGCGAGTGTCGACGTCCGCTTTCCACAGATCTGGCACACGTAAGGCAGGATGTTGAGATGTTTCTGGATGATGTGAATCCGAAGCGACGGTTTCCGATCGTAAGTGATACCACAGTCGTGGCACGTAAATGAGTTGTATTCGACAGTCTGTCGATCTTTAAGCTTGCATACATCTTGATGGTATTTGTAGCATTTGATGTTGTCATAGCTTACATTGCAAGACGTGCAATGAAATAAGGAATGCGCATGTTCGTGTGCCTTCAAACCTCTATCGTTGGTATAACCATTTCCACAGACTTTGCAATTATACGAGGTCTTTCCGTGGCATTCTATCACGTGTTTTTTCATGGACGCCTCATCTTTAAACAGTTTGTGGCAGGAATAGCAGTCAGACACAATGATGTCATGTTGCGTCGCCAAGTGCTTCGCCAACTTTCTCTTAGGCAAAACCTTGCAGCAGTGCCTGCAGATTCTGTTAAGCGAATTCCTAAAATGGCAATTCAGATAATCTGGCGAAGAAAATTTTTTACCGCAGTCTGGGCACTGGCAGGAGCGCTGGATGCCGGGCGACCGCTTCGTCCTCCTCTTTCTTTTTGGTTTAACTTTGTACCTCGTGTTTAGCCTCTCCACGGCGTCCTTTATGGTGGGGACACTAGCAGTCTGGTCTTTCACGATGGTGTTTTCTTCGACGGCGAAGATGAAGTAGGCTTTGTCTTCGTCTGTCGGCGGGTAGATGTAGGAGAGAGAGGCCGTGCTCAGTGCCCATTGGTGTGCCGACTGTGCACAGAGGTTTTTGAAGGTAATCGCGGCGATGGTGTCATCAGCGCAGGGCCTGCATAAGCAGCAGGGCAGAGCGGGGTCCACCTCCATCTGAAATGACGTTTTCAATCAGTCCGCTCCTCTTGGTTTGATCTTGTTATGTTGCATCTTTGCATAATAGTTGGTAAAATAAATTGTCAAGTAAGTATTGCCGTATTCAGTGTCTTAGCATTTTTAGCATGTGGTGGAGATGCTAAGATTGAGCTTAAGTTTTTGAAGAAAGATTATATTTACTGATACTAAGTTTTATTAAGATAGGATAAGTTATTGCTTAAATATTTTGGATATAATTCCAACGATCAGTTGTTTTATTTTTGGCTTATTAAAAAGCGAGTGAAACATAAAAAAAAGGTTTAACACGTGTCACCTGAACGTTTAATAGTTTGATGAATAATTTTTCTACTGTAATGTCGTCAGCTGCATCTGTTTGTGTATGTATTACCAATTTAAGTAAAATATGAATTATTTTGATGCATAACTATGTGTCTAACAAGCGTTTGAACATAAGTAAAAAATCAACCTTCTCGGAAATATTTATTGTAAAAATACATCATCCATATATACAATTCAATATTTACAATTTTAACATAACGAATAAAACTTAATTGAATCCTTCGATTACTATTTAAATATAACGTAGATTATTTAATTTAATTACAGCAAAATAATATACTTGTATAAGGGGTAATTTTTAAACATAATTATGGCTCAGCTGGAATTTGGTAAAAAGCCAGAATATACTCTAGATTTGTGATCATTGTTCTAGTTATTTACCCTCGTTCTAATAAACGATGACACAACCTCTTTAAATACTGCTTAAGTTTTTTGACATCTCTATTATTTGACATTCAGACAACTGTTACAGGTATAAATAAATGTTTTGAAATTGTCAATTTTTATAAGTACGGGCTTTAAAGTTTACACCCTTAGTGTCTTATAACAAACATGTTAGTTTCTAAACGAGGTCTTTAGGGTTTAATGATCACAGAGCATTTATGTCACATTCCGAGTCACGACTCATGTTGAAATTACCAGCAGAATAAGTATGTAATGTCAATTGAGGGTAGGTGGAAGCAAGAACGTACAAACACCATAATCATTTTTTGACTACCCGCGAAACAATATTTTCCTTCTTCATCGACTTTAAACTTGTCTGTCCATCAAAATGCTTTTTCAAATGCTTCTCGTACCCCCTCCTCGAGCTGTATTTAGCTCCACAATGACACACATGTCTATCCACGACTCTCTTGTGTGTGGTACTATGTTCAATCAAATGCGCTTTGCTGGACAGCCTTTTTCCACACTTGTCGCATTGGAAAATCCAACCAATTGTATGTCTTAATTTGATGTGCATTTTAAGGCAATTCTTCTTCTTGTATTCAGCATTACAATAGTCGCAAATGAATCGAGTTTTAACTACTTTATATTGGTCACAGTGTTTTTTATGTGATAAGAAGCAAGCGCGATTTGAAAACTTTTTGCTACATCCACATATTATAGGTTTATGTTTGTACATATGCTTGTTTAAATGAGCAGAGTTTTTAAATGTTTGCTTACATTCCACACATTCTTCTGGGCCTTTAATGTGTTTTAGTTTATGGGATAGCAAGGAGGATATTTTCTCGAAACTCTCCGGGCAGGTCGGACAAGGGTGTATACTCGAATTGTGAAGCTTATAATGTTCTACATAAGAACTTATATCAACGATTATATAACAGTAGCTACACATCTTTTTCCTTAGATTGCCAATGTGCTTATTGAATTTGAAAAGATCGCGATAAACAGTTTTACATTCAGGACAAATCATTTTAGGCGTTTTTCTAACAGCGCCATGTACAAATCTATCTTTTTTCTCGTCAAAAGGCCGAGTCTTATACATATGTTGGCGAAGACGGATTTTGAAACCTTTAAGGGCTTCTTTGCGCGTCTTAATTTTGCTAACTGGACATCTTACAGTATTCGTATATGTTTTTATGCCATCCCCGATTTCTATATAAAGATTTTTCGTTTTGTTTGAGACCGTTATTTTTCCTACAAAGTCTGTTATCTCATTCCAGCGTTTTGCTGACTCCTCGCATAGATTATAAAACAGTGACAACGCCATTAGGTCCTGTTTGCACGAGCCGCAGAGTTTGTTAGGCAGCAGTTGTGTGTGCTCGACCTAAAACAATGAGTTGTTGGTCTTCAGCAAGCGAGATGACAAGCAAGAAAATAAGTATTTCATAAGATTATTTTGAATTATTGAACAATGAGGATACCGCTGAGATTACATTTATGAAGGGTAGTTTAAGGTTTTGGTTATTTATTCTAGTGTTAAGGTTAATAAAGGTTTGTAATAATTAGTATTTATACGTAGCGTGGCTTAGTTTAAGCCTAAACGGTTAATTATTATATAACATGTTGGCTGTTTCCATGATCTAGTCTGCTATCTGAAATGGTTAGCATTTTAAATTTTACACAATAATACGAGTCCATTATTTATCATTACTAAGAGAGAAGCCTAAATTACCAAAAAAACTTACTTCTTAGTAGAAAAGCTATTTGTCTCAACGTTACAGGTATCGCTGCCATAGTTGTAAAGCTTAACCAGTCTTTTGCTATCAGTCTTTACAAGACGGTTTTTATAGTATACCAGAATATCCAGACTAATATTGGATTTAACCGGAGCAAACAACATCTTTTCATTGCAAAGTCTTGAGTCAAACTCAGATGCACAATCATAGCAAACAATTTATAAAATGACGCACTTTATAAGTCACATCTGCTTATTACATAACTTAACGCCTGTATTGAGTAGGCATAAGTGTATAGTACACTCACGTTCCCCTGTAATAAGGGGCAGGGCAGTTGCATTAGGCAAAAATCCAGACTCCATCCAGCTTGAGAATGCTTTAAGTAAAAGCCCCAATAACAATGCCCGACCCCAGGAGCAAACACTCAGCATTCGCGCTTGGCGACTACTACAAGACCAACGAGGCGTTCTATTCAACATCCTGCACCAAACTTGGCATTTGCGGCATATTTTCACTTTCCTGGTGTTTCCTGCTATGATGCAGCAGCCCACGACAGCTGCTGAACTTCTGATGACATATATTGCACTCGAACTGCAACAATTGCTCTTTTCCTTCACCATGAACCGAGTTGACATGCTTTTTAAGTCGGTACGGAAGCCTGAACTTTGCGGGGCAGAACTCACAAGCGTGTTTTAGGACTACTTCAGAATCTTTATGGCATTTTCTTATGTGCTCTGAGCGTCTAGAAGATGCTGAGAAGGATTCGCCGCAGAATTTGCAAGAGTAAGGCCTCTCGCCGGTGTGGAGGCGTAGATGCTGTATGTAACCGAGCTTCGTTTTGAGGATTATGCCACAGTGCCCGCATTGGAATGATTCTCGTATCTCGTGTTTTTTGACGTGTGTTGTCATGTGAGCTGCAGCGAGCAACTTGCCGCAGTAAATGCACGGCCTATGAGTGTTCTTCATGTGTACTATTTGTATATGGGCTGCCACGAATTTCTTTCCAGCGAATTTCTTGTTGCAGTAATCGCAAATGCATTCTGAGTCAGCGCTTCCTCTCATACCGACTTTAATACTCTTATTCCTCTTATTAACAGTGATTGTGACTTTGTTTTTCGTCCGATGTGTGTCTAAACGCGTCTTGTCGAGATTACAGCACCGTTTGACGTGGTAATGATAGCATTTCTGGTTTCTAAACAGCTCATCGCATCCCGGACACGTTTTCGGCGTGTGGACGGACAAGTGGGCGTAGTATGCGTGTTGGCTCTGAAAGTTTCGGCCACACTCGCCACAAGTGCACGCACCGGACGCATGCGCTTTAGTTAGATGAGTTTTATACTGTTTGTATGACCGGAACATTGCTGGACACTTTTTACAGTCATACGGCTCTCTGTTATGTGTGTCCAATAAATGCGTAATAAGCTCCTGTCTGGTCATGATTTTGGCGCAGATGTGGCAAGCATGTTGGTTATTGGATGACTCCTTTAAATGTTGGCACAAATGTTGGGCATACAGGAACCGTTTACCACAGCACGGGCACTGACATTTATGACTCTTTACATTTTCACACCTACTTCTTTGCTTCGCCTTCGGCTGTTCGGTCTCCTGCTGCTCAGTCAAAGAGATGGAGTTTTCTGTCAAAATGGCGATTAGTTTGGTGTTGCAGGTTGGTTGAAGCGGTATTGTGTTGAGGAGTTCGATAGTGGTCTCCCATTGAAGGACCGCCTGGCGGCACAGCGTCCTGAAGTCTGCCGCTTGCAGGGCTGAGACCGAGCATACGGAGCAGAGCCCTATCGGCAGGTCATCGTCCATCCGCACCTGCAATCACCGCACTAGTCAAACGGCCAATAACTTGTATTCTTGTGGAAAAATATAGACTATCTATGGTACGCTTGTCCGGCTAGTGGCGCAACCTTACGCTTCCCTCTCGACACACTACTGTCAATGGCGCAACGCGTTTAAATTTTACTTTATGTTGATAAAACAGTTTATTTAGTCGGAAAAGTAGTTTAATTTCGTCACTTCTCAACGTTCTATCAATTCAGCCTTTTATTTAACAGAGAATTTTTTTCCGTAGGATGTATCAACACTGACCAAAACTATAAGCCAAGGCAGTTTAGGTTTATTATATGAGTTTAGGTTTATATGAGTAGATAGAAAGCTTTTTTTTTAAATAAAAACGTCGCCCCACACTAGGAATTTCTCCTGTATCGTGGCGTTTCACAAACATGAAATATCACATACACAGATACCCAGACTCGGAACAAACATCTGCGGATCACACAAATGTTTGTCCCGTGCGGGAATCGAACCCGCAACCCTTAGCGCAGCAGTCCAATCGCTTAGCCAATGCGCCAATCAGGTTGTCGCTTTATTGTACACCGTAATTGTTGTAATTATCGGTAACTTACATCATTGTTGATGAAGAGGAACAGTGGTCTCATCGCAAAGAGAGATGTCTGACAAACATTTTTAAAGTATTATTTTTATGTAACACTATGATGTAATATTATTATAACAACTTTTGTCCTGCAGCGGAGCAGTTTTAAGCTGCTATTATTTACATCAATATTGCTTATGCAAAAGACAAGAAAATAACAATATCTTAGTAATTATGTGTTGTAAATGTTGATACATACAATAAAATTCTCTATTAATATTATAAAGAGGTATATTTATATTTAGGGGGTAATCTTTGAAAAACATTCGAACTAAGCATCTAGTATGGTGATGTTTCAGTGCCTGTTTAGTTTGCATGTTTTTTTTTAAATCTGCCAACTGCCATATGTAAATTAAATAGTGTTGATAATTAAGTGTCATACAAGTTAGGATAAAACCCAATGGTAGAGTATGCGACTTAACACTACACTCAGAGATATTAATGATTACTAAAACTAACAAGAGTAATGATTTAACTAAAAAAATCTTTACTTAGTGTTGGTTTAGAAAATATTAATGCCTCTAAGTGTGGCGGTTAGGAATGTAAAGATGAGGGTAGATAATTGTTAACTCCCCGGTCGTTCGCACACTTACACTGATCAATGCTCTCATGATGTCCGTACCTGAGTGTGATGTGTTTGCGATGAAATGGGAGGATTTATATTGTGAATGTCTAAGATTTTGCGAATTGATGAACGACAGGTGAATTGTTTTATTTCCTAGTGTGTGTGTTGTTGTTTTTAATTTTTTGTAAAACTTTGTTACTCTCATGTCTATATATTGTTCCTTTATATTGTACTTGTACCTCTACTGTGCAACGATTTATCGTAAACTGTTATGTTGTGCATGTTATTTGGTAAATAAATAAATTGTGTAATTTCTATAACAGAGGTTTCCTGTTCCTTTTTATTATTTATTTCTTATGATCATTAACCAATGTCCTATAACATTATGGTGGTCATTGACAACTGTTTCTGCTTCCATGCCAACGGTTAAGAAATAACTTTACACAAAACCTTTTTTTTTCATCTAATTCAGGGATGGCAAACCTTTATAGATCTCCTTTTTATCGGTGGTTAGTGACCCTGACTGCTAAACCGGAGGTTGTGGGTTAGATTTCCACCCAGGACAAATCTTTGTGTGATGAGCATAATGATTTGTTCTCTGTCTGGGTGTAATTTATCTATATTATGTATTTAGAAATATATAAGTATGTTTATCAGTTGTCTGGTTGCCATAATATAGGCTCTGCCTAGTTTGGGATCAGATGACCGTGTGCGTCACAAGATATATTATATTAATATGATTTTTTTCTACTGCTAAATTTTAACTGTTACTTTATTTTTTGTTATAAGATATTATAAAGTACTTTGTGCAAATTAGTGTCCAAAATATTATTGAATATTTTGTAATTTGTGATCTATTTGGGTAGGTACTCAACATTGTGTATAGCTTGTAAGATAATGAGCATGTAGCTGCTACTATAACCTAATTAGTACACTGGATATAGGAAAATATGCTAATTATTGTCCATAAAGTTAACGTTGATTTTTAAAAGCAACACCACTTGTTTTCATAAATTCACGAAGATGGCTACGCCAAGAAGTATCCTATTATTATATAGATTACATAAGATATATTCAAGTAGATACACTTAATAGGTAATAGCGCTTTGTAGATAATAACATTAAGTTCCTAATAAAAATAACCTACTTATTATAACACAATGACGTCAATGAATCTGACTTCGTAAACGCGAATAAATATGAAAATGTGTATTTCAGTCTAATAAGGATAAGTAGAGATGATTTCGTTAAAAATATATTGTGGTAATCAACAATTAAATAATCAGAAAAGCAAATTAGAGCCGCAGCATCAAACGAAACGATAAAATTTTAATTCAATTATTGTCCTTCCAGAACCTGAGTCCGCCATCTTGCAACCGCCGCGGCGGGAAGACGCCGTTCCGTTTTTCACAGAAAATAAACAAATCGTTTGATGCAGAGCTCCTAAGTTGTCAAAATAATCGTACCTCGACTCCTGTGATGACTTCTAGCAACTCAGCGAGCGTCACAGGCTTGTCCCCGTCCATCATAACTGTGTCTTCTAAATGAACTTGGCCCTCTGTTGTATCACCCATGCATATTCGGCATCTATCTGTTCCATCTCCACGCACTATATGCGACACTAAGGCCTTTATATCTACTTGCCGGCTCATCTTGCTATTTTTTTCCAATAATTGATTGTATTTTAGTTCGATTTTTAAGAAAATTCTCTTTAATTACAGTTCGACACATGCGTCGGCGAAGTAAGCTTTGACGTTTCTCGTAGGGATGAGATAATACTCAAAATACAAACTTGTATGGCAGCAGAATGTCAAAAAGTTTAATCGATATAATCATCGATTTTAAACTACAATTATATAATTTTGCAATTAACTAAATGTGTATGTTAGAATAAATAATAGGTGTTGTGTTGTGTGTTGAATATACTTAATATAATATGAAAGATTATCACCATGAAGTGTTATAAAAACTGATAATAAATAGGTACAGCTTTGTATATTTCAGTGGATCCCGAAAATTTAAATACTCAACAAAGTGCAACAAACAACTTAATTTAATTAAATACACTTAATTGCACGTATACATTTCTAAAGATAAAGAAATTTATTCGTGAAGGATATGGTACAAATAAAATATAGTTTAACACATCCGCCCTTATCCTTAAGATAACCTACGGACAAAATCATTTTTTGAGTTCAGTTGATTATATAATTCATGTTTTGTCCATTCAGTCTTTCAGTTTACAGACAATATTAATGACATAAAAGCATTTGTTATGGAATACAGCGTTAACAATATTGTACTATTATAAGTATACAATTTATTTCTAAATTTAACCAACCCATAAAATTATTGTTATTTTCTCGTAAAATTTAAATCGATTCATACAAATCATAAATGATTAACATTGGCTCTTCCCTATGCCAAACCGTTCCATTCTTCTTCCATAAAACCACCAATCACAAATACGTTTAGTTACTACACTATAAAATACAAATACCCATCAGTGTTCTAATTGAATTCTCCTCGAAAGTCCCTTAATTTGTGATCTGTAAAAATATGGTAAAGATAAAGATAAAGATATATTTATTTGTATAAACATGTGTAACAGAGGATGGAGAGAAAAAAAAAAAAAATATATTTGGACCAACATATTTTGCCACAATTGGCGTACAAAGTAAATTGTCCCTAGGACATTCAGAACATAAAATAGTAATCGAATCATATCAATAAAATTAAACGCTTGAAACATACGCATTTTTAACAATATATCTTTTACATAATAATAATATTTTTACATTATATCAATAAAATTAAAATCTTGGTACATTTTTAACAACAATTAGACAGGTTTGTTTAAAAATTCTTTTATACAATAATAACATTTTTCAGACAATAATTTCTTAAGTTCTCTTTTAAAAACATTTGTATTGCTTATTTGTTTGATATTGTCTGGAATTTTATTATATATTAATGGTGCGTGCCATACATATCACACTTTTATGTAGAAGTGCTGTTTTGGAAGAGTGTACTTGTAAGTTATTTTTATATTTATTACGTCTATTCCTAATTACATTATCTGACAAAAGGGGAAACCAATTAGGGTTATTTCTAACAAATAGGGCTACTTCTAAGACGTAGAGTGACGGAAGTGTTAGGATTTGGTGTTTTTTAAAGAATGGTTGGCAGCTATCGGTTGATTTAATTTTAAACATTCCCCGAATACACCGTTTTTGCATCTTAAAAACCTGGTCTTTATTTGTGGAATTACCCCAAAATATTAAACCATATCTAAGCACCGATTCTATCAGTCCGTAGTATGCTGTTAGTAATGCGTCTAAATTTACTGTTAATGCCAATTTATATAATGCAAAAGACAAAGTACTTATTCTTATACATATCTCGTCTATATGATTTTTCCAATTAATTCTATTGTCGATTTTTAAACCTAGGAATTTTGCTGTATCTACTTGATTTATTTCATTATTATCATAATACAATTTAAAATGAGGTGAATTTAGGGGTCTTTGACTGTAAGTCATTACAGTAGTTTTATTGATGTTTATTTTTAAGTTATTATTTACTAACCACTTTATTATAGAGGTAAGTGCCTTGTTTATATCGGCTTCGTACAGATTTTTGTCATGACATGTAATATTGACTGTGCTGTCGTCTGCAAATAGTGTCATTGGTTGCACAGTTGATTTAGGGAGATCGTTAATGTACGTAATAAATAGCGTGGGGCCCAGTACGCTGCCTTGGGGAACACCATATGAGACACATCTGACTTTAGAATTGAATTGTTCATCTTTTTTTGTTTTTGTATTAAATTTTGTTATTTGAGTAAATTGTTTTCGATCAGCTAGGTAAGATTTAAATAATGCTAACACATTTCCTCTAATTCCGTAAGCCTCCAATTTGCTGGCTAAAATTTCATGGTCAACGTAATCGAACGCTTGTGTCATGTCACAGAAGATAGAGCAGACAGGGGTTGTCTTATCAACTGCAGCAAAAATATTTTTTAAAAATGTGTATATGGCCATGTTTATATTTTTATGCTTTCGAAAACCTTTCTGTTCGTTGCATAAAATATTATTATTTTCTAAGTAGTTATTTAATTCCGTATTATAATAACTTTCAAAGATCTTAGAGAATATAGAGAGAAGGGCAATGGTGTACTTTTTTGTCAGTACGCTTAGTATTACATGGTACTATGTAAGGATTTCTTAATCCATAATAATTACAAATGTAAAATGATGAAAATGCTTGGCACTTTTTTGAGTTCCCACCTATGTTTGTGGTAAATGGTAGGTATGGCAAGACATATTGTCAGCTGTCATCTGTCAAAGTCATTCATTCAGTTTTGTTTGTGGAAAAATCTTAGTCAAAATGGTAAATTAATTTAATTTTTCCTGTATAATCCTGTATTTTTTCACTATATTGTTTGCACAGTTCTATAGACCAGTTTATAAATTATGCGACTGCATCGATATTTTGTGTGATATATGTGTATTTTCCAGTGAAACAGTGATATCAAAACTTAGGGGTTAAACTTCGAGAAATTGTTATATTTTTGTGGATTTAATTAAATATTCTCTTGAATATCAATTGATATGGGTATGAGATATTGTACTTGATGTCATCATCATGACTTTACCGAATTTTAAGTTGCTTCTTGCGTTTAAAATATCACAAAGACCCGGCTTTGATGTTCAGTTGTCTATGACTGATGAGATGATTTCAGAAAACCAAATGTTCATGTGACTTGAATTTAAACTTACTAGATCAAGATTTTTCAACAATTTAGTCGCAAACTAAGGACAACTTGCTTAAATACACTCGAAAATACTTTTTAAAGCGTAATTTTCTTTCAATTTTTCGGTAAAAATTACGAAAATATTGACTCATAGATTTACGAGTGAAAATCAAATTATTAAAATCAACACAGTATCGCTATAATGGTATTTAACTCGATATTTTGTACATAATGTAGTTTATTTTGCCTTGGGTAGTAGTTAACAATAAATATTTAATATCTCTAATAGTCTCAGAAATAAGCATGTGATAGATTTAAGGACCTGACATTTGTCATTCAAAGGTAGGATTCTAAATCAACATTTTGATTCCCATCCTTATAAGTCAAATACTTTTCCAAGTAATGTTTGGAATTAGGGTTCATTTAAACTAGAATAAAGATGAAAACGGTATCAAGGACACTGAAAATGATAGTTAAAAATAAATATAATTACATCTTCTTATCGTATGGTTCATAAACAACCTACTGTCAGAGTAGTTTAAATTAAATTACATTTTTTTATAAGCCTATATTGTGTCCCACTGCTGGGCAAAGGCTTGTCTTTATTCTTCCAAACCACTTTATCCTTCGCAGTTTCTGACCACGTGCATCTCGCATATACGGTCAGAACATAATATTTTGTATACGATTATTTCATACTTTCATATTATTATTACGGTTAAGCACAAATGCGGTATTTTTAATTATGTTAATATTGTATTTTCCGCAGCAACCACAGATACTAGTGCTGAAGGAGGGGACGGACCAGTCGCAGGGCAGGCCGCAACTCATCTCAAATATCAATGCCTGCCAGCTAGTCGTAGATGCTGTATGTATATGATACAAATTTTAAATTAAATTAATAATCTTTTGTTTTTGTCAACAAACTGGAGTTGAGAATAGTTATAAGGGTGTTTTTGAGTTTGTTACGGCATTTCTTCTCAGAGGTAGTCAATTGGGAAATGCCAACGCCATTTAGTCTTTAAAAGATAATGATGTGTAAAAGTGTTTCGTGTAAACCTATTTGCAAAAATAAAAATAATTTATCATCATTTGTTCTTGATGACCTTATTGGCGCAGTGGGTAAGCGATTGGACTGCTGTGCCAAGGGCTGCGGGTTCGATTCCCACACAAGACAAAAATATATGTGATTTGCAGATGTTTGTCTTGAGGGGTGTTTGTTTGTGTATGTGATATTTTATGTTTCAGGAAAGCACCATATGTTGTTCATATGGAAATAAACCAAGCAAGAAACTCCATGTTATCGTGCTTATGCATGTGAGTCATGTAAATAATCCCTTTTAATTTCAGGTCCGCACAACTCTGGGCCCCCGTGGCATGGACAAACTGATCGTGGACCACAATGGTAAAGCGGTGATCTCCAACGATGGAGCTACTATCATGAAGCTGCTGGACATCGTACACCCTGCCGCCAAAACCCTGGTAGACATCGCCAAGTCTCAGGATGCTGAGGTTTGTTGAACATGTCATATTTAAGACTTAAAATAATATACGGTGTAGTGGAAAACATAGAATGTATGTGGCAAATACAGAGTTAATAATACAGTCACTGCAGCCAATCTTTAATAAGACTAGCCAACTTAGAAGATTTTGTAGTGCACATGTATCTGTGAACACATGTGCACTCCCTATCCCACTCGCATAGTTCGATGGACATGACTGGAGGGAGAACTGTGTGGACTATAATATTTCCGCTGTAGGTGACTAGTTTCAATTACAGTCACTGTGACTGAAATTAAGTCTGAAAGCCATTGATAATATTGCACAAGGAAGATGTTAAAAGTATTATGTCTAAACATGGTATTTGGTAGACACAGCCAATGATTAAAACAACGGATCCAATTTCTGAATTATTATGTGGATTATGATAGTAGAAATGAGGCTTAAAAACTACCAATAACTACCATGACTGCCTTTAACATATGATGCACTTCTTAAATAAGATTTCATTTATTTATTTATCATTTATCAATGTAACATACAGCTTAAATACAACAATTAAACATGCAACTTGCCATTTGCATCTACCGGTTGCCTGCAACTCAGACGATATAGTCGGTCCACCTGTTAAATAATATAGTTAATAAATTAATTACCTATATCTTCACATATTAATATATACGTTACTCGCAGGTTGGTGACGGTACCACATCAGTGGTGATCCTGGCTGGAGAGCTCCTGAAGAGACTGAAGCCTTTCATTGAAGAAGGTATGTTAATTAACTCGTACCAACTATTCTAAACACTGCTGAAGTGCTGATGAATAATTCTGCTTATCGTATGCTTGATAAACAACCTGGTGTGAGAGTTTAAACCGCCTGTAGGACTCTGACATGGCTTTACACACCGTTGGAAAATCTCTCAGGTGTACCGGTTACCAAACGATGATTTCCTTCACCGTTTTTAGCAACTGATGACTGATTTATAGTACGCACGTGAATTAAAAAAGACATTAGTGCGTGCCGGGGTTTGGACTTGCGACCTTTGATTTGGCAGTCCAACGGTCATTCCACTCGCCTATCACTGCAGTCAGAGTGTAGCAAGAATGTACAAGAAAAGTTAGGTTAGGATATGGTAGGTTAGGTTAGAACACATGAGGATGTAGTAGGTAGAATAGAGTGAAGAGTTTTTGTGCCATTGCATATCTTTTTACCTTTTGGCACCTCCAAGCTAAATGATATTCACTTTGGTATCTATAGGGTCTGTAAGCCAATGATTAAAACAACGGATCCAATTTCTGAATATCTGTGAGGATCAGTTTTGTGATGAGGCTTACAATACTAAATTATTATTAAATATTAATTGACGTGCGCTTACACTACTTAGGCTAAAAACAGGGATGGTAGCGAGGTTGCCTGCCCAGTGTGACGGACGGACGACGAATCCAGCCCCCTTAGGCAAGTGGCAAACCACTTGAGGAATAGAAACCGAATGAAAAATGTATGGGAATGACATATAATAATAACAGCCTATAACTGTCCCACTGCAGGGCAAAGGCCTCTTCTCGTATAGAGAAGGATTGAGCACTGATCACCACGCTAGCTCACTGCGGGTTGGCGATTTCAGATAATTAAATCCAGGTTTCCTTACGATGTTTTCCGTCACCGTTAGTCAGTGGTGTCTTAGAATATCTAAGAAAGTATTTATGACATTGAAAAAGTCACATTGATACTTGCCTGGGTTTGAACCTGCAACCTCGTGCATAGAAATCCGGTATGTCAACCACTAGGCCACCACAACTTGGTCACCATCACCACGTCTTGGGAATGACATATGTCATCGATAACATAGTCGAAACATTATGTCATCCCCATACATTGATCATTCTATTTGTCTAAGGGGGCAAGTTCCGTCACGATGTCCTCCGTCACTGTTAGACAGAATATCTAAGAAAATATTTATGACATTGAAAGTATCACTTTGATACTGGCCTGGGTTAGAACCAGCAACATAGTGCATACAAATCCGGTATGTTCACCGAAGACACGATTTTTTTTTTTATGTACCGTCGCCCCACACTATTTATTTCTCCTGTATCGTGGGTGCGTTTCACATACATGAAATATCACACACACAAACAACCAGACTCGGGACAATCAAATGTGGATCACACAAATTTTTGCCCCGTGCAGGAAGCGAACCCGCAACCCTTAGCGCAGCAGTCTAATCGCTACTACGGCAATCAGACCCCTTAGACAAGTGGCAAAACGCTTGACTAATAGAAATGGAATAAAATAAAATATATGAGGCGAATGTTAGTGGAATATCGGGAAGGGGAAGACCTCGGCGAACATACTTGGACCAGATCGGAGATGTTCTACAAAAGGGTCAAGTGAGGAGTACCCTTAACGGACGAGCGTGTATGAGGAATGTGATGCGAGTGAATGAGGCGAAAGAAGTATGTCAGGATCGTAGCAAATGGAAATCCGTGGTCTCTGCCTACCCCTCGTGGAAATAGGCGTGACTTTATGTATGTATGTATGGGATTGACACATGTCATCGATAACATAGTCGAATCATTATGTCATCCCCATACATTTATCATTCTATTCTATTTCTATTCGTCAAGCGTTTTGCCACTTGTCTAAGGAGGCAGTTCGTCAAATTCGTCGGTCGTACAATTAAATATTATGTATAAGTACAATATCGATGGATGGTGGAGGCTCTATTTGCACTGTAGCGACATCTACCCGTCGAAGGACGAATGACGATGACCTCCTGCATCGCGCTAGTGAAGTAATCACACGCGCTAGCT
Organism: Abrostola tripartita; assembly: GCA_905340225.1. Lineage (NCBI taxonomy): Eukaryota > Metazoa > Arthropoda > Insecta > Lepidoptera > Noctuidae > Abrostola > Abrostola tripartita. The sequence goes on along the minus strand of HG996513.1, from coordinate 6,602,308 downwards.
ATAAATACAGCCGCCCCGAGTTGAGAAGTGGGGCGCCGCGGCCCACCAGGCATACCACCGCCTGGTTGGAAGATCTTCCTTTTCGTTGGAGGAACTCCACATCCCTTCCTCCACAGCACTATGACTTTTTTTAAAGTACAATCGATTATTTATTACTTATTTTTTTTTTTATTTGGGGAATGTAGTGTACACAGATATTCATAAAAGAAACAATAATTCGAGTTATTTTAAGGTGTTCTAAGCTGTCTACTGTCTACATACAGATAATATAATTGTTGTAATATTGTCATATGTTTGTCGCAGGCGTCCACCCGCGCATTATTATCCGCTCCGTCCGCACCGCCGCCAAGCTGGCTGTTGACCGCGTCAAGGAGCTCGCCGTGAAGATAGACAACAAGTCGCCACAGGAACAGACGTATGTACAATACACACACACACACACACACACACACACACCCTCAGTCCCTCACACACACACACACACATTGTTTTGTTCAAAAGGATCGTTTCTATGGAAAAGAACCAGCAAGAAACTCCATAGTTACTCTTATAGAAAGAGTAGGTATATTTAATCTAAGTTTAAGCCGATGATTAAATCTAACGGATCCAATTTCTGATGAAACGTGATGGTCTTGATAGTAGAAATGAGGCTTACTACTTAGAACAATTATCAATTTTAGGCAGGCATTCTGTGATCTGACTGGTCAATGTTGTATTTTCACCAGACTTTTACTGTATTGTTCAATTAATGTTATTAGTGTGTCTGTCGGCTTATAGGTTTTATCCACTATTTAGCGACACGATAGCTCAGTTGGTAGAGCTGCACAGAACGGCGAAGGGGTTCAAGTCCCGCGAGTGTTCATCATTTTTCAAATTTCTTTATCATTTTAGATTCAAAGCTATATATTTGGATTTCTATGCCATTGCCAGCTTGACCTGATAATTTACAACATTGACACGCTATTTTCATCATTTTTTCCGGACATTCTCCACTTTGCTCAACCACTCTAAACTTAGTCCGGTAATTCTCCAATTTGCCCGCCCATTTTCCACTTTGCTCGGGTAAAGCTGATAACCCATGTTCCCACCAGAGAGCTGCTGACCAAGTGCGCTGCCACAGCCATGTCCTCGAAGCTCATCCACCAGCAGAAGGGACACTTCTCGAAGATGGTGGTGGATGCTGTGTTGTCTCTGGACGCTCCTCTGTTGCCGTTGGATATGATTGGTAAGTGAATTATAATTCAAATTTATAAATAAAACCTCAAAAGAGATTTTATACACGAGCGGGTTTCGAACCCGCACTTATCAATTTGTGTCGTGGTGGCCTAGTGGTTGACTTACCGGATTTCTATGCACGAGGTTGCAGGTTCAAACCCAGGCAAGTATCAATGTGACTTTTTCAATGTCATAAATACTTTCTTAGATATTCTAAGACACCACTGACTGACGGTGCAGAAAACATCGTAAGGAAACCTGGATTTAATTATCTGAAATCGCCAACCCGCAGTGAGCTAGCGTGGTGATCAATGCTCAATCCCTTCTCTATACGAGAAGAGGCCTTTGCCCTGCAGTGGGACAGTTATAGGCTGTTATTATTTACTTATCAATTTAGTTTCCATGTATTTGTTTTTGCGTGTTGAGGTAGTCATCTTACAATCATCTGTCGTACCATAAACAATATGTATAGATTTATATTTGCATTTTTTTTTAATGTTTATCAGACGGTAATTTTTTATACTTCAGCGGTTACTCAATTGGACGGGCTTAAATTTTGTTATTTTGGTCCTAAATCTTAATTTTATCGGTATAACAAGTAGCCTATGTTAATCAATTACGAACCAATCGAGTACGAAATACGATTTTAGCAAAATCGGTCCAGCCGTTTGAGCGTGAAGAGGTAATAAACATACAAACACACTTGTAAACTTTCGGTTTTATAATATTAGTGTGATTCATTGTCAAGCCAATGATTATAACAACGGATCCAATTTCTGAATGACTGTGTGGATCACTAGTTAATATGAGGCTTGATGAAATTAATTGAAAATCTCAATAACACTGCTCAACTTGGAAATCAAACCCAGAACCATGAGGTAATGTCGATACAAAGAAGAAGAAGATTAAACTTATCACCATTCTGTTCACGTACTTAAAATAATTTTACCAATAAGGCAGTCAACAGGAAATGGACCTTATTGGCGCAGTGGCTAAGCGATTGGACTGTGCTGCGCTAGGGCTTTGATTCCTGCATAGGACAAAGATATGTGTGATCCGCAGATGTTTGTCCCGAGTCTGGGTGTTTGTTTGTGATATTTCATGTTTGTGAAACGCACCCACGATACAGGATAAATTTATGCATTTGTATCGTGGGTGCCTTAATTCTTTTGTACACTAACACCCAGATCTGGGACAATCTGCGGATCGCACTAATTTTTGTCCCGTACGTGAATCGAAGCCGCAGCCCAATCGCTTAGTCACCGCGCCAATCGGGTCGTCGATCGTCGTCGGGTTTAAGTTAAGACGGGTATTATCCTCGTTCGTTATTAAGAGGGTCAGTTTTCGTTGGAGGATAGTGGATTGCGTCCTGCCTATTCTGCGAAGTTGAAAAAAAAAGGTTATAAATGTGTTCCTTCACCAGGCATCAAGAAGGTCTCCGGCGGTGCTCTAGAAGACTCCTTTCTGGTGGCTGGAGTGGCGTTCAAGAAGACGTTCTCCTACGCCGGCTTCGAGATGCAGCCGAAGAGCTACGACGACTGCAAGATAGCACTCCTCAACATCGAGCTGGAGCTGAAGGCAGAGAGAGATAACGCTGAGGTAGGAGAGTAGAGTAGAGGAGAAACTAGCTTTGAAAGAATAGAAATAGTGTATTTTATTGTGATACTAGGTGTGTCCCGCGGATTCATACATCCATACTATCCATACTAATGGTATAAATGTGAAATTAATCTCGCTGTCTGTCTGTCTGTTACGTCTAAACCGCTGCACGGATTTTGATGAAATTAGGTATGATGGTTGAATTTAAAAACAAAGTAGCCTATGCCTTTTCTCGGGTCTTAAACTTTCTACATGCCAAACTTCATCGAAATCCGTCCAGCGGTTTAGTCGTGAAGGTGTAACAGACAGACTTTACTTTCACATTTATGATATTAGTATGGATTTGATTGAACATGTGTAGCCAATGATTATAAACTACGGATCCAATTTCTGAATAGCTGTGAGGATCTCACGTAATATGAGGCTGAAATAATAATAATGTTCGCCAGACCGAATTTTGGTCACGGCGGCCTGTCTCATCTGAGACTAGCCAACTACGAAGATATTATAGTGCACAAGTATGCGCGCAGACACAGGTGCACTCCCTATTCCCTCACTCTCATAGTCCAGGACGGTAAGACGCGACTGGAGAGAGATCAGGCGCAGGACCAACGGCTTAACGTGCCTTCCTATTGACATGTGAAAACGGTCACCCATCACAAGAATGACCGCGGAAAGTCTGCTTAACCTGGCAGATCGACGTAGCTACCAACTTCTCGAACAGTATAAATTATATATGTGTTTATCCTGTGCAGGTGCGCGTCGACAACGTCAAGGAGTACCAGAAGGTGGTGGACGCCGAGTGGCAGATCCTGTACGAGAAGCTGGCCGCGCTGCACGCCAGCGGCGCCAACGTCGTGCTCAGCAAGCTGCCCATCGGGGACGTCGCCACGCAGTACTTCGCGGACCGGTAAGTGTTACACGTTACACGACACACTCACTACCACTGATATACTCTCACCGACACACACAAACACTAACGCACACATACTCAGACAAAACGAACACACAAACACAGAAATACTCACTAACTCACAAGCACCGAAATACTCTCACTAACACACACACTAACGCACACATACTCAGACAAAACGAACACACAAACACAGAAATGCTCACTAACACACAAGCACCGAAATACTCTCATTAACTCACACACTAACGCACACATACTCAGACAAAACAAACACACTCACAAATACAGAAATACTCACTAAATCACAAGCACAGAAATACTCGCACTAACACTCACGCTAACGCACACATATTCAGATAAAACGAACGCACTGACAGACACAGAAATACTCACTAACTCACATGCACCCAAATACTCTCACTAACACACACGCTAACGCACACATACTCAGATAAAACGAACACACTCAAAAACACAGAAATACTCAATAACTCACATGCACCGAAATACTCTCACTAACACACACGCTAACGCACACATACTCAGATAAAACGAACACATTCTCTAACACAGATATACTCACTAACACACAAGCACCGAAATACTCTCACTAACACACGCTGACGCATACATACTCAGATAAAACGAACACACTCACAAGCCCAGTAACTAACACACACACATCACAAACGCACAAAGCGTGTGTACACAGGTACAAAGAGAGGGAGACACACAGTGGTACACTCTAATACACATGCACTCACCTAACTTAGCTTAACGCTCATACCCACACATGTCAGTGTCTCACACGCACACACACCCACACTAAGACGTGTTCCTACACACAGATATGTTAACACTCAGACACACACATCCATGGTGCCATCTGAGTGTGGTAGATACTATGTTACTTTTCCAGAGGTCGGACAAAGTTCTTCTAAATGTTTTAGCAGTATTACCAACTTAAGCTCTATAATATTATTTAGCATTTATTATTAGACTAGATCAGATTGTCAAGCCAATGATTATAACAACGGATCCAATTTCTGAATGACTGTGTGGATCACTAGTATATATGAGGCTTGTTTTATCAAATGAATCGTTTGTTTGTGCCACACTGTCACGTGACTATTGTCGCATCGGCCGCGCGTCAGTCGCTTGCGATCCGAGCGACCCAGCATCCTCGGAAGTCCTCTTGGTATTTGGCTAGTCATCCCACCCGGCTAGCGCAGCCTGCAGATATAATGCCGCACCTCCCTCAGGGACATGTTCTGCGCGGGCCGCGTGCCCGAGGAAGACCTCCGGCGCACGCAGCGCGCGTGCGGCGGCGCAGTGCTCAGCTCCGTGCGCGAGCTGGACACCGCCGCGCTCGGCCGCTGCACGCACTTCACCGAGAGGCAGGTCGGCGGGGAGCGGTACAACATCTTCACGGGTGAGCCGCGCACACACACACACACACACACACAATAACTTAGGCATGGTACAGTCACTATCATAAGTAGCTGAACTTTAATCTTAACATAGCATACCAACTACTTATATATGACTCTTGGTGTCATTTTAGCATGTTGCTCATGCTAAGCTTGAATCTAAATTGGCACGAGCACGCGAGCAGTGACACGATGGCTCAGTTGGTTAAAGCAGCGCCACGGTACGGCGAAGGTCGCGGGTTCAAGTCCTGCTAGTGTCTATTATTTTTCAAATTCCCTCCATTAATTTAACCTCTTATATAGTAAAAAGTCTCAAATATTCTTAAATCATCATTTAGATGTTTCTATAATTTAAAACAATTACTTGAATTGATGTTTGTTTCTTTTAATTGTTTCACATAAAGTTTCTTAACTTGTTATGATGCTGACTGTACTAATTTACAGGTGATCAATTTTATAGCAATTCCGACATACTTTGGTTAGTACTCGTATTAACGTGTCTAGAACTCAATAAATGACCCTTCAAGCATTTACCCTCCAAATTCAACCCCTATTTCCTAAGTGTACCTATATTTGCCACCCATCCTAATCCTAACCTCTCCTACAGGACCTAACAAAGAAGGTTTCCCTGATGGTAAGAATACCTGAAAATATATCTAACATGGGTACTTGACACCACCAATCAATTGACATACTTTGTATGAGCTGTCTAAACGTTATTCCTCCATAGATTGTGTATGGTAATAGGAACCTGTGACGTCACTAGTTCGTAAACTCAATTGACTTACTATTTATTGATTTCAAAGCAAATAGAAATCGCATTTTAAAGTTATTTAAAAATTTATAAAGTTTGTAGGGATAAAATAAAGATTTTTTTAAAGAAGTAGTGTCTTATAATACCTGGTTACTGGTGTCAACTACCCTTTTGTGGTAGAATAATATTGGTAGCTTAGTAAAATATTATTTTCTCTCAAGGAATATGTCAATGTACTACTAAAACCTTGTTTTTACTCATACAGTTTAATATAAATTATATATTTTAGCTAATTGTATGTTATATTTTATTGTTTGTATATAGCTTATTGTTATATTAAAATGCTCGAAATGCAGTCCAATTTAGTCTTAGGGTGGTTTGCTTCAAACAGTCTGTTAACATTACATACGTAGACGTGTACCGAGTCTGAGTGTTTATGTATATAATATTTCATGTTTGTGAAGCACACCCACGATACGGGAGAAATTCCTAGTGTGAAGCGAAGTTTCAAAAATCTTTTTTTCTCTTGTATAATCTCCATCTATCTCCAGGCTGTCCCGCGGCCAAGACCTGCACGCTGATCCTCCGCGGAGGAGCCGAGCAGTTCCTTGAGGAGACGGAGCGCTCCCTGCACGATGCCATCATGATCGTCAGGCGTACCATCAAGAATGACGCTGTGGTCGCTGGTGAGTCCGAAGATGACAATAATGTTCTCCTGACCGAATTTCGGTGACGGCCGCCTCTCCATCTGACACTAGCCAACTACGAAGATATTATAGTGCACAAGTATGCGCGCAGACACAGGAGCACTCCCTATTCCCTCACTCTCATAGTCCAGGACGGTGAGACACGACCGGAGATCAGGCGAGCCGAGGATGTATAGCATCAGTTTAAATGTATACTGTGCGCTATACGATAATTTGCATATTATTTTTGATCGATCGTATATTGTCAAGCCAAGGATTATAACAACGGATCCAATTTCTGAACGACTGTGTGGATCACTAGTTAATATGAGGCTTGTAAATATACATCAATGTACAAAAAGTCACTTCTGTATTTCCCGAGGACGTCGGCTTTGATAAATAATAATAATAATAACAGTCTATAATGTCCCACTGCAGGGTTACATATGGTTTTAACTCTCATACTCAAAATTTTTCAAGTAGACTGATATATGGTACACCCACATTCCGCCAGTTATGTTATAAGTCCCAATGTAATAGGGGGCGAACTTTATGGAATTTTTTGTGTTTACTAAAACGCACAGACTGCGCGTTCAGGCATTTTTCCTTCCCGTGCACTGTAACTGTGTACAAATGAAATATAATCCTAACATATTTTTATATAATTCCGACTGCAGTCCTGCACACGCAGGACGGCGGAGTCGAATTAAATGCGCAGCGTGTAAAACGTTAGAACGATGCGCGTGATCTATGCGAACTAGTGTGTGTGTGTGTGTGCCGGCCGGACTGGTATGTCAGGAAGAGGATCCGACCGTCATTGTCTGTGCCTACTGCTAGGACGAATTTACTGGCAAAAGCACCACTGACCTGCACGAGACGACTAATCGATTTAATTAGTGAACAATTGACGTATTTACGTGCTCTTTCAGTGAGCCTGCAAAGTTTTATAACATTCTAGCTTGTAATCTTGCAATCATTGTACATGCTAAATTTCATCAAAATCTGCCCAGCGGTTTAGACGTGGAGAGCTGTAAGACAGACAGACAGAGTCACTTTTTTTAATAATAATAATTTTTATTTACAAACTTTTTTCATAATTCCTATGAAGTCCCTGACTTCTGAGCTAGGTAAAACCTGTGTTACCAATTTTGGTTGATACAATTGTGAACAAAGATTTCCTATAAATGACGGGTTTATGTATGTGTGTGTGTGTGTGTGTGTGAGTGTATGTTTGTGTGTGCGATAGGCGTTTAAATGAATGGGTGGGATTAGCGAGTTACAGGGAATAATTATTGTGTAAGCAATAGCATTTCTGTTTGGTCGTAGTTTAATTGAAGTAGCCAGTTGTTAGTTTTGATTTTAGTTTCTCGAATAGTAAGAGGATGAATGTTTATAATTTTATTAATTTTATGATATAAGTACGATGATGTAGTATGGAGTAAGTTGTTTAGTAAGTTGTTCTGCGCAGGCGGCGGGGCCATCGACATGGAGATCTCCAAGCACCTGCGGGAGTACGCGAAGGGCGTGGCGGGCAAGGAGCAGCTGCTGGTGGCGGCCGTGGCGCGCGCCTTCGAGGCCGTGCCGCGCCAGCTGTGCGACAACGCCGGCTTCGACGCCACCAACCTGCTCAACAAGCTGCGCAACAAGCACCACAGCGGTCGGTACACACAGTGACCATCACCACCACACACACAGTGATATCATCACCATCGCCTGTGACATTATCACCATTACCATCACCAGTGATAACACCATCATCACCAGTGGTATTATCACCATCACCAGTGGTATCACCATCATCACCAGTGATATCACCATGACCGGTAGTATTATTACCATCACCAGTGATATCACCATCATCACCAGTGGTATCACCATCATCACCAGTGTTGTCATCATCATCACCAGCATTATCATCTGTGAGAGACAGACCCCCTTATCTGTATCTTAAAACATAACATCACGCCTGTATCCCCCGAAGGGGTAAGCAGAGGTGTATAGTAAGTACACCCACATTCTGCCCGTTATAAAGTGCGGCCGCTCAGAGAATGCGTTCCTGAAGTCTGTCATTTGATCTATACTAGTGATGGGCAATATATAACACTGATATTACATACTATAACCAACGCAAAACAAAATAACATATTAAGATACAATACTTGTTTGTCGTCTGTGCCGTGTGGTATCCGGCCTAGAATTGACCACCCCCTGTCCTCCCGTGGGTGTCGTAAGAGGCGACTAAGGGAAAACCCAGAAGATGGGCAGCAGCGTCTTCTGTAACTTCACCACCAACACTGCGATCCCCAAGCCGCTTGCCAAGCGTGGGGATTATGGCAACACCCCCCTTCTAAAACGAGGAGGCCAATGTTCAACAGTGGACGTTTTTTGGCTGATGATGATTTGTTTGTCTGGCCTTTAATTTGTAATTGTAACTAGTGTAAAGAGATAAGAACGCATTAGTTCTATTTCGGAATATTATTTAATATAAAACAATTCAATTACACCCGTTTTAAGGAATAGTTGCGACTGGGTTATGTTATAGATTATTAAACAGACTCTCACTGTGATTTTGAAATATTGTATTTTATATAGATATATTTAAAGATGTAATTTATAAGTACTTAGAAGATTTATATAAAGGAGATAATAATGAAAATCTTTATTTTCAGTCAACTATGGCCCATAGATAAATAGCTTTCAAACAAACATAAATATAGTAACATATTTGTTAGTGTAATATAGACTTAATATTATGTTAGATCCTCTTGTCGTATGGTTGATGAACAACCTGGTGTCAGAGTTTAAACCGCCTGTAGGCCTCTGACATGGCTTTACACACCGTTGAAAAATCTCTCAGGTGTGCCGGTTACCTCACGATATTTTCCTTCACCGTCTTTAGCGACTGATAACTAATTTATAGTACGCACATGAATTCGAAAAGACATTGGTGTGTGGTGCGTTTGGACTGCCGACCTTTGCCTTGGCAGTCCAATGGTCATACCACTCGGCCATCAGTGTTATTGCTAGTGCTGTCAGTTTATAATACTGGTATGTTCCGCTCCAGGCGAGGTGTGGTTCGGCATCGACATCCAGAAGGAGGACATCGGCGACAACTACCTGTCGTGCGTGTGGGAGCCCGCCGTCGTCAAGATCAACGCCATCACCGCCGCCTGCGAGGCCGCCGCGCAGGTGAGAACCTGGGACACTGCATGCACACACTCGTACTCCACTCATACATACATACAGACTAACACCGAACGAGGACCTGTGATAATACAGATCAGTCAATTTTCAATGTTTTACTGCAAAATATAGGATGAAACATTATGTCACTATTTATTATGTCGTTGAGGCCAGCAGGGGGCGCTTTCCTTTAGTAAAATAATATATAAATAACAGTAAAAGCATTAAAACTCTATATTTATCTTTTTATGGAACCAACTTGGGAGTAGATTACTGCAAACAAAAAAATAATTTTCGAAATTGGTCCTCTATTGACTGAGAAATCGTTGAACATGTGTACATAGTACCTGCTCCTTTGTGAAGTCGGTTAAGAACCAATATATTCATCTCCTTGCTGTCAACCGGTTTTACTTTTTATCTAGATGCATGACCTAAATACTTTCCCCCCCAGATCCTGTCCGTGGACGAGACGATAAAGAACGTGAAGGGAGCCGACATGCCGACGGCGGGAGCTCCGCCCGGCCGCGGCATGGGGCGCCCGCGCATGGGCTGAGGCGATACAATACTATACAATACAATACACGCGACGCCTTCTACTCTACTGACGCTCGTTGTTATACGTCACTGCTGACCCGGCGACCTTCGCACCGCCGGCTTACCATTTAAATCTTCCCTGGACTTTACAAATATTTCAAATGCAAAATTAGCCAAATCGGTCTAGCCGTTCTCGAGTTATGGCGTGACCGAGGGAAACGGAGTCATTCATATAAAGATACTAGCGGACTAGGCAGACGTCTTCTTGCCTTCGTTCCGAAAGTTTCAACGAAAAAATTCATTTTTTCGTTATTATAATAGATTTTCTGTTACTCGGGGCGGTGAAGAATCCAACATATGAGAGATAATTAAAATCGGTCCAGCCGTTCTTGAGTTATAAATGGTGTAACTAACCCGACTTTGTTTTATATATATAGATGTGATCATCATCAGCTTTTTCAGGATATCCTCAAGGACTTCTTCTGTCCCGGACGCGGGTATTCGTCCCGGACTCTTACCGGATGAAACCTCCATTCAACTCAATTCTGTGTTAAGCTGCTAAGCTATGCTATAAAAATGTATCACATCAGCCTATTGCAGCCTGCTGCTGGACGTAGGCCTCCCCCAGGGTACGCCACAAGGCCCTCTCTCCCGTTGTCCCCCCCACTCACTACCAGGTATCTTTTTTTTTTATGGGGAGGTCTTTATAGACTCCCTCGGTCCTGGGGTGGATGAAGAGGTATACCGGACCCCCACCGGCTAGAACCCCAGGGTGTCCTCCTATCTACCCTAGGTCGAGGGACGCGGGATAATAATATGTGCTTTATATAATAAAGAATGTTACCCTAAGAGGTAGGCAGAGGTGTTATAGTACACCCACATTTCGCCGTTATAAAAGATTGCGAGCTTATTCCGCTAAATGGGCTCGAATTAAAACTGCTGAGAATGACGTGGTTAGTGGATTTTGCATTTATTCTTATACTGTTATAACAATGAGTGTCCTGAGGTATTCACGCTTAGTACTAAGTTAATATAGTATTAACTATTAATTATTTTAATAATAACTATTCAATACTATGGCTTTGTTTTAATTATTGTTCCTTTATCCTTAGAGCGTTCCACATTATCCGATCGGTAGCGGTGTGTACACATATTTCCGATGAAATCGTTCCGATACGACCATGATTCAATTCATAGTAAAGTAAAGTAATCTTTATTGTTTTGATTGAGTAATATATATATACAGTTGTTGTAGAAAAAAGTGTCACATCAATCAGTCCGTTTTGGACATACAATAATTTATTAAAAAACTAACACACACATTTTAAAAACACTAGTGAAGGGTAATATATCTAGATTCACATAAATTAACAATAATTTATGTAAACGTATCTTCTTATTACTTTATTTCTTAAATCTAAGAACTCTGGGGTATTTTATTATAAACTTTAACACACATAAACATACAATTTTTATGGTAAAGCGTTGTTTTACAATTTGGTGCAGTAATGTTTGTAGGATCTCTTTGGCTAAATACACTATTTTGACTAATTTTTTCAAATAATTTTGGGTGTTTCCTTACAAGTAGTCCAATTTCATAGCTATAAAGGGAGCTGAAAGTTAATATTTTTGTTTTTTTTAAATAATTTTTCATGGCAGAATATAATAGCAAACTTTATTTGCTGTACTTATTGATACTTATTTGAGATAAATCCCATCGCCATGCAAGCTAAATATTCATTTTATACTATTTTGATCAAGCTACGAAACGCACCTGGGCAGTGTTGTAATTACTTTAATTAATTCATCCGATGGTGCCGCCGACGTGTCGGTGTCTGATCCGATATCCGATATCAGGGCGGACAGTGTGAAAGGCAGGTACATATTATTTTGATACATTTTACTCGCCCCGATATCGGATCGAATAAGTATCACCAGAGGGGTTGAAAGAGTTGCTTAAAGAGCCCATATTGATATACATATGTGGACCTTGAGCAGGTATCGAGAAGGTCTCCGGCGGTGCGTTGGAAGACTCCTTCCTGGACGGACGCCGAGTGGCAGATCCTGTACGAGAAGCTGGCCGCGCTGCACCCAGCGGCGCCGACGTCGTGCTCAGCAAGTACTACCCACCGCAGTACTTCGCGGGCCGGTGAGTGTTACACGTTACCGAACTGATACATAGCGACACACTCACTATAACACACACACACCCACACTACGACGTGTTCCTACACACAGATATGTTAACACTCAGACACACACATCCATGGTGCCATCTGTGTGTGGTAGATACTATGTTACTTTTCCAGAGGTCGGACAAAGTTCTTCTAAATGTTTTAGCAGTATTACCAACTTAAGCTCTATAATATTATTTAACCTTATTATTAGATTAGATCAGATTGTCAAGCCATTGATTATAACAACGGATTCAATTTCTGAATGACTGTGTGGATCACTAGTATATATGAGGCTTGTTTTATCAAATGAATCGTTTGTTTGTGCCACACTGTCACGTGACTATTGTCGCATCGGCCGCGCGTCAGTCGCTTGCGATCCGAGCGACCCAGCATCCTCGGAAGTCCTCTTGGTATTTGGCTAGTCATCCCACCCGGCTAGCGCAGCCTGCAGATATAATGCCGCACCTCCCTCAGGGACATGTTCTGCGCGGGCCGCGTGCCCGAGGAAGACCTCCGGCGCACGCAGCGCGCGTGCGGCGGCGCAGTGCTCAGCTCCGTGCGCGAGCTGGACACCGCCGCGCTCGGCCGCTGCACGCACTTCACCGAGAGGCAGGTCGGCGGGGAGCGGTACAACATCTTCACGGGTGAGCCGCGCACACACACACACGCACACACACAATAACTTAGGCATGGTACAGTCACTATCATAAGTAGCTGAACTTTAATCTTTACACAACATAACATACCAACTACTTATATATGACTCTTGGTGTCATTTTAGCATGTTGCTCATGCTAAGCTTGCATCTAAATTGACACGAGCACGCGAGCAGTGACACGATGGCTCAGTTGGTTAGAGCAGCGCCACGGTACAGCGAAGGTCGCGGGTTGAAGTCCTGCTAGTGTCTATCATTTTTCAAATTTCCTTCATCAATTTAACCTCTTATATAGTAAAAAGTCTCAAATATTCTCAAATCATCATTTAGATGTTTCTATAATTTAAAACAATTACTTGAATTGATGTTTGTTTCTTTTAATTGTTTCACATAAAGTTTCTTAACTTGTTTATGATGCTGACTGTACTAATTTCAGGTGATCAATTTTATAGCAATTCCGACTTACTTTGGCTAGTATTAACGTGTGTCTAGAACTCAATAAATGACCCTTCAAGCATTTTCCCCCCAAATTCAACCCCTATTTCCTAAGTGTACCTATATTTGCCACCCATCCTAATCCTAACCTCTCCTACAGGACCTAACAAAGAAGGTTTCCCTGATGGTAAGAATACCTGAAAATATATCTAACATGGGTACTTGACACCACCAATCAATCGACATACTTTGTATGAGCTGTCTAAACGTTATTCCTCCATAGATTGTGTATGGTAATAGGAACCTGTGACGTCACTAGTTCGGAAACTCAATTGACTTAATATTTATTGATTTCAAAGCAAGAAAAATCGTATTTTACAGTTAATAAAAAATTTATAAAGTTTGTAGGGATAAAATAAAGATTTTTTTAAAGAAGTAGTGTCTTATAATACCTGGTTACTGGTGTCAACTACCCTTTTGTGGTAGAATAATATTGGTAGCTTAGTAAAATATTATTTTCTCTCAAGGAATATGTCAATGTACTACTAAAACCTTGTTTTACTCATACAGTTTAATATAAATTATATATTTTAGCTAATTGTATGTTATATTTTATTGCTTGTTATATTAAAATGCTCGAAATGCAGTCCAATTTAGTCTTAGGGTGGTTTGCTTCAAACAGTCTGTTAACATTACATACATAGACGTGTACCGAGTCTGAGTGTTTATGTATGTAATATTTCATGTTTGTGAAGCACACCCACGATACGGGAGAAATTCCTAGTGTGAAGCGAAGTTTCAAAAATCTTTTTTTCTCTTGTATAATCTCCATCTATCTCCAGGCTGTCCCGCGGCCAAGACCTGCACGCTGATCCTCCGCGGAGGAGCCGAGCAGTTCCTTGAGGAGACGGAGCGCTCCCTGCACGATGCCATCATGATCGTCAGGCGTACCATCAAGAATGACGCTGTGGTCGCTGGTGAGTCCGAAGATGATAATAATGTTCTCCTGACCGAATTTCGGTGACGGCCGCCTCTCCATCTGACACTAGCCAACTACGAAGATATTATAGTGCACAAGTATGCGCGCAGACACAGGTGCACTCCCTATTCCCTCATTCTCATAGTCCAGGACGGTGAGACACGACCGGAGAGAGATCAGGCGCAGGACCAACAGGACAAGTGAAAGTGGTGATTTATATAATAATAGTTATACATATATGTATAGCATCAGTTTTAATGTATACTGTGCGCTATACGATAATTTGCATATTATTTTTGATCGATCGTATATTGTCAAGCCAAGGATTATAACAACGGATCCAATTTCTGAACGACTGTGTGGATCACTAGTTAATATGAGGCTTGTAAATATACATCAATGTACAAAAAGTCACTTCTGTATTTCCCGAGGAGGTCGGCCTTGATAAATAATAATAATAATAACAGTTTAAAATGTCCCACTGCAGGGTTACATATGGTTCTAACTTTAATACTTAAATTTTTTCAAGTAGACTGATAAATGGTACACCCACATTCCGCCAGTTATGTTATAAGTCCCAATGTAATAGGGGGCGAACCTTATGGAATTTTTTGTGTTTACTAAAACGCACAGACTGCGCGTTCAGGCATTTTTCCTTCCCGTGCACTGTAACTGTGTACAAATGAAATATAATCCTAACATATTTTTATATAATTCCGACTGCAGTCCTGCACATTGGCATCACGCAGGACGGCGGAGTCGAATTAAATGCGCAGCGTGTAAAACGTTAGAACGATGCGCGTGATCTATGCGAACTAGTGTGTGTGTGTGTGTGCCGGCCGGACTGGTATGTCAGGAAGAGGATCCGACCGTCATTGTCTGTGCCTACTGCTAGGACGAATTTACTGGCAAAAGCACCACTGGCCTGCACGAGACGACTAATCGATTTAATTAGTGAACAATTGACGTATTTACGTGCTCTTTGAGTGAGCCTGCAAAGTTTTATAACATTCTAGCTTGTAATCTTGCAATCATTGTACATGCTAAATTTCATCAAAATCTCCCCAGCGGTTTAGACGTGGAGACCTGTAAGACAGACAGACAGAGTCACTTTTTTTTAATAATAATAATTTTTATTTACAATCTTTTTACATAATTCCTATGAAGTCCCTGACTTCTGAGCTAGGTAAAACCTGTGTTACAGAAGTCAGTGCCCTCTCCCAATTTTGGTTGATACAATTGTGAACAAAGATTTCCTATAAATGGCGGGTTTATGTATGTGTGTGTGTGTGTGTGTGAGTGTATGTTTGTGTGTGCGATAGGCGTTTAAATAAATGGGTGGGATTAGCGAGATACAGGGAATAATTATTGTGTAAGCAATAGCATTTCTGTTTGGTCGTAGTTTAATTGAAGTAGCCAGTTGTTAGTTTTGATTTTAGTTTCTCGAATAGTAAGAGGATGAATGTTTATAATTTAATTAATTTTATTATATAAGTACGATGATGTAGTATGGAGTAAGTTGTTTAGTAAGTTGTTCTGCGCAGGCGGCGGGGCCATCGACATGGAGATCTCCAAGCACCTGCGGGAGTACGCGAAGGGCGTGGCGGGCAAGGAGCAGCTGCTGGTGGCGGCCGTGGCGCGCGCCTTCGAGGCCGTGCCGCGCCAGCTGTGCGACAACGCCGGCTTCGACGCCACCAACCTGCTCAACAAGCTGCGCAACAAGCACCACAACGGTCGGTACACACAGTGACCATCACCACACACACAGTGATATCATCACCATCGCCTGTGACATTATCACCATTACCATCACCAGTGATAACACCATCATCACCAGTGGTATTATCACCATCACCAGTGGTATCACCGTCATCACCAGTGATATCACCATGACCGGTAGTATTATTACCATCACCAGTGGTATCACCAGTGATATCACCATCATCACCAGTGGTATCACCATCATCACCAGTGTTGTCATCATCATCACCAGCATTATCATCTGTGAGAGACAGACCCCCTTATCTGAATCTCTGTCTTAAAACATAACATCACGCCTGTATCCCCCGAAGGGGTAAGCAGAGGTGTATAGTAAGTACACCCACATTCTGCCCGTTATAAAGTGCGGCCGCTCACAGAATGCGTTCCTGAAGTCTGTCATTTGATCTATACTAGTGATGGGCAATATATAACACTGATATTACATATTATAACCAGCCCAAAACAGGATAACGTATTAAGATACAATACTTGTTTGTCGTCTGTGCCGTGTGGTATCCGGCCTAGAATTGACCACCCCCTGTCCTCCCGTGGGTGTCGTAAGAGGCGACTAAGGGAAAATTCAGGAGATGGGCAGCAGCGTCTTCTGTAACTTCACCACCAACACTGCGATCCCCAAGCCGCTTGCCAAGCGTGGGGATTATGGCAACACCCCCCTTCTAAAACGAGGAGGCCTATGTTCAACAGTGGACGTTTTTTGGCTGATGATGATTTGTTTGTCTGGCCTTTAATTTGTAATTGTAACTAGTGTAAAGAAATAAGAACGCATTAGTTCTATTTCGGGATATTATTTAATATAAAACAATTCAATTACACCCATTTTAAGAAATAGTTGCGATTGTGTTATGTTATAGATTATTAAACAGACTCTCACTGTGATTTTGAAATATTGTATTTGTTATATATATCATATAGAAAATTAGTATATAAAGAAGCGGTCTCTTAACAAAACAGCAACCCTAGATCGATTAGTTCCCTATGCCATCAGAGATGTCGCTAGGAGTTCGAAAAATCACGATCGCGTATTTTTAGACTGGTTTACGGATACAACAACAAACTGAACCTTCTCTTTATGAGCTAGTTGATTATAACACAGATAGATGGCGCGGATATAAATGATAGTGATTATATGAACACTCATAAAGAACATACATACGCTTACTTCGTAATAATTATTACGAAAATAAATATTTTAATGCTTTTTGATGATTAGTTAGTGGGTGAATGGTTAAACCCAAAGCTATATGGGACATGTTAAAAGCTATTTGAAGTTGATTCAGGGCCGATTTACTTGTAAGTTTACCCTATTATAATATAATATTTATAATACTGGTATGTTCCGCTCCAGGCGAGGTGTGGTTCGGCATCGACATCCAGAAGGAGGACATCGGCGACAACTACCTGTCGTGCGTGTGGGAGCCCGCCGTCGTCAAGATCAACGCCATCACCGCCGCCTGCGAGGCCGCCGCGCAGGTGAGAACCTGGGACACTGCATGCACACACTCGTACTCCACTCATACATACATACAGACTAACACCGAACGAGGACCTGTGATAATACAGATCAGTCAATTTTCAATGTTTTACTGCAAAATATAGGACGTTTCCCACTATTTATTATGTCGTTGAGGCCAGCAGGGGGCGCTTTCCTTTAGTAAAATAATATATAAATAACAGTAAAAGCATTAAAACTATATATTTATCTTTTTATGGCACCAATTTTGTAGTATATTTTCAAACAAAAAAATAATTTTCGAAATTGGTCCCTTATTGACTGAGAAATCGTTGAACATGTGTACATAGTACCTGTCCTTTGTGAAGTCGGTTAAGAACCAATATATTCATCTCCTTGCTGTCAACCGGTTTTACTTTTTATCTAGATGCATGACCTAAATACTTTCCCCCCCAGATCCTGTCCGTGGACGAGACGATAAAGAACGTGAAGGGAGCCGACATGCCGACGGCGGGAGCTCCGCCCGGCCGCGGCATGGGGCGCCCGCGCATGGGCTGAGGCGATACAATACTATACAATACAATACACGCGACGCCTTCTACTCTACTGACGCTCGTTGTTATACGTCACTGCTGACCCGGCGACCTTCGCACCGCCGGCTTACCATTTAAACCTTCTTTATAGCATAATCGGTCTAGCCGTTCTCGAGTTATGGTGTGACCGAGGGAAACGGAGTCATTCATATAAAGATACTAGCGGACTCGGCAGACGTCTTCCTGCCTTCGTTCCGAAAGTTTCAACCAAAAAATTCATTTTTTCGTTATTATAATAGATTTTCTGTTATCCGGGGCGGTTAAGAATCCAACATATGAGAGATAATTAAAATCGGTCCAGCCGTTCTTGAGTTATAAATGGTGTAACTAACCCGACATTGTTTTATATATATAGATGTGATCATCATCAGCTTTTTCAGGATATCCTCAAGGACTTCCTCTGTCCCGGACGCGGGTATTCGTCCCGGACTCTTACCGGATGAAACCTCCATTCAACTCAATTCTGAGTTAAGCTGCTAAGCTATGCTATAAAAATGTATCACGTCAGCCTATTGCAGTCTGCTGCTGGACGTAGGCCTCCCCCAGGGTACGCCACAAGGCCCTCTCTCCCGTTGTCCCCCCCACTCACTACCAGGTATCTTTTTTTTAATGGGGAAGTCTTTATAGACTCCCTCGGTCCTGGGGTGGATGAAGAGGTATACCGGACCCCCACCGGCTAGAACCCCAGGGTGTCCTCCTATCTACCCTAGGTCGAGGGACGCGGGATCCGCGTACGCCGCACCGGGATAATAATATATGCTTTATATAATAACTAGCGGCCCGCTCCGGCTTCGCACGGGTATAAAATATATATTATAAATATTTCTCCACTAATTAATGGATGTTATTATACATATAAACCTTCCTCTACAATCACTCTATCTATTAAAAAAAAAAAGCATCAAAATCCGTTGCGTAGTTTTAAAGATTTAAGCATACATAGGGACAGAGAACGCGACTTCGTTTTATACTATGTAGTGAAGAATGTTACCCTAAGAGGTAGGCAGAGGTGTATAGTACACCCACATTTCGCCGTTATAAAAGATTGTGAGCTTATTCCGCTAAATGGGCTCGAATTAAAACTGCTGAGAATGCATGGTTAATGGATTTGCATTTATTCTTATACTGTTATAACAATGAGTGTCCTGAGGTATTCACGCTTAGTACTAAGTTAATATAGTATTAACTATTAATTATTTTAATAATAACTATTCAATACTATGCCTTTGTTTTATTTATTACTACCCTCCGCCCGCGACTCCGCCCGCGTGCATTTCGAATGTTGTATAGCCTATAGCCTTCCTCGATAAATGCGCTATCTAACACTGAATTTTTTTTTCAATTCGGACCAGTAGTTCCTGAGATTAGCGCGTTCAAGCAAACAAACACTTCAGCTTTCAATATTAATAATTATAGTGATTCCTTTCCTGTCTAAAAATGCTAATTTTAAGCCATGGATTAAATTATACCTGTCACTGTGTGTAACTTAAAAGTTAAGACTGGTATTATCTCAGACAAAGGAATATACCCCAATGGGTATTATCCTCGTTCGTGAGGAAGTCAGTTAGTTGTCGGAATAGGGGCTGCCTATTAAGCTCTTGTCCATAGAAAACAGCTGTTTTGTAATAGTGACAATAGTAATGTCCGTATGGATTGAGGAGCCACTTCAGATTTCATATTAGATATATATTAGAATTCACACTCTGATTAAGTATTCGTTTTGATGGACAAAGTAGGTGTGCGTGTGAAGTGAGTGCTCCTTTTTTAAAGTTAGTTAATTTTTTACAAAATTAAGGACTCGAAAAGCTGCTGCGTTAAAATGGCCCTGGGCTGGTCACGTCTGTCGTATGGCAGACGAACGATGGGCCAAACTTACATCAAACTGGACCCCTCAACAAGGGAGACGACAGCGAGGAAGACCCAGACGGAGATGGCGGGACGAACTCGACTTGTTTATGCAAGACTGGTCGTTGGTAGCTGGGAACAGGGAGATGTGGAAAGAGAGTGGGGAGGCCTTTGCCCAGCAGTGGGACACTTTAGGCTAATAATAATAATAATAAGGACGAATTTAGGAAATAATTGTGAAAACTTCATGGTGAAGACAAAAAATTTGTGAAACCCATGGTAAGAAAGTTGTGGTCAAAAAACTGGAACACTCAATCTGATAACCTGAGAAAATACTCTAACTAATGTCTTAAAATATACCTATCTTATAAAAAAGGTATTTTAATGTAAAGATGGCTCCTCAATTCAGCCAGGGTGGCTTCTTCTTCTTATCGTATGGTTGATGAACAAGCTGGTGTCAGAGTTTAAACCGCCTGTAGGCCTCTGACATGGCTTTACACACCGTTGAACAATCTTAGGTGTGCCGGTTTCCTCACGATGTTATCCTTCACCGTTTAATAACCACCCTGTAACTCGGAAAGTAAAAGATCCATCTTTTTGAAAATTATGTATTATTTAGTAGTAGTTGAGTTTAGTGTCTCCTAAAAATCTGGATACTGTTTATACTGTACTGCTGGAAATAAAAAAAGGACAATACTTTCAGTGTGACTCCTCAATCTATACACATGCGTATGAAGTTCCATAAAAATTATCAATCAGTTAATTTAATGGACTTGATGACCATTTAGTAGTAGGTTTGTGTTAATTTGTACAACAAAAATAAAGTCGTAAAACTAAGTGGTTTTATAAATTATCACCTTTTATGTAGCTCCTCAATCCAGATGTTGTACAGAAATATTATTATGTATATCTCCAAGAAATCGCAACGGAATCAAAAGCTGGATACTGTAACACATAGAAAATTCTACTAAATATCTATGTACAAATTAACACTACATTCTCGCTGTCAATAAAAAGAAATCATTTTAGATATTCCCTAACGATTCCCCATGAAGGGTGGCCATAATTATACACATAAAACATATAACAAACCTATGTTTTAGGTTTGTTATCTGTATATTTCACTTTGTCTTTTTTTTTTTCATATAGTGCGCGTCAAAAATTTTATTTTGTTGATTTAATGGCAGGGACCAGCTGAAAATCAGTGCTGTGCCCTTCGCACAGCAAATACTGAGCTGGATCCCTTGCCACACATGTCCTACTCTCTGTCATGAACCTATATTATGTGTAAGGGTGTTACTACACCAATCGAGCGATCGTCGATCGATGGTAGAATGGATTAGTCGACGTCGATCAATAGTTTCTACTAGACCAATCGATCGATTGTCGATCGATATGTTAGTTGACCGGTATCCGTCGACCGATGCCATCGACCGGCAATCGATCGATTGGTTAGTCTACCGGTGTCCGTCGACCGATGCCATCGACCGGCAATCGATCGATTGGTTAGTCGACCGGTATCCGTCGATCAATTAAAGCTACCACACCAATCGATCAACGTCGACCGATGTCGATCGATGGCATCGAGCGACTATCGATCGATTGGTGTGGTAACACCCTAAAGTTATGTGTTTACTGTGTGTGGCAAAATAAATGGTTTAATGTTTAATTTTACAAGCTTTATATTTTGCCTACCCCTCGTGGAAATAGGGTTGACTTAATGTATTGTATGTATTATATTTTGTGAAGAAGCTCTTTATCATGTATTATATTAGCTCCTCTAGTAAATAACAGTAACTGTTACTTAAAAAACGTGTTATTAAGCGTATTAATCATAAAAAATAAACGTTAAAATACTAGCGTATGTTAAATCGTTAATTAATCATTAGTTGAATCTATAATATCCCACAATTATCTTCATACATTGAGTGTACCTATCTACTGGGTTTCACCTTGAAGATTTATTTAAACAATGATTAAATTGAAACGTCTTCACAGCTATAGTTATGATATTACATGTTTAAGACTACAGTTATGTAGATTTGAAGTTGATTGAGCACTATATATTTCGATGTTCTAAAACGCACACGAATATCTAAACGGGTATTTACACAAAAAACCTTTTTTGCAAGGTGAAATACTGATTACTGTGTCCCTGTGCACTACAGGCGTCATCATCATCATATACATATATGACGTCCACTGTTGAACATAGGTCTCCCCGTTTATGCAGAAGGGGGGGGGGGGGTTGCCATAATTGGCTTGGGGATCGCAGTGTAGGAGGTCAAGTTACAGAAGACGCTGCTGCCCATCTTCTAGATTTTCCCTTAGTCGCCTCTTACGACACCCACGGGAGGAAAGGGGTTGGTCAATTCTAGGCCGGATACCACACGGCATATTCTGTATATAGTTATATTTTTATATGTACATATTAAGAAGAAATATACTGTAGGATATTTTGTGTAGTAACTAAGTACTCTATCTTTTTTAAGAATACAGAGTGAATGGAGTTCAAAATGCCGAAAACTGAAAAATTATGGTAAAACTAGCAGCGCACCGCGGTGTTACCTGCTACAAGTTTTCGGGATAAAAAGTAGCCTATGTTTTAATCCAGGGTGTTAGCTACCTCCATACCAAATGTTAGCAAAATCGGTCTAGCCGTTTGAGCGTGAAGAGGCAACAAACATACAAACACACTCACAAACTTTCGGCTTTATAATATTCGTGTGATTATAAATGCGAAAGTTTGTGAGTGTGTTTACTATTCTGAGATATATCTCAGAATACAGAACAAACCAGAATCCGCGAACGTGCACAAAATTGAGGCAACACCAATTACTCTAAAACAGCGTAATTGCCTACTTG
Source organism: Abrostola tripartita (assembly GCA_905340225.1). Lineage (NCBI taxonomy): Eukaryota > Metazoa > Arthropoda > Insecta > Lepidoptera > Noctuidae > Abrostola > Abrostola tripartita. Next base: position 6,579,210 of record HG996513.1, on the reverse strand, counting down.
GACGATTTGACATTTAGTTTACAAAAATCGCGCCCATTGTTGACACGTTTTACACGCTGCGCATTTAATTCGATTATCCCAACCTGCGTGATGCCAATGAGCAAAACTGCAGTCGGAATTATATAAAAACATGTTAGGATTACATTTCATTTGTACACATGGACACTTGGACAGTCCCTACTTATCGTATGGTTGATGAACAATCTGGTGTCAGAGTTTAAACCGCCTGTAGCCCTCTGACATGGCTTTACACACCGTTGAACAATCTCTCAGGTGTGCCGGTTTCCTCACGATGTTTTCCCTCACCGTTTTTAGCAACTGATAACTAATTTATAGTAACTACGCATATGAATTCGAAAATACATTGGTGCGAGCCGGGATTTGAACTTGCGACCTTTGACTTGGTATTACTTGATATTAGTGTGATCTCGACTTATGGCATGACCCCTGTCCATGAGACGAACAGCTCACACCCGACACCCTGTTATATGTAAAGCTGCAATGCCCGTGTGTGTCCTACAGCAGCATGCACGTATTATTACGAATATTTATTTCATGTCTGTCTGTATGTTAGCTAACATAAAGGTGCCATAAATGAAATCCCAAAATGTAAATTACAAATCTCACACTAGATCGTTACAGAGTAAAGGTTTTGAGGCGAGCGAATGACACTAAACAATTTGAAATAGTTAACAAAACCTATCAAATTCATCATAGCAATGTTTTTCACGAATAGTACGAATTTCTCCTGTATATCTTGGGTGCGTTTCACAAACATGGAATTTCACATCCAAGCACCCAGATTCGGGACAAACATCTGCGGATCGCACAATTTTTTGTCCCGTACGGAAATCGAAACCTCAACCCTTAGCGCAGCAGTCCAATCGGTTAGCCACTTCGCCAATAAGGTCTTCAAGATACGTCAATTATAATGTAGGTATAGATCTTTGATTATTTTGTAAAGATATCATTAATTATGTAATTAACAAGCAAAACCGTTAAACAATTGATAGTAGACGCACAGATATTACTCAATTCAGCCTCGAACAATATACTCCGCGGGAAACTGTTAATTACAAGAAAAAATCCCATCCGTTTGTTTCTACACAGTACTTAGCGAGGTGTTCGTGAAAAATCACGTATTTTAGTATATTTTTTATAATTAACAACTATAATAATTTTATTTATAATAAAAACTAAATTAATTGTAAAATCGGAAACTAAAAATATGTTTTGACATTTTATAATTTAAAAAAACAACTGTCAAAAAATCATTAAGCGCGGGAAAGATGACGTTTCAAAAAACTACGTTCGTTTCTTTCATATTTTTCACGATTGCGTTCAGAGAAGCAACGTCTTGGACAATCGATCTTCCAGAAGTCAGAAGATTTCTCTTTGAGAAGAATGATAAATACAAGCAAGAACATAAGAATGAATATGAAGACTACGTTCTGAACAAAGACCAGAAGTTTTACAGTAATATTCAGGGGAACAGCAAGCATAATTCAGAAGAACACAAGCACCACGAGTACGAGAAAGAAAATTACGCCGATGGATATGACTATCATTCTTACATGGAGAAGAAAGTAAGATTTTTATTATTTAAAAAAATCGTCGCCCCACACTAGGAATTTCTCCTGTATCGTAGGTGCGTTTCACAAACATGAAATATCACATACACAAACACCCAGACTCGGGACAAACATCTGCGGATCACACAAATTATTGTCCCGTGCGGGAATTAAACCCGCAACCTCTAGCGCAGCAGTCCAATCGCTTACCTACTGCGCCAAGGTCGTCATTGCTAGTCGTCGTATAGATAATAAGAGATTGGATTGCTAAGCTTATATCTAACAGGTAATTGCCGTAAAGTGCGACTGCCAGGCGTAAGGTTCTGGGATTAATTCCCGCGTTAAAAAGTGTTATTTTATTTTTCCATTATATAATTCAGTCTGGATTTTTGCCCGGTTAATGACAATAAATTAGTCCCCCTATTAACACGTTTACCCAATGTTATAAGGTTTTTTTCAGCCTCTGTTGTCCCACTCCAGGGCAAAGGCACCCTTTCATTCTTCCACGTTATTCTTTTTTTTTATAAAATTGGACTGCCTCGTTGGTCTAGTGGTCGCTAAGCGCGACTGCTGAGCAAGAGGTCGTGGGTTCAAATCCCGGGTCGGGCAAAGTGTTACTGAGTTTTCCATTAGGTAATTATCAGTAGCAGCACGGAATCTGGATTTGTACCCTGTTGATGGCCAGCTCGCCCCCTATTACATTGGGACTTACAACATAACTGGCGAAATGTGTGTGTACTATATGTTCACCTCTGCTACCCCTTCGGGGAATACATGTATATGTTTATGTATGTAATAAAATTGTTTACCTAAATTATCTGTAGGTACATAAAATGGTTCGAGATGGCAGCGTTTACCTAGAAGGGTTAAGGAGATCCCTGGAGGACTATTTCGCCTTTCTAGAGAGCTGTGACCGACAGAATAGTACGGTAAGTATTTTTAACATGTACCACATCATCATCATCAGCCGGAACACGTCCACTGTTGGACAAAGGCCTCCCCCTTAGAAAAGGGGGGAGGGTACATGTACATAATGTCCTCCTGACCGAATTTCGGTCACGGCGGCCTGTCTCAGCTGAGACTAGCCATCTGCGCAGGAGATATTATAGTGCACAAGTATGCGCGCAGACACAGGTGCACTCCCTATTCCCTCACTCTCATAATCCGATGGGACGGTAGACCGACACGACCGGAGAGAGATTAGGCGCAGGACCAACAGCTTTACGTGCCTTCCGAAGCACAGTGGGGTCTCGACATGTGAAAACGGTCACCTATCACAAGACTGACCGCGGCGAGCACGGCTTAACCTCGCGGATCGACTGATCTGCCGGGTAGCCGCATAGCTACGAGCCCCATACATACTTACCCCATAAATAATTAAAATGACGATTTTAAACTATGGATTAAATTATACCTGTCGCTGTCTGCATGTCAAAAAATAGAGACGTCAACAACTTAAGGCGGGTTTAAGTTAATACTAGTATTATCCTCGTTTACGAGTATGATATATAATGTTCCAATAACGATTTTAGTGTTCAGTAAAGAAGGAATATACTTTCGTGAAAAGAAAAATTCGTCAAGTCAACGATTTAGACGCTTCAGCGACGTCTAGTTGTCATTGATAGTAGACGTAAGATATTTGCTATAATCCCCACGCTTGGCAAGCTGCTTAATGATCGCAGTATTGGTAGTCAAGTTACAGAAGACGCTGCTGCCCATCTTCTGGATTTTCCCTTAGCCACTCGTAAGGCTATCTTACGAGTTACGACACCCACGGAAGGAAAGGGGGTGGTCAATTCTAGGCCGGATACCACACAGCAAATTATGTGTGTAATAAAATATTACAAAGAATATAATTTTATAGTATTCCCTGTAATATTTTATTTTGGCCCTAAATAATTCTGAATCAATATAAATTGTTACCTTTATGGACCTTATACTTAAAATTGGCTACAAACTTTATTTGTATTAACGTCGAAGAAATACTTTTAAGTTCTGTTGTTCAATTCACCCCGTTTTAAAAAGCAAATACTGTCATTCGTAAGTTCAATTTCACCACCAGACCGAATTTAGGTCATGGCGGCCTGCCTCAGCTGAGACTAGCCAACTGCTACGTAGATATTATAGCGCACAAGTACGCGCAGACACAGGTGCACACCCTATTCCCTCACTCTTATAGTCCGATGGGACGGTAGATAAACTAGTGTCGTGTCATACAATTCCTTTCAGCAAAACAATTCAACCTGGACTTCTAGTTACAACTCTTCGTCACCTAACTTCCCTACAAATACCAGTGAACGAATGATGCTAACCATGGACAATTACAACTCTTCGTTCGTGCCATTGAGGCCGAACGAGACTGAACGAATGACGCCAGGTTCAAGAACGCGACCGCGAACGAGAATGACTTGTGAGCGAGCGACCGAAGTGAGTGAACGAGTGAGGAGGTACGCTGATCTTTCCATGTGGGCGACTAAGAGACTGCAGGATATTGCGTATGCCAAGAAATATCAGAAGGTGAGATTTTATTGAAATAAATTAATTCTGAAACGGAAATAAAAATCCTTGGGTAATATTTTTGTCATTTTCGGTGTAAGTTGGTAAATAAAAACCGTAATATATAACCAAGTGACGTTTTTATCGACGTTTTTATTCGACTCCCGGATCTGACAAAACGCTATCGAAATTTTCCATTATGTAATTTTGAGTAGCAGCACGGAGTACGTATTTGTACCCGATAAACGACAATAGGCTCGTGCCCTATTACAATGGGACCTTTTACAAACTTTACTATTGAAATGTTAGTGTGCTATTCACCAGCACCGTTGCCTACCCCTTGGGAGAATACTGGCGCGTGTTATGTTGTTTAAATGTATATTGCATACATAACATTATGTTACTAGAGTTACTTTCTTCTATCACAGACAGATGAAGAAGAAGAAGACGAGCTGATCTTGAAGCTGGCGTGGTTCCTAGACCGGCTGGCGTACCTCACGGGGTACGAGGCCGAGTACAAGGACGACGAACCGCGGACCACAGGCAAGTGACCACGTGACCAGCTGCCATAGACAAGTGAACGATAGATGAACTGAATGGAGAATTTATTTGGTTGTCATATGTCATTGTCTTTGTGTCAAGTCCATACTGACGCACTGAACGATTGAATATAATAGAGTAGAATTACTCTATTATAATCAATCGTTCAGTCCGTACTTTACGGAGGCGGAATCCATACTGTATATATCAGTAAATGTTTATCTGAAGTTCTGAACACCGAATCTTTCATACTGTATAAGCACAATGGCCCATTCAAGCGGCTAAGTGCGGATAATGCCCAGCCAAACTAACTAACTAACTAACTGTATAAGCAGGACAGTTTACGTAGTGCAAGCGAGACGTCGCTACGTGCAATGTAATGCGCCGTCTCGCTTCCACATCGTAAACTGTCCTGCTTTAAGAGTTCATAGTTATGATTCCTTATATTTTCTTTAACACTCAAAGTTACTGAAAGCTAGTAATAAAACCATATTTCGACATCTAGACACAAATTGACCAGTTTCGTCAAAAAGTTAGGCGGATAGCACTCAGTTACTTCTTTACTCATACTTAACTTCAGTCAATCTCCTCCAGGGATACCCACCACGTCTCCAGCAGTGCCCACCTTCATGCCGTCTTCAGAGGCGCTGGTGAAGGAAATGATGGACTGCCTGAAGCGCAAGTCTTCAGAGCCTGCTACTGTCCGCTGCCGGTATAACTTGCCTATACCTGATACTATGGCGCAGATACTAAATGGAGGTGAGAGAACATAACTTTACGTCTGTATTCCCCTAAGGCAGGGTCGGGTTATCCATTAGGCAGAATAGGCCTAGGCCTAGGGGCCCCTCATCGGCAGGGGCCCCCGGCCACGAGATATTTACATTACTTGAATTTTTTTCTTTATGTAGTACCATTATAACTGACTATTAATAACAATGACTGCCACGTTTTAATATAGCTTTCGCCTTGGAGAAGGCCTGAAAAGGGTAATGGGAGAGAGACGTGTATTGCCTAGGGGCCCCGACATGGTTTATCCGGCTTTGCCCGAAGGGATAAGCAGAGGTGTATACACCCTGTATTTCGCGCAGTTATGTTTCGTTCCCAATGTAATAGGGGGCGCGCTGGCTATCAACCGGACACAAATCCAGACTCCGTGCTGCTACTGAAAATTACTGGCAAAACCCAGTAACACTTTTCTCGACCCGGAATAACTATAAATATATATATATATATATATATAGTATATATATACCTAGGTGCCGTGTGGTATCCGGCCTAGAATTGACCACCCCCTTTCCTCCTGTGGGTATCGTAAGAGGCGACTAAGGGAAAATTCAGAAGATGGGCAGCAGCGTCTTCTGTAACTCCACCACCAATACTACGATCCCCAAGCCGCTTGCCAAGCGTGGGGATTATGGCAAACCCCCCCGCTTAAACGGGGAGGCCTATGTTCAACAGTGGACGTCTTTTGGCTGATGATGATGATGATGATACCTAGGAAACTCTAATCTCTCATTCTCAGCAGTCGCAATTTTAAATTTTAACCTGTCACCGTCGTTTGCATGTCGAAGAATAAAAATGACAATGTTTAGGTTTAAAGACGTTTTACCGTTTATTCATAAACGAGGAACACACCTTTATTAACTTAAATTAAGCCTATTAACATGATATCTCTATTCTCTGACATGCAAACGACAGTGACAGGAATAGTTCCTGTCACGTAAAAAGAACGGTGACAGGTAACTTAATATTTTGAATTGCATTCTATTCCAAAGTGTTACGTAACTAGTAAAATAGCTCATTAGCTTGTTAATTGTTTTAATTATAAACCACAATAGCCTAGGACCATATAAAGCGACTATATTCGAGTGCAAACGTAAGTTCTTCTTACGTGAAGGAAACTATATAATTTAATCCATGGATTAAAAATTAATACTGACATTTTATATGAAGGGTTAAAAAGGTTTTAATATTTTATATGCCAGTATTTAGCAATAACTAACTAATGCGTGTGTTATACACTGGCCTTGATACGATCATTTATAGCTTTCCTGAATTTATAATTGCTCACTTATTGTTGCTGAAACTTAATAATTTTAACCAATCATAACAACAAACATCATTTGATTTAATATGAAAAAAGTTAATAGGGCTCGTTTTTAGGAAAATGAGAAGCGATAAATTCTACTGGGACAGATAAATGTCATTTTTTTTAACCTTGTCCCCAGAATATTTTTTCTTCAACTTCTCTTGTATTGTTGCTTTATTTTCATAGATCCCGAATAGAGAGAGATGAAAATAAGCAATGTGAAAATGTCAATTTTTGTACCATACGAGTATCGAACCAGCAACCCTGGATACATACATCCATGATATTAATACATTATTAACCGACTTCAAAAAAGGAGGAGGAGGAAATCGACTGTATTTTTTTTTTGTATGTATTAAACTCGATTTCTCCGTCAATTATGAGCCGATTATTTTAGCCTACTTTTGTATATAGCTTATTAATGTGTAAGAAGGCTACTCTTACCGAAGAAAAATAAAAAAGAAGAATAATTTAAAAGTAATAAAACCTATTTTCGGATTTGGTTTATGACAGTCTAAATTTCTTTTACAGGAACAACGCCTTCACCTTCCCGTGTAGCACGCTCCGACTCTGTCCTGCCATTATCTGATAGCATCCCCGACCAATCTTCAGAAATACTTATAACCGCTGACGATTCATCTCCAAAGATGTTCCAAAAATCTCCAATAACCAAACGTTCTACTGAATACACTTATTACTACCCGTCAAAACCGTTGCATGAAATGACATACCCTGCGCCACTTGTCAAAATAATAAAACACCGCCTTTCAAACATTAAGGCAGTCGTAAAATCAATCGTGGAACGCCGCCTTGCTCATATAGCTGAAAAACACGAAGAGAAAAAACACTTTGAAAAACGTTCCATAAGTGACAGTGTTGACAAGACGTCAAATGTCATTGAGCTGTCAAATTCGAAATCAACTGTCAAATCTGTCGTCAAAAAGCCATTTGAAGATTCTGTTTTATTACATTACCCTGTGTCTGACGTTTCTGTAATTAACACCAAATCGTTTAAGAAGCGATCTGTTGATCAACTTGGAATGAAGTCTAACGATATTCGTCGCATGTCGAATTGGAAATCTGTTGTCAAATCTATCGAGAAAAAACCATATACTCGCAAAATGTTTCAGAACTCTTTCGTATCCAGAAAAAAGGCCACACATCTTTCAAAATACAGCGATAAACAAGTGAAGTCCATAACAAAGCGCTTTACAAACGACCCGATGTCGAAGCTCGCGAACTATTACCTAAAATACAAAATATGGGACAGCGCGAATCCTATAAATTCAAAAAGGAGTTTCAATAAAAAGGGCTCATTCGACGTTCAAAATAGTTTAGAGCCCAAAGTGATTCACAAACGATCACTATTTAAAAAAAACGTTGTTCATCTGCACTTGCTTAAGCCGCTACACAATATCCGAACGCACATCCACCATAGACACCACGATAAGAAACCAAAACTCCTCACTCACTTACAGAAACTTCACAATTTAAAGCACAAGAAAGTTGAAAAACTTCATAAAATTCATAAAAGATCTTTACATTATGAGGACATGTATCTCCCGCGGGTTTCAATGGATCCCCAAGGAGATATAAGCTATTATATCAAGAATAAAGAAGGGACTAATTATAATCCAAGTTTAGTTCAGGCAGGTCAAGTAAGGTTGGGCCTGCAACAGATCTTCCAGACAGGCAACATAGAAGTTATTCATCGATACGGATCTAACTATAATCCGTTAAACCCTGCTCCATTGTACACGGGTGTATTGCTCACTATGGCAGATTCTTAATTACGCTTTTATCTCTTTCGCACTACCGCACAAGTCACAAGAGGAAGCGAGACGGTGAGTGTTTTGTATGATATTGTCGCACGGAGGAGTGACAAGAGTTTGAAATGTTATTAGAGACGTTACATGTATTTCATTTGTTATAACGATCGGAATAACGTTTTAAATATTGTTCACTTCATGAACCGTTATATATAATATTTTAGTTTTAATAAATACTAGAATTACTTCACTAATTCTTAAATGTTAACACTAAAACGTTTTAATCATCGTAATTTTTCATCACATTAATAATAAAGCCTTGAATAACCACGATTCTCACGTACTTATACAAATTCGACTTTTCAGTGGGTGACGTAGCATGCTATCATCATCTACACATTTTTAACGGGTCGTTTTCAAATTTGGGGCCAAAAAGTAACGATTTCACGATAATAATTTTTTATCAAATTTTCCATATTTTTTGTATTTAGGTGTGTTCAGAATAAAAAATACTTTATGACAATCAAGTCAATCACTCATTTATTCCCATAATACGCAATATTCACCAATTTAAGTGACACAAATGAGTCACATAATTTGCCTAATGATATTTTTAGATATACTGTTGAGATACTTGGTTACACTAATGATAATATTATATTTGTAAACAATAATGACAATTATTTAAAATATTAAGGTTTATAAAATATTACAGATTTAACAAAATGATCAATCAACAATATTTTTTTAACTAACATCACTCTCGCAGGTATTACAAATAAAAAACCTATATTTTTCTAATTTCTCTAAAATATATTTTAGGGAAACATAATTAATTCGGTACCGTGTACTAATCAATGGTTTTAATTTCAGTCTTTATGATTTATTGAATCACTAAAACTTGAATAATTAAAAACTCAACAATTAAATTAACAAAAACAAAAAAATATTAATCAGACATAGAATCGTCCTCATCTTTGGACTTTCCAATAAATTTAAGAAATTCCTTCTCATGTCCCGATGCTTTGGTGTAATCTCCTTCAAAAGATTGATTTGCCCAGGAACGTCTAATGCTGCGAAGGCTCGTAGTTTGTGAAGTCGAAGCTATGACTTGCTGATTATTAACATGCTTAATTGTAATGTCACTGAAAATTCGTATTTTTTTCTTTTCCGGCACTATATTTACATTATGTATTGCAGATTCAATTGGAGTTTTATACATTTTAAAAAACCGTATATGTTTATTATGTACGCAAGCAGTATTTATACATTCAAAGCAGATCTGTCTTCTGAATTCCAAATAAGTAGAGTCAGACGACCACACAACCTAAAAGAATTAAAACAATGGAAATCTACTGAACAGTAGCAATAATCATTTAAAAAAATTACAGTTAAAAAATCACCTGATGAACTCCCATAGTGCCTTTAAAAGTCATAATATTTTTTGCCAGCATCAAATCTTTTATTTTAATTTCGTCTTCCTCAACAATTTCAATTTCGACATTCTTGACGTGCTTTTGGATAACGCCTATAAATGCATTAAAAGTTCCAACATCCTGCTGACACTTAACTTGATAATCAGCGGTTCTCTTTATTACTGCGCCAATCCCATCGGGGGCACCTTTCCCGTGGCCAGCTTCTTGATAATTCCAAGTAACAAGTAATAATTGAGGTAAGTCATTCTTCAGCTGCCTTAAAATATAGAAAATATATTTATTTCGGTACTGGCTAGAAGGGCCACCAGTCAAAATGTGCCATACGATTCACTTGTGGTAATTTATTGGTAACAAATTTTATAAGGTGGTCTAAATGAGCCCACACCGCCGCTGCATCATGACGCGTGCACTCACTAATTGTGCAAAGAGAATGCGCTTCTGTTGTGTGCTTCTCTTTCTTTAAATAAACAACCGCTGTGTGAAGGCACACTTGACCACGACTGCCACCAAAATGCATGCTCTGAACTTCCTCGGCATACTTGTAAGCGTAATTTTCAGAGAAATCCATATGAATCAACGATTCGTCGCTTTTCAGAGATTCTTTCAATTGTTTTATTGGTATATATACTGGTTAACAATGTTACTTGTGTGCGATAAAAATTTAGGCAATAAATTCTCCAATTTTATTATCAGGTTACGTGGATCACATTTCTTAGGCTTCTTCTTTATTATTTTTATTTCTTTGGTGTCTACTATCTTTGTATCTCGTTCCCATTCCATGTATTGTATCTCCCGATCATTTTTGAATTCTTTATATACTAGCTACCATCTTGTCTTTGCAATTATCGCATTTGCGGCTTAGGCAATCCACATAATATTTATCACAACAGATTTGCATTATCAAATTTTGACTGTCTTTTACTTCAATAATGTTGTTTTTACTTAATGCTGATATTAGTAAGTTAAAATTGGTGTGCAATGTACAGGCACACGTATCACGATCATCAACTGGAAGAGAAACCCAAAAAGGCCTAAGCCTTGTAAATGTGGTATAACTGATTTTAATGTTGGTATTTTCTGCTAAAAATTTCTTATGTAGATTTTTCATGGTATCTAAAAGATATCGTATTTGCTTAACTTTTCCATTTCTTTTCTTATATTGTTTTTTACCGGGGTTCTGAAGAGAAGTTCTGTCTCTTCTTTTCCTGTTCAGTGGCGTATAGCTCAGGATTATTCTTAATAATGTTATATTTCTCCCTTCTTGCTACTCTTCGTCTTTCTAGCTCTTCCTCGCTCTTTTGTTTTTTTGGTTTAGCCATTGTTAATAATCGATATTTTCCCTACAAAGTAAAAATAAACATAGTTTCATAATTTTTATCATTTGTGCACTGTTTCATATCATTCGTGTGACTTCTGACTCGACACGAATGAGAGGGACCGTAATGAGAAAATTAGAAGATTTTTAAAATTTACCAGACTGACAGTAACATTCTAGAATATAACCTAACAATAATCAATATATGCAATTAACACTTATATATCTAAATGACGTAAAAACCAAACAACAAATAATTAAACACAATGTGTGGCCAAACACTAATGAGGTAATTTTTGTTAAAGTTTCAAAATCTTACCTGATATTGGAGATTTTTCTTCAAATAACGACGTATACTACTGCACACCAAGCTCGTTCGAGGCCAACTAAGCGCACAAGGATCGCGCGGGGTAAAGGGCGCTTTAAAGGGAAGTGCCCGCGTGGTTATTGCGCATTTGATAACGCCCACACGAATGAAATTGTAAATAGGAACTTTATTAAAAAGCTTAGAAATCGTATTTCTTTTGTTTTTAAAAATGTCCAAATATCCAGTGAATATTCTTTCATAATCGTACTATACACTAATTAAATAAAAATCCCGAATTCCAATTCGTATTATTGAAAAAAAAAGGAAACAAGTTGAAATTTGAATTTCGAACCAGTGATACGAATGAGATTTGGGTTAGTTTTTCCAGGATAACTCCTAATTTTACACTTTTCATGAATATATAGTTATAGGACAACGTGCCTGTCGTCAAGATAACTAATTTACAGTACTGTCAATTACGGTAACATTAAGGTTATAAGAATTAAATCAAATATTTCGCTTTTGGCCCCAAATTTGAAAACGAGCCTAACCATAGAATAACTTATACCTGTCACTGTCTGCATGTCAAAGAATAGAGATGTCAGACTTATGAAGGATTCAAGTATTGTTGCAGTCTTAACTCGAATCTGGCAGAATAGTTGGAAGCCTGACTCAATTGCCACAAGAAAAAAAAAAGTAAGGGCAGTATTATAGTTTATGAAATAGGGTATAAAGTACGTCACCCACAGAGTGTTTGTGTACAAATACTCTCATACATTATATGTCATACACTGTCTTATCTAACTTTTAAATAAGAATCGTTCGCGTGTGTTTTTTTCAAGGGTCACACTTCATAAATTGTATTCGTAAGGAGGTATAATCCCGGAAGAGTCACGAAAGATCTCTTCACACAAATTCGTGGGAAGATTTTAATAATAATAATATAATTTTAATAATTATAATGACAGCCTATAACCTTCCCACTGCTACAAAGGCCTCAGCTCGTATAGAGAAGGATTGATTATTGATCACCACGCTAGTTTCCTCTCGATGTTTTCCGTCACCGTTAGTCAGTGGTGTCTTAGAATATTTAAGAAAGTATTTATGATATTGATTAAGTCACATTGACAACTGCGTGCCTTTGAACCTGCAACCTCGTGCATACAAATCTGGTATGCTAACCACTATGCCACCACTGTTAGTTATAAAATAATTTCTAAATGTCTTTCTGCTTTGTAAACGAAATAAAACGATATGTTCATGCAATAGTGATGTTTTATTTTAACTTCGACAGTAGAACAAAATGGAGTCATAACTTAGATTATGCTATTCATACACATTTAACAATATTATGGTGAAGCGGAAACTCAAAAACTTAATTAAAAGCAATGTTTTAAATACTGAAATGTATACTGAACGAATGAGTGATCTGGTGAACGAAAACTATCGTTCATTCAATAACTTTATTAGTTTATGTATTTTTTTGTTTTTATTTTGAGTTCCCATCTCTATACATTAAAATAAATGATTCTAAAAAGAAGTTCTTAATCTAAAAGACTGAAAATATTATACTTATTAATTGCTTTATAAAACCAGCTGTGATTTTAATTGCAACTAATATAATTTACTTATTAAAAGTATTTTTATTGTCTGTTTTTAGTATTGTCGCTACCGATAGTAATCAATATCATTCTTATATATCTTGGCTTAAAAAACTAGCATCCGGGCCAGTTAAAAAATATTAAGGATATTGATCAATGCTTTGCCCGTAAAAGACATGGTTTTTAGTTACATATTAAAACCACAACGTACGCAGACCATACCTTACTAGTTTGGTCCCAATTTGTGACAATACCCGCGATCTTAGCCTGCACCAATCCAAAACACGGCCGCGCGGAATTGCTTAACTTCGATAACGTTAAATAAACAATGAAGTAGCAAGATTGGAATGAAAATTATTATGTTATTTCTATCACGAATAAATTATTTTAGACGCAATTTTGTTGTCTGTTGGCGGCCATTTTATCTCTAAGAACGCGGAATAATAAGGAATGTTTAACAATAGATAAATATATAACATTACAATTATAAGAGAATCTATTCTACATAAATATGTACTTACGATATAAGATTTCTTTATATAACGACTTATACAAGCATACCGACATACATTGCCGCTTTTGTCAACAACAATACGTCTGTAATGTTTAACACGAGTCATTGTACACAAAAAAACACGAAACGACAAAAATATCTATGTATTCTCACGTTGATTTTCGAAAAGGCACGATTTTTAACAACTATTCCAATTACATAACTCAAAAAATACTTTTGTATATAACAGTAACACTTATATACACAATTGACAGCTGTTAACTATAATAATTACTGTCAAATAATTGACGATAACACGAAACGGAGTTTAAAATTCAAACTTTGACATTTTGATCGCAATCAAAAAAACGATCTGTCAAAATCAATTTAAAAAATTACCGTTGACGTTTATCAACATGACATCTGTCAAAAATGACAGATCGATTAAAGTATCGTTTGTTTATTATCTATTGCATTATTTAGTTCGTTTAATCCTAAATATATCGTTTTGTAACAACTAATCTCATCAATCAATACATTGACAGCTGTGTAGTAACTTAACACGTTACATATGACTCTGTGGTCTCTTCTTCCTGCTGAATAGTCCTCCGAAGACTCCTTTCTTGTCCTTTTTGTCTTTCGACACTCCGCTCACGGACAGCTCTGATTCTCCTGATGATCTGTCAAAAACAAACAAATTTATTTATGCAGATTTATAGCAGAAAAAACATACCTACTTATCTTCAAAACCGAGTAATTTATAATTCAACTCCTTCAAACCATATATTATTGTTACTTTTAAGTATTATTTAGTCGTAAAATATATTACACTAATCAAGTCACATCTTTTTGTTGATCTTCTATAAAAAAATAAATATAATATGATCACGCCTGTTTTCCCCGAAGGGGTAGGCAGAGGTGTACATATAGTACACCCACATTTCGCCAGTTATGTTGTAAGTCCCAATGTAATAGGGGGCGAGCCTATTGCCATCAACCGGTCACAAATCCAGACTCCGTGCTGCTACTGAGAATTACATAATGGAAAACTCAGTACCACCTTGCCCGACCCGGGATTTGAACCCAGGACCTCTTGCTCAGCAGTTGCGCTTAGCGACCACTAGACCAACGAGGCAGTCTTGTTGATCTTCTATTGCAATTAATATCATAAAAAACTTTTAGGTTCAAGAAATACATCAGTTTCATAGATTAAACTTAAAAATTACCTATCATCATCATTACCAGAGTATCTCAGTCTACTGCTGGACATGGGGATCTCCTATGTCACGACAAATTATTATAGTTTATTATATTTTCTAATAATCTAAAAAAAGTATTTACCTCGAAGCTGGTCGCTGGTCTAGCGCGGGGGAGCCTCCACTGCCAGCGACGGACGCTGGACGAGTATTACCGGCGCTGTTGCCTCCGTAAGCTACAGAAAAACAAATCATTAATATAAGAAGATACTACATTACAAACATTTTCGCAAAACTGTGTTAAATAATGTTGTGTAAGTTTGTGTTAGGAAAACCATTAATTTTTGTGATTGTGTGACGTAGATAATCTCAAGCTACAAATAAACACCAGCACCCAAACAGAAAAAGCACACAGATAAACACAAAATGAAAAAACACGATGGCCGATGTGTTTTACATTTCAAAATCCATTCAATTAAAATATATATAAATTACTTACTAATTTATGTGGAAGATATGAATTTAACTAGAAACACGCCAATTTACATGATTTGACAGTTAAAAAGATTTTTTTATACTGACCTTTAATGGATTTAGAAATATAACTTACACAGCCAATAATGTAATAATAAAAACTAACTATAACAAAAACCAAACGCAATAATTAATATTTAAATAGGTCTAAAATAAAACAAGAACTTATAACAACGTCTAAATAAGCCTTAAGAATAACATGGCCCATTTTAGAATGATATTTTACATAAATTAAATAGATACATACTATACAAGGTCTTCTACATACTTTAGATGTATGTTTATTGAGGTAAAACATATAAAGGCTTAATTCAAAGTTAAAATTACGTGTTAATTTTAAAATAATTTGAAAGCTGAGATATCTTCCCAAGCCATTAATTATATTGTCGTATCGTCAATATATAAAATGTCTAATTATAACCTTTGGCGATCTTACCCCAAAATACTACAATTAACTACAGTATAATTTAGTTATACAAAGGGCCTGTTTCACCATTAAGTAAAGTGTCAAGTAGACTAACCGCCACTTAAAGTCACCCGTAACTACTTATACGAATTTCACAATATCTGAGTAGCATTAATCAGGGGATAAACTGGCCTGTAACTAAGATACGATAGAAGATACTCGTTACTTTAACTTGCTGATTAGCGTTAATCAAGAAGTAACTATTCAACACTTTACTTGTAGATGGTAAAACAGGCCCACAGCCTAAGCCCAGAGCGTTTTAAGCATGGTTATATAAAAATACATTTAAAATTAAGAGATACATAGAGGAAGTAGGTATTACAATTCGTGTATATTATGGCCAAATAATATAACCATAATGTTCTTTATATTGATCATTTGTGTTAGCTTAAATTGACAGACATAATATACACGATATATTGCAAGTTTATTAAGATGGCTCTGTCTGCGAATGCGTAGGTTAAATAATGTTATAATTAACTTTACTTCTGTATTTTTTAATGTATGATTCAATTATATATCATATACATTTACAATACTAACAAACTATTGTAGTAGTTGCAAAAAAAACAACAATAATTAATTAAATGCAAAAAAACCGCAAAGATGCACTATTTTTAAGAAATCTGTTACAAATGACACTTTGACAGATCTACACTGCGCGGTCAGCGCCATCTTGTATTATAAAATAATATTATCATACACTTTACGCGATGCAAGATGTAGAGAAGGTGGCTGGCTCCTGATAGCGGCAGGAAATAAAACAATAGTTAGGAAAAAAACGGTATAAAAAGCTGTTATTCCCAGGATTATAACGTTATAACTGCTATATTTATAATAACGGTTATAAATATATGTTACTTTTAAATATTAACCAATTTGTTGTATATTACGCGCATTCACGCTAGGCAGGACTGAATTATACATAAGCTTTTACCCGCGGCTTCACCCGCGTTAACTCCTATTTAAAACCACTTAGCGTTGAATTGAAAAAAAAGTAGCCTATGTCCTTTCTCGGGTCTTAAACTTTCTACATGCCAAATTTCATCAAAATCCGTCCAGCGGTTTAGTCGTGAAGGTGTAACAGACAGACAGTTACTTTCACATTTATAATATTAGTATGGATAAAATCACGCCTGTATTCGCCGAAGGGGTAGGCAGAGGTGTATAGTATACCCATGCTTCGCCAGTTAGTTGTTACGATCAATGTTATAGGGGCGAGCCTATTGTCATCAACGAGACACAAATTTAGACTCCGTGCTGTTACTGAGAACAGTTTAATGGAAAAACCCAGTAACACTTTGTCTACCAAGGAAGGAACTAAATCAATTGAACGTAACTTTTTAATTTTTAATCTTTGTTATACGTTGCACGATCTATACTTGGAAAACTGTCTTCAGTCCGCAAAAAGTGAATACGCGTATTGTAAAAGATTAATTAAAATAAATAAATATTAAGCTTATATCTACAAATAAAATATATTATAATAGATTAAAACTACTAATTATATACACTTAACCTAAAAAATCTAAAATTACAAAAAGTATTTTTATCAAGTTCTAAATTACTAACAATGTAAAGCTTAAGATTTGTTTAGAAATAGCATAAGTAATAACAATAGCAACAATATAATAGGTATATAATATAAAGTAAGCAAAGAGTTTTTAAGATTTTTCTAAAAAAACTACGTCATAAAATAACGGAGGCAGTGAAAGTAGATGATCAAAATATATAATAGAAGGGATAAAATCAGACACTAACTGTTCCACTGCTACAAAGCCCTCTCATACAGAAAGAACGAGCATTTATCACCACGCTAGCTCACTGCAGGTCGGCGATTTCAGGCTACATATTAAATCCTTATAATTTAGTCATAATTTACGAAAAAATGCTCCAAAAAAATATTTAAAACCATTAAATAAATATGCCCCGTTACCTTGAGAGAAAATGTATTCTTATATTGAAGTAAAGATATTTAATGTAGTAAGCAATGATATGTCAAAAAGTATAGATACGTCATATGCTAACAAAATGAACGAGAAAAGTTTCCCGAAATCTGGATTCGAACTGCACTAGTCTTATGTCAAATCTGACAACAATTGTACTACCTAAGACTACAATTGTCCCCTTTTCGAGTCTTCAAAATGAGTGGGCTCGTAACTTATCTACACTTTTTTTAAATATCATTGGTAGAAAGTAAGAACTTCAATAGTCAGATAATATAAATATATGTTACCAAAAAATGGTGAAATATCTACTCTCACTGCCTCATACCACGCAGACTTCCCAAGCAACAGTAATATATAATAACCAGCGTAGCCAGTAGATAGTAATCACTAATAATAATAATTAGGAAAACAATTCCTAAGCCAGGATGTACAGATGTCCTAGCTCACTACATCCGTTTGTCTCTCTGTAGTAATACCATGTACTGACAAGCGCTTGTGTGTGTCGCCGTCACAACCGTGACCGAGCGCTCTTCAAGTAACACACACTACAACAATGTGCTTGTGCACGCAACAATATTCGTAGGCAAACGGACTTCGTGAGAACATCTATACACTGCCATATTTGATAAAACTACAAGATACTCTACGAATATTTTTATATTTTAAATATCTGCGAACAATGTACTAGAAACATATATTACATTTTTGCGAATATCTTGAAAACTAAAAAGCGGTTTCTAGTTCAAAAGTCGACATCACTACATAGTATAAAACAAAGTCGCTTTTTCTGTCCCTATATCCCTATGTATGCTTAAATCTTTAAAACTACGCAACGGATTTTGATGCGGTTTTTTTAAATAGATAGAGTGATTGAAGAGGAACGTTTATATGTATAATAACATCCATTAAATAGTAGAGAAATACTTATAATATATATTTTATACCCGTGCGAAGCCGGAGCGGGCCGCTAGTACACTATAAATTTATTCGAATATTGTGTAATTCCAACAACATTACTAACTACATAGGGATTCGAATATACAATCGTCTTTCTTTTAAGTCGGTTATCATGTCAATTTTAGGTATATTTCTTTTAAAGAACTTAATTTATTTGCAATTAGTGTTGTAACGTTATTTGTTTTTTAAGATCAAGAAAAAACAGGATCAAAGTAATTGGGCTACCGTTCTACAAATCTTATATTTTTACCCTAGTCTAGTAAATTGTTCACAAATATCTAGAATAATGACTAAAATACGGCTAAAGGTTAGTACTTCTAAAAAGCTCCACAACCAACTCGTACCGGTACTTTAAGTTGCAATGGTACTTTAAAATGTAAGTCACTTGGTACTAAAAGTGATATATTTATCAAAAATAAATTTCTAAGTCGTTTGCTAACTGCATTTTCATTAAATATTCATCAGTAACTAAATTGCAATATTAATATGCAAGTTTTATTGTTGGATATGTTATGAAAAATAAACAGGTGTTGCCTTTTTCTTGGTCCAAATTTTTCACTAACAGCGGTCGAATAATTTTTCGTGAAATTCAATTTATGTCCTTGATTTTCACACATGTCTAGCATTTAAAAGTCGGTTGATATACAACTTGTATTATTTTCCTACTAAAAGCAGATATTTCCATCGTCTGATATATTATACTCGACGGATAAAATTGTCATTTTGACAGTTACTGTATGGACAATATATTATGTCAAAACGTCAAATTACTGATCTAAGGTAAT
This sequence comes from Abrostola tripartita, assembly GCA_905340225.1. NCBI lineage: Eukaryota > Metazoa > Arthropoda > Insecta > Lepidoptera > Noctuidae > Abrostola > Abrostola tripartita. The sequence continues at coordinate 6,559,706 of HG996513.1, read as the reverse complement.
CTGGCTATTGAGAAATCGGCCCTAAATAGAGTGTGTTATCTAAAATCACGAATAAAATTAAGTATTTAAGTACCAATCGATCAACATTTTAAAGTACCACTTGACACACAAAATCAAACTGACCAGTCTCACTCGTCGAATAGAAATGCGACGTAGTTTCAACACTCTGCCAGTTATTATTCTGGCCAGGGAATCCTTGCCAGGAAGTCGCGTTCCTGGCATTGGCATTAGCATCTCTACTCTGCCAGTTGCCAGACATTCTCTGTTGGTAGCTGTTGACTAAAGCTGAGACGGATTGCTTTTCTCCTTGGGCGTTCGTGCGTTCGTTCGGCGGTCGTTCGGGTATGTTCGGCTGCCGTTCGGGTAAGTTCGGCCCGCGCTCGGGTAGGTTCGGCGCCCGGTCGGGCAGTGGCGGGCGGTCGGGCGGCCCGGATAAAGGTAATGGTGGGGCGCCGTGGTCAGCTAATTAGAATTAGTTGTTAGAGTTTTTTTTACCCATTATTGAGTGGGGTAAATATTGGTGGGGTAATTTTGTTAGGTATGTGTGGGGTTTATGTTTGGTAGTTGGGTTAGGGTAATAGGGATGACGACTACAACTTTTTTTAATATTCTGGAGACTGAAAAAACTAATAGAATACGGCAAAAATTACCAAGTTAAATGCATTTTAAGTTTATCGTCAGACAGAGATAGCATCTGCTTTGACATGACGTCACGTGTAGTGTAGTCATTATCCCCAGTTATTGAGAAGGGGTAATTTTAGTTGAAGGGGTAATTTTGGGGTAATATTATTTTGACTTAATCGTTGCCAAAAATGACGGATTTTTTTCATGTATGCATTCAGGGTTCACACTTCATGAGAAAAGTAATCTTGCAAATATTACTAAATACGCCACAAGGACATTAACATGACAACACAAGGAATGCACGATACCAACTATAAAATATCTTTATTAACTAAAAATTAAAAACCTTCGACTTTTCTTTAAAATTTAACATTATATTGTAAATACTTATATTTAACTTTAAAGTTGTGAATGCTAGGAGAAGACCATTTTTTTTTCAAATTCTGTCTTTCCCGGCGACTCCTTAAATATTTTTCAGTCATAATAAATTAGTAGTTAACTAAGAAGGTTAATATGATTTTAAAAATCAAAAGTTTCTCCTGTCTTAAGCGTTGCGAGTTCGACTCCCGAGTCTGGATGTTTGTGTGTGATATTTATTGTCTGTAATATACACTCAAGATACAGGAGAACTGCTTAAGAAAATATTATTTTCATTTCTTGATAACACGACACTTTTTTCCTAAAATATATAAGTCAAATCCTTGAAAAAACTACAAAAGTTGATAAATAAACTTCATTATATTATAATTACCAATTAAGTTGGAATAAAGCTAACAAGGTAATATATTTAATTCATAATTAACTTAACTTGACACCACCAATCAATCGACATACTTTGTATGAGCTGTCTAAACGCTATTCCTCCATAGATTGTGTATGGTAATAGGGACATGTGACGTCACTAGTTCGCAAACTCAATTGACTTACTATTTCGCTTCCCGGCAATAAAAGTGTCATAACACGTAAAACAACATTAAAGTTACTTAATAAAAATATATGATTTTCCCGTAAATATTATACCATATGAAATACACCTAAATAATATGACTTTTGGTGCCATTTTAGACGACGTCACCCTTAAGACGTAAATACTAAATTGTAATTCGATGGATACGAGCAGCGACACGGTGGCTCAGTTGGTTAGAGCAGCGCCACGGATCGGCGAAGGTCGCGGGTTCGAATCCCGCTCGTGTCCATCATTTTTCAAATTTCCTTTATCAATTTAGACACATAAATAAGTTATACATTTTCAACAATGCAACTCTTATAGTATTTAAATTATCAAGATAGAAATTAATAAAAAATTATAAAATTTGTATTTTCTCAAAATAGCTGTTTTTGCGTTCTGACACTTTTTTTGCCGGGAAGCGATTTATTGATTTCAAAGCAAATAAAAATCAGATTTTACAGTTAATTGAAAATTAATCGGGTTCTAGGGTTAAAATAAACCTTTTTTTTTTTTAGAGAAATAGTGTCTTGGATTTATCGGTTAATGGTGTCAACTATCCTATTCGTTGTCTATACCTATACTATGTATTTCTTATATACTATGTGTATGTTGGTGTATGTACTCACCGTCTCGCTGTGACCGGATGAATTCGGCGTTGATGTCGCGTCCGTTTGAGAACCGGGACCGACCCCACGAGCTGGAGGTCTGCTCTGTGTTCCTGTTGAAGTCGTGAAGGTAAGTTCGTGTAGCCGCAGATGTTTCTCCCGAGTCTGGGTGTTTGTGTATGTGATATTTCATGTTTGTGAAACGCACCGACGATACAGGAGAAATTTCTAGTGTGGGGCGACGTTTTTAAAATATATATATTTGAATATTATGGGAAACTAACGGAGATCATGAATGAACTAAATCATGTTTCCGTTAGATCAATATTGATTTTGCGTTGGCCTTGCATTAGAATTGAAATTAAATTAGACCTCGACGAACTTCCCTGGACCAGATCGGAGATGTTCTACAAAAGGGTCAAGTGAGGAGTACCCTTAACGGACGAGCGTGTATGAGGAATGTGATGCGAGTGAATGAGGCGAAAGAAGTATGTCAGGATCGTAGCAAATGGAAACCCGTGGTCTCTGCCTACCCCTCGTGGAAATAGGCGTGACATTATGTATGAATGTATGAAATTAAATTCGCGAGAAGCCCAGGTGGCTAATTTAGAAACAATGCAGCGTCAGTGTTAAGTATAAGTGTCCAAAACTATACAATTTCAATCCAATTTAGTCGGAATTTAATTCGAGGAAGCCCACTGAACTGTGTGTGTCATGTTGCACCTATGTTTTGCTTGTGTATGTTAAGTTAGAGCTGGTGTATGATGTGTATTACCTGAGCACCACTTCCGAGGCGTCCTCCTCTTGTGGCGGCTGTCGCGGCGGCAGGGATGGCAGGACCGTGGATTCTGGGGAACCCACCGTCAATATTATTCATAAATAGTCTTCTTATCGTATGGTTGATGAACAACCTGGTGTCAGAGTTTAAACCGCCTGTAGGCCTCTGACATGGCTTTACACACCGTTGAAAAACCTCTCAGGTGTGCCGGTTTCCTCACGATGTTTTCCTTCACCGTTTTTAGCAACTGATAACTAATTTATAGTACGCACATGAATTTGAAAAAGCATGCGTGCTGGGATTTGATCTTGCGACCTATAACTTGGCAGTCCAACGGTCATACCACTCGGCTATCACTGCTAATAATATTATATAATATTAACCTTATCTTGATGGGATAAAAAAAAGTCGTGGTGGCCTAGTGGTTGACATACCGGATTTCTATGCACGAGGTTGCAGGTTCAAACCCAGGCAAGTATCAATGTGACTTTTTCAATGTCATAAATACTTTCTTAGATATTCTAAGACACCACTGACTAACGGTGACGGAAAACATCGTAAGGAAACCTGGATTTAATTATCTGAAATCGCCAACCCGCAGTGAGCTAGCGTGGTGATCAATGCTCAATCCTTCTCTATACGAGAAGAGGCCTTTGCCCTGCAGTGGAACAATTATAGGCTGTTATTATTATTATTATACATGAATTTGAAAAAGCATGCGTGCCGGGGTTTGATCTTGCGACCTATAACTTGGCTGTGCAAAGGTCAGACCACGGCTATCACTGCAAATAAATAGTACAGAAAGAGATAAAAGACTTCTTTCTCTTCTCTTCCTCCTGACTCACCGATAAGTCTCTCCTGCGTGGCTGACACCCGCTGCTGGCTGTTACGGTGTTCCTGCAGGATCTCGGCCTGCGAGCGGGGCTTCCGCTCCGGCTCGGGGGACGAGCCGCCCGAAGACGTGGATTCCGCGTTCCTGAGGAGTAGGCTACGGTTAGCAGGTGATGGTGACCTGTTCTGGTGGGTTTTACACAGTAATACCTGGGTGTAACTTTTTCTTTTCTTCTTGTGGCAATTGAGTCGGGCTGCCAACTATTCTGCTAGAATAACTAACTGACTGCCTCGTTGGTCTAGTGGTCGCTAAGCGCGACTGCTGAGCAAGAGGTCCTGGGTTCAAATCCCGGGTCGGGCAAAGTGTTACTGAGTTTTCCATTAGGTAATTCTCAGTAGCAGCACGGAGTCTGGATTTGTGCCCGGTTGATGGCAATAGGCTCGCCCCCTATTACATTGGGACTTACAACATAACTGGCGAAGTGTGGGTGTACTATATGTTCACCTCTGCCTACCCCTTCGGGGAATACAGGCGTGATGTTATGTTTTAACTAACTAACCTTGTGCATACAAACCCGGTCTGACAAATTATTTACCAGGCATAGACACGGATTGCTGTCTAGACTTTTTTTTACCAAAAGCTTTCTCCCCGTACTTCACTTACTACCTCTATTTTTATTTATTTATAATGCATATATCATTTTAACAGGTATTCACCCAACATAACAATGCAGCCACAGACAATAAAATTATGGCATAGACAAAAATCCAGTGTTACCCTCTCAAATTCCGCCAATGTACATGTGAACGTATCTATCTAATGTGAGACGCTGTTAAAATTTTTAACATCTTTCATATGGAGTATATAATTAAATATTTCTTGATTTGACGACCTGATTGGCGCAGTGGCTAAGCGATTGGACTGCTGCGCTAGGGGTTGTGGGTTTGATTCCCGCACGGGACAAAAATTTGTGTGATCTACAGATGTTTGTCCCGAGTCTGGGTGTTTGTGTATGTGATATTTCATGTTTGTGAAACGCACCCACGATACAGGAGAAATTCCTAGTGTGGGGCGACGTTTTTAAAAAAAAAACCATACAAAACAATTTTTTTTTATCCGAAATATCACATTTGTATAAAAAATAAATCATACACCGATATAATTCACATTTCAAACTTCAAACGCTGTCTTCCATAACTATAAAAATGAATCCCTGTAGGTTCACGCCATAACTTGAGAACGGCTGGACCGATTTGGCTAATTTTGCATTTGAAATATTTGTGGTGTGTTGAGTCCAGGGAAGGTTTAAATGGTGAAAAGGCGGTACAAAGTTCGCCAGATCAATAGTTTTTCTATAAAAAAAAAAACACATTACCCTCTGAGCGTAACTAAAGAAGACAACGCTTCCGCGCGCTCCACGCCATTACTCGACCAGGAGACAATATCTAATCGTAACATTTGTGTAATGTAAAAACAAACAATAATCGTAATAAAAGTTACGATTAGATATTGTCTTCTAATAAAATCCTGGCGTGGTGCCCACGAAGACGCTTGTCTTCCATACAAGACTAGCTGAAACGGATAAACAGATTCACTCCGACTTCAGACGCATTTCTCCTCTCCTATACTCACTCATGCAATCTCCTCCTCATCTCGGCGGTGGGAGACTCCCCGGGCGGCACGGCGGAGTAGGGGGTCAGCTGGAGTTCCGGGGGCAGCTGCGCGTGGAACGAGAGCTTCGCCACCCAGTCCTGCGAGAAGAGAGTGAGTTAGTTTCTCTTTCTTATGTATATCATTGAAAAAGGACAAAAAATCAATGTCATTTTAGCATGTTGCCCATGCTAAGCTTGAATCTAAATTGATAAAGGAAATTTTTAAAATGATGGACACGAGCAGGACTTGATCGGGATCTTGAAATTCGATGGGTGCTAGCAGTGACGATGGATCAGTTGGTTAGAGCAGCGCAACGGTACGGCGAAGGTCGCGGGTTCAAATCCTGCTCGTGTCCATCATTTATCAAATTTCCTTTATCAATTTAGAGTCTTTCCGCCGAAATCAGAGACATTTAATGATTACTTAAACTATCACTAAGTAAAGGTTTCCTTTTGTGAAATCCTTACTTAGTGACTGTTTAGGTAATCATTAACGCCTTTGAGTGCGGCAGTTTGATTAATTAACTTTTTCCTGAATTAACATATGAAGATACTAGCTGCGCCTCGCGGTGTTACCCGCTACAGTTATCAGGATAAAAAGTAGCCTATGTGTTAATCCAGGGTGCCAGCTACCTACATACCAAATTTCAACCAAATCGGTCCAGCCGTTTTTGCGTGAAAGAGTAACAAACATCCACACATCCATTCTCACAAACTTTCACATTTATAATATTAGTAGGATATAAGATATAGATAAAGAAGATGGTGGGATGAGCTTGACTCTTATAAGGCCACATGGACTACTGCAGCTCACAGCCGAGAGGAGTGGAGGAAGGAAAGGGAGGCCTTTGCCCTGCAGTGGGACGACCATGGATGAAATAATAACAATAATAATAACATATAGATATGTGGGCGTGGGCGCGGGGAGATATACGCAGTTTTGTTAAATTGGGTAAAAATAATGTTTTCGCGATTTTAACAGATTATTAATTAATGCACAATTATCTACAAGTTAAGACGACCTACACTGTTCTCACATAAATTAATGAACTTGTCTGGACTTTAAAAGAGACCTTGACCCCTGAGTTTGTTTCGGTATTTCTTCTCAGAGGTAGTCAGTTAGGAAATGCTGACGTGATCTATCTAGTTTAAAAAAAAAACATGTAAAAGTGTTTTTTAAACCTATTTGCAGAAATAAAATCATTTATCGTTTATGTAGTAATATAGTTTTTTTTACTTTTAACTTATATGGGTACATATGTATTAGTATAAGTTGGTTAATAAATAAATAAATTTTTCAGAGTTTCAACTGCAAATGTCTGATAAAAAATAATGGGACAGTTTAAGAATATTATTTACTATATATATATAGTGATGAAGCCTCACTCACCTTCATGAGGTCCTTAGAGGAGCAAGCGAACAGGTACTCGGCGCCGTCCGCGCCCGCCAGCCGGAACACGTTGGCGCGCTTCGTGTAGTCTCCTGCCGGCTCGCAGCGCGCCTGGGGCGAGATAGTACTTATAGTATCGTAGTAGTATAAGTATATAATTATAACTTAACTTTTATCTATTTTTTTTCGTCTCAATTCTTTGTAGGTATATTTTAAATCTATGTGACATGCAAGAAATCTTACCAATAAATGACTATTGACTAAGAGCCCCTAAAATGGTATGAGGAATATGACAAGAATGATATAAGGGAAATACTCAAAATACCTAGATTTTAACCCTTTCTTAATAATATTAAAATATTTTTAAGTAATTTAATCAACTTAAATCAACTTAAACAAATTCTAACCCAACCCAAAAATGCGTTGAAATAATTTGACCCTAACGAAAAACAGGTTGAAATAATACAACACCTATAAAAAAACTAAAGTAATTGAACCAAAAACAAAGAATGAGTTAGAATAATTCAACCTCAACCAAAAAGGGGAAGAAATAACTCACCCAATAAAAAAGAGGGTCGAAAAAACTGATCCCAACAAAAAAGAGGGTCGAAATAACTGATCCCAACAAAAAAAGAGGGTCGAAATAACTGATCCCAACAAAAAAGAAGGTCGAAATAACTGATCCCAACAAAAAAGAGGGTCGAAATAACTGATCCCAACAAAAAAGAGGGTCGAAATAACTCATTCCCCCGACCCCAACTTACATTCAGTATAGCGACGGGCGGCGCTGCAGCCTTAGCGCTGGCGAAGTCCAGCTCGTCCCGGAAGAAGCACAGCAGCTGTCCGCACAGCACGGAGTAGTACGACCGCCACGATCGGACGGTCGCGCGCTTGCCGCCGCAGCCCGCCTCCTGCTTGCGCTCCAAGTAGCCTGGCGTGAGGATATAGATTAATGTCATGGTTGTATTACTGCTTGCTTTAATAGTTGGACCTGTGTGTGTGTGTGTGTCTGCGCGTGAGAGAAAGAGATAGTGTGTGTGCGCGTGAGAGAGAGAGTGTGTTTGTGTGTGTGTGTGTCTGCGCGTGAGAGAAAGAGATGGTGTGTGTGCGCGTGAGAGAGAGAGTGTGTTTGTGTGTGTGTGTGTGAGTGTATGTGTGTGTATTGGACCTGAGTGTGTGTGTGTATTGGAAACACGTGTATGCATGTACCTATAAAGTTTTGTTCATATGTGGACCTGTGTATTATGACGTGCCATCATTTCAGTATAATTTACTAAGCCCTAACTGAAAACCAGTGCTACAGTTTTCAAACAGTCGCATTAGACTGAGATAGAGACCTGTTTATGGCCGCGTGTGTAATTTTTTTAAGTGAATGTAAATTATTACGATTTTTTTATACAAGACAATTTTCTTCTATGGTTGGACCTGTATTAAGATCCGTACCTTCGATCTCAACAGGCGGTAGGTCCGCGATGTCCCCTCGCCGGTGTCGGCGGAAGCTCTGGGTTCGTCTCCTGGTGGTGAACGATGGAGTGCGCTTCGGTGTCTTCACAACCTGATGATAAAAGACGTAGGTAATTATTATATTGTATTTATAATAATAATAATATCTTAGGACAGCTCACACACGGTCATCTGATCCCAAAGTAGGCAGAGCCTGTATTATGGTAACCAGACAACTGATAAACATAATTATATATTTCTAAATACATACATAATATAGATAAATTACACCCAGACACAGAACAAATGATTACTTATGCTCATCACACAAAGATTTGTTCTGGGTGGGAATCGAACCCACGACCTCCGGTTTAGCAGTCAGGGTCAGCAGCCGCCTAACGGGAGCCTCTTAAGATGTTGATCGAGGCTCTTGGCCATTGACCGTAACAACTATCGGTACGACGATTGCTGAGTCAACCTCCCACATGTCGACAACCTCGTGCGCTAAATCAAGACATTTAAAATATTATATTCATTATGTTATTTTTAATTATTTTACCGCCGAACTCAGATACATTTAATGATTACTTAAACTATCACTAATTTCCTTTGTGAAATCTGTACTTAGTGTCAGTTTAAGTAATTATTAACGTTTCTGAGTGCGGTGGTAAGTAATAATAATATAATAATAATAATATCTTAGGACAGCTCACACACGGTCATCTGATCCCAAACTAGGCAGAGCCTGTATTATGGTAACCAGACAACTGATAAACATACTCAAATATTTTTAAATACATACATAATATAGATAATAAGTGGTAATCACTCACACTCATGCTCTCTGCGCGCTTGACGTGCGGCTCGGTCTTGGGCAGGCGGTCGAACTGCGGCGCGGGGGAGAGGGTCTCCTCGGACGACGCGGGCGCCAGCGACGACTGCAGGCGCTCCGACTGCTGGACATGACATTTTAAAAATCGTTTTTTTTTAAACTTGATGTAAAGAAGGAAAAAAAAGATTTTATTTTGGCGTGAACACTACATGAAAAGAAAACAATGTTAAATACAAATTTTTCTGACGTACTAGTCAGAAAAAGTTCCCAAACTCGTTATAATGGAGTCGCCATATCCTAATAGGTTTTTCGGACTCCGTCCGCGTGGACATTCGGAGACAGCAAAATTATTTTGAAATTGTTCTTAATATATTAGCTAAGTTTGAGCGGATTCTATTTAGTAGTTTTTACGCCAAGCCGTACTGTTTTATTACATGTATGTAAAGATTGACGTAACTTTTTTGTTTGTGAACCGATTTAAATGAAGCAAACACGAAAAAAAACAAGCTTGCCACAATACATCAGTGAAAACCGCATTCGGATCGGTTCAGTCGTTTATGTAATTAGCGCGTTCAAACGCACAGACAAACAGACCAAATATTTTTTTTTAAATCTTTAATTTATTCACGACTTCAGTCACTCTAGGTGATTATGCCACATTCATAGGAAATTACAAAATTATATCTAGCCTTAACCTACTTAACACATTCAAACATCAGCATTCTCTCCGTATTCCTTCGTACATACCTACATAGTTTCACAAAATCTCGACTGCCTCGTTGGTCTAGTGGTCGCTAAGCGCGACTGCTGAGCAAGAGGTCCTGGGTTCAAATCCCGGGTCGGGCAAAGTGTTACTGAGTTTTCCATTAGGTAATTCTCAGTAGCAGCACGGAGTCTGGATTTGTGCCCGGTTGATGGCAATAGGCTCGCCCCCTATTACATTGGGACTTACAACATAACTGGCGAAATGTGGGTGTACTATATGTTCACCTCTGCCTACCCCTTCGGGGAATACAGGCGTGATGTTATGTTATGTTATGTTTTTCACAAAATCAAATATCCTCTTGCATGCTTGAGATGTTGGCTTACCCAAAATAACATTGAGTTGCCCATTGTTTAGATTTATGTTACACAATAACCGACTCCTCAACTCGCGGTACTGGTCACATTCCGACAAAAATTTTGAAAACTATATTTTTGGCTATGGTAACATAAATACAGAGTGTATAAATTATTTTCCTTTTTTAATATTAAATGTACAGACACGGGTCGTTTACGATTTTATTATATATATAGATTAATAAAAAGTTATAATTTCTTACCTCTCTGACCATAGGCACGGGCGCGGTCTCCCTCCTTCTCTCCTCCGTAATCCTCTCCATCTCTCTCTTCCGGTACTGCTGCAGTCTCTCCGCCTCCTGCCTCTCTGCGGACCTCCGCCGCGCTTGCTCCTCCTCATCACGCTGCGTCTTGAAGGCTTGTTCCACCTGAGAATATTTTTCGTTTTAAAACCCGGTATAATTTGACTTATATAACTAGCTGCGCCCGCGCTGTTACCGTTGTTTGTTACCTCTTCACGCATTAAAATCGGTCCAGCCGTTTGAGCTTGAAGAGGTAACAAACATACAAACACACTCACAAACTTTCTCATTTATAATATTAGTGTGACAGTGTAATAAAGATAGACAGAAAAACAAAACGAAAGATCACATAATATACATAACACCTTAGAAAGGTTTGTCTGGATGTTGACTGCTTGGTATTCAAAATCTATGGTTGAGAAACTTGATAAATCTCATGATCTGCCCCCCTAGACAAGTGGCAAAACGCTTGACGAATAGAATGATAATGTTCTCTTGAACGAATTTCGGTCACGGCGGCCTGCCTCAGCTGAGACTAGCCAACTACGAAGATATTATAGTGCACAAGTATGCGCGCAGACACAGGTGCACTCCCTATTCCCTCACTCTCATAGTCCAGGACGGTGAGACACGACCGGACAGAGATCAGGCGCAGGACCAACGGCTTCACGTGCCTTCCGAAGCAAGGTGGGGTCTCGACATGTTAAAACGGTCGGTCGGTTCAAGCGTTTTGCCACTAGTCTATGGGGCTGAAATGTGGTACGTACCAGTGTAATTCTCTTGAGGGCATTGAACTTGTCTCTCTGCGCGTCTATGGTCTCCTCAAGGTCTCTGTGGCGGTTGATCAGCTCCTCCACTTGAGGGACACTCTCTCCGTATTTACCGTCACGAACCAGTGGGACCCTGGAAGAGAAAGAGAGTGCGTGAGTTGATAAGAGATTGAAGTAACTTTTAAAACTAAATGAATACGTTTTTAAATCTATGGAGTACAAATTTTCATTTTCTCGAACGACCAAGCTAAAAGACAGATACATAATATCACGCCTGTATTCCGAGAGGTAGGCAGAGGTGTATAGTACACCCACATTTCGCCAGTTATGTTATAGGGCCCAATGTAATAGGGGGCGAGCTGGCCATCAACCGGGCACAAATCCAGACTCCGTGCTGCTACTGAGAATTACCTAATGGAAAGCCCAATAACAAATTGTCCAACCCGCGATTCGAACCCAGGACACACTCCGCTACTGAGTATTACTTTGGAAAAACTCAATAACACTGCCATACCCGGGAATCGACCCTGGACCTCATGCTCAGAAGTTACGTTTAGCAACCACTACACCAATGAGGCAGTATAATTAGATAAAGGAATTTTGAAAAATGATAGACACTAGCAGGACTTGAATCTGCGACCTTCACCGTACCGTGGCGCTGCTCTTACCAACTGAGCCACCGTGTCGCTGCTCGCATCCATCGAATTTCAAGTTCCCTTTTAGTATTTACGTCATAAGGGTGACGTCATGATAAATGATAAATGATTTTATTTCTGCAAATAGGTTTTTAAAAAACACTTTTACACGTCATTTTTTATATACTAGTTAGAATGATGGTGTCGGCATTTCCTAACTGACTACCTCTGAGAAGAAACGCCGAAACAAACTCAGGGGTCAATGTCTCTTTTAAAGTCCAGACAAACGTAAGTTTGTGTGAGAACAATAGTCAGGTATTATCTGTTGGAATCTATGATTACCAACTCAGTGTTATACGGTACGGCGAAGGTCGCAGGTTCAAGACCTGCTCGTGTTCAGCATTTTTTAAATTCCTTTATCAATTTAGATTCAAGCTTAAATTAATGACACCAAATTAATAGTTGATAATTGTTAATTATTAAATAATAACCTGTTAGTTATCCAGTTATCTAGAGCGTCAGCATCCCTCTTAAACACGAGCGCGTCGAGATGTTGCGTGTAAATCCTCTCGCGGTTGGTCCAGGCGGCGTCCAGCTGGGACCTGCGCGCGCGCAGCACCGACATGCGGTCTTCGATCTCGTTGGACATGAAGTGGCCTTCCTTCACTAGTTTCTCGCCTATAGATGAGAGAATAGAATAGAATTACTTTTGTTTGTAATCTTCTTATCGTATGGTTGATGAACAACCTGGTGTCAGAGTTTAAACCGCCTGTAGGCCTCTGACATGGCTTTACACACCGTTGAACAATCTCTCAGGTGTGCCGGTTTCCTCACGATGCTTTCCTTCACCGTTTTTAGCAACTGATAACTAATTTATAGTACGCACATGAATTCGAAAAGACATTGGTGCGTGCCGGGGTTTGTACTTGCGACCTTTGACTTGGCAGTCCAACGGTCATACCAATCGGCTATCAGTGCTGTATTCTCACAATAATGGCTCCCGACTGTTAAAGTCACTATTTTAATAATTAACCTCAACTTTACATAATTCTAGACTTGTTTATTTCTTCTAGGTTTTTAGCGGTCGGGTTTTTTTATTTTATAAATTATTAGATTTTAATTAATTACTATAATTTTTTTAATGAAGATATCATTCATGTTATAGGCTAATATTAAAATGAAAGAAAGAAAGAAGGAGAGAAAAAAAAAGGGGAGAAAGAAAGAAGGGGAGAAAGAAGGAAGGGGAGAAATAAAGAAGGGGAGAAAGATAGAAGGGAGAAAGAAAGAAGGGGAGAAAGAAAGAAATTAATATTTCTTTCTTTCCTCCTGGTGTCATCCCACCCTGCAGCACTGACCGTCACTGTACAGCGTGTGGAAGGCGTCGTCCTTGGCGTGTATCTCGACGCTGATGTCCCGGTGCCTCGCCAGCAGGCGCTCCGCCCCCGACACGTCGCTGGCCAGGTCCGGGGCCGTCACGCGGGCCAGCGTCTCGTTGGTCCACGCCCTGGGCAGACACATTATTCATTCATTTAAAATGTACAGTCACATAAGCGTTCCAGCCGTTTCGAAGACTAGCCGGAACAAACAGACAGACACAAATTCTATATATTGTATTCTCTCTCTCTCTGCTTAAATTAGAACATACATGATTTCTACTATATTAAATGATAAATGATTTTATTTCTGTAAATAGGTCTTAAAAAAACACTTTTACACGTCATTTTTTTTTAAACTAGATAGATGGCGTCGGCATTTCCTAACTGACTACCTCTGAGAAGAAACGCCGAAACAAACTCAGGGGTCAATGTCTCTTTTAAAGTCCAGACCGGTAAAAAATAATGTATGTGAGAACAGTGTAGGTGGTCTGAGAAGAGGTCTTTTTAAGAAAGTACCACGGCGAGTTTGAGTCGACCTGTCCTTACAGACGCCCCGTCTCGTACCATCTGAAGGACATTTGGGTAGGCCGCTTGAAATACTCAAACCGTCAGAAACGTGAAAAAAAATTTGTAAAAAAAAAAGCAAATCCTACACAATGCTCACATTTACAAATAATATAATTTCATGTCTGTTTGTACAATGTAGGTCGTCTGTGATGGTCTTTTGAAGAAAGCCAAAGCAGATTTGAGTCAACCTGTCCTGACAGACGCCCCGTCTCGTACCATCTGCAGGACATTTGGGTAGGCTGTATAAAAAATACTCAAACCGCCAGACAAAAAAAAAAAACTACATAAAAAGGATAAATCCTACATTGTACATTAATTTCACATTAATAAAGATAAGTAAATTAATTAGATAATTGAGAGGTCTCCTGGCTACGTGGCTACTGTCTCTGAGTCAATCTGCGAGGTTAAGCCGTGCTCGCCGCGGTCAGTCTTGTGATGGGTGACCGTTTTCACATGTCGAGACCGCACTGTGCTTCTGAAAGCACGTTAAGCCGTTGGTCCTGTGCCTGATCTCTCTCCGGTCGTGTCTCACCGTCCTGGACTATGAGAGTGAGGGAATAGGGAGTGCACCTGTGTCTGCGCGCATACTTGTGCACTATAATATCTTCGTAGTTGGCTAGTCTCAGCTGAGACAGGCCGCAGTGACCGTAACTCAGTCAATGAGATGGGAGACTCACAGCAGCTCCTGGTAGGTGTCGAAGTAGGCCTGCAGCTGCCCGGCTAATTCCAGCTGCTGCGAGCAGCGCTCAGCGCGCTGCACCAGCGTGTCCAGCGCCTCCGTCACGTCCTCCAGCTTGGCCGATACGTGCTCCTTAGCGTCCGGGAACGCTGTGCCGAGTCTGAGGGAACATAAAAATCATTTATTCAAAATCCATACTAATATTATAAATGTGAAAGTAACTCTGTCTGTCTGTTACACCTTCACGACTAAACTGCTGGACGGATTTTGATGAAATTTTGCAAGTAGAAAGTTCAAGACTCGAGAAAGGAAATAGGCTACTTTTCTTTTAATTCTACCCCCCTATAGGGGTTAACGTTGGGAGCTATATTCATATATATATAATACTAACCAACAATCAAAATTAACGCGAGAGAAGCCGCGGGCATAAGCTAGTGAATTATTAAAACTAATTACTTAAAGTGCATGATCTATATATCACTTCAACTTCGGTAGTCGGTGTTTGAAGATATGGTATAATCCATACCTGTCAGCTTCCTCGTGCAGCTTGTCGTGCGCGGCCCTGATGGCATCCAGGTCGGCCCTAAGCGCGTGCAGGCTGCGGCGCTGCGCGTGCAGCTCGTGCAGCGAGCGCGGCGGGATGCTGTCGCTGCCCAGCGCGGACTCCTTCTCCCCCACCCAGGCGGCCGTCTCCTCGGCCGAGCGGTCGAACTCATGGACCTGACGGGCGCCGGCTAGGGCCTGGGGGAAATGATATTATACTATGATGGGGAAAATTATGATATGACTGGCCTGATGGTCTAGTGGTTAGTGACCCTGACTGCTAAACCGGAGGTCGTGGGTTCGATTCCCATCTAACACAAATCTTTGAGTGATGAGCATAATCATTTGTTCTGTGTCTGGGTGTTATTTATCTATATTATGTATGTATTTAGAAATATATAAGTATGTTTATCAGTTGTCTGGTTACCATAATACAGGCTCTGCCTAGTTTGGGATCAGATGACCGTGTGTGAGTTGTCCCAAGGTATCTCTTTTTTGAAAAACCTCGCCCCACACTAGGAATTTGTCCTGTATCGTAGGTGCGTTTCACAAACATGAATTATCACATACACAAACACCCAGATTCGGGACAATCTCGTGTGGTTCGCACAAATTTTTGCCCTGTGCAGGAATCGAACCCGCAACCCTTAGCGCAGCAGTCTAATCGCTTAGCCACTGCGCCAATCAGGTCGTCAATATTATTATTATTATATGAGAAAATCGTTTTGTAACGATACCTCACACGATATATTTATTTTAGACAGTGGTAGGAGGGGTGTCGATGCACCCCCCCTCTACCTCGTTAGTGGTCAGTCATCGATTACACACAACATTATTATGAAAAATGCTCGAAAATGGTCGACGCTCTGCAATTTTTAAGGAATTTCTTTAGACTTAATTCGGGACAAAATATATGTTTTTATCTAAATTCATAAAGGAAATTTGAGAAATAATGGACACGAGCAGGACTAGCACCTGCGACCTTCGCCGTACCGTGGCGCTGCTCTAACCAACTGAGCCATCGTGTCACTGCTCGCACCCATCGAATTTCAAGTTCCCTTTTAGTATATACGTCTTAAGGGTGACGTCAGGCATTATCTGTTGGAATCCAAGATTACCAACTCAGTGTTATACCGTACGGCGAAGGTCGCAGGTTCAAGTCCTGCTCGTGTCCGTCAATTTTCAAATTTCCTTTATCAATTTAGATTTAAGCTTAGCAAGGGCAACATGCTAAAATGACACCAAAAGTCATACCAATAGTCACGCCGACGTTGTGTTTGGTTTATATAGTATTTATATAGTTTAATTGTTTATGTATAGTATTTTATATTTTGTTATTTTTGTATAGTATTATTGTATTTTTTTAATATGGGCCTTTGTTGCCTGAATCAAATAAATAAATATATATGTTTTTATGTATAAAGAATAAGGAATTCATAATTCTTACCTCCTGCCTAGCAAGTGCTAGTTCCTTCAGATCGTCCCACAGTCCCTTAATGTCGTCTATCCTCTGTTTCACTCTGTCTGCTTCTGGAGTGTTCTCTTCTAGAAGGACGCTGCCAGCCTCGCAGACACCCTCGATGCGGCCCTCGTTAGCTACGAGAAGAAGAAGAATAAAATATCACACACGCCTGTATTCCCTGAAGAGATGGGCAGAGGTGCACATATAGTTAAAAAAACATCACCCCACACTATATGTTCACACTGTATCGTGGGTGCGTTTCACAAACATGAAATATCACACACACAAACACCCAGACTCGGGACAAACATCTGCGGATCGTGAAAAAAATTGTCCCGTGCGGGAATTAAACCTGCATCCCCTAGCGCAGCAGTCCAATCGCTTAGCCACTGCACCGATCAGGTAGTCATACACTTTAATAGCACACCCACATTCCGCCAGTTATGTTATAGGTCCCAATGTAATAGGGGGCGAGCTGGACATCAACCGGGCACAAATCCAGACTCCGTGCTGCTACTGAGAATTACATAATGGAAAAACTCAATTGCTCTTTCCCCGACTGGGATTTGAACCCAGGACCTCATTGACGACCTGATTGGCGCAGTGGCTAAGCGATTAGACTGCTGCGCTAAGGGTTGCAGGTTCGATTCCCGCACGGGGCTAAACTTTGTGCGATCCAAATTTGATTGTCCCGAGTCTGGGTGTTTGTGTGTGTGATATTTCATGTTTGTGAAACGCACCCACGATACAGGAGAAACTAATAGTGTGGGGCGACATTTATTAAAAAAAAATATGTAGCGACCAATAATCGAATTACGCAGTCTTGTTTTTAAAATCTACTTCTTTCATATTTATATTTCATCTAGTAATTATCCCTTCTTCTTATCGGCATAAGCGAATAGCCACATGGAATAGGTCACGCCGTGTAGAGATTGGTCAGTCAACTAGGATGGTAGCGAGGTTGACCGTCTAGTGACGGACGTACTTAAGTATCGTCACTCGTGGAGGCTCTCTTACCTTGAAGCTGTGTAAGGAAGTTGTCGAAGGCCTGCTGCAGCGTCTCCACATGCTCCACATCCAGACCATACTCCTCGCTCGCAGCCATCGTCATCTGCTCGCTGATCCATTCCTGGACCTCCTCACAATCCTGGACAAACCTGGGAAGGCAAGAAACATGGTCATCATGCACGAACAGATCTGCTATCGTATGGTTGATGAACAACCTGGTGTCAGAGTTTAAGCCGCCTGTAGGCCTCTGACATGGCTTTACACACCGTTGAAAAATCTCTCAGGAGTGCCGGTTTCCTCACGATGTTTTCCTTCACCGTTTTTAGCAACTGATAACTAATTTATAGTACGCAAATGAATTCGAAAAGACATTGGTGCGTGGTGCGTTTGAACTTGCGACCTTTGACTTGGCAGTCCAATGGTCATACCACTCGGCTATCACTGCTAATAATATTATATAATATTAACCTTATCTTGATGGGATAAATATAAAATTCTCTAAGCCCCACTTCAATACTCCAAACCCGTTCGTACCGCCGAACTCAGAGACATTTAATGACTACTGAAATTTCTTTCTTTTTCTTTTTTTTTTAAATGTTCGCCCCACTAGGAATTTCTCCTGTATTGTGGGTGCGTTTCACAAACATGAAATATCACATACACAAACTATCACTAAGTTAAGGTTTTCTCTGTGAAATCTCTACTTAGTGTCAGTTTAAGTAATCATTAACGTTTCTGAGTGTGGCGGTTAGAGCAGCAAAAAAAGGGGCGTTTTTCAAGATCTTTGAGCGTAGCAATATATACCTTATTTTCACGAGATAAGTATGAAATTACCCTAACGCCCTCATGGGTACACACTTGTTGTTCAGAGCGGCGATAAAAAAGCGCATATAAACGTCATTGCACAAGGAAATATGTACCTTATTCCAATGGGATAAGTATTAAAATCCCCTAACATTTATATGAACTCGCTTGTGATCTGAAACTGTTCGGAATATCAGAAAGGTGTATAGCAACGTCCTTGATCGAAGCGATATCTAACTTATTCTAAAGAGATAAGAATGAAAATCCCCTAACACCTGGAACTTACTTGAAGTATTTGAGGCTCTGCTGCAGCCGCTGTTGTCTCTTGGCTGACAGCAGCTTCATGTCCTCGTAGGTAGACTTTAACTCTTCCATTCTCTTTTGGACCTGTTCTCCGTCGATTGTCGCGCGTTCCTGGAGAAGGTAGATTAAGTCTAGATTGTTTTTGTCTGTTTGTTCCAGCTTATCCTCGAAATGGGTAGACCGATTTTAACGGGACTTTCACTGACAGATTTCTGATGTTATACGCCGATACCATATATGAATTCAGTCATGGAATATCGAAGCGAAATTCCGAATATGTGTTACTGCGTTTTCCGTGCGGAGTTTTCGATTCGGAGAAAATTCCGAATGTAGACCGGCCATAAGGGGAGGTTATATTTAAGAAAATGGATTAGGGTTCCGTGAAAAAATATGAAATCCCATAAAATTCGAAACACATGCAAAGTCGCGGGGTGGAAACTAGTCACACTAATATTATAAAGGCGTTTGTGTGTGTGTTTGTATGTTACCTCTTCACGCTCAAACGACTGGACTGATTTATCTAAAATTTGATATGGAGGTAGCTGTCACCCTGGATTAACATATAGGCTACATTTTATCCCGAGAAAATGTAGCGGGCAACACCGCCGGGCGCAGCTAGTTATATAGTCATTTAGGTACAGATAAGAATATTTACCATGAGCGCTGCAGCTGTCTTCTCCAGCTTCACCACAGTGGAGTCGAAGCCTGTGACCTCCCGCTGCAAGGCGTCTAACCGCCGCACCTGCGCGAGCGCAGAGTCCTCGTCGCGGCCCACGTCCGACGACACCAGCACCACGCGCCGCTCCAGCAGCCAGGCTTCCGCTTCCGATATCTCCGAGATCAGCTGTTAATGAGGAAATTGTATATTTTTTTGATGAATAAAATAAATGAAATTAAAAAATATATATTAACAAAAAATTCTAATAATATTAAATTTATTTCACGACTGTATTGCTGAAGGATATTAGCGGTGGATGACTCCTGGGCAATATTAACAGTGGATGACTCTTCGGCAATATTAACCGTGAATGACTCCTTGGCAATTTTAGCCGAGGGTGATTCCTTGGCAATATTAACCGTAGATGACTTCCTGGCGATATTAGCCGTTAATGCCCCCTTGGCAATATTAACAGTGGCTGATATCTTGGTAATTTTAGCTGTGGGTGACTTGGCTTATAGCAGTGGTTGATTATTAATAAGCAATATTACCAGTGGAAGACTCCTTGCCAATATCAGCAGTGGATGATACCGTGGCAATATTAGCCGTGAATGCCTCCTTGGCAATATTACCTGCAGCAGTTCGCAGCGGTCCCTGATGAGCGCGGTCCTAGCGGCGGCGGCGTCGAGCAGCGCGCGGTGCGCTGCAGCCAGCTCGCGCGCGCGGGCCTCCAGGCGAGGCGCTGCGAAGTGTCCGCGCCTCGAAAGCTGGCTAGCGCGGCTCGTCACTGCCTTTATTATTGGCTCCCTGAAAAACGAACATTTTAAAATATGCCAGCAACCATTTCGTAGCAGAATATGCCAAAACAAATTATTCCGACGAATTGCAAACCTCTTTTTTTGAAGTCGGTTGAAAAGTAACAGAATTTAAAGATTATTTTACAAGAAAAAAGATAGTTATTAGATCTATAACTTTTCAGCGTGCTAGTTACAAATTCAAATGAATAAATTTAGAAAAATGGTGGACACGAGCAGGCCTCGAACCCGCGACCTTCGATTATCCGTGGCGCCGCTCTTACCAACTGAGCCATCATATCGCTGTTCGTCTATCAAACTTTAAGTTCCGCTTCTTCTCATCGTATGGTTGATGAACACCCTGGTGTCAGAGTTTAAACCGCCTGTAGGCCTCTGACATGGCTTTACACACCGTTGAAAAATCTCTCAGGTGTGCCGGTTTCCTTACGATGTTTTCCTTCACCGTTTTTAGCAACTGATAACGAATTTATAGTACGCACATGAATTCGACAAGACATTGGTGCGTGGTGGGTTTGAACTTGCGACCTTTGACTTGGCAGTCCAGCGGTCATACCGCTCGGCTATCAGAGCTAAAATTTACCTTATAGGCTACATACCTAGCAAGTAATTCTGCTTCTAAAGCTAGATGCTTCTTCAACATCGCTTGTGCCTCGGCGAGCGTCGAACCTGCTTCCTCTTGTCTGACAGCCGCCTCTCTTTCCTGCAGCCTGTTATATAAAAGATAATGACACTTGATCGAGGGTTTATTGTTGTGAAGAAAGTCTGTTAAGCCGGTTGAGGATCATCAGCTTTGAAGCAGAAGTGGGCAATTCTATCCTGTTATATCATCAGCCTATCGCAGTCCACTGTTGGACGCAGGCCTCCCCTAGGGTACGCCACAAGGCCTGCTCTCCCGTTGGCCCCCCCCCCCCCCCTCAGTCACTACCAGTTACCTGGAATAGGGCGGCCGGGAACTGGGGGCCGTTTTTGGCTACCCTTCATGGGAGGTTTTGCCCATAGTCACCACGCTGGGCAGGCGGGTTGACTGCCCATCCCCCCAGAATATCTCTTATTCGCCGCTTACAATACCCACGGGAGGAAAAGGGGGTGGTCTATTCTAAGCCGGAAACCACACGGCAAGATATGCTCAACCTGTTGAGCGCCTGTCTTGTATGCAAGACAAGTGTATTCGTTCTCTCCACGCCACGATTTTATTAGAAGACAATAGCTCATTGTAACATTTATTGTTTGTTATTAATTACATAAATGTTATTACGATTAGATATTGTCTCCTGGTAAAGTTATGGCGTGGAGGGCGCGGAAGATTTGTCTTCTATACAAGACCGTGTCAATAACAATCCTTAAACTTTGTTCGTGTTGGAAGTTACGAAATTAATTAAATTATTTCTTAAATAATAAGAGAGAGAGAGAACTGACCATCTAAACTCCTCGTCAGCGTCTCTATCCCATCGGTGGAGCAGCGCTGCATCGTCCAGGTTGTCGCGACGGATCTGTATCGGCTCCTGGAGCTGACGGTATCTGTGGGAGATAACATAGCATCACGCTTGTATTCCCCGAAAGGGGTAGGCAGAGGTGTATAGTACACCCACATTTCGCCAGTTATGTTATAGGTCCCAATGTAATAGGGGGCGAGCTGGCCATCAACCGGGCACAAATCCAGACTCCGTGCTGCTACTGAGAATTGCCTAATGGAAAAACGCAGTAACACTTTGCCCGACCCGGGTATTGAACCCGGGACTTCATGCTCAGCAGTCGCTAGACCGACGAGTCAGTCTGTGGAGTTATAGTTATAGTATGGTAACATTCTTATCCGATAATAAAGTATACGACTCTTAAAATTTCACCATTAAAGCCTCAGTTACTCCTTATAACATCAGCTATCTGCCAGTGAAAGTCCCTTCAAAATCGGTCGAGCGGTTTTGGAGATTATCCAAAACAAACAGAAAAAAAATATTAGTTTTTTTTTGTTATATGTATCGTGTTTAATTTTAGCATATTTGAGTAAAAATGCTGTTATTTTGATATTACAAACAGATTCTGTAATTTTATATATGTACTAGCTGCGCCCAGCGGTGTTGCCCGCTACATTTTCACGGGATAAAAAGTAGACTGAATGTTAATCCAAGGTGACAGCTACCTCCATACCAAATTTTAGCCAAATCGGTCCAGCCGTTTGATCGTGAAGAGGTTACGAACATACAAACAAACTCACAACGTGAAGTGTTTTTTTTTTTTTAGAAAAAAACGTCGCCCCACACTAGGAATTCCTCCTGTATCGTGGGTGCGTTTCACAAACATGTAATATCACATACACAAACACCCAGACTCGGGACAAATATCTGTGGATCGCACAAATTTTTGTCCTGTGCAGGAATCGAACCCGCAACCCTTCGCGCAGCAGTCCAATCGCTTAGCCACTGCGCCAATCGGGTCGTCAAAGATTTTGTATAGTATATATGGTGCTGTTATATACCTTTTGACAGCATGGTCGGCCTTAGTGAGTATTTCTTCGGCCATGAAGTGATTGCTATCGGCAAGTTGCCGCGCGTTGTCGGCAAGCTGTGTTGCCATGTCTGCCTTGCTGCTTACTTGCTGCTCCAGGCGCGTGTGACGCTTGAGCAGCGCTAGGACAGAAGCTAGGTCTTTGCCTGGAGAAAATAAAAAAATAATATTTATCTATAATATAAAAATGAATCGCAAAATGTGTTGGTAAGCGCATAACTCAACAACGCCTGGACCAATTTGGCCAAATCTTTTTTTAAAATGTTCGTTGAAGTTCAAGGATGGTTTTTACGGCGAGAAAAATTAGAATTATTGCTGGAAAAACCCTAAAAATAGCCCTTCTTTTTCCCATACAAATGATTTGTTAATAATATGTATTAAGGTTTGAAACTCCGAAATTGACAGGTCACGTCATGAGTACCAGGATAACAGAAGGAAGTATTTGTGAAATCAATCGTAGGGGATTTTTGTTTGGGGGTTCGCAATGTTGTAAAATTACCCACTGCGGCCGTATTTTTGAATGTTGGGTACTAGGATATCAGAATGAAGACAAATAAGGAATACACAAATGCAAATGAAACAGATAAAACCGCGGGGTAAATTTTCCGCAATTGATAGCACATGTCATGAGTACCAGGATAACAGAAATATAGGGAAATATAGGGAAGTATGTGTTTTTTACCTAGCTCCTAAACGTGGGACCGAATTGGATGAAATTTCATGTGTATATTTCAATGGGTTCTTGGATGGTTTGAAAACACAATCCGATCCAGTACGTGGCGCTGCTTTTCCGGGGCAGAACAACGTCAGCCGGGTCCGCTATAATATTATAAAACTGAAGAGTTTGTTTGCTTGAACGCGCTAATCTCAGGAACTACTGGTCCGATTTGAAAAATTATTTCAATGTTAGATAGCCCATTTATCGAGGAAGGTTATAGGCTGTAAAACATTCGAAATCTACGCGGGCGAAGTCGCGGGCGGAAGCTAGTATTTATTAAATATTTATAATAATAATATATCTTGGGACAACTCACACACGGTCATCTGATCCCAAACTAGGCAGAGCCTGTATTATAGTAACCGGACAACTGATAAACATACTTATATATTTCTAAATACATACATAATATAGATAAATTACACCCAGACACAACAAATGATTATGCTCTTCAGACAAAGATTTGTGTTAGGTGGGAATCGACCCCACGACCTCCGGTTTAACAGTCAGGGTCACTATCCCCAAACCGCTCTCCTAGCGTAGGGTTTATGGCAACCCCCCCTCCTAAAGGGGGAGGCCTTTGTTTAACAGTGGACGTCTTCCGGCTGCATAAAGTGGCACTGACTCTGACTGACAGAGTATAAGTTGGACTGCTAAGTCACAGGTCGCAAGTTCAAACCCCAGCACGCATCAATGTTTTCGAATTCATGTGCGTACTATAAATTAGTTATCAGTTATTAAAAACGGTGAAGGAAAACATCGTGAGGAAACCGGCACTCCTGAGAGATTTTCGGTGTGTCCGCCATTCATAGTCATAATCTTTTTATTTCATATAGGCTACAAAAGAGCACTTACAAAACGTCAAACTAGTTGCACGGTTCCAAAAAGTCGTTTCTATGGAGAAGAACCGGCAAGAAACTCCATAGTTACTCTTTTAAAAATATGGTTTAACAATCATTTCAAGTATGAGAGAATAATGAGCTACACAATATACCTAAAATGAGAATACGAGTAGCATCAAAGTCAAATAAAAAATATTAATATAGATCGGTTATTCTCTCATTTACAATTTGGGTAAAATACATGACAGTGAAAAGGTTCAATTCAACCGTGGACGTTCCAGTTGATGATGATCATATATTGCCCTGGTCTACATACCATGGTCTTCGCTGAGCAGCTGTGCCTCCACGTCGTCCAGCCAGGCGGTGAAGTCATCCAGCCCGCGGAGGTACACCCTCGCTTGGTACGCCTCTTGCAGCCGCTCGCGACGCAGCTTGGCGGCCGCCTGGAACAGAAAGGTACAGGTAAATGTTAACGGCCTTGAAATTATATATACATATGATAAAATCGTTAACGACTCGTGTCTGTACATTCAATATTAAAAGAGAAAAACAATTTATACACTCTGTATTTATGTTACCGAAGCCAAAAATATTGCTTTTAAAATTTTTGTGCGTTTGAACTCGCTAAACTCAGAAACGGCTAAACCGATTTGATGCGATTTTCACTGATGTATTGTGGCAAGCTTCCCATAACATTTAGTAAAAAAGTAGGGCTTGGCGTTAACACTACTAAATAGAATCCAATGTTGCTGTTTCCGAATGTCCATACGGACGGACGGGCGGGCACAGCTAGTCTATACTAATATTATAAAGCTGAAGAGTTTGTTTTTTGTTTGCTTGAACGCGCTAATCTCAGAAACTATTAGACCGATTTGAAAAATTCTTAATTTTCTGCACTTTTCCATATAAATTTTAGCTGTACAATATATCCGTTCGCGCAATTTTATTAAAAAAATATAATTTAAAAACGACTGCCACTGCGACTGTTCATTTTTTTATGTTACTCGCGGTGTGCATACATCAAAATCGGTTCAGGCATTCAGAAGTTATGGTGGAATAAAGAAACTCACATACATACATGAACACTGAAAAAATCACCCTCCTTTTTTTGCAGTCATGTAATGAAAAGTTTTTGCTTCACGTTCATATGTTTAATGTGTATCATTTTCGTCGTGGTGGCCTAGTGGTTGACATACCGGATTTCTATGCACGAGGTTGCAGGTTCAAACCCAGGCAAGTATCAATGTGACTTTTTCAATGCCATAAATACTTTCTTCGTCTAAGACACCACTGACTGACGGTGACGGAAAACATCGTGAGGAAACCTGGATTTAATTATCTGAAATCGCCCGCAGTGAGCTAGCGTGGTGATCAGTGCTCAATCGTTCTCTATACGAGAAGAGGCCTTTGTAGCAGTGGGACAGTTATAGGCTGTTATTATTATTATATAGTTTTTATTTTATTATTCAAAATGTATAACCTACCTGCAGTTCTCTCCATTGGTTCTCTAGCTCTTCAACATGCTTAGCAATCTCCTGTGAGGCGTAGTGTTTTCCTTCTGTAAAAGATAAATAATAATAATTATCATCATCAGCCAGAAGACGTCCACAGTTGAACAAAGGCCTCCCCCTTTTAGAAGAGGGGGGTGCCATAATCCCCACGCTTGCAAGCGGCTTGGGGATCGCAGTATTGGTGGTCAAGTTACAGAAGACGCTACTGCCCATCTTCTTGCGAGTAATAAATACGAACAATGTAAGTAGCTCACCTATTAAAGTTTCCCCGTGGTTGGCGACGTCGTCGATGCGGCCCTTGTTGGCCGCTAGTTCGGACTCGAAGGCCGAGTGCTTCTGGATCTTACTCTGCAGGTTTGACAGCTCCCTGGAGATGAACAACAGTTAGAGAGAGAAGAAAAATGGATTATCTGCTATCCTTTTCAGGGTTTATGTATGTTTATAAGAATGTAATATTCATTAATTATTAATTGTTTTTTTTTTAATTTTCATTTTATTTACATATTTAAAAAAAATATGTTTTTAATTTTTTGTTTTTATTTAGTAATAGACTGCAGTCGTGCGTATGGGAAGTGAACAGGTAGTAGGCTTTGTAAAAGACAACTTAGATTTGTAAATAAATATGAATATGATTGATGAGGTTAAATTGGTATTTTATCGAAAGATATAACGAATCTAAAATAGACTTTTAAAGGTAGATAAATATAGACTAAAATATCCTTTTATGGAAGGTAAAATAAGATTAAAAACCTTTTGAAAAGGATATCGTGGTGGCCTAGTGGTTGACATACCGGATTTCTATGCACGAGGTTGCAGGTTCAAACCCAGGCAAGTATCAATGTGACTTTTTCAATGTCATAAATACTTTCTTAGATATTCTAAGACACCACTGACTGACGGTGACGGAAATCATCGTAAGGAAACCTGGATTTAATTATCTGAAATCGCCAACCCGCAGTGAGCTAGCGTGGTGATCAGTGCTGAATCCTTCTCTATACGAGAAGAGGCCTTTGCCCTGCAGTGGGACAGTTATAGGCTGTTATTATTATTATTAAAAGGATAAATGAGGTTAAAATGGCCTTTCAAAGAGTCTCACCTGTAGTTCTGGTCGTTAGCTATCTGCATCTTGAGCGAGATCCACTCCCTCTCGTGGTAGAGGTTCCTCAGGAACTGGTGCAGCTGACGCGACTGCTCCAGGGTCTCTCCGCGCTGCTTGCAAGACTCCTGGAGAGAAGAGAAGGGTCAATAGGGATGATTGGGATGCAAGTAGAGAGCCTCCACGAGTGACGATACTTAAGTACGTCCGTCACTAGACGGTCAACCTCGCTACCATCCTTGTTGATGACAATCTCTACACGGCGTGACCTATTCCATGTGGCTATTGGCTCATGCTGATACGAAGAAGGGATGGTGACTAAATCAAACAATTTGAGAAGATTTTAAGCATGATGCAACCATAAGCATAGTTTTTTATCGTACCGTTGTTTTTTTTATAAAAACGTCGCACACATTAGGAATTTCTCCTGTACCGTGGGTGCGTTTCAGTAACAGCTCAGCGAAGGTCGCGGGTTAGAGTCCCGTTCTTGTATATACATATATCTTCTTTCGAAGGATAAGCGTTGAGCAGCGACTCGGTAGCTCAGTTGGTAAGCTGCGTGCCAGATCAGCGAAGGTCGCGGGTTCGAGTCCCGTTCGTAGCTATCTTCTTCTGTTGTTGTTTAATTATTGTATAAGAATGGAGAATTCCTCACGTTCAGCTTATCCCTCCTGGCGAGGATGCCCTGCACCCTCCGCTCGATGTACTCCTGGTCGAAGTGCTGGTCTTGCAACATGCCGGCGGCGAAGCGCTGCAGCTCGTCCACGCGGCCCAGCTGGCTGGCTAGCAGCTTGGAGAACTCCGCGTGCTTGCGGATTAGCGTCTCTACGGCTAAGAAGAAAATAATAAGTTTATATCAATACTAATAAATGTGAAAGTAACTCTGTCTGTCTGTTACGCCTTCACGTCTAAACCGCTGGACGGATTTTGATGAAATTTGGTATGTAGAAAGTTTAAGACCCGAGAAAGGACATCGGCTACTTTTTTTAAAAATTCTACCGCCCTGTAGGGGTTAACTTTGGAGGAATATTCAGATGTATATAATACTAACCAACAATCTAAATTAACGCGAGCGAAGCCGCGGGGAAAAGCTAGTGAATTGTAAAAACTAATTAATTAAAGCGCATGAACGGCTACGTTTTTTTTAAATTCAACTCTCTATGGTGCTAAAATAGGGGTAACACGAGCGAAGCCGCGAACAAGAGCTAGTTAAAAATATATTTTTAAACACAAGCTTTTAAATCAGCTAGGCCCAAATTACTTGTGAAGACGAATGAAACAAGCCCAAACACGATGGGATTGCGTCATTACGTTACCCGAAGAGGTAAGCAGAGGTGTAAAGTACACCCACATTACTCCAGTTATGTTATAGGTCCCAATGTAATAGGGGGCGAGCCTATTGTCATCTCCCTCTCTCAGCCTATCGCGGTCCACCCCTGGAGATAGACATCTTCCAAATTGCGACACAACATCAATGTATTGCCATCAACCGGACACAAATCCTGACTCCGTGCTGCTACTGAGAATTACGTAATCGAAAAACCCAGTAACACTGCCCGACCTGGGATTCGAACCCAGGGCCTCGTGCTCAGCAGTCACGCTTAACGACGAAACCAACAAAGCAGAAAAGGTAAACGTGTGGATAAAACTATAATTTATTAAAGTTTCTTTTTCTCTTTTAATAAAGTTCTTTTTTAAATGGCACGTAAACATCAAGTTGTGTCAATCAAAATAAGGTTTAAAGTTCATAGCATAAGGTTGATTTTCGCTTACCATCCAAGTTGTCTCCTAGGTCGTCATTGTTAAGGAATGCCTCCTTCGAAGCCAGCCAGTCTTCCGTCTGCCGGGCCTGCTCCTTCAGGAGTTGCAGCTGATGAGCCTGCCACAGAGTATTAATCAGGTTAGTTAATATTCTTATCGTATGGTTGATGAACAACCTGGTGTCAGAGTTTAAACCGCCTGTAGGCCTCTGACATGGCTTTACACACCGTTGAACAATCTCTCAGGTGTGGCCTCGGCGTACCATGGCGCTGCTTTATTGGTTAGAGCAGCGCCACGGTACGGCGAAGGTAGCGGGTTCAAGTCCGCGCGTCCATCATTTTCCAAATTTCCTTTATCAATTTACATGAATATTTTTTTTTAATTCTTGAACTGATTTCCCTACCTGCGTGAGGTACTGCTTCCTCTTGAGCCAGGCGTGGTCCAGCGTGCTGGAGAGCACCTCGACTCTCTTCATCTTCTCCGGGACCTGGTCGACTTCCTTCTGGAGGGAGCTTATTGCTTTCTGGCGGCCGTCGATTTCGGCCTAAAAGAAAAAAAAATGCAACAATAGATGTAATAGTTAAGTCAACATATATATGTATATGTAAAAAAAAAACGTCGCCCGACACTAGGAATGTCTCCTGTATCGTGGGTGCGTTTCACACACATAAAATATCACATACACAAACACCCAGACTCGGGCCAAACATCTGCGGATCGCACAAATTTTTGCCCCGTGCGGGAATCGAACCCGCAACCCTTAGCGCAGCAATCCAATCGCTTAGCAATTGCGCCAATCAGGTATTTGCCAGCCCTGTTGTGTTACCTGCTACATTGTTTCGGGATAAAAGTAGCCTATGTGATAATCCAGGGCGTCAGCTTTCCATACCAAGTTTTATCAAAATCGGTCCAGCCGGTTCACGGTAAGGAAGCAGAAAATGATATAGGGTACCTTTCAACAAGAAAAAATACTGTCTTCGAGGGAAAAGCATAACATTACGCCTATATTTCCCGAAGGGGTAGGCAGAGGTGTACATATAGTACACCCACATTTCGCCAGTTATGTTGTAAGTCCCAATGTAATAGGGGGCAAGCCTATTGCCATCAACCGAGCACAAATCCAGACTCCGTGCTGCTACTGAGAATTACCTAATGGAAAACTCAGTAACACTCTTGCCCGTCCCGGGATTTGAACCCAGTACCTCTTGGTCAGCAGTCGCGCTTAGCGACCACTAGACCAACGAGGCAGGGAAAAACAATAACTTTAGTAAGTCATTATTCCTTTACGACACTAGATAGCACTTGGAGTTAATTATCAGCAATATTGCTGTAAAGTTTTATCAAAATCCGTTCAGTAGTTTTTGGATATTGTATAGATTACCTGACCGAATTTTGGTCACAGCGAAGTTTCATCTGAGACTAGCCAACTACGAAGATATTATAGTGCACAAGTATGCGCGCAGACACAGGTGCACTCCCTATTCCCTCACTCTCATAGTCCAGGACGGTGAGACACGACCGGAGAGAGATCAGGCGCAGGACCACCTTAACGTGTCTTCCGAAGGAGTAGCAAATATCCATCCATTATCGCAAACTTTCGCATTAATAATATTAAAGTAAGATCGTGATCTGGCGCACGAGGTTGTCGACATGTGGGAGGTGGACTCAGCAATCATTGTACCGATAGTCGTTTCGGCCAATGGTCTCATGGCCAAGAGTCTCGACCAACACCTGAAGAGGCTCACGTTAGGCGGTTGGGTCAAGGGCTTGATGCAGAAAGCGGTACTCCTCGACACGGCACGCATTGTGAGGAGGTTCCTCTCTCTGGAGCCCTAACCACCGGTAGCTTGGACCCTGTTCCCGCTGCTGGTTGGGCTCTTTTTTTTATATTTTTAAATTTTGTATTCATAAAAAAGTAATTTATAAGATAAATATATAGGAAGTAAGATCGTACCTTCTTCTCATGATGCAGTTCCAGAAGCGCTTCAGCATCAGACACGGTCTCCGGCGAGCCTGTCTCACCCATCCTCTTTACAGCCTCGGACACCCACAGCTCCAGTTCCTGTTGATTAATATATTTATAAAAAGCTGAGTATTATATAAATTAAGTGCTCAGCCTTCTTACTATGAACTCTTAAAGCAAGACAATTTACGATGTGAAAGCGAGACGCCGCATTACACTGCACGTAGCGGCGTCTCGCTTTCACATCGTAAATTGTCCTACTTTAAGAGTTCATAGTAAGAAGGCTGTATTCAGAAGTATACATTAAATGATATGTCAAAAAGTGTAGATACGTCATATGCTAACAAAATGAACGAGAAAAGTGTTCCGAACTCTGAGTCCAAACTGCACTAGTCTTATGTCAAATCGGACAACAATTGTTACAAGACCAATTAAACCCAAGACTACAATTCTCCCTTTCGTGTCTTCGGAATCAGCGCGCTAATAACATATCTGTACTTTTTTAATATCATTAGATACTAAACGACTGTATATACACAATAGGTTATTTTATCATGTAAGAAATAACATAAAAATGCATGGTAATGATAGATTTTATAAAAAGTTAACGAGAAACGTCGGTTTATTCATAAAAATGCAATTTAAATTTTATAATTCTATTTTAAGAATCGTCTTTTTTAATCTGTTCTTCAAATGTCCAAAAAGCCATACGCCATATTAGTTCCCGACGTAACGTCACTCGTATATCACTAACCCTTTAAGGCATATATGTTTTGTGGTAATTGCCACTAACGGAGTGACGTCACGAGCCAAAAAGCACGGCGGTAAGCGTTTCCGCGCGTAAATTCAAAATCATAAATAAAAATAGGATTTCAAGGCATTTATCGGTTTTATAAAATTGAAATTAAAATTCTACTGGTTCATTACAACCTCTGCCCCCCTAGACAAGTGGCAAAACGCTTGACGAATAGAAATCGAATAGAATGAAAAATGTATGGGATTGACATATGTCATCGATAACATAGTCGAAACATTATGTCATCCCCATATATTTATCATTCTATTCGGTTTCTATTCTTCAAGCGTTTTGCCACTTGTCTAAGGGGGCAGGATTGATAAAAAACAGTTTTCGAAAAAAGGTGTTATTCCCTATTGCGTACTTGACACCACCAATCAATCGACATACTTTGTATGAGCTGTCAAAACGTTATTCCTCCATAGATTGTGTATGGTAATAGGAACCTGTGACGTCACTAGTTCGCAAACTCAATTGACTTACTATTTATTGATTTCAAAGCAAATATATGAAAATTTTACGGTTAAATGGTTTTTTTAGGGTTAAAATAAAGATCATATTCAGAGAATAGTGTCTTGGAGTGATGTATGTAGGAATAGCGTTTCGACAGCTCATGAAAAGTATGTCAATAGATTGGAAGTGTCAAATACACAAAAAAAATCTTTTGTCTCTATCTAAGTCCATAAGTGAGAGTGAGACCAGCGCTACTGCATTAAAGCAGCTGCTGAGTTCGGGACTATTATTTGGCTCGTATTATGTAACTTTTTATATTTTTTACTTTTATTGTTGATAATATATTCATCATCAGCCGTAAGGCGTCCACTGTTGAACGAAGGCCTCCTCCTTTTAGAAGGGGGGTGTTGCCATAATCCGCACGCTTGGCAAGCGGCTTGGGGATCGCAGTGTTGGTGGTCAAGTTACAGAAGACGCTGCTGCCCATCTTCTGGGTTTTCCCTTAGTCGCCTCTTACGACACCCACGGGAGGAAAGGGGGTGGTCAATTCTAGGCCGGACACCACACGGCACAATGATGATAATATATTATCGAAACAAAAATAAATCATTTTCACACTCACACCACACACACTCTCACACGCACACCTATCCAAGCTTGTTTTATCTTTATTTGTAAATTTTTCATTTTGTATTCAATGAAACTCACCGCAATAGCTAAAAAGCACATAATTTTATTAAAGCAATAATGGCTGAAGGATGGAGACCTGGTGACCTGAAAAACAGGCCCTTAAATCCTACCTTAGGCACCAGTCTCCCACAATATACCCACTGAATTATTTTTTAATGTGATGCTCTAATGCAGCTATACTCTAAGTGTGTTCCGTGGAACCCTAGGGTTCCGCGATACCTCTGTAGGGGTTCCGCAAGAATTTAGAAAAAAAAAACAAGACACCTCTCTCTGGTCGACCGTTTTGACTCCGCGGCCGCGCGTAGGGTTCCATCAAGTATTTTGCTTCCCAAAAGGGTTCCGTCACCAAAAAAGTTTGAGAACTACTGCTCTAATGTAATGTAATGTGTATTGTGGTGAGAAATAAACTATTATTTCACTCACTTTAAGATTTTCATCAAACTTATGTTCTGCTATAGCCTCGTCTAACAAGGCGGTTCGTTTGGCAGCCAGCTTCTGCAGCTGTTCCCAACCTTCTCTCAGACTCTGAAGACTTGTTTCTATCTCTTTCGAGCGCTCCGGGTACCTGTGGGTGGGAGGGAGATGGTGTCATGAAAATGGAAACTAATTTAAAACTATGATCATAACATAACATCACGCCTGTATTCCCCGAAGGGGTAGGCAGAGGTGTATAGTACACCAGCAGCATCGCCAGTTATGTTATAGGTCCCAATGTAATAGGGGGCGAGCTGGACATCAACCGGGCACAAATCCAGACTCCGTGCTGCTACTGAGAATTACCCAACGGACAAACCTGACACTTTGCCTCACTCAGGATTCGAACCCAGGTAGTCGCGCTTAACGACCCTACACTTAAATTTTCGTATTTTAAAGTTATATTCATACAGTATTATGTATTGATATGGGCCTTGATGCCTGAAATAAATGGATTATTATTTGACTGCAACGGGCTGATGATAATGATGATGAACGCGATAGTTTAAAAGTTTCACTTACTTCTGCGTGAGGGTCTTGCCCTCTCCCTCCAGCTGCTGTATCTTGTCTCTGATGGCTCCAGCCTCCGCAGCTCTCGCGAGGTGCTTCCTCTTGAGCTCATGAGCTGCAGTCAGCTCGCGGCCCCGCTCTGAGCTGCTGAAGAGAGTCGCCTTCTTCGAGATCCTCTCCGCTGTGTCTTCTACGTCCCTGGTGGTGGAAATCGAGGGTTAAAAGCTGGTTTTCGTATGCTTGAAGAAGTTGAGGAGTTATTTTTATTCTTCTTCTTATCGTATGGTGGATGAACACCCTGGTGTCAAATAATTAATTACATGTTCAGCTTTTTGTCGACCTAATTAGCGTAGTGGTTAAGCGATTAGACTGCTGCACTAAGGGTTGCGGGTTTATTTCCCGCACGGGGCGAAAATATGTGCGATCCACATTTGTTTGTCCCGAGTCTGGGTGTTTGTGTTTGTGGTTGATATTTCATGTTTGTGAAACGCACCCACGATACAGGAGAAATTATTAGTGTGGGGCGACGTTGTTTTAAACAAAAAAACTTAAAATGTTCTACGTCACGGGACGCCGGCATTGGTGAATATAAAAGTGTTATATACGCGCACACAAAGGAGTCGAGAGCGGTGTAGTGGGGGCATCACGGCACGCCATCACGACATCCAAGTCGATTTTACTGCCAAGGCGCGCCAATAATGTTTCACATCAATAGCACTGATAGCCAATTGGTGTGTCCGTTGGACTGCCAAGTCAAACACAAGTTCAAACCCCGGCACGCACCAATGACTTTTCGAATTCTTGTGCGTACTATAAATTAGTTATCAGTTGTTAAAAACAGTGAAGGAAAACATCGTGAGGAAACCGGCACACCTGAGAGATGTTTCAACGGTGTGTAAAGCCATGTCAGAGGCCTACAGGCGGTTTAAACTCTGACACCAGGTTGTTCATCAACCATACAATAAGAAGACAAGGTATTCCTTCGTGTATGTCTTCTGTTTATCTTCTCACCTGTTGAAGGAGTGTATCTCCAGCGCGGCGGAGAGGTTGTCCCGGTACGTCTGCAGCGCGCCGGACAGCGCGCGCCACTTGCCCAGGAAGGCGTCGCGGCGCTGGGACACGGCCGCCGCCTGCTGGGTGGGGCCCTGGACGAGATAGTATGATTATGATATGATACATAAGTAAGATAAGTTTAAGAATAAGTTAAAAACATTCCTGACTTCTAAATGTTACTATACTGTAAACGAATACTTTAATGATAAGTTTATATAATAATGTAATGTAAAATTAATGAATAATATCTAATAATCTTCTAATTATGTTATGCGTATATGTCCTGACCGACCCTTTAAATTGTAATTATTGACATTATGTGAACTGTTCGTATCTAAAATTTTAATTTGTATTCTGTAGACTAAATTTAAAATATTGTACACCCTAAGGGTATATTACAGCGATCTTATAAATATAATTAATGTAACATCTTTCTATGTACCTGTGATAAACAATAAATATATTGAATTGAATTGAATACTCTAAGACATTTAGTGAATATTCCGATGAACCCTCAACATATTTCCTCAAATATGGAAGAGCTAGAGGCCCTAACAACGAAATCGCTAAACGAATAAAAATCGAATATAATGACAAACGTATCATCATCTGACTGCCTCGTTGGTCTAGTGATCGCTAAGCGCAACTGCTGAGCAAGAGGTCCTGGGTTCAAATCCCGGGTCGGGCAAAGTGTTACTGAGTTTTCCATTAGGAAATTCTCAGTAGCAGCACGGAGTCTGGATTTGTGCCCGGTTGATGGCAATAGGCTCGCCCCCTATTACATTAGGACTTACAACATAACTGGCGAAATGTGGGTGTACTATATGTACACCTCTGCCTACCCCTTCGGGGAATACAGGCGTGATGTTATGTTATTTTTATGTTTATGTAGCATCATCATCAGCCGGAAGACGTCCACTGTTGAACATAAGCCTCCCCCTAAGGGGGGGGAGGTTGCCAAACGTACGCGAATGATATAATGTTTCGACCAAGTTTCGTCCTAATTTATGACAATGTCAATTTATATTTTTCATTCTATTCGTTTTCTATTTGGCAAGCAGTTGGCCATTAGACCCTATTCTCTTCTCTTTTTATCAATTTAATCAGATATTCCATCATATTCTGTCACTCTACTATCTCATACCAATTTTCCCCACTCTGCCTTACCCCCTCCCATCTCCACTCTTACCTGCTGCAGCAGCTTGTCAGCCAACGCACAGATGCTCTTCACCCTCTTATCATCGACTTTCATGTCGCTATCCATGTCATCCAGCTTGCGCAGGAGTGCGCTGCAGTGCTCGTAGTCTCTGCCCAACTCGTGCGCCTGCACCATCATCTCCTTGTCTCTGATCCATGCCTCTATCTTGTCTAAATGCTGGTTGAATTCCAGGATGTCTTGCGCTTCTTCTAATCCTCGGCCTTAAGAAAATAAAATAATTAAAAAAAGTTTGTGAGACACAAAAAATAGGTATTTATCTGATTTTTTTTGTGTAGGGTATTACTTTAATATTAAATATATTAATTACTAGCTGTGCCCGCGACTCCGTCCACGCGGACATTCGGAGACAGCAAAATGATTTTAAAATTGTTTCTAATATATTAGCTAAGTTTGAGCGGATTCTATCTAATAGTTTTTACGCCAAGCCGTACTGTTTTATTACATGTATGTAAAGATTGACGTAACTTTTTTGTTTGTGAACCGATTTAAATGAAACAAACACTCAATGTTATTTGAAGCTTGCCACCACATCAGTGAAAACCGCATTCAAATCGGTTCAGTCGCTTCTGCGATTCGCGCGTTCAAACGCACAGACAAACGGACAAACCGACAAAAATTTAATAAACTATATTTTTGGCTTCGTTAAAATAAATACAGTGTATAAATTGTTTTTCTTTTTTAATATTGAATGTACAGACACGGGTCGTTTACGATTTTATTATATGTATAGATCTCAATTGTGTTGTTGACACCATTAATTACGAACGGGGCGTCTGTAAGGACAGGTCGACTCAAACTCGCCGTGGTTCTTTCCTAAAAAGCCCTCTTCTCAGACCACCTACACTGTTCTCACATAATTTATTGAACTTGTCTGGACTTTAAAAGAGACCTTGACCCCTGAGTTTGTTTCGGTATTTCTTCTCAGAGGTAGTCAGTTAGGTAATGCCGACGGCGTCTAAGTAGTTTTAAAAATTACGTGTAAAAGTGTTTTGTAAAACCTTTTTGCAGAAATAAAATAATTTATAATTTTATCGTTTAATAGACATACATACTTTTTATGAGCTGTCAAAACGCTATTCCTCCATAGATTGTGTATGGTAATAGGAACATGTGACGTCACTAAACTCAATTGTCTTACTATTCGTTGATTTGAAAGCAAATATAATTGAATTTTACAGTTAATTAAAAATGTATAGGGATTTTACAGAAATAGTGACTTGGAATTATTAATTAATGCTGGCAACTCCCGCCTGCGCCCTGCGGTCTTACCCGCTACATTATTCAGGATAAAAAAGCCTATATGGAAATCCAGGGTGTCAGCTACCTCCATAGCAAATTTTAGCAAAATCGGTCCAGCCGTTTGAGCGTGAAGAGGTTACAAACACACTTACAAGCTTTCGCCATTTTTTTTTAAACCTTTCCCCACACTAGGATTTCCTCCTGTATCGTGGATGCGTTTCACAAACATGAAATATCACACACACAAACAACCAGACTCGGGACAAACATCTGCGGATCGCACAAATGTTTGTCCCGTGCGGTAATCGAACCCGCAACCCTTAGCGCAGCAGTCCAATCGCTTAGCCGCTGCGCGAATCAGGCTTTCAAATATCGCCTTTATAAAATCAGTGTAACAATTATTTATTTTATATAAATGAATAAATTATTATTTATTACTTTAAAAATCTCTCACCTCTTTGTTCCGTAGCGTTCTCCAGCCGCTGCCAGTCGGCTTGCAGCTGCTGCAGCTGCTTGTCGACCTCGGCATCAGGACTGAGCTGTACTGCTAACTCCTGCACCTCCTGCAGCCGCGCCCTGTTGGCTGCCAGCTCGGCGGTGAAGGCCTGGTGTTTCTGAAGCTTCTTGATTTTATCTTCTAAGTTGGTTACTTCACCTGTTGAGTTAATATGTAGATAATTTAGGCATAAACCACAATAATCTTAAAATAATTCTTAAATTATAAGTTACTAGCAGCCCGCTCCGGCTTCGCACGGGTATAAAATATATATTATAAGTATTTCTTCACTATTTAATGGCTGTTATTATACATATAAACCCTCCTCTTCAATCACTCTATCTATTAAAAAAAACCGCATCAAAATCCGTTACGTAGTTTTAATGATTTAAGCATACATAAGGACAGAGAAAGCGACTTTGTTTTATACTATGTAGTGATGATAAATTTATTTATAGAATAATTTTTTATATTACTAACTACATATCGTATTAAACCTCTTAATAATCTAACATAAATGACTATTTTTTTTTTAAATTAAAAGGTAAATAAATCATATAAGAGTTAAGTTAAGGTTGAGGATGAAAAGTGTGTTTACTTATTTCAGATTAACAGAAGTTAAGTGCATATTTTAATTATTAGATTTCGTAACTATTTTACAATTATTTACATTTTAAAACTAACATAAATTGAAAATATTACCTACACACAAAAATATA
This sequence comes from Abrostola tripartita, assembly GCA_905340225.1. Taxonomy (NCBI): domain Eukaryota; kingdom Metazoa; phylum Arthropoda; class Insecta; order Lepidoptera; family Noctuidae; genus Abrostola; species Abrostola tripartita. Next base: position 6,521,578 of record HG996513.1, on the reverse strand, counting down.
AACATTTAAAAAGCATCATAATATTGATCCCCATCGATGTCAACTGGTAACGTGCCCAAAAGACTGGCAGCATTGCCACGTTGAATAGCAATGCTTATTCTTTGGCCAAAAAATGCACCAGCCCTTTGGTCACGTGTAGACTCAACAAATCGTTTCGCTATGTCTCTAAACAGCGCGTGAGCGCTCGGACCCCATGGTCCAAATGTTTCGACCCCAAACGGCTCAAAAATACAATTACCAATTAGGTTATTGTATTTCCGCCGCTTAAAGGCCTCCGCAGTAGCAGCAGCAGTGCCAGCGCAAATTGCTGAGCCAGAAACATGAGAAGGTGCAAGGGTATCGACGCAGGTTGCGTCCCACACCAAAGGCCTTCCTAATTTCCAGGGTAACAACGACATACCATCAGGTCTCTTTCCATCGTCGAAGTTAAGTTAAACTCGGTTTTTAAATATTTGAAGAGCAATTTGATAACCTGAACTGCATTTTGAGCCGTTTGGGGTAGAAACAGTGATAGCCGAGTGGTATGACCTTTGGACTGTTAATTCAAAGGTCAAAAAATTACAAACCTATAAATATTTTGTTTTTATATGATTTTTGGTGCCATTTTAGCATGTTGCCCATGCTAACCTTGAATCTAAATTGATAAAGGAAATTTGAAAAATGATGGACACGAGCGGGACTCGAACCCGCGACCTTCAGCAGAGCAGCGACACGGTGGCTCAGTCGGTTAGAGCAGCGCCACGGATCGGCGAAGGTCGCGGGTTCGAGTCCCGCTCGTGTCCATCATTTTTCAAATTTCCTTTATCAATTTAGTATTTTGTTTTTATTTATCACGCCTAAGTAATTTCATAGTAAATTTTACATCGCCCTCTCACGCAATACGCTATATATACAAATAGCGTATTGCGTGAGAGGAATAGAAGGAAGCGGAAACAAAATATTCTTTGACCTAACTAATTATTTATCGTAAACGGGAATCTAACTCCCGACCCTCACCGTGTTGGTGTTCAGCGGCCAGCTTGGCCAGCTTATCGGCCACCCATCCCCTAGCCTCGGCCGCGTCCCGCGCGAACTGCGCACGCGCACGGCTGCGGACCAGCGCGGTGCGGCGCGCTGCTGCTGCCGCGTACAGCTGGATCACACAATACTATATTAGTATACTTAAACACACAACGGCGCCATTGGCACAGTGGTTAAACGATCGGGCTGTTGGTTCAATACCCGCATGGAACAAGTATTTGCGAAATCCACAGATTAGTGGAAAAACCCAGTAACACTTTGCTCGACCCGGGATTCGAACCCAGGACCTCGTGCTCAACAAACGCGCTTAGCGACCACTAGACCAACGAGGCAGCCATAAATAATTCTATTCTATTTACAGCAGCTATGGCACTGATAGCCGAGTAGTATGACCGTTGGACTGCCAAGTCAAAGGTCGCAAGTTCAAACACACCACGCACCAATGTCTTTTCGAATTCATGTGCGTACTATAAATTAGTTATCAGTTGCCAAAAACGGTGAAGGAAAACATCGTGAGGAAACCGGCACACCTGAGAGATGTTTCAACGGTGTGTAAAGCCATGTCAGAGGCCTACAGGCGGCTTACAGTCTGACACCAGGTTGTTCATCAACCATACGATAAGAAGAAGAAGAAGATTCTATTCACCTTTTTTCTCCTCTCGTTGATATGCTGTAGCTCGTCTGCGATCCTCTGACTCTCCACGTGGTTCTGTTGCAGCAGCTTGTCTCCGTGGCTATTCAGGGTAGCCAGCTTCTCATCCTAGGATGTCAAGAAGATAACAGGTTAAAATCCAGGCAAGGATTATTGGGGCTCAAAGATATAAATTTAAAGAAAAAAAGATTCCGACGAATTGAGAACCTGGAACCTTTTTGAAGTCGGTTAAAAACCAGGCAATGATTTAAGCGACTTTATCTATGGTTAAATTCTTTTTTAGATATTCTGAACACTAATTTTAATTGTGAAGGAAAATGTGATAAAATCTCTATTTAATAAGTATCTGAAGTCGCTATATATAGGCCCCTAGACAAGTGGCAAAACCCTTGAAGAATAGAATGATAAATGTATGGGGATGACATAATGTTTCGACTATGTTATCGATGACATGTGTCATCCCCATATATTTATCATTCTATTCGATTTCTATTCGTCAAGCGTTTTGCCACTTGTCTAGGGGAACAAGTGGGCCAATTGGCCTACTTTTAAAGTGCTTCCTCATACAACCAATCTACATTTTTCACATGACTATAATAAGTATGTAATGTTATCAGGGTTCATGTATGCGAGTTTGTTTATTCCATCATAACTTCAGAATGCCTGAACCGATTTTGATGTTTGTAGTGTCGTCAGAATCTCTGCATCATCGCGAATAACATCACTACATAGTATAAAACAAAGTCGCTTTCTCTATCCCTATATCCCTATGTATGCTTAAATCTTTAAAACTACGCAAAGGATTTTGAAGCGGTTTTTTTTAATAGATAGAGTGATTGAAGAGGAAGGTTTATATGTATAATAACATCCATTACATAGTGGAGAAATACTTATAATATACATATATTTTATACCCGTGCGAAGCCGGAGCGGGCCGCTAGTATTGTATAAAATAAATACAAAAAAACGACTGGCAGGTTAAAAAATGATCCATAGAGTAAAATAAATAAGGCAGGCGTATTTTTTACACGACTGCCCAAAAAAAGAAGTGTAATGTTTTCAGGGTTCATGTATGTATGTTATTATTTTGTTTTTACTTGTATTATTATTGCTGGTATTACGTTACCTGTGTCGCTAGAAGCTTCTCGAAGGCCTCGTGTTTCTTCAGCTGGTTGTCTACCTCTTCAACACTGCTTGTCTGCGATATTTCTGTACCTGAACAAATATATATGTAAATATAAATAAAATGTATAGGCGGATTCACCGGGCACAAATCCAGACTCCGTGCTGCTACTGAGAATTACCTAATGGAAACCCCAGTGACGGGGCTCGTAGCTATGCGGCTACCCGGTAGATCAGTCGATCCGCGAGGTTAAGCCGTGCTCGCCGCGGTCAGTCTTGTGATGGGTGACATGTCGTTTTCACATGTCGAGACCCCACCGTGCTTCGGAAGGCACGTAAAGCTGTTGGTCTTGCGCCTGATCTCTCTCTGGTCGTGTCGGTCTACCGTCCCATCGGATTATGAGAGTGAGTGAATAGGGAGTGCACCTGTGTCTGCGCGCATACTTGTGCACTATAATATCTCCTGCGCAGATGGCTAGTCTCAGCTGAGACAGGCCGCCGTGACCGAAATTCGGTCAGGAGGACATTATTACGTTCCATAGGTTTACGTGGAAAAAAAAAGAAAAACGTTGGCGTGAAAAGGTACAGCTATTATATAATATAAGAATACTAACTCAAAGCCGCCTCCTGCGCAGCGCACAGGTCGTGCAGCAGCTTGGCGTCCCGCAGGAAGCAGTGCAGGTCGATGAGCTGGTCCAGCGCCACCTGCCGCGCTGCCCACGCCCCGTGCAGCCGCCCGCGCTCCTCCAGCAGCGACGAGCACTTCTCCTCCACCTCCTGGAGAGAAGCGAAGAGAGAGGCTTGGTTATATATATATCTAATGTTTTTAAAAGATTTTTGAAGAAAAGCAATTGACGTGAATGTTGGGTAATATCTTCGCGACATGTTCTCTTCGCTAGGTTGCGGGTTCGATTCTTTTTTTATTGATTTTGCTCTTTTTTAGAAAAACGTCGCCACACATTAGGAATTTCTCTTGTAAAATGGATGCGTTTCACAAACATGTAATATCACATACAAACACCCAGACTCGGGAAAAATATCTGCGGTTCACACAAATCTTTTTCTAGTTTTGTCCGTCTACTTTTTTTAAAAATTCAACCCTCTATGGGGTTCTTCTTATCGTATGGTTGATTAACAACCTGGTGTCAGAGTTTAAACCGCCTGTAGGCCTCTGACATGGCTTTACACACCGTTGAACAATCTCTCAGGTGTGCCGGTTTCCTCACGATGTTTTCCTTCACCGTTTTTAGCAACTGATAACTAATTTTTAGTACGAACATGAATTCGAAAAGACATTGGTGCGTGCCTGGATTTGAACTTGCGACCTTTGACTTGGCAGTCCAACGATCATACCACTCGGATATCAGGGCTATGGGGTTAAAAAAAGGGTTAACGCGACCGAAGCCGCGTGCAAAAGTTAGTAATATATAATTTTCTGAATATCTACTTACGGCAGCATTGGGATGCTGGGAGGCCACTAGGTCCCGGCCCATCTCCAGCGCGTCCCTGAAGGAGGAGTCCCGCGCGTCCAGCTCGGCGCGCACGGCGTCGTGCTCGGCGCGCGCCGCGTGCGCAGAGCCCGCGTCGCGCACGCGCACCGCGCGGGACATGGACGTGCGCAGCGACACCGACCACGACGACAGGTCGCGCACCTGGAGGGTAAATTATGTATTTATACACACATACATATAACATTGCCGTGTGGTATCCGGCCTAGAATTGACCACCCCCTTTCCTCCCGTGGGTGTCGTAAGAGGCGACTAAGGGAACATCCAGAAGATGGGCAGCAGCGTCTTCTTTAACTTGACCACCAACACTGCTATCCTCAAGCCGCTTGAGACTTACTTAAGAATTACTTAATAAAAATCCCAGTAACACATTGCCCGACCCGGGATTCAAACCCAGGACCACGTGCTTAGTGATCACTAGACCAACGAGCCAAAACAGACAATAGGAAGTAAAATAAATTAATTGATAGGCCCCTTAAGTTACCTCCTTTTATTGAAGTCGGTTAAAATCTAAAGAAATTAAAAATAAATAAATACCTTGAACATTAAATACTTTTTCAAATTATACACTTTTTAACTGACTTCAAAAAAGGAGGTTCTCAATTCGTCCGAATCTTTTTTTTTACAGTATGATAAGAATATTTAATAAGAAGTATTTTTACGGATTTTATCGCGGCTTTAATTTGGTTTTTTGGTCCCGACGTTTCGAATCCTTTACAGCATTCATGGTCACGGACAGAATGAGATAAATAAAATTAAAACCGCGATATAGTCCGTAAAAATAGTTTTTCAATGTCTAATATTCGCGAAGTGATAGAAATCATTAAGAATATTTTATGTCTGAAATTAGACAATACCGTATTACGGACAATGCTTGTTCCCACGTATGAGACCTGAGGGTCTACCAAGGTCAGGGCCATCCTATCAGCCTTACCTGCGACAGGAACTGGTGCAGCTGTAGATACTGCTCCAGGGTGTGTCGCCTCTCGTCCGCGGCCTGCTTCAGCAAGCCCCAAGCCTCCTCCAGCGCCGTTTGCTGGAGCCCTATCTGCTGCACGTTGCCGCCAGGGTACAGCTTTTGGAGACGGCTGCCTTCTTCTTGTAAGACCTGGTGATGAAGGGATATTTAGAGATGGCAGAGAACTTCTTGAGTATGCTAGTAATGAAATGAAACTACATAATTTTCTTTTACACTAAAATTATTAAGATGTAAGTGTATAAATGAAGATTGCGGGAGATCGCAACCACACGCAATCGATGCGATCAATGCGCGCGCGCGCGCACGTGTTTTAGTGTGTGTTTGTGTGTGTGTGTGTGTGTGTGTGTGAGTGTGTGTGTGTGAGTGTGTGTGTGTGTGTGTGTGTGTGTGTGTGTGAGTGTGTGTGAGTGTGTGTGTGTGTGTGTGTGAGTGTATGTGTGTGTGAGTACCTGCATCTGCGCGTCGATAGCCAGCAGGTCGTTCTGCGCAGCCGCGTGGTCCCTGAGCAGCGCAGTAGCGGCGCGCAGGTCGCGCGGGGGGGGCGGGGCGCCCAGGGCCAGCCGCTTGTCGGTGGCCCGGGACACCAGCTCACCCACGTCGCGGTGGAAGCGGTGGATCTCACCCGCCGCGTGCAGCCGGGACGCGCGGGACTCCATCTGCTCGACTAGACGCTGCCACCACTCGCTGAGGACGGGAAAATGATGGATGGTTTAGTAAGATCTAAAATAAAGGTAAGCGTATGCACTAAGCGTGCAGGCGGAACGCGAGGTACTAATCATTTGTGCTACTAGGCACTGCTAGCTTTCGCTGAGGATTGGAAAATGATGGGTTTGTAGTCAACTTCAAAAAACAAGTAGAGTGTCTTCTTACCATTCAGTTATTGCGACAATAGACTAGACTTTGTTTTTTTATTACACAGTTTATTTAGTTATCACAATGCGAGCAATTTAGATTGTGTTATATATTGATGAAAAATGGCTGACCTTGATTAAAAAGAAACATACAATTGATATAAGAACATAAGAACCGCTTTTTTAAAGTTGGCTAAAGACACCGTGTTGTATCCAGCCTAGAACTGACCACCCCCTTTCCTCCCGTGGGTGTCGTAAGAGGCGACTAAGGGAAAATCCAGAAGATGGGCAGCAGCGTCTTCTGTAACTTGACCACCAATACTGCGATCCCCAAGCCGCTTGCCAAGCGTGGGGATTATGGCACCCCCCTCCTAAACGGGGAGGCCTATGTTCAATAGTAGACGTCTTCCGACTGATGATGATGATGAAAGACACACGAACTTTATATCTTCATAATTTCTCGTTACAAAACCCATTAAAACCATGATGAGTTTGTTCGTATGTTTAGACGCACTAATCTCAGGAACTACTGGTTCGAATTAAAAAAATATTTTCGTGTTGGATAGTCAATTTATCGAGGAAGACTATCACACTAATATTGTAAGGACAAAAGTTTGTGAGTGTGTTTCTATGTTTGTTGCTTCTTGACGCTTAAACGGCTGGACCGATTTAGATAAATTTTGGTATGAAGGTAACTGGCACCCTGGATTAATACATACATAACATCATCACGCCGTATTCCCCGAAGGGGTAGGCAGAGGTGTACATGTATTACACCCACATTTCGCCAGTTATGTTGTAAGTCCCAATTTAATAGGGGGCGAGCCTATTGCCATCAACCGGGCACAGATCCAGACTCCGTGTTGCTACTGAGCATTACCTAATGGAAAACTCAGTAACACTTTGCCCGTCCCGGGATTTGAACCCAGGACCTCTTGCTCAGCAGCACTTAGCGACCACTAGACCAACGAGGCAGTGGATTTATACAGGTTACTATTTATCCCGAAAAAATGTAGCGGATAACACCGCCGGCTCAACTAGTAGAATATAAAACATTCGAAATCCACGCGGACGGAGTCGCGGGCGGAAGCTAGTCTAACTCAATCTCTCTCTAAATCGCCTTCGTTCTCTTACCCCAGCGCCTCCTGTCTCTTCTCGATGTCTCCGATGTAGGGGCTCTCCGTCGCCAGCAGCTTCTTCGCCAGCTCCTCACACTGGTTGAAGCGCTCCGCACCGCTCTCTACTCGGTGACGGAGCTCATCAAACTTGGAGCGAAGAATCTAGAAATAATTATTATTTGGTTATCTATACTTCTCTTCTTATCGTATGGTTGATGAACAACCTGGTGTCAGAGTTTAAACCGCCTGTAGGCCTCTGACATGGCTTGACACACCATTGAAAAATACGCACATGAATTCGAAAAGACATTGGTGCGTGCCGGGGTTTAAACTTGTGACCTTTGCCTTTTCAGTCCAAAGGTCATACCACAACTTGTCAACTTCTTTTTTTTACTATTTAGTTCATTTTTTGACATGGCTATCGTGTTTTTAATACTTCATTTTTATTTTAATTCAGTTCGTAAGACTGTCAAGCTTTCTCTGAAGGAACTTACAAGCAGATGCTCGTAGTCCTGGCCGTAGTCCTCGCTGGAGGCTGCGGCGTACTGCTCCTGGATCCAACTCTCCAGCTCAGCGCTCTCCGCTAGGTACTCGTGTCTATGGATAGAATGTATACATTAATACGTGAAGGGAAAAGATTGAGAACATTTTTACGAAAATTACGCGAACGGACGTGTATGAGATTTGCTTAGTTTAAGTTTATATGGAAAAGAACTGCTAGAAGCTCATATTTCTGTAACATATGCTTTAGACATATAAATAAATTAATAAAAAAGACATCACAGTCACTGCCCGCGTGGCAGTGTGTGAGATGTCTTTTTAACACTCACACATATACAATATTTAATTGATAATAACATATCGTTGATGTAATCTAACAGTCATTTAAAATGGTTTTTTTTCTTCTATTGAATTTCATTTATAAATAATGATGGACACCAGCGGGACTTGAACCCGTGACCTTCGCCGTACCGTGGGTCAGTTCTAACCAACTGAGATTTGACACGATATCTCAGTTGGTACAGCGAAGGACACGGGTTCAAGTCCCTCACGTGACCATCATTTTTCAAATTTCCTCTAGTATGACATAAAAACACTATAATATATAACAGCGGTCACCCATCATAATACTAGCCGCGGCGAGAGCTGCTTAACTCACCTGCACACGCTCTCGACGAGCGCCTTCTGTCTCTGGGCGGCGGCCCTCTGCAGCCGGGCGAGGCTGTCGGCCAGCAGCGCGTGCCGGGCCAGTAGGGCTTCGCCCTCCGGATGTCCGCCGTTGGCCATGGAGGTCGCCACGTGACCCATCTCCGCGATAATGGCGGCGTACGTGTCGAGTTCTAGCTCCACTGCCTGTTGGTCATAAGATGTAGAGATATATAGAATTATTATATAGAATTTATATTAATTAATTATTACACCCAGACACAGAACAAATGATAATGCTCATCACACAAAGATTTGACCTGGGTGGAGATCGAACCCACGACCTCCGGTTTAGCAGTCAGGGTCACTAACCACTAGACCAGGCCAGGCACGATTAATGGATGAATTCTTCAATCAATCATCAATAGTCAAAACATATTTATTGATTCTCTTGCACAGGTTCAAGGAGGTGGTCGGACTTGGCAAGCAGCTGGTAGCCAACCACCCATCACTGACAGATGTCGCTGACAGGATTAAGAGTCTGGAAAATGGCCCCAAATATATACAATAAAAGACCTATAGTCATAAAAGATGCCCCAATCCAAACTTTTAAACAGAAATTATTAGCCCTATTGCACGAAAAATGTTATTATTCGATTGATGATTTTCTAAATGAACCCTCGTTTTAGTTCAAACCCTAAATTAAAATTATATAAAAAATGTATTTTATTTTGTGTAATAGTTATGCCATACGAAATAATATTTGCATGCCTAATTTAAGGTAGATTGTAGTAGAACCATTATTTTATGTATACCACTTTTTTATGTACGTATTTTCTAAATAAATGATTATTATTATTATTATTTCCTATATTTAAATTATTGTTCTTATAAATTACATTTTTAAATATCTATACATAATAAGGAATAGTCTTTATTATAAGATAAATAATTATATACATATACACATTTAAATTCTACCTCCTTTAAAAACTATTTACAACTTAAATATAAAATTAAAATTAAAAAGCATCGAAGTATTCTTCCTCATCGTTGTCAAAAGGAAACGTGCCCAGAAGACTGGCAGCATTGCCACGTTGAATGGCAATACTGATTCTTTGACCTAAAAACAAACCAGCCCTCTGATCACGCGAAGCATCGACTAAACGTTTTGAAAGATCTTTAAATAAAGCTCGGGCGCTCGGACAAAATAAAAATACAATATTTAAAAATATAAAAAATAGGGCCCAACCAGCAGCGGGAACATTATTATTATTATTAACGGTCACTGACAACTATACCAACAGGCCATGATACAAATTTTTATTACATGACAATCACTGCGGTAAGAGATGTGACAGAGGAAATAATCATTTTCTAATATTTTCCTTCGCAGTAATATTTACACCAAAATTTCAATTCCGCTATCAATGATGTCAACCTGATTGACGTAGTGGCTAAGCGATTAGACTGCTGCGCTAAGGGTTGCGGGTTCGATTCCCGCACGGGGCAAACATTTGTGCGATACACATTTGATTGTCCCGAGTCTGGGTGTATGTGTATATGATATAACATGTTTGTGACACGTACCTTCGATACACGAGAAAGCCTAGTGTGGTGCGACGATATAAAAATAAAAAATGATATATCTTAAAGTATAGATACGTCACATGCTAACAAAATGAAAGAGAAAAGTGTTCCGAACCCTGAGTCCGAACTGCACTAGTCTTATGTCAAATCGGACAACAATTGTACTACCCAAGACAACAATTGTTCCCTTTTCGAGTCTTCAAAATCAGCGCGCTAGTAACATATCTGTACTTCTTTAAAATATCATTGCAACAATACTAAAATATTACCTTATGTCTAGTCAGTAGATGCGTGGCCCTGTGTCGATCCTTGGCGAGGTCAGCGTGCGCAAGCGCAGCCTCCTTGTCGGCCAGCCAGGCGTCCACCTCCAGCGCATCGTGCATGAACTGCTGCGCCTTCAGCGCGGCCTCCAGGCGCGCGCCGCGCTGCTCCGCTGCCTCCGATACTGAGGAGTAACCGGCTTCCAACTCCTCACAGAGAGCTTCGATCTGAAGGGAGAAGAGAAGAGATGATAGGAGAAAAGTAGTGTTTCTATTCTTATTAAAGTATTTTATATAACGTGAAAACTATACTGATAGCCGAGCGGTATGACCGTTGGACTGCCAAGTCAAAGGTCGCAAGTTCAAACGCACCACGCACCAATGTCTTTTCGAATTCATGTGCGTACTACAAATTAGTTATCAGTTGCTAAAAACGGTGAAGGAAAACATCGTGAGGAAACCGGCACACCTGAGAGATTGTTCAACGGTGTGTAAAGCCATGTCAGAGGCCTACAGGCGGTTTAAACTCTGACACCAGGTTGTTCATCAACCATACGATAAGAAGAAGAAGAACGTGAATACTTTATACCATCACGCTTGTTTTCTTCGAAGAGATAGGCAGTGGTGTGCAGTACACCCACATTTAGCCAGTTATGTAATAGGTCCCATGTAAGAGGGGGCAAGCAGGCCATCACCAGGGCACAAATCCAGTTTCATCATCATCAGCCCGTCGCAGTCCACTGCTGGACATAGGCCTCTCCCAATGTACGCCACAAAGCCCGGTCTGCTGCTTTATGCATCCAATCGTTGCCTGCCTTCTTAATATGAACTCTTAAAGCAGGACAGTTTACGTAGTGGAAGCGAGACGCCGCATCACACTGCACGTAGCGGCGTCTCGCTTTCACATCATAAACTGTCCTGCTTTAAGCGTTTATGGTAAGAGGGCTGTACTGAGAATTACCACACTAACACATTGCCTGACCCGGGATTTGAACTCAGGTCCTAGGCTTAGTAGTCGCGTTGAGCGACCGCTAGACAGACGAGGCAGTCTTGAATTCTATCAAACATATCTCAGCAAGCCAACGCGTCATTTTAAATTTAAGTTTATTGAAAAGTGCATCTTTAAAAAGATGGGGAATATTATTATACTAGCTGCGCCCCGCGGTGTTGCCCGCTATATTTTCGGGATAAAAATAGGCTATGTGTTAATTCAGGGTGTCAGCTACCTCCATACCAAATTATAGCAAAATCGGTCCAGCCGTTTAAGCGTGACGAGGTAACAAACATACAAACACACTCACAAACTTTCGCCTTCATAATATAAGTGTGATTCCAATCTACCTTAATTTCTCTTCTCTTCTCTTACCTTCTCCTTCTGTGGATGCCCTTCCTCCACCAGCGCCGTACCATGAGCTACCACCCTCTCGATGAGCGGCCTTCTGCCAACCAGCTCGGCTTTAAGCTTGCCGTGTTTCTTCTGAGCCGACTGAGCCGCGTGCAGGTCAGTAGGCATAACCTCTGACGATGCTGCCGCTGCGCGCTCGGACAGCCAGTCCAGCTCACCAGCTACCTCCGCCGCGAACTTGTGGAAACTGGTGGAAAATTGAGAATATGGTTTGGTGGAGAAGAATGGAGAATTTCGGTGCGGTTGAGTTTGGTGGAGAATGAAGGATGTTAGAGCGCTTAGGTTCGGTGGAGCAGAATGGAGTATGTTAGTGCGGTTGAGTTCGGTGGAGAAGAATGGAGAATGTAGGTGCAGTTAAGAAGAAAGAAAAATGTTGGTATGGTTGAGATTGTTGGTGCGATTAGGTTCCGTGAAGAAGAAAAAAAAAGTTACTAAAAACTATTTCCAATAGTATTTTTTGAACAATAGAGAATGCAAATATTTTACACATCAAGATTTTAATTGTTATTGCATGTAACCCATTTTTTTATTCTTTATTACAAGCTTTTATTTAATTTCACCCGTCCCGATGTCTGTTTGTCAGTAATACAATTTAGCAAGCTAAGGGACTGTTTCACCATCTACAAGTAAAGTGTTGAATAGTTACTTCTTGATTAACGCTAATCGGCAAGTAAAAGTTACGAGTATCTTCTATCGTATCTTAGTTACAGGCCAGTTCATCCCCTGATTAATGCTACTCAGATATTGTGAAATTCGTATGACTAGTTACGGGTGACTTTAAGTGGCGGTTAGTCTACTTGACACTTTACTTGTAGATGGTGAAACAGGCTGTAAATCTAAATTGATAAAGGAAATTTGAAAAATGATGGACTCGAGCAGGACTTGAACCTGCTACCTTCGCCGTACCGTAGCGCTCTAACCAACTGAGCCACCGTGTCGCTGCTCGCACCCATCGAATTTCAAGTTCCCTTTTAATATTTACGTCTTAAGGGTGACGTCAGGTATTATCTGTTAGAATCAATGATAACCAACTCAGTGTTATAAGCTCTAAATAATAAGCGCTTAATAAATAAGCTACTCACTGCAGGCTGCTGTCTAGCGCCTGTCGTCTCTCGGCGGCGGCCGGCAGCAGAGCCCTGCCAGCGGCCAGCAGGGCTCCAGACTCACGCTCGATGGCCGCGCCGTCGAAGTGCCCGCCCGACACCAGGTCCGCTCCCACTGCTGACAGGGCCACGGCCTTCTGCTCCCACACCGACAGTTCCTGTTCTAACGCCTGTACCAAAGTTAGGTTAGTTTAGTATAATAAATAACAGTTAAATATATATATTACTAGCTGTGCCCGCGACTCCGTCCGCGTGGACATTCGGAAACTGCAAAATTGGATTCTATTTAGTAGTTTTTACGCGAAGCCCTACTGTTTTATTACGTGTATGTAAAGATTGACGTAACTTCTTTGTTTGAGAACCGATTTAAATGAAACAAACACTATATGTTATGGGAAGCTTGCCACAATACATCAGTGAAAACCGCATACAAACCAGTTCAGCCGTTTCTGAGATTAGCGCATTCAAACGCACAGACAAACGGACAAACTTTTAAAAAAACTATATTTTTGGTTTCGGTAACATAAGTACAGAGTGTATAAATTGTTTTTCTCTTTTAATATCGAATGTACAGACACGGGTCGTTTACGATTTTATTAAATGTATAGATAGATATTATTATAAAGTGGAATATCGGGAAGGAGAAGACCTCGGCGAACATACTTGGACCAGATCGGAGATGTTCTACAAAAGGGTCAAGTGAGGAGTACCCTTAACCGACGAGCGTGTATGAGGAATGTGATGCGAGTGAATGAGGCGAAAGAAGTATGTCAGGATCGTAGCAAATGGAAATCCGTGGTCTCTGCCTACCCGTCTGGGAAATAGGAGTGATTTTATTTATGTATGTATTATTATAAAGCTAAAGAGTTTGTTTCAAAAAAGTCACTCAACGAGCTATAGAGAGAGCTGTGCTCGGAGTTTCTTTGCGCGACAGGATCCGGAATACGGAAATTCACGGAACGGCCAAAGAACTAGAGTCACGGACATAGCTCAAAGCCTATGCAAGTTGAAGTGGCAATGGGCAGGCCATATCGCTTGAAGTACCGATAACCGCTGGGGAAGAAAGGTCGTCGCGAGCGGAAGATAGTATAATTTAAATAATGCCATATGCCAATATTGAAGTAAAAAGATAGATATACAGATACACACACATACACACATCTCGCCTGTATTCCCCGAAGGGGTAGACAGAGGTGTATAGTACACCCACATTCCGCCAGTTATGTTATAAGTCCCAATGTAATAGGGGGCGAACAGGCCATCAACCGGGCACAAATCTAAATTCCGTGCTGCTACTGAGGTTTACCTAATGGGAAAACCCAGTTACACTTTTACCGACCCGAGACTTCGTGCTCAGCAGTCACGCTTAGCGACCACTTGACCAACGAGGCAGTCTATTAAAAATCTTTAAAATGCCATTTATCATAATAATAATAATAATAATAATAATAAATTTATTGTTTCAAAAATAGTGGTTACAGACAAGGTTTAGAACACTAGCCTCCACACTAGGATTCCCTGTGTCGTGAAGACTAGTCTCTTTCATCTCTACAATAAACAAAAAAAAGAAAATTAAAAATAAGATTTTTGTAGAATAATTTGCAAACAGTAACAGTAAGTACAAGGTAAGTACATTTTATAGTATACACCATTTAATTAGTTTGTTGAGTATGATTGGGATGTGTTTCTGTGAATGTGCGCGTGGTGTACGTGTGTGTGAGTGTGTGTGTGTGTGTGTGTGTGTGTGTGTGTGTGTGTGAGCGTGTGTCCGTGTGTGAGTGTGTGTGTGTGAGGTGGGTGTGAGTGCTCGAGCGTGTTTAAGTGCAGATTTCCAAAATTAATACATATTATTGAACTGTTATCAATAAGTTTTCCGTGGTGTCATAATTCATATCTTTAAGATAGTTTTTAATGAGGAGCTTACACTTTGATCTGGTCTTGTGTAGAAGATTAAGTTTAGTGTTTAATTTATTATAAATAAAAGGACCCATGTACTGGAAGCATCTTTTGCCAAAATCTAGTCTGATTTTAGGTTTTTGCCATTTCGGATACCTACGTGAGTGACGGGGAGTTTCAACTGACGTATAGGCTTTTTTGTGAAATTTTAATGCAATAGCCATAATATATAGTTGTCTAACGCGTAGAACACAGCTTTCTTTGTACAACATGTCGGTTGAGTAGCGTATTGGTTTCTTATAGCTTATTTTGAGAATAGCCCGTTGAGCTCGTTCCACTATCACAAGGTTTGTCTTGTGAGCCGACCCCCATGATGTGATACAATAATTAAGAATTGATTCGCCCAGTGCTAGATAAATCATTTTCAAGGTTTTTTCGTTTGCTATCTGTCCCATCCTCTTAAATATATGCATCAGTTTCCTTACTCGTCCCCTCACATGTTGCAGCTGATTTTTCCATGTAAGGTGTTTGTCTATAAGTACGCCAAGATACTTAATGAAATGTACCTGCTCAAAGCTGGAGCACGAGCAACAAGCATCTGCGTGTTTATTACAGGTATGCAATTTAATGGACATTTGTGGTGGACATTCGGTTATAGAACTGACACTGAAATTGATGACTTTCGTCTTGTCGACGTTTAGCGTCAACAGGTTGTGATTTAGCCATTTGGTAACCTTATTAATACCCGACTCAGATGCTTGATAAACGGAATCCCAGTTTTTTTCATAGAAAACTATGGCCGTGTCATCCGCATAGGCAAATATTTTGGCATTGTGTAGTGGCAGCGAACAAAGACTATTGATGTATATAATGAAGAGTGTTGGTCCAAGTACACTGCCTTGTGGCACGCCGTACTTGAGGCCAGCATAGGAACTACAGTATTCACCCAAGCATATTCTCTGTGTACGGTCTTTCAGGTAGGATTGAAACCAATCTAGGTTAGTACCACGAATTCCTATTCCTTCAAGTTTTTTAATAAGGATACTTCTGGAGACCGTATCAAAGGCCTTCGCCAAGTCTAGGAAGATTCCAGTACACTTAAAACCGTTATCTAGCTTAGAGACAATAAAGTCCACTAGATTGGTGACTGCATCTTCTGTCGACTTGTTGTTGCGAAATCCGTATTGATTATCTGATATCATACCATTCTTCTCCAGGTAGTTTAAGAGCCTAGTGTTCATAATCTTTTCAAGTATTTTAGAAAGTGATGTGAGTAGGGAGATGGGCCGATAATTAGAAGCAATTTTTTTACAGCCAGATTTATAGATTGGGCAAACATTTGCCATTTTCATGGCCTTAGGAACCACCCCCGTGGTTATACTTAGGTTGCACAAAAAGGCAATGGGTGGAGCGAGATGTTGTTTGTTCAATTTCAGAATTTTGTTTGTAATGCCGTCCCACCCTGCTGCCGAGATATCTTTAAGGTTAGTGATTATCTTGTTGACTTCGTAACTGTCAGTAGGTTTCACAAAGAAAGAGTTACATGGGAAATGATTATTGTACTGGGTACCAGCAGAGGCAACCAGTTCGGATTCAGTTTTGTTAAGCATGGATAGGGTTTTTGTAGCGAGTTCTTCGCCAATAGTAGTAAAAAATTGATTGGCTTTGTCTAAAGACTCAGAAGGGTTAGAACAAGCATTCAAAAGTTCAGAGCTATGGGAGGCCATTTTTTTAATATTACTGATATTTTTAATGGCTGTCCATGTTTTTTTGCTGTCCCCGTTCGCCTGTTCTAAAGTATTTACGTCATTCGCGTTTTTAATATTTTGTATAAGATTATTGCATACGTTCCTGTAGTTTTTATAGGTTTGTTGAACAATGTGGTTGTCCTTATTTTCTTTTTTATTAGCAACATAATGAGAACGGTCCCTTTTACGGATACATTTTAATAAGCCCGTAGTCATCCAGGGCTTTTTGATTGATTTTGAGTTTCTAACTGTCTCTATAGTTGTAAAGTTTTGTATTATTTTGCTTAATGTTTCTGTAAATTCAGTTAATGCTTTTGTGATTTCCGTGTGTTCATATATAAAATTCCAGTTTATGTCTTCAATAGCTTTAGTTACATTTAGGTAATTAGTTTTAGTTTTGTGTTTTATGTCCGTGGACGGACATTCTTTTGTCCTAGTAATACCCACAATAACAGTGTCATGGTCAGTAATTCCTGATTTGCATATTACAACCTTAGCATGGTTTTTGGTTTTTATCATAGCATGATCTAAACACGTACGGTCGCGAGTGGGGTATATATGGCCTGGGAAGTAACCGTAGTGACCAGTTAAGTCCAAATAGTCGTTAGCACGTTTGTCATTTGAACTTTCCGAAATATCAATATTAATGTCTCCGATTATAGCACAGTTGGGTGCTGTACATAATTGCATGGTCTTTTCTAGTGACTCACAGAAATTGTTAATGTTGTAATATGATGGTGATCTATAAATGGCGCATATTGTGTAATCTTTACCGACGTGAATTAGTAGACAGTTAGCGTCTTTAAGTTGTGGTTCATCGATTGTTACCTGGAGATTATTATTGTAGAAAATGGCAATACCATCGTTTTGGTTTAAATACTTTTTGGAGTAATGACATATGTAATTATTTAAGTAAAGTAGAGGTGTTGTGTCATTTAATCGACATTCCGTCAAGATTATTATATCAGGCAAGAAGTTAAGTCTGTGTAAGAAAACTGTAAAGTTGTCAAAGTTTTTTAGGATGCTGCGTATGTTTTGACTCACTATAGTTAGCTGTTTTTCGACATCGCCTATAACATGCAGGCATTCCTGTGGAAAGTTCCGCGTGGTACTTATGAGAATTTCAGTACTATCAAGCTCTTTAAGCAAGTTATATTGATTAGCCATGGATATGAATAAATGAGGAGGTGGAATGAAGTCCTGAAAGTATTAGTAGTGTAGTTAATTTTGGAAACATATTATGTTTTGTATGTGATGTGAGAGATGTATGTATGTAGTATGAGTTGTTACCCTTTGTGCTGTGTTGTGTGATACGTGTTTGAGTGTTATATTTAAGTAATATGTACATGGTTATGTTAAACTTAGTATTGTATGAGATTATAGGTATCAGCGTGTTACAAGGCACTATATTAATTATAGAATCATATATTCTATACTCGTTATTAGTTTTTAGATTTGTACGATTCCCGCAATAATTGAAAAGTGTATTCATTTTTAACAACTGTATACTTCTCACCTTCTTTTTTGCGTAGAAATACGCGTCCGTTGGCAATCCAGCAGTATTGAAAGTTTTCTGATTTGGCGAAGTCTCTTGCAAGAAAGTGAAGTCTTTTAGCCTTTGATGTTAAGTGGTCAGAGATAAACAAAGTTATTTCAGGGCCTTCCAGACCCAGAAGTTTGGTATTAATGTGCTTACCAGGTTGCAGAGTGTTATACAGCTTGGCCCCCTTTAAGAATTTTTCCTTGATAAAGGTATTGGTAAATTCCGTGACGATAGTTGATGTCGTCGCGTTCTCCTTTGACGGCAACCTGTATATGTCCTTGATATCGTTAGGCAAGTAATCTATTCCCGTGTTTTTGAGCAAGCTCTTGACCATGGTGTGCAAGTCCTCCTTTCTTTCCTTTTTCTTCTTGGGTACACCTCTGATCTCTATGCAGGTCTTTCTGATGGTTCGTTCCAAGGTCTCATTCCTTTCGTCAAGCTCCGCGATTTTGGCACGAGTATTGATACGTTCAGTCTCTAAGGTATCGATCTTTTTGTCCAGATCTTTTATTTGAGCTGATAGCTCCACTAGAGATTTTTCAATTTCGCTGTTGGATGATTTTATTCCAGTCTTAATTTCGAATAATCCTTTTTCTAGGCATTCAAATTTTGCCAGACGTGTGTCCAGTTTGTCTAACTTTAGATCTTGTTGCTTCTTCCAGTTATTTAACATCTCCATCATCTCTTCCTTAAACAAGTCGAAGCTAGTGCACTCAGAATCGTCCAGTCTAATACGTTTAGAACTGCTTCGCATTGTGACGTTAGGAGCTTCAGTAGACGTGGAACTGCCTGGTACTAAACTGCTTATATTTGGGTCTGAGACAGACAAACCTCCTGGTGGTGGAGAGCGCAGGAGACTCATTGTAAATTGATTTTGTAATCACAAATAAAGCGTTGTAGGTAGTTGCGAGTAGCAGTCGGTACGGAGTACCGGAAGCGTGAGGCAAGTGCCGAGAAGCGCGTGGGGAGCGCGGACAGTGTAGCAGCCTCGTAGCTCGTAGCCAGTTACATGGGACGCGAAGCACGCGCCAGCTCGTCACGATCGCGTCGAGTCACGCGTTAAGCGACAGAGACAGCAAATTGCAGCGCCACACTCCTCACACAGGCACTCCGCGTTGCACTGGCGTGCCTTTCACTTTTATACTTGACTTGTAAAATGCAGGCTTGTGTTGTTGACAACAAGTGTTATTTTACAATAGCGAGTAATTAAATTTTACAATAATTTTAGAGAATAAATAGCAACACGTCTGCTCACAGCGCTAGTTCGGACGAAAGAGGATCATAACGGGGTAAGGATGCAAGTAGAGAGCCTTCACGAGTGACGATACTTAAGTACGTCCGACACTAGACGGTCAACCTCGCTACCATCCTTGTTGACTGACCAATCTCTACACAGCGTGACCTATTCCATGTGGCTATTGGCTCATGCTGATACGAAGAAGAAAAATCATAAAGTATTCGCTTTGTTAATAGATTCTGGACGACCTGATTGGCGCAGTGGCTAAGCGATTAGACTGCTGCGCTAAGGGTTGCGGGTTCGATTCCCGCACGGGGCAAAAATTTGTGCGATCCACATTTGATTGTCCCGAGACTAGGTGTTTGTGTATGTGATATTTTCATGTTTGTGGAACGCACCTACGATACAGGAGAAATTCCTAGTGTGGGGCGACGTTTTCCTTTAAAAAAAGAAGTAAAAAAAGAAGAAGTAAAGTTCTCGATGTTCAAATCTTTCTTTCTTTCCTCACCTGGTGCTGGTTGAGCAGTCTCTTGCAGCTCCTGAGGTCGGTGCCGATCTCCTCACTCTTCAGGGAACGCTCCAAGTCCAGCAGACGAGCCTTCGCATCTTCAACAGATCTGTGGAAATAGGGAAATCAGATTGGACCCCTTCACTTATAAAAGTCATCAATGTTTTGACGACTCGATTGGCGCAGTGGGTAAGCAATTGGACTGCTGCGCTAGGGGTTGCGGATTCGATTCCCGCAAGGGACGAAAATCTGTGTGATCCGCAGATGTTTGTCCCGAGTCTGGGTGTTTGTGTATGTGATATTTCATGTTTGTGAAACGCACCCACGATACAGGAGAAAATCATAGTGTGGGACGTTTTAAAAAAAATAGTTCCCGTCACGTAAGAAGAACGCTGAGCGATTGTCAGCGACTGTTAGCACTCGGATATAGTCGCTTCCTATCGTCCTAGGCATTGTGGTTTATAATTAAGTGTAATTGTTTTATTGTAGAATCATTATAGGTACTTTACTAGTGCAGTAACACTTTGGAATAGACTGGAATTTAAAAAAATAAGTTAAAGTAATCTTGACGTTGAACTTGATATTAAGTTGTGGTGGCCTAGTGGTTGACAAACCGGATTTCTATGCACGAGGTTGCAGGTTCAAACCCAGGCAAGTATCAATGTGACTTTTTCAATGTCATAAATACTTTCTTAGATATTCTAAGACACCACTGACTGACGGTGACGGAAAACATCGTAAGGAAACCTGGATTTAATTATCTGAAATCGCCCGCAGTGAGCTAGCGTGGTGATCAGTGCTCAATCCTTCTCTATACGAGGAGAGGCCTTTGTAGCAGTGGGACAGTTATAGGCTGTTATTATTATTATTATATTTAATCTTGACTTTATATAGTTCCCGTCACGTAAAAAGAACGCTGACCGTTAACTAAATTTTTTGAATTCCAGTCTCTTCCAATTTGTACCGTAAGCTGTCCTGTTTAAAGAGATCATGATAAAAAAAATTCGGGACTAGCCCACCACTCGCGCCCATCATTGTGACTCCTGTAAGCCAGGATCTACAATGATAACCATTGAGAACCATCGAGGCAATGAAGCTCGAGGCGTCCCAGAGAAATGACTCGACTGCCTTGGAACCCGCAACGAATATAATCAAAAGAATATATAGGAGGAGTAGGAATATAAATTTAGTTCCCACTTCCCTCCATAGCAAGCGGGAGACATAAAGACTAGTATGCCAAAAACATAATAATTGATCCACAACTGAGATAAGCCCAGTCGCCAAGCACCACGGGTAAAAAAGTTAAAACTAATGTGCCTAGCTGTTATTTTGATTCCAATAGTAGGTATGACAAAAACGTCTGAAAGCACGGAAGTTTGTTCTGGTCGCAACAAGGTCCTCATAATAAATTACACCGGATGTAGCATGTATGCTGTCTAACAAGGTATTACGTTCATTCTGCCATTACACTCCCACAGGATATGAGTTTATGGTAAAGGCGCAGTACCTTCTATGTTTTCTCTGTTGTGCTGCTTGGCGGAGTTTGCTGCCTTTGTCCCGTGAGGCTGCTACGAGCTCTTCCCATGCGCTCTGTAGACCAATCAGGCGTTCTGACACTTCTGACGCGCGCGACGGGTCTGACTTCTGCAGTGATTGGCCGATCTGCACGCGAAATGATTCGTCAAAAGATTATTATATTTATCAGATAACAGATATTATAAGATGATATATTTTTTATAACATAACATAACAACGCCTGTATTCCCCGAAGGGGTAGGCAGAGGACATATAGTACACCCACATTTCGCCAGTTATGTTGTAAGTCCCAATGTAATAGGGGGCGAGCCTATTGCCATCAACCGGGCACAAATCTAGACTCCGTGCTGCTACTGAGAATTACCTAATGGAAAACTCAGTAACACTTTTGCCCGACCCGGGATTTGAACCCAGGACCTCTTGCTCAAATATATTTTTTATTTATTTACTAAACTTGATCTTGTTTTGTGATTTCGCTCCAATATTAATGTAAGAACTGTATTAGCTGAGGTTATTTTTCTTCAATTTTTCATTAAAATATTATTATATCGTAATTTAAACATAACTCATTAAATTTGTAAGTCTTTAAAAAATATATAGAAACACCATCTATCCATACATAAAATAAAATCATGTGATGGGAAGCTAGCCACAATGCATCAGTGAAAACCGCATTCGAATCGGTTCAGTCGTTTCTGAGATTAGCGCGTTCAAACGAACAGACAAACATACAAAAATTTTATAAACTATATTTTTGGCTTCGGTAACATAAATACAGAGTGTATAAGTTGTTTTTCTTTTTTAATATTGAATGTACAGACACGGGTCGTTTACGATTTTATTATATGTATAGATTTAGATGGTACTGGTACTACTCACACTCTCAACATTCCTCAGTTGTTTCTCATTAGCTTGAAGCTCTCGTTCAAACGCCTCGTGCTTCTGAAGTTTCCGTTCCAAGTTCGCCAGGTCCCTGTGTAAAATGATAAATGATTTTATTTCTGAAAATAGGTTTAAATAAAAAAATATAATTAAAAAACACGACTGTCATGACAAAGAACGAACTAAAAAGTGAAAAACAAGTTCCATCGCAGTCTGGGTACCTCTTAGATAAGACAGTGTTCCACAGAACGGTCCCTCGACTGCGATTAAACTTGCTTTTCACTTTTTAGTTCGTTTTTTGTCATGGCCGTCGTGTTTTTTAATATTTTTAACTATATTTTTTTATTTGTTAATTTTTTTATAGCCTATGTTACTCGCGATGGTGCAAGGATTCTAACGACACTTCATACATCAAAATCGGTTCAGGTATTCTGAAGTTATGGTGGAATAAAAAAACTCACATACATACATGAACCCTGAAAACATTACACTCCTGTTTTTGGGCAGTCGTGTAAAACCACTTTTACACGTAATTTTTTTTAAACTAGTTAGAATGATGCGGCATTTCCTAACTGACTACCTCTGAGAAGAAACACCGAAACAAACTCAGGGGTCAAGGTTTCTTTTAAAGTCCAGACAAGTTCAATAATTTATGTGAGAACAGTGTAGGTGGTCTGAAGATGTAAATGTATAATTTTAAGTAATATATAATGTGAAAAATAAATAATATTTTTATCGCTTGTATAGTTTTAACAACGTTTATATTAAAAGCAAACTATATTACAAGTTTTATTTCAATTAATATTAAGGTGAAGGAAAACATCGTGAGGAAACCGGCACACCTGAGAGATTTTTCAACGGTGTGTAAAGCCATGTCAGAGGTCTACAGGCGGTTTAAACTCTGACACCAGGTTGTTCATAAACCATACAATAAGAAGAAGATTAAGATGCTTTTTGAATGTTTATATTTTTCTGTGTAGGTATTATTTTTAATTTATATTAGTTTTAAAATGTAAATAATTATGAATTAGGTAACTATTAATAAACTAAATAAATAATAAAATAAAAAATATTTTAATAAAATAATTCAAACGTTATAAATAATTTATTATCATTCTTCTGTACATGTGTTTGTTAGTTATTACCTCCAAAACAGCTGGACCGATTTAGATGAAATTTTGTGTGTATCTTTCAATGGGTTCCTGGATGGTTTGAAAATACAATTGGACCCGGTAGGTGGCGCTGCTTTTTGATGTTTGCTGGGTCCTTTAGTTTATAAATAAAATAAACCCTTGAGAGTTACTTTACATTATTTAAATCATCTGAATGGCTTTTTTAGGCTATAATAATATATTACTAACCTGTAGCTTTGGTCTTTCGCCGTTCTGGTCTTATCCTGTATCCAAGCCTGAAGTTCTTCAGTCGCCGCCACGAACTAAAGTCAAAAGAGCATATTTAATTAATCTTAAAAACCCGCAGTGAGCTAGCGTGGTGATCAATGCTTGTTCCTTCTATATGAGAGGTCTTTGCAGCAGTGAGACAGTTAAAGGCTGGTATTATGAATTAGTATAATGATTGGATTATCTAATTAACTATAATGGTCACCCATCTAATATTTGACCGCAGTTAGTGCTGCTTAACTTTGTAGAGTCTGACAATTCGGTGTACTGTGAGAATTTGTGGGGTATTGTATACCCAGCACAGTTTTACTGTGATATAGTCGGTGCTTCTGAAGACACGTTAACCCGTTGGTCCTGCGCCTGATCTCTCTCCGGTCGTGTCTCACCGTCCTGGACTATGAGAGTAAGGGAATAGGAAGTGCACCTGTGTTTGGCGCGTTTGATTTATAGATTCTCTATAGATTGTGTATGGCAATAGGAACCTGTGACGTCATTAGTTCGCAAACTAAATTGACTGACTATTTATTGATTTCAATGCAAATAAAAATCGAATTTCTCGGTTTAAAAACGTTTCGTTTTTAGGGCTAAAATAAAGCATTTTTTTAGACGAGTATCACTGATAGCCGAGTGCTACGACCGTAGGACTGCCAAGTCAATGTCTTTTCTAATTTACGTGCGTATTAGAAATTAGTTTTCAGCTACAAAATTGGCCGACTGTACCTACGATACAGGGGAATTTCCTAGTGGGGCTTTCAAAAATAAATAATAACATGAAATGATAATAATACCTGCTGGTGCGCAAGGCTGGCTAGCAGCGCGCGCCTGCGCTCTGCGGCCGCGCGTCGCACGCCGTCGCGGCGCTGCAGGACGCTGGCGCGGCGCGCTGCGATACTAAGGAATTATACAATATTCAATAATTACCATATGACATTTAGGGCCTGTTTCATCGACAAGTAAAGTGTCAAGTAGACTAACCGCCACTTAAAGTCACCCGTAACTACTCATACGAATTTCACAATATTTCTGTAGCATTAATCAGGGGATAAACTGGCCTGTAACTAAGATACGATAGAAGATACTCGTAACTTTTACTTGTCGATTAGCGTTAATCAAGAAGTAACTATTTAACACTTTACTTGTAAATTGTAAAACAGATCTTAAACATATTATTAATGCATTGTCAGGAAGTTCCTCTCTCTGGAGCCCTAACCACCGGTAGCTTGGACCCTGTTCCCGCTTCTAGTTGAGATCTATTTTTTATATAGATATTTAAAAGTGTAATTTACACTGCCTCGTTAGACTAGACTATCTCGATATAGACTGCCTCGTTGGTCTAGTGGTCGATAAGCGCGACTGCTGAGCAAGAGGTCCTGGGTTCAAATCCCGGGTCGGGCAAAGTGTTACTGAGTTTTCCATTAGTTAATTCTCAGTAGCAGCACGGAGTCTGGATTTGTGCCGTGTTGATGGTCAGCTCGCCCTCTATTACATTGCGACTTACAACATAACTGGCGAAATGTGGGTGTGTGGGTGTTCACCTCTGCCTACCTCTTCGAGGAATACAGGCGTGATGTTATGTTATGTAATTTACACCCGTCCCGTTTTACTTTTTGGGTACGGAACCCTAAAAATCAACTAGAAAGTCAGTACAACTCACAAACGCCTTTATAATATATTCATTATTATATCATCATTCATTCTTGTTGTGATCACTCACTGTTCGGCGGCGTAGTGTGGGATCCTCTCGAGTCCCTCGGCCCTCTGAACGAAGGCGGCGAGGCGCTCGTCCTGCGCGGCCAGCCGGGCCTCCAGCTCCTCGTGGCGCTTCACTAGGGCTTCGGCCTCGTCCACCGACGACTGTACCAGAAAGAAAAAGTTCAAATTATTTGTTAACCTTTCAACATTTATCGATAAATGATTTCTAACTAGCAGTTTTATTTCACTGTTGCTTAGTTAATATATATATAATTTTGTGGGGCTCGTAGCTATGCGGCTACCCGGCAGATCAGACGATCTGCGAGGTTAAGCCGTGCTCGCCGCGGTCAGTCTTGTGATGGGTGACCGTTTTCACATGACCGTGTCCGTCTACCGTCCCATCGGAATATGAGAGTGAGGGAATAGGGAGTGCACCTGTGTCTGCGCGCATACTTGTGCACTATAATATCTCCTGCGCAGATGGCTAGTCTCGGCTGAGACAGGCCGCCGTGACCGAAATTCGGTCAGGAGGACATTATTATATATATAATTTAACAGCCACACTGTCCTATAAATTGCGTGGTACGTTATCCCGGTTCTTCGCTCAAAAGTTTTAGTGTGCTGTGCTACCCTTGTTAGCTACAATCAAGATTTTTTGTAAGCGAAAAATTGATCGTCTCATCAAAATGATGCTACTCACGGAAAAATTATTTATAATATATATATTTAGTAATATATTTGTTTTAAATGTCGCCCAACCCGATTGGTGCGTTGGCTAAGCGATTGGACTGCTGCGCTAAGGGTTGCGAGTTCAATTCCCGCACGGGACAAAAAATTGTGATCCGCAGATATTTGTCCCGAGTCTGGGTGTTTGTGTGTGATTTTTCATGTTTGTGAAACGCACCTACGATACAGGAGACATTCCTAGTGTCTGGCGACGATTAAAAAAAATAGATTCCGACTAATTCAGAACCTCCTCCTTTTATTAAGTCGGTTTATAAAGAAAGAAAGAATGAGCTCACCCCACACCGGTTGTACTCTAGGTACGCTTCATGCGCACCGCTGGACGCGTCGATCTGATCGCATTCCCGGTTGAAGCTCTGAAGCTGCACCAGCTGCTTCAGGTAGGCATCCTTCTCTGCCCATTCTGTTGAGATTAATCACACAGCTTAATAATACTGTCTTGCCAATTCATCATCATCAGCCTCCCCCTTTCAGAAGGGGGGGGGAGGGGCATAATCCCCACGCTTGACAAGCGGCTTAGGGATCGCAGTGTTGGTGGTCAAGTTACAGAAGACGCTGCTGCCCATCTTCTGGATGTTTCCTTAGTTGCCTCTTACGACACCCACGGAAGGAAAGGGGGTGGTCAATTCTAGGCCGGATACCACACGACAAATTTGATAATGGTCTTGCTAATTAGATGATGCAAATGGCAAATTGTCGTTCATTGCGTTATAAGGGGGAGGCCTTTGTTCAACAGTGGACGTCTTCCGACTGATGATGATGAAATAAAAAAATTGGTTATTCTCTTCTCTTATCGTATGGTTGATGAACAACCTGGTGTCAGAGTTTACACCGCCTGTAGGCCTCTGACATCCGGCCTGTCAACTACTAGGACACCACGAGATTCTGGAGACGGGAGAAGTGGAAAATGTTTGTTTTTTTGGAAAATCTTACCTTTAGTGACAGCTTTGTGGTCGTTTTCCAGACTCTTAATCCTGTCGGCGACATCTGTCAGTGATGGGTTGTTGGCTACCAGCTGCTTGCCAAGCCCAACCACCTCCTTGAACCTGTGCAAGAGAATCAATAAATATGTTATGGCTATTGCAGATTGATTGAAGAATTCATCCATTAATCGTGCCTGGCCTGGTCTAGTGGTTAGTGACCCTGACTGCTAAACCGGAGGTCGTGGGTTCGATCCCCACCCAGGACAAATCTTTGTGTGATGAGCATAATCATTTGTTCTGTGTCTGGGTGTAATTAATCTATATTATGTATGTATTTAGAAATATATAAGTATGTCTATCAGTTGTCTGATAAACAAACCACCATAATACAGGCTCTGCCTAGTTTGGGATCAGATGACCGTGTGTGAGTTGTCCCAAGATATTATTATTAAGTGATTCAGAAAGAAAGTACTTATGACAATGCTGTCAAAAGTGCTTAGTTCATAGTTTCAAAGCTAAAACTATTAACAGGATTAATAGGCTTTGGCGCCGACTTCCACTTCGCTTATGTAAAGTGACTTTACTTTAGGATTAGGATACGATAACATTTTTTTGAAGGATTTAATTTTTTTAAATTATAATAATTTATAATTATATGGCAGCGGCCATCTTAGCTCCCGTATCTACTGCAGCGGCCATTTTAGCTACCGTATCTACTGCAGCGGCCATTTTAGCTACCGTATCTACTGCAGCGGCCATTTTAGCTACCGTATCTACTGCAGCGGCCATTTTAGCTACCGTATCTACTGCAGCGACCATTTTAGCTACCATATCTACTGCAGCGGCCATTTTAGCTACCGTATCTACTGCAGCGACCATTTTAGCTACCGTATCTACTGCAGCGGCCATTTTAGCTACCGTATCTACTGCAGCGGCCATTTTAGCTACCGTATCTACTGCAGCGGCCATTTTAGCTACCGTATCTACTGCAGCTGCCATTTTAGCTACCGTATTTACTGCAGCGGCCATTTTAGCTACCGTATCCAGCTGCAAGTTGACCCTAACATAGTGGATCACTTACTCATCATCGTGAGCTTTGATGTCATCCATGAGTTCCTGGTGCTGCTTCTGAAGCTCCTCAGCGGTGGCCACGTCCTTCGCTGTCGCTTCTTGGGCCAGTTGTTCACGGACTTTCTGTTTAACAAGAATATTGTGGTTATAACACTGTTATTTCATTACTAGCTGTGCCCGACGGTGTTACCCGCTACATTTTCGGAATAGATAGCCTGTGTCAATTGTTAATCCAGGGTGTCAGCTACCTCCATACCATATCAAAATTAGTCCAGCCGTTTGAGCGTTGAGAAGTGACAAACATACAAACACACTTATCACAAACTTTCGCATTCATAATATTGTGATGTGATAGTGTGATTAATAATAATCTTCTATCAATGAACATAAATAAGATTAAAGTGTCTGTTTATAACATCAAAATAACAGTTTTTTATTCAATGCATAGTTATGATAGTATAATATAAACAATACACAACAAAAATGCAATTTAAAAACGTATTGTCTCTTTTTGTTACGGCTAATCTCTAAAACGGCTAGTCCAATTTTGAGAGGTTTTTCCCTGGCAGATAGCCGATGTTATGTGGAAGCGAGACGCCGCATTACACTGCACGTAGCGGCGTCTCGCTTTCACATCGTAAACTGCCCTGCTCAAAGAGTTCATGTTAAGGGGGCCGTTTCTACTAATTCCGTATCATCTCACCTGCATCCAGTGTAGGAGGGTGGCAGAGCTGTTCCCGAAGATCTGGTGTCCCACAGCGGACTCCAGCCGACTCCTCCTGTCCGCGGCCTGCGCCTGGCATCGCTCCCACATCTGCTGGATCTCCTGCTGTCTACCCTCGACGTTGCCGCGCTCGTTGGGGTACTGAGACTTCACCCTGGAGAGAAGAGAATAGAGTAGAATTTGGTTTAAAAAACTTTTTATAACAGACATCTCGCCTGTATTTCCGAAGGGGTAGGCAGAGATGCACAAATAGTCACTGCCGTAACTAGGGCCGTGTGGTATCCGTCCTAGAATTGACCACCCCCTTTCCTCCCGTGGGTGTCGTGAGAGGCGACTAAGGGAAAATCCAAAAGATGGGCAGCAGCGTCTTCTGTAACTTGATACCCAAGCAGTAAATTTTTTTTCTTAAAAATCCTCGTCCCACACTATTTATTTCTCCTGTATCGTGGGTGCGTTTCACAAGCATGGAATATCACATACACAAACCAGACTCAGGACAAATATCTGCGGATCACACAAAGTACTGTGCCGTGCGGGAATCGAACCCGCAACACTTAGCAATTGCTAACCCAGTGCGCCAATCGTGTTCAAAATAAAAATAGTGCATTAAGCATTTACTACGTTCTAGCAAATAATTGTCGAGCTTACATTAAAATTCCGTAAGACGTACCGTGCAACAATGCTGCATGAAATGATAAAAATACTAGTTAAATTTTAGACCAGCTTTCGCCGACTAAAATATATTATAATATCTTGATCGAATTTCGGTCACGGCGGCCTGTCTCAGCTGACACTAGACAACTACGAAGATATTATAGTGCACAAGTATGCGCGCAGACACAGGTCCAGGTCGTCAGCTACCTCCATACCAAATTTTATCAAAATTGGTCCAGCGGTTTAAGCGTGAAGAAGAAGAAACATACACACACGCACATACATGTGAGAAGCGAGTTTACTTCGCTGCGTTCCCACTGGTCGGCGGTGGTCCAAGTTAAAAGATAATTGATCATATCTGATGATAGTATAAATGTATTTTTTTTAAGTTATGGAAGACGTTGATGTGAAACTTTTGGAGATAGTTAGAGTTTAATAATAACTTCACGCCTGTATTCCCCGAAGGGGTAGGCAGAGGTGTACATATAGTACACCCACATCTCGCCAGTTATGTTGTAAGTCCCAATGTAATAGGGGGCGAGCCTATTGCCATCAACCGGGCACAAATCCAGACTCCGTGCTGCTACTGAGAATTACCTAATGGAAAACTCAGTAACTCTTTTGCCCGACCCGGGATTTGAACCCAGGACCTCTTGGTCAGCAGTCGCGCTTAGCGACCACTAGACCAACGAGGCAGTCGAATTTAATAATATTAGTGTGATGGTACTCACGAGTCAGCCAGCAAGCTGATGGTGTTGACCTTCTCCCGCACGGGCTCCAGCTCCCGCTCGAGCTGCGCGTGCCTCCTCTGCAGCGCGCGCACGGTGCGCAGGTCGGCGGCGGGCGCGGAGCTGGCGGCCAGCTGCTGCTCCTTCTCCGCCATCCAGTCCAGGGCCTCGTCGCAGGTGCGGCTGAACAGCTCCACGCTGGACAAGAATTGGGATATTAGATTACAAAATGAGGCTGAATTTTTTTTCGATCAGATTGCCAGGATGGACGTCATGATCTTCATCATCAGCCGGGAGAGGTCCACTGATGAACAAAGGCCTCCCCCTTTTAGAAGAGGGGGGGTTGGGATCGCAGTATTGGTGGTCAAGTTACAGAAGACGCTGCTGCCCATCTTCTGGATTTTCCCTTAGTCGCCTCTTACGACACCCACGGGAGGAAAGGGGGCGGTCAATTCTAGCAATTTAGCGCCATCTTTTTAGCTAATAAATTACTTGATTCTTCTTACCTAGAAGCGCCTTCCAGACTCTTCTCCTTCTGCTGCTTCAGTCGCAGCAGCCTGTCCCACTGCTGTCGCAGCTGCTGTCTTCTGGCAGTAGCCTTCGCTGCCTGGCTGTGTTTGGCAGCTACCAGCTCTTCGGCAGCAGCGTCAATGTGCTCCAGACGCTTTGACGCCGCTGACAGGTCCGTCACGAATTTCTAAGAAGAGAAGAATTGAGAGTGAGAAGTGGAGAAGAAAAGAATATGACGACCCGATTGGCGCAGCGGCTAAGCTATTGGACTGCTACACTAAGGGTTGCGGGTTCGATTCCCGCACGGGGCAAAAATTTGTGCGATTCGCAGATATTTGTCCCGAGTCCGGGTGTTTGTGTATGTGAAATTACATGTTTGTGAAACGCACCCACGATACAGGAGAAATTCCAAGTGTGGGGGGACGTTTTAAAAAAAAAAATATATATTTATTAAATGAGTAAAAATCATTTTATATCTTAAAAATAATTGGGGTCTAATACAAGTGGAAAACTGTTTGACGAATAGAAATCGAATAGAATCTTAACTATATAATAATGTCCTCCTGACCGAATTTCGGTCACGGCGGCCGATCTCATCTGAGACTAGCCAACTACGAAGATATTATAGTGCACAAGTATGCTTGCAGACACAGGTGCACTCCCTATTCCCTCACTATTTGCTCTATCCAATTGCAGTTTCTGTCTAGAGTTATACCCAAGAATTTAGTTTCATGTATTTCTTCTATTTGTATATTATTGTATTTAAGATCTAAATTTGTATGTGTTTTATTTTTTTTATAATTAAAAAATTGGAGTATTTTCGTTTTAGATATATTGGCTGTTAAGTTATTGTATTTTATTTTATTATAAATTCAATCGGGACTGCCTCGTTGGTCTAGTGGTCGCTAAACGCGACTGCTGAGCACGAGGTCCTGGGTTCGAATCCCGGGTCGGGCAAAGTGTTACTGGGTTTTTATCATTAGGTAATTCTCAGTAGTAGCACGGAGTCTGGATTTGTGCCCGGTTAATGGCAATAGGCTCGCCCCCTATTACATTGGGACCTAAAAACATAACTGGCGAAATGTGGGAGTACTTGTGCACCTCTGCCTACCCCTTCGGGGAATACAGGCGTGATGTTAAGTATGTATGTATAAATTCAATATAAATGTGAAAGTCACTCTGTCTGTCTGTTACACCTTCACGTCTAAACTGCTGGACGGATTTTGATGAAATTTGGCATGTAGAAAATTTAAGACCCGAGAAAGGAAATAGGCTGCATTTAATAATAATAGGCCGCATTTTTTTTAATAAAAAAATATCCCTTTAAGGCGTTTAAATAGGGGTTAACGCGGGCGAAGACGCGGGCAAAAGCTATAGATATATATGTATAATACTAACCAACAATCTAAATCAACGCGAGCGAAGCCGCGGGCAAAAGCTACTTATAATAGTAAATATATGTTCTGCCTTCGCCTCGGTCTGGGGTCCAGCTGCAGTAGTAGTCCAGCAGTAGGAAATAATGTATCCTGGTACACTCACCTCGTACTTCCTCTTGGCCGTGTCGACGGTATCCTCTGCATCATCAGAGCGCAGCATCTTCTCCTTATCCTTGATCCACTTGTCGAAATCGTCGCATTCGGCGAAGAAGCTGTACAGCTTGATCGCGTCTTCCAGCTGCTCGCGACGCGCGTCCGAGAGGGTTAGCAGCTCGTCTGGGAGATAGGCAGGAGTATAGATTATTGGGGAATATGGTAACACTTTATTGGTATTGCCATATTGAGGTAAAATGGCGCACTTCTAATTGTTGTAATATTTTTGTTCATAGCTGTAATGTTGAGTTAATAATCTCAATTTTTCAGTCGG
Source organism: Abrostola tripartita (assembly GCA_905340225.1). Taxonomy (NCBI): domain Eukaryota; kingdom Metazoa; phylum Arthropoda; class Insecta; order Lepidoptera; family Noctuidae; genus Abrostola; species Abrostola tripartita. The sequence continues at coordinate 6,489,165 of HG996513.1, read as the reverse complement.
AAATAATTATATGCCTATAATTATGAATTTAAGAAGTATGTCAGGATCGTAGCAAATGGAAATCCATGGTCTCTGCCTACCCCTCGTGGAAATAGGCGTGACTTCATGTATGTATGTATGTATTTAAAAAAGCTGGGCAAATTCCATAAATGCTACCCATCTGTTGATAATTCCTAAAAGCTACTAATACTTGTCCCAAAAATGCTATATAAAAACCAAAAAATAATTTCACAAAAAACCTGCTTATAATCCAAAAACAGACCAGCCTTAACTTCAGATAAACCACTAATAATTTAAATTGATAAGCTAAGCTTGAATCTAAATTGATAAAGGAAATTTGAAACAATGATGGACACGAGCGGGATTCGAACTCGCGACCTTCGCCGATCCGTGGCGCTGCTCTAACGCTAAAGCTGCTCAGTGGTTAGAGCAGCGCCACGGATCGGCGAAGGTCGCGAGTTCGAATCCCGCTCGTGTCCATCATTTTTCAAATTTCCTTTATCAATTTAGATTCAAGCTTAGCATGGGCAACATGCTAAAATGGCACCAAAAGTCATATACACTAATAATTTCACAAAACAAACTACCAATAATAAAAAACTACCTAATGACAATTTAAAAAATCTACCATAAACCCCACAAATCTACCACCAACCCGAAAAAACCTACCATAGTCCTTCTGTATCTCGGCCATTCTGGTCTCCACGCTGGCCGTGCGTGGCTGCGGCAGTGTGGCGCGGCTTGCTCTCCTTGCTGCTGGCTTGTTCCTCTTCACCGGCACCACCTGCTTCACGAGGACCGTCTTCTTCACACGCTGGACCGTTCGGACCTTCTCGGGACGACGGACTTGGACCTGAAAGGGGCCGATGTTGTAAATTCCAAAATTCTCAATGCCTGAATCGATTTTGATGTTTGGAGTGTCGTTAGAAACCTTACACCATCGCGAGTAACATAGGTTATAAAAAAATAAACAAATGAAAAAATATAATTGATAAATTAAAAAACACGACTGTCATGACTAAAAACGAACTGATAAGTAAAAAACATTACACTCCCTTTTTTTGGGCAGTCGTGTTAAAAACAAGTTCCATCGCAGTCTGGGTACCTCTTAGATAAGACAGTGTTCCACAGAACGGTCCCCCGACTGCGATGGAACTTGTTTTTCACTTTTCAGTTCGGTTTTTGACATGACAGTTGTGTTTTTTAAATTAGCAATAATACTTTTGCTTTTGTTTCATTTTTTAAAGCTTATGTTACTCGCGATGGTGTATTCTATCGGATTCTAACGACACTCCATACATCAAAATCGGTTCAGGCAATCTTCCTATAAAATTTAGATAGTTTGGCTCCAAAACATTTGAAATCCATGCGGGCGAAGACGCGGGCGTAAGCTAGTTATGAGATTAATCGGCTAGACCAGTTTTTCCCTTTTTACCCCAACACCACATTACCTAAACCTTTTTTTTTTTCTTTAAAACGTCGCCCCACACTAGGAATGTCTCCTGTATCGTGGGTGCGTTTCACAAACATGAAATATCACATACAAACACCCAGACTCGGGACAAACATCTGCGGATCACACAAATTTTTGTCCAGTGCGAGAATCTAACTCGCAACTCCTAGCGCAGCAGTCCAATCGCTTAGCCACTGCGCCAATCAGGTTGTCAAACAAACAATTCAGAAAATTAAATATAAATATCTAAATTATACTTACAGGTACGACCCTCGGCTCGATCTCTCGGACGTAGTTAGCGGGTACGAACCCGTCGGTGCGGTCCGCCTTGCGCACAGACCACCAGTCAGGGTTGGTCTTGTTAATCAGGAACATAACCTCGCCCTTCTGCATGGAGATGCCTTGCCCAGTGAAGGCGTATAGGGCCTTCACCTAGAAAGGTGAGCGAATAGAGAAGATTAATAGTAGAATAGAATAGTTATTTTTGTAAGATCATCCCCCTTAGATAAGTGGCAAAACGCTTGACGAATAGAAATGGAACAGAATGAAAAATATATGGGTTTGACATATGTCATCGATAACATAGTCGAAACATTATGTCATCCCCATACATTTATCGTTCTATTCGATTTATGTTCGTCAAGCGTTTTGCCACTTGTCTAAGGGGGCATGACTGCCCCGTTGTCGTTAAGCACGACTGCTGAACTCGAGGGTTCGAATCCTGGGTCGGGAAATGTGTTATTCAGTCTAATCCTCAGTAGCAGCACGGAGTCTGGATTTGTGCCCGGTTGATGGTCGGCTCGCCCCCTATTACACGGAATTTGGTGTGACCGTTGGACTGTCAAAGGTCGCAAGTTCAAACCCCGGCACGCACCAATGTATTTCCAAATTCATGTGCGTACTGTAAATTAGTTATCAGTTGCTAATAACGGTGAAGGAAAACATCGTGAGGAAACCGGCACACCTGAGAGATTGTTCAACGGTGTGTAAAGCCATGTCAGAGGCCTACAGGCGGTTTAAACTCTGACACCAGGTTGTTCATCAACCATACGATAAGAAGAAGCTTTGTTACCTGTGGCACGCTTCTCTCTTCTGTGACGGTCCTATGCTCCAGTCTCTCCACCGGTTCTTCTTCCCACACCTCAGTGGGCACCAGACGCGACTCGTTCACCCATTCTTCTTCTTCTATCGCTGGAGTGGACTCCACTTCTGTAGGGAGCTAGAGAAGAAAAGAGATTTACAGTTTTAGGTTGGATTTTAAATTGGAATATTTTTCTCTTAAAAAACGTCCCCCACACCCGGAATTTCTCCTGTATGGGTGCGTTTCACAAACATGTAATATCACATACACGAACACCCAGACTCGGGACAAATATCTGCGGTTCAAACAAATTTATGTCCCGTGCGGGAATCGAACCCGCAACCCTTAGCGCAGCAGTACAATGGCTTAGCCGTTGCGCGGATAAGGTCGTTAATATTTGGACATAATTACAGTGGGGTTTAGTTTTACATTGTGACAAATCGTGAATTTCCCGTCACGTAAGAAGAACGCTGAGTCAGCGTCTGTTTGCACTCGGATATAATCGCTATATAAGATCCTAGGCTATTGTGGTTTATATTAAGTGTAATTGTTGACACGAGCAGGACTTGAACCCGCGACCTTCGCCATACCGTGGCGCTGCTCTAACCAACTGAGCCACCGTGTCGCTGCTCGCATCGAATTTCAAGTTCCCTTTTAGTATTTACGTCTTAAGGGTGACACGTCAGGTATTATCTGTTGGAATCTATGATTACCAACTCAGTGTTATACCTTTACAGCTATAAATCACTGAAACGATAATACCAACCCAAGTTTATATGACTTTTGGTGCCATTTTAGCATGATTTAGATTCAAACTTAATAATAATAACAGCCTATAACTGTCCCACTGCAGGGCAAAGGCCTCTTCTCGTATAGAGAAGGATTGAGCAATGATCACCACGCTAGCTCACTGCGGGCGATTTCAGATAATTAAATCCAGGTTTCCTCACGATGTTTTCCGTCACCGTTAGTCCGTGGTGTCTTAGAATATCTAAGAAAGTATTTATGACATTGCAGATTCAAACTTAGCAGCTAAAATGACGCCAAAAGTCATATATGTGTAATTGTTTTATTGTAGAATCATTATAGGTACTTTACTAGTTACGTAACACTTTGGAATAAACTGGAATTTAAAAAAAAATTGTTTATGGTCAGTGATCTTCTGACATGACGGTAATTAAACTAAATGTCTGATTATGTGTTTTTTAAACATTGATATTTGATATTGATATTTATTTATTTATTTTCTCTCAAAAAGTACATTATAATAAGACATAAATTACATGATAGCTTATTTTTATCCTTAACTTTTTGAGAGCTGGAGTCCGAACTAGGTTCGAGACCTGTATGACGGATCTCCAGGCTCTCGTACTCCATACAGTTACTTAAGAAAAATACAGCTAGCGAAATGCACTAAATCTTAATAATGTACACCGAGGTGTGTGCGTGCGTGCGTGCGAGGGTGTGTATGTGTGTGTGTGCGTGTGCCTGTCTTTGTACGTTCATACATTGTAGCCATAGGCGTGGTATAGCTTAACATGCCTACCAGAGCCCAGAGCTCTCATGTGAAAAACGGTCACCCATCAAAAGTCAAACCGTGGCGAGCACTGCTTAACTTAACAGACCAACTTATATATTGAACTATATTACTGACGATATTGACGCAGTGGCTAAGCGATTGGACTGCTGCGCTAAGGGTTGCGGGTTCGATGCGGGTCTAAAATTTGTGCGATCCGCAGATGTTTGCCCCGAGTCTGGGTGTTTGTGTATGTAATATTTCATGTTTGTGAAACGCACCCACGATACAGGAGATCTTAGTGGGGAAATGTAAAGAAAAAATCCAACTATATAGTCGTCCTTGCGTGTGCTATTACCTGCAGACAGGTGATCCCGGCGTGGTGCAGGCGCTGCGCGTGCGCCGCCAGCGCGGCGAGGTCCGCACTGTAGGCGCGCACCTCCTCGTGCGTGGCCCGGTGCCGCGCCAGCAGGGCTCCGGCCGAGGGCGCGTCGCGGCCGCAGTCCGAGGTCGCCACCAGGGGGCGCTTCTCCTTCATCCACGACTCGGACTCGTTCGCGTCGCCGTAGAACTAGAAAGAGATAGTATGGTAATTTACAGATTTTTAGGAAAAAATATAGAAATGCATGTTTATGATATTTCGTCAAAAGCAAACGAGAAACGTCGGTATTTTTATATTTTATAACATAATAAAATATGTCGTGTACTTAAAATAATCGAAAAATTTTGTTAATAGAAAACGTTTATCATATTTTCAAGGTATAATGTAAATAGAAGCGAAGTAGATTTTAGCTATACTTAGACTCCTCTATGTATAAGCTATATTACTAAGTTTCATCAAAATCAGTCCAGTAGTTTTTGCGTATAAGAGTAACAAACATTCTCACAAACTTTCGCGTTTATAACTTTATATCACTTATGCCAAAAGAGCGATGGACGCTCTGCGCATCCAGTATAATAATATTTTTAGGATGCTGTTGCGCAGGCCACGTTATTGAAGTGCCTCAGAAATGTTTGTGTTAAATCGATAGCTTTCAAGCAGTGATTCGCAAAAAAAACGGTATCTTTATTGAGCAGATTACGAGGTACTAGTAACGGCATCCTTAAAATAATTGTGGAGGATGTTACCGCTCCAATTTTTAAAAAGATGGTGAGAATGGTGATGAATTAATGTCACCAATATCGTATCTTTTAAGTCCCTTTACTAACGATAGTTTGTAAGTTATTGTTGTAATTACTAACACACTGGAGCTTAGTCATCTGAATAAAAAAAAAATTAAAATAAGTATTAGTTGATTATGTCAGGTGGCCTACTCTGCAATTTAATATAAATTCTAATATAATATATTAAGCCAATGCAAAATTAATATTGAAAACTAGCTGCGACCAGCGGTGTTACTCGCTACATTTTCACGGGATAAAAAGTAGCCTATATTTTAATCCAGTGTGTCAGGTACCACCATACCAAATTTTAGCAAAATCGGTCCAGCCGTTTGACCGTCAAGAGGTAACAATCATACAAACACACTCACAAACTTTCACCCTTACAAATACGAATGCAATTTGGTCGGAATTAAAATTGGTGAGCAAGCCAATGCCGTGTGGTATCCGGCCTAGAATTGACCAGCCCCTTTCCTCCCGTGGGTATCGTAAGAGGCGACTAAGGGAAAATCCAGAAGATGGGCAGCAGCGTCTTCTGTAACTTGACCACCAACACTGCGATCCCCAAGCCGCTTGCCAAGCGTGGGGATTATGGCAACCCCCCTTATAATAGGGGGAGGCCTTTGTTCAACAGTGGACGTCTTTTGGTAATGATGAGTAAGCCGACTGGTATACCTGATGGGCCTCAGCAGCATCAGCCAGCTGCTTCTCCCTGGCCGCTGCCAGCTCGCGCAGGATCTGCCACTGTTTGTTCAAGGACGTCAGACGGCGCTCGATCTCCGCGCTCTTAGGGTGCTTGGCGTCTATGAGGCTGAAAGAAAAAGCTTTTAAAATGGTCGGCCAAACTAGGATATTTTCCTATATTCCTATCTTATATGGTTTTATTCAAATAAATATAATATATACAAACAAGCCTTCTTATTAATAAACGATTAATTTCATCAAAATCCGTCCAGCGGTTTAGTCGTGAAGGTGTAACAGACAGACAGAGTTACTTTCACATTTATAATATTAGTATGTAAGTATGGATTATGTATACTATTATTTACAAAGAATTAGCATTGCCATTCAACGTGGCTATATTCCGGTTATACTCTCGTGTGTATTCGGGAATGCCAGACTAGTTTCGAACTCGAACGGAGCCCTTATTCAGCCGAACTTCAGGTCGCGACTGCCGCGGAACCAGCTCATGAATAAGGGCTCCGTTCGAGTTCGAAACTAGTCGGGCATTCCCGAATACACACGTGAGTATAACCGGAATATATAGTCAATAATTCGGAAAGTTATGATAGTAGATTATGTGAACCATACCTTTGTCCTTTAGCCCTGTGTCGCTGTGACACGTGGTCCCTCGCCCGCAGCTCATGTAGCAGCGCAGTGTGCTTCTGTCGCAGCGCTAGCACAGCGCGCAGCTCCTTAGCGGCCACCTCGGTGCGGCAGATGCGCTGCTTTTCCGTTACCCAGCCTGAGGACACAAAAATAATGAGATTTATGAAGATTATACCATAACGGCGGATAGCGCCTACCAGGTCCAATTGTGTTTTTAAACCAACCAGGAATCTTTAGAAATATACACAAAAAAATCTTCCAATTCAGTCCAGTCATGTAGGAGTTAGGTGACAAACGCACAAACAGAATTTTGTGCTGCTACTGAGAATTACCTAATAGCAAAACCAAATAACACATTCCCCGACCCGGGATTCGAACCCAGGACCTCATGCTCAGCAGTCGCGCTCAGCGCCCACTAACCAATGAGGTAATTTTCTTAAAATATATATCTTTATTTAAATTGAGCTATGTACAAGTACATTATTTTTTATATTTTAAATGTTACAAAATAGGCATGGAGAAGAACTTCTCACCTTCTTCCTCGTCGTGGTCTTCTAGGAACTGGTACAAGTTCCTCGCGTCTTCTAGTCTCGCCTTACGGTCTTTCGCAGCGGCCACCAGGCTGTTAGCAAAGACAATACTTTAAAATCATGCGTACAGACACGTGTGAGTGTGCATGTGTGTGAGCATATGAATGTGTGTGTGTGCATTTGCATTTGTGAATTTGTGCGTGTGTGTGTGCATGTGTGTGTATATATGTTAATGTGTGTGCGTGTGTCAATTTATGTGCGTGTGTGTGTGTGTTTGTGTGCGTATCATCAGGTACATGATGTCGTCACTCACCTATCGTAGTCCTGCTCCAGCTGCGTGAGCTGCGCAGTGAGCTGCTGCTTGGGCTGCGCGGCGCCGTCCGCGCCTGCGCCGTGCCGCACCAGGCGGCGGATGCTCTCGTCCAGCGCTCCCAGCTGTAGCTCCTGCAGCGCGTGCGCCTGCAGCAGGCGCTCCACGTCCACCAGGTGTCTGCCCACCTCCTCAGATTGGAATTGCGCCTGGAAATTGTTTAGCAGTTTAGTTTAAGAAGAATACGATGACACATTAAGAATATTTATTTTTTTGTTGACTGCCTCGTTGGTCTCATCATCAGCCGGAAGACGTCCACTGTTGAACAAATGCCTCCCCCTTTTAGACGGGGGGGGGGGGGGTTGACTTAATCGCCAAGCGGCTTGGGGATCGCAGTGTTGGTGGTCAAGTTACAGAAGACGCTGCTGCCCATCTTCTGGATGTTCCCTTAGTCGCCTCTTACGACACCCACGGGAGGAGAGGGGGTGGTCAATTCTAGGCCGGATACCACACGGCATCGTCAGCATCGTTGACTACCTCGTTGGTCTACTGGTTTTTAAACGCGACTGCTGAGCATGATGTCTCGGGTTCCAATCCCAGGTCGAGCAAAGTGTTACTGAGTTCTTCCACTAGGTCATTCTCAGTAGCAGCACGGAGTCTAGATTTGTGTCCGGTTAATGGCCATATAATATTAACATTGGTTTTTAACATTGGAAGTTAAATCATCAACAGCCGATAGATGTCCACTGTTGAACAAACGCCTCCCCCTTTGAAAAGGGGGGGGGTTGCCGTAATCCCCACGCTTGGCAAGCGGCTTGGGGATCGCAGTGTTGCTGGTCAAGTTACAGAAGACGCTGCTGCCCATCTTCTGGATTTTCCCTTAGTCGCCTCTTACGACACCCACGGGAGGAAAGGGGGTGGTCAACTCTAAGCCGGATACCACACGGCGACATGGAAGTTAAATAAAAGCTTGTAAAAAGTACCTAAAATCATCAAAAACACACCACACTTCTGCCTACAGCCTCCACAACCCACCTTCATCTCCATAAGCGTATGTCCTACGGTGTCAGCCTCCCTCAGCAGCGCCATCAGATGCGCCAGCTTGCCCAGCGAGCTGCGGTGCCGCTCCAGCAGCTCGAGCAGCTCGTTCCAGCGCGCCAGCACAGCTTGTTCAGTGCGCGACACAGCTTCAGCACCGTGGTAGTTCTCGCGAACTAGCTCGGCCGCCATAGCTGACAGGTCTTCGAAACGTTCAGTCCTAAAAAATGGAATTTTCTTCAATAATTGTATCAAGGTTTGCCTCGTTCGTCTCGTGGTCGCTAAGACCGACTGCTAAGCATGAGATCCTGGGTTCGAATTGCACAGGTTGGGCAGTGTTACTGGGTTTTTTTATCAGGTAATTCTCAGTAGCAGCACGGAGTCTGGATTTGTGTCCGGTTGATGGCCAGCTCGCCCCCTATTACATTGGGACCTATAACATAACTGGCGAAATGTGGGTGTGCTATACGCCTCTGCCTACCCCTTCGGGAAGTATAAGCGTGACTAGCATCTGCCCTCGACTTCGTCTAGGGAACGTTAGAATTGAGTTCAGAGAAAACCAATTACGCCCCGTACTACGTCGCCCCACACTAGGAATTTCTCCTTGTTATCATTTCCTACTTGTGAAAGCTTGTTATTAGCACCTGTCATTACCTAGTTTTTAATTTACAAAATGTTATTAGTCTGTAAGCTTTCTGTAGACCATATTAAATTAAATTAAATTGTCAAATGGCCATGTACCAAAATAACCTGGCAATACGTAAAAATATTGTTACATTTCATTACAAATCTAATCTTATCGTTCTAGTAATAAGATTCAATTTTACCTGGCAAGTATATCGGCGGATATGGCCTCGTGTTTCTTGACTGTAGCATCCACTTGAGCCAGGTTGGACCCGTAGCGGGGGTCCGAGAGCACCTGGATCATCTCCTTCAAGTACCCCTTACGGAGGACCGACTGAGGACGAGAAAATGACGGGTTAAAAAAACCGGCTAAGTGCGAGTCGGACTCGCGCCCGAAGGGTTCCGTACTATTATCTATAAAAACGGCAAATCATGTCTGTTGTATGGGAGCCCCCTTAAATATTTATTGCTTTCTGTTTTTTAGTATTTGCTGTTATAGCGGCAACAGTAATACATCATCTGTGAAAATATCAACTGCCTAACTATCACGGTTCATGAGATACAGCCTGGTGACAGACAGACAGACCCGACGCTTTACCCTTTGGATACGGAACCGGTAAGTATTAAATAAACACTTTATATATTAAATAATAGAATTTTTTATCCCTAAATTTTTAAAATCCGCATCATCATCAGCCGGTAGACGTCCACTGTTGAACAAAGGCCTCCCCCTTAGAACGCTTAATTAATTAATTTAACTATAACTGATGAAATTATACCTGTCAATGTCATTGGCATGCCAATAGATTTAAGAGACGCTTAAGTTAAGATACGTTTAATCGTTATTTAAGTAGATACTTAGAGTACTTACTTTAGTATTAAATTTGTAGTTAAGTTGCTCCAATCTTTGTTGTCTCAGCAGTTCCGTTCTTAGAGCGATCTCGCGCGCATGCTCTGCCTGTTATAAAACAATACAATTAAGTTCAAAGAAATATGTGTCTTAACGTCAATAAGTTAAGGTTGCAAATCGAATGGCGTAAGGGGGTAAATCTATTGAATTATAGTGTAGACCAAATTATGGTATGTGCACGTGTATGTAAGTGTGTGTATGTGTGTGTGTGTGTGTGTGTGTGTGTGTGTGTGTGTGTGTGTATGTAAGTGTGTGTGTGTGTGTGTGTGTATATGTAAGTATGTGAGGGTGTGTGTGTGTGTAAGTGTGTGTGTGTGTGAGAATAAGTTTGTGTGAGTGTACCTGTTCCAGCTGCTGCCAGGCCCTCTCCAGGTCCTGGGGCAGCTGTCCCTCCAGCGGCGCCCAGGTCTCACCCACCAAGCTCTTCTGCATGGTGTTGATGTCGAAGTAGAGAGCTTCTACTTCTGAACGCTCCTTATATCTGTTGAACAATTAAGATGTTAATAGACTCCCCCATTGGTCTAGTGGTCGCTGAGCGCGATTGCTGAGCATGAGGTCCTGGGTTCAAATCCCGGGTCGGACAAAGTGATACTGGGTTTTTCTTTAGGTGATTCTCAGTAGCAGCTCGCCGTCTGGAATTGTTACCGGTTGATGGTCAGCTCGCCCCCTATTACATTGGGAAAAACATAACTGGCAAAATGTGGGTGTTTAAAACACCTCTGCCTTCCCCTTCGGGGAATACTGGCGTGATGATGGTATGTATGTAATTACGGCTGGACGGATTTGGAAATTATTTGTTTGTAATATTAGCGGAAGTCCAGGGTAGGTTTAAATGGTGAGAAAGCGGTGCGAAGTCCACCGGGTAAATAACAAATTTAAAAAAAAACCTACAGAACAGAAGTACTTTTAAAACTTACTTCGGAGGTTTCTCCACAGTTCTGTACTGCTTAAAAGACAGTAGCAGTCTCTGGATCCCATCCAAGGAGTTGGGGAACTCTCTGCCGTTCAACTCCTTGATCTTCAGCAGGATCCACTCCAGGAGGGCGCTGAACAGCTTGCTGTACTCGCCCTTACGGTCGTCGCAGTCCATCATCTGGCCAATTATCTGGTGGAGAAGAATGGGGAAGAATTTGGAGAAGAATAGACTGGAGAATTTTTAATGCATTTTAGATGTGGATATCTTAGATTGCTCGCTAGTCTAGTGTTCGCAAAGCGCGACTGCTCAGCGTGAGGTCCTCAGTTTGATTCCCAGGACGAGCAAATGTCACTGGATTTGTCTATTAATCCTCAGTAGTAGTACTGCCTGAATTAGTGCCCCGTTATTGGCAATAGGCTCGCCCCCTATTACATTGGGACCTATTACATCATCAGTTTGATTTCTAGGTCAAGCAAATGTCACTGGATTTGCCTATTAATCCTCAGTAGTAGTACTGCCTGAATTAGTACCCCATTATTGGCAGTAGGCTCGCCCCCTATTACATTGGGGCCTATAACATAACTGGCGCAATGTGGGTGTGCTATACACCTCTGCCTACCCTTTGGGGATTGGACGCCTAATGTTATGTACAACTTACGTTAGCGATCCTACGGCCACTCTTCTGCTCGTTCTTCATCCTGGCGAAGGTGTGATAGTATGAAGCCACATATGTCATAACCGACTTCTCATCAGGACGGCTAGTGTCAACGTCTAGAGGAAAGAAAGAAAGATTTGTTATTTAGACAGTGTATAGTCAGAAGTCACAAGGTAAGAAAGATAATTTTGAATAACATTTTTCGATAATTAGGTTCATTGTATTATTTAACTTGCAATGATTGTTTGTATGTATGTTAGTTTGTTGAGATTAAATCTTGAAAGCTACCTCCATATAAACTTCAGCTAAATCGGTTCAGCCGTTTGAGCGTGAAGAGGTAACAAACATACAAACACACTCACAAACTTTCGTCTTGATAATATTAGTGTGATGTGATAAACTTATTTAAATCAATTTCGATAATTAGGTATATTATCATTTATCATCATCATCAGCCGGAAGACGTCCACTGTTGAACAAAGGCGTCCCCCTTTTAGAAGGGGGAGGTTGCCATAATCCCCACGCTGGCAAGCGGCTTGGGGATCGCAGTGTTGGTGGTCAAGTTACAGAAGACGCTGCTGCCCATCTTCTGGATGTTCCCTTAGTTGCCTCTTACGACACCCACGGGAGGAAAGGGGGTGGTCAATTCTAGGCCGGATACCACACGGCAAATTATATTATCATTAAGTAGTTTAAGGTACCTTCAGCGTCCAGAAGTCGCGGGATGCCGAGGTGCTTGTGCGCGACGTCGAAGGCATGGTTAAGGGTCTCCACGTGATCAGCAGCTGGCAGCTCCGACCAGCGGAACAGGTCTGGTCTGAGGATAGCATAGGAGATTAATATAACATAATGTCTCAAACAGGTCACAACAACTAACCAGCGCAGTGACTAAGCGATTGGACTGCTGCGCTAGGAGTTGCGGGTTCGATTCCCGAACGGGACAAAAATTTGTGTGATCCGCAGATGTTTGTCTCGAGTCTGGTGTTTGTGTGTGATATTACATGTTTGTGAAACGCACCCACGATACAGGAGACATTATTAGTGTGGGCGAGGTATTTAAAAACAATAAATTGTGAAGTTGACACCACCAATCAATTGGCATACTTTTTATGAGCTGTCAAAACGCTATTCCTCTAAACATTTTGTGTTGCAATAGCAAATTATGACGTCACTATTTTTATATAGGAAAACATCGTGAGGAAACCGGCACACCTGAGAGATTGTTCAACGGTGTGTAAAGCCATGTCAGAGGCCTACAGGCGGTTTAAACTCTGACACCAGGTTGTTCATCAACCATACGATAAGATCGTTTTTTGAAAGTACATATTAACAAGCTAGACATTTTTATTTTAAACTTACCTATGCGCATGTATGAGAGCATTGAACCCGAGACCAGACCTCCAGGAGTCTGTGAAGTTGTGTATATGGACCCCATGGTACCCACTGGTCTTCCTCTGGCACCAGAGAAGAAGAGCGTCCTTGGCTGACTTCTTCTCCGAAGACTCGTTTTCTTCATCCTAGAAGAGATAGAAAGAGTTAATTATTTTTGTCACGTGATAAATATTCGACGGTTAAAAAATATATAAGTTTCTCCACTTCTTCTCCATATCATGGATACTTCTTCTCCATAATGAAACTTAATATAATATCATTCAGACAGATAGTAGGCAGAGCCGCACAGAGAGAGACATACATTTTCTTCACTTATTATGAAAAAGATAGGTTTCTCCACTTCTTCTCCATAATTAAACTCAAGATAGTATCATTTAGAGGGTATAGTAGGCAGTGGTGTGTCTTTACCAGGTTCAAATCCAGTCTGGATTTATGCCCGGTTGATGGCCAGCTCGCTCCCTATTACATTGGGACCTATAACATAACTGGCGGAATGTGGGTGTACTACACACCTCTGCCTACCCCTTCGGGGAAAACAGGCGTGATGTTATGGTTTTTTTAAATTTGATTGTCTTAATTTTAACCCGGTAGTGACAATAGGCTCGCCCCCTATTACATTACTACACACCTCTGCCTACCCCTTCGGAAATCTATACATATAATAAAATCGTAAACGACCCGTGTCTGTACATTCAATATTAAAAAAGAAAAACAATTTATACACTCTGTACTTACGATACCGAAGCTAAAAATATAGTTTTTAAAATTTTTGTCTGTTTGTCTGTGCGTTTGAACGCGCTAATCTCAGAAACGACTGAACTGATTTGAATGCGGTTTTCACTGATGTATTGTAGCAAGCTTCCCATAACATTTAGTGTTGGTTTCATTTAAATCGGTTTACAAAGAAAAAAGTTACGTCAATCTTTACATAAATGTAATAAAACAGTAGGGCTTCGCGTAAAAACTACTAAATAGAATCCAATTTTGCTGTTTCCGAATGTCCACGCGGACGGAGTCGCGGGCACAGCTAGTAATATATATACTTACAACATCAATTTCAATTTCTTGAATCTGGAACCGCAGGATGATGGTCCAGATGAGACCTAAGATGAGGCGAGGGTTACCGTCCACTATGTCTTCAGCTCCTATAGACTCCAGGCGGACCTAGAATTTAAAATATAGAATTAGTCTCTGGTCGCTTTAAAAATTTAATATAATAAAAATTCTAGAGTTATATATTAAAAAAAATATTTCTTTGCAGCACTGATAGCAGAGTGATATGACCGTTGGACTGCCAAATCAAAGGTCGCAAGTTCAAACGCACCACGCACCAATGTATTATCGAATTCATGTGCGTGCTATAAATTAGTTATCAGTTGCTAAAAATGGTGAAGGAAAACATCGTGAGGAAACCGGCACACCTGAGAGATTTTTCAACGGTGTGTAAAGCCATGTCAGAGGCCAACAGGCGGTTTAAACTCTTACACCAGGTTGTTCATCAACCATACGATAAGAAGAAGAATGATTGTTCTCTATGCGTTCCTAAACCATAGATCAGATTGTGATCAATCTTTCGTAATGTCTTCTGAGGGGTTCTGTCACCCAAGCGGGGTTATAGCCCAATGATTTTTGCCTTTTTCATCATCGGTACCTTTATTGTGACAGACAGACAGTAAACTCCTACGTACTGTATATTTATCGAAACGCAGTATTTGCAATTTTTTATTTAAAACTAAATATTTCTTAACCGACTTAAAAATGTCGAAGATTGTGTGTATTGTATCCGGGATATTTTTATACGCAAATGAATAACAATTAAATCAGTTTATATAAATTAATATATAAGTAAGTACATAAAACCGTGACCACGTTGATCTGAGAATCCTTACGACTGCCAGCATTGAAGCGGCTTCTATGCAAGTACTCCTAGACGAGTGGCAAACTGCTTGACGAATAGAAATCGAATAGAATGAAAAATATATGGGTTTGACATATGACATCGATAACATAGTCGAAACATTATGTCATCCCCATACATTTATCGTTCTATTCGATTTATGTTCGTCAAGCGTTTTGCCACTTGTCTAGAGGGGTAGAATAGGTATGGTTGCATTGAGCAGTCATTCATTACCTGAATTCCCAGAAATTCCCCTAATATACAAGTGGTAAAGAGGCCCTTGCGTGTGGGACAGTTATAGGCTGTTATTATTATTTCCTTTATTTAAAACATTTTTCTTATCAAATACATTTTTAAATATCTATATAAAAATACAATATTTAAAAATATAAAAAATAGAGGCCAACCAGCAGCGGAAACAGGGTCCAAGCTCAAGCGCAAGGTCCGGTGGTTAGGGCTCCAGAGTGAGGAACCTCCTCACAATTATTATTATTATAACATTTAAAAGTTAGCTATCTTTTCGTGTCCTTCTTAAGGTATAATTGATATTGATTAAGTGTACAACACAGCGGTAATCTGGCGTCACTCCTGTAAATGTTGTCTTTGTCTGTAATTGGCATATATATTAGAATATTACCTTGTAAATGTATTGTATCTACGTGTATATATGTGCTGTGGGCAACCCTAAATAAAAAAATCAAATACAAGCTGAATAATATTCAATTTGGTATTCAACAAGAATCATTATTTGGTGATAAGGATACTGTTATAGAATTGTACACAAGTAGTACTAATATGATTATTGTCCATTTTATGACTTTCAAAATTAATATTATTTTTCTAACCTAATATGATTCTAATAATATAAATTCTTTAAACAACTTCATCCCACACTAGGAATTCCTCCTGTATCGTAGTTGCATTTCACAACCATGAAATATCACATACACAAACACCCAGACTCGGGACAAACATCTGCGGATCGCACTAATTTTCGTCCTTGGATGCTACTTTATTTAAAAAGAGTTACATGCCTAATAACTAACGCTATTTCGAATGCGTATAACGGATCAATTCATAATTAATTAGGAGCAAAATACATTGTATTACATAAGATATCGTGCGTATCATCACGCTATCTTATCAAGTGATAAGCAGTTACATTATCGTCGTACGCTACCTATAACCGATCGCAAATACAGGGTTACTGGTAGCTTGTCTTTTTTTTTTCATTTTATTTAGAGGCCAAATCCTTTAATTAGCTTACGTGACATTCTCAGTGTATCCTTATCTTAAATCTTACAATAGGGTATTTTACACCAAGTAAGAAAAGCTATAAAAATGCATGTTTATGATAGATTTCGTAAAAATTAAAAGAGAAACGTCGGTATTTATTCATAAAAATTAAAAATGCAATTTAAGTTTTATAATTCAATTTTAAATATCGACTTTTTATCCTGTTTTTCAAATGTCTAAAACGCCAATCGCCATGATTCCGACGTGACGTCACTTCTTTACTAATAACCCGTCAAGGTGTATTAGTTCTGTCATATTGTTTACTAACCGACTGACGTCACGAGCCGAAAAGCATAGCGGTTACGGTTTCCGCGCGAAAATTCAAAATCATAAATGAAATTATCTAAATTGATAAAGGAAATTTGAAAAATTATGTACACGAGCGGAACTTGAACCCGCGACCGTCGCCATACCGTGGCGCTGCTCTAACAAACTGAGCCACCCGCTCGTGTCCATCATTTTTCAAATTTGGTTTAGCAATTTAGATTCAAGCTTAGCATGGGCAACATGCTAAAATAACACCTAATGTCATGAAAATAAGATTTTAAAGCATTCCTCGGTTTTATAAATTTAAAATGAAAATTCTACTGGTTCCCAAGACCCAACTCAAAGCTTGCCATTGGAAACTCACCTTAGTGTGTAAGAAGCTAAGACTCTTATTGACGTTCTCTATCTTGTGGACCCTCATGCGGCCGCTGTTGGGGCGCGGCAGTCGCTCCCCGCTGATGATCTCCAGCAGCTTCAGAAGCCTGCGACCGTCTGCGAGGTCCACGAAGAGGTCGTCGACCTCCATACGAGCCTGAAAGGAGAATTACGTAAGAAATGAAGAACGATTACAACATAATTATTGAGACACTCGTAGCTACGTGGCTACCGCGCAGATCAGTCGATCTGTGGAGTTAAGCCGTGCTCGCCACGTTCAGTCTTGTAATGGGTGACCTTTTACACATGTCGAGACCCCACCGTGGTTCGGAAGGCACGTTAAGCTGTTGATCCTGCGCCTGATCTCCCTCCGGTCGTGTCTTACCGTCCTGGAGTGTGAGATTGAGGGAATAGGGAGTGCACCTGTGTTTGATCTTTCTCCGATTTGTCGATCTGCCGTCCCATCGGACTATGAGAGAGAGGGAGTGCACCTGTGTTTGCGCGCATACTAGTCTACTCTAATATCTTCGTAGTTGGCTAAACTCTATTGAGATTTGAGGAGATTTGGGCAAGACATTTTAATTATTTTGTGCATGCATGAATTCTTTCGATTCCCGAGTCGGGTACATTGTATTGGGTTTTAGTTCTTGAGGAAACCGGCACACCAGAGAGATTTTTCAACGGTGTGTAAAGCCATGTCAGAGGTCTACAGGCGGTTTAAACTCTGACACCAGGTTGTTTATCAACCATACGATAAGAAGCATTATATATATATTTTGTAGTAATAACAATTAAATAAAGAAGAGAATTCTCAGTAACATTATAAACAGCGGAATGATGTCATCACATCGAGGTTGCCGTGTCGGAGGTTATACGATAGTTTATTGTTTTCATCAGATATCTTGATTGGCGCCAACTTTATTGAATCATCTCATTGAAGAAACGATTGGCCAAGTGTGAGGTTGATAACTATTATAAACTTGCTCTGCCCCGTGGTGTCACCCGCAACAATTTCGGGATAAAAAGTAGCCTGTGTTAATCCACGGTGTCAGCTACATTCATACCATTTTTTTTCAAAATTGGTCCAGCCGTTTGAGCCGGAAGAGGTAACTAACATATGAACACACAAACATACACACTCACAAACTTTACTCTTTTTTTTTTCATATGATTGGGTTTACTTTCCGATTGGTCCCCTAGAAATTTTGGCTACTAAAGTAGTACCTATCTGCCAGTGAGAGTACCTTCAAAATCGATTCACCCGTTACGGAGATTTTTTTATTTTCTTCTAAAAAAACGTCGCCCCCCACGCTAGTTATTCCTCCTGTATCGTGGGTGCGTTTCACAAACATGAAATATCACATACACAAACACCCAGACTCGGGACAAACATCTGCGGATCGCAATTTTTTTTGTCCCGGTTGAAATCGAACCCGCAACCCTTAGCGCAGTCATCCAATCGCTTAGCCACTGCGCCAATTGGGTCGTCAAGAATATTAAAATAACTTGCGTTTGCGTTAATTCCGGTGTTGTAATTAATTTTAGTAGCATCATGCAATTCATCGTGGTGGCCTTGTGGTTGACATACCGGATTTCTATGCACGAGGTTGCAGGTTCAAACCCAGGCAAGTATCAATGTGACTGTTTCAATGTCATAAATACTTTCTTAGATATTCTAAGACACCACTGACTAACGGTGACGGAAAAACATCGTAAGGAAACCTGGATTTAATTATCTGAAATCGCCAACCCGCAGTGAGCTAGCGTGGTGATCAGTGCTCAATCCTTCTCTATACGAGAAGAGGCCTTTGTAGCAGTGGGACAGTTATAGGCTGTTATTATTATTATCGTCATGCAACTCTATAGTTTAAAAGTTAGGAGACAAAAGGCAGTTTAAATACTGTTTATCAGTAAAATGGGACTTCACCTCCATACAGAGTTGCACACACACAACATAATGCATGACACTACAATCTATTTTAATGCATGACTGTGTCATTAATAAGTGATTGCAATATTTGTTCTACATAGTCTGTGTTATTCATAATTTTAAACTAAATGACAAATCTGTCATTTGGAAATATGCATGTATTTTTTAATTTTTTCATACGATACCTTACGTCGTTATAAAATTATAAAATAACGAAAATTTAGGGAGAAAAACGTGTTATAAACATCAGCCTAATACGGCCACTTTAAAAGCCCGCCATTTTGGCGCACTTGGCGTGACGTAAAATTCCCAGTGTCAAACAACTATTAAATACTAGCTGTCAAATTATTGTGCTCTGTAATTTATCAATGTTCTGTATTTTACAACTATTATATCACAAGAAATAACATAAAACCTACATATATGTACCGTATTAAAGTACATAAGTGTAAAATGCACATTCGATAATTAGGACTTTGACGTCACATTACATCTGACAGTTAGCATTACGTTACGTTTGAAATTCCCGCTCATTTGTGGCACTTTTTAATAATTTATTATTTTCTTAATCAAAATGAAATTTTATAAAATAATATTGATGAAGGCATAATTCTTAAGAAAAAGAGATAATTAATAAAAATATTTGGGTCAGTCAAAAATATTCCCAGGCAACTACACCGTTTCAGAGCAGTTAGTGTTGCCACACTTTCTTGATTTTGTTTTGTTCGGTATTATGAACCTGTCACATTTTCCGTTATTTAAGAATTAAACCATCTCTTTTACCTTCTGCAGAAACGAGTTGATCCATTTCGTGAAGGTTTTCTTCTGTATGTGCAGGCGCTCCTCCTGCAGCGCCTTGATCCGGCCCTGCTCGAACTTCAGGGCGTCCTCCCGCTGTGTCATGTTTGTTCTCTGTTGCACGGCCGTGGCGTAGCCCCCGGGCTCATACTGCGGCCCTGGAGACAAGAGTTTAGGTCAAATTGGGTCTTAAGCGGGGGGAGTATAGGTCTGTACTGTTTAGCCTTGGAAATAAGATATATACTATACCACCATTATTCATAAAAACTGGCCAATTGTGAGTCGGACTCGGGCACGAAGGGTTCCGTACCATTATCTACAAAAACTTAAGTACAACACTATAAAAAATAACGAGTATACCATTTTCACATCCTTTTAAATATAACAATGGCAACGTTTCATTCCCCACAGATACTCACCATATTTTCTAGCAGGCTGGTAGTCCTGGTACGAGTAAACGCTCACGTTACTCAGTTGCCGCTGCATTTTTGTGATGCGGCAACACTTAGCACTAAGTTCTCATTAGGTTGGCAATACTGTTCGCCACAGATTATTTACCAGTTTGTTTTGTTTTCGCGCCTAAAATAGATAAGGTTATGAATATTTTTGGCCTTAAACGTTACATTTATAATTGGTTTTGCATTAAATAGGTATAATAGAATAATAATATATATCAATAATGTAGTCGATCCTTATGTGAACGTTTTAAAAACATATTCGCTTTGCCCGCGAAGAAGAATTAGAAAATTTCAACGCGTGTTTTCCGGGTAAAAAGTAGCCCATATCCTTTCTAGGGATCAAGCTTACTACGCACCAAATTTCATCAAATACTGTTCAGTGGTTTAGCCGTAAAAGCGTAACAGATAAACTAATTTTCGCATTTATTATATTAGCACCCTTAACCGACGAGCGTGTATGAGGAATGTGATGCAAGTGAATGAGGCGAAAAAAGTATGTCAGGAAAAGAGGTCTCTGCCTACCCCTCTGGTAAATAGCCATGAATATATTTATGTTGTAACTAAATAACACATGGACCATCGATATCGTCAGAGTTGCGGGCAACCGGTGGATGCAAACGGCAAGTTGTCGTTCATTATGGCGCTTAAGGGGGAGGCCTTTGTCCAGCAGTGGACGTCTTCCGACTGGTGATGATGATGATGAAAGAACACATAAAAAAAAATTGTTGTTATATCCGTTATCATTTTTCAATGTCATAAATACATTCTTAGGTATTCTAAGACCGTGAGGAAACCTGGATATAATTATCTGAAATCGCTCACAGTGAGCTAGCGTGGTAATCAATGCTCAATCCTTTTCTATACGAGAAGAGGCCTTTGTAGCAGTGGGACCGTTATAGGCTGTTATTATTTATATATATTTGGATATGAAGTTTAATATTCAGTTTAAAGTTGATGTTTAACTTAACTAACACAATTGCGGCTAACCGCAAAGCGTTTACACACGTGTGATATTCACGACGCGTTGAATTAACCGCAAAACGAAACTGCATTTAAGTATACTGTTTCTGTACAATATGGTTTAAGTTTCGTAAATGTTATCCATATTATCACTATCACTACATAGTATAAAACAAAGTCGCTTTCTCTGTCCCTATATCCCTATGTATGCTTAAATCTTTAAAACTACGCAACAGATTTTGATGCGGTTTTTTTTTAATAGGTAGAGTAATTGTAGAGGAAGGTTTATATGTATAATAACATCCATTAAATAGTGGAGAAATACTTATAATATATATTTTATACCCGTGCGAAGCCGGAGCGGGTCGCTAGTTTACTATATAAGGTGGTGGTAAGAGGCGACTGCTGCGCATAAGGCCCTGGGCCTACGATTTCCGGGTCGGACAAAGTGTTACTGAGTTTTCCATTAGGTAATTCTCAGTAGCAGCACGGAGTCTGGATTTGTGTACGGTTGATGGCCAGCTCGCCCCCTATTACATTGGGACCTATAACGTAACTGGCGGAATGTGGGTGTACTATACACCTCTGCCTACCACGGAATACAGGCGTGATTTTAGGTATATGATTGGCTATAACAACGTGAGTGTTATCTATAATATTGTTTAGCTGTATATTAAGGTATGCCCTACAAGATTTAAATTAATTTTTTTAATTCAGACCATGGGAGTAAGAGCTTAGTTTATGTTAGTAAACTCAATAACAAGAAGCACTAATAGCCGAGTGGTATGACCGTTGGATTGCCAAGTCAAAGGTCGCAAGTTCAAACCCCGGCACGCACCAATGACTTTTCGAATTCATGTGCGTACTATAAATTAGTTATCAGTTGCTAAAAACGGTGAAGGAAAACATCGTGAGGAAACCAGCACACCTGAGAGATTTTTCAACGGTGTGTAAAGCCATGTCAGAGGCCTACAGGCGGTTTAAACTCTGACACCAGGTTGTTCAACAACCATACGATAAGAAGAAGAAGAAGAACTCAATAACAACATAGTATATTAATTGACTACATGGAAATGTACGCGCATGTCTGCCAGCCCTGATAAATGGTCCATCAATCAATCTTACCTTACAACAATGATAAATGTATGGGGATGACATAATGTTTCGACTATGTTATCGATGACATATGACAATCCGATATATGTTTCATTCTATTCGATTTCTATTTGTCAAACGTTTTGCCACTTGTCTAGCCGCCCTTCCGTTAGTATACTATATACATTCACACTTGATTTATTAATAGTAAAAATAATGTCCTCCAGACCGAATTTCGGTCACGGCGGCCTGTCTCAGCTGAGACTAGCCATCTGCGCAGGAGATATTATAGTGCACAAGTATGCGCGCAGACACAGGTGCACTCCCTATTCCCTCACTCTCATAATCCGATGGGACGGAAGACCGACACGATCAGAGAGAGATCAGGCGCAGGACCAACAGCTTTACGTGCCTTCCGAAGCACGGTGGGGTCTCGACATGTGAAAACGGTCACCCATCACAAGACTGACCGCGGCGAGCACGGCTTAAACTCGCGGATCGACTGATCTGCCGGGTAGCCGGATAGCTACGAGCCCCACATTGATTTATTATACATGTTATAGATATATACATATATGTACATATATGAATTGATGATGGTATATTTATGTAAGGGATCCACAACTGAGATAAGCCGAGGGAGGTTCCGGAGTTGGTCTTTTTAGAGGGCCCGGGACCTCCCTTGTTCGTGCAGATGGTGAAGATAATATTGTTATAATATAGCATACTATAATCGTTGTAGAAGAGGGGGGTAGTCCACCAGTGTAGCTAAAATACTGTTAGGGCATCGATGCACACCGATTGCGTATGATGGCATGAAAGTCATCCACTTGCAATTCCGCAAACATGCCCGATGCACTGTAAAACCGAGGCAGCCCCAGCAATATCCCCCAGTTTCGAACTCAAACGGAGCCCTTATTCATGAGCTGGCGACACGGCGGAGTCGGGACTCGAACCCACATATTTTAAGAAAAAACGTCACCCTTCACTAATAATTCCTCCTGTATCGTGGGAGCGTTTCACAAACATGAAATATCACATACACAAACACCCAGACTCGGGATAAACATCTGCGGATCACACAATTGTTGGTCCCGTGCTGGAATCGACCCCGCAACCCTTACCGCAGTCGTCCATCCGCTAAGCCCGAAGTAAACAGCCCCACTAGATAAGTGACAAAACGCTTGACGAATAGAATGATGAATGTATGGGGATGACATAATGTTTCGACTATGTTATCGATGACATATGTCAAACCCATATATTTTTCATTCTATTCGTCAAGCGTTTTGCCACTTGTCAAGGGGACTGTTCTTCATCGTTTAATAATGTAACGTAAAGCTAAAATACTGTATTTTACTGGTAAACAGCTAGCCAGTGACTCTGGGATAATAACATAGATGTCGCGTCAGTCGACGCACCGATGATAGCTACGTTAATTGAAGTAAGCATTCACTTCCGGTTATTGACGCTAATGTGTAGGGTTGTCGAAAATATAATTTAAATTAAACTTCATTAAAAGAAAAATAAAAAAATTTTTATCACACTTCACCCTAATATTATGAATGCGAAAGTCAGAGAGTGTGTTTGTGTATTTTTTACCTCTACACGCTCAAACGGCTCGACCGATTTTGATAAAATTTGGCATGGAGGTAGCTGATACCTTGGATTAACACATAGGCTATTTTTATCTCGAAAAACGGAGCGGGTAACACTGCCGGGCGCAGCTAGTACGCAATATATTCCGGTTTTACTCAGTTAGCGGTCTTAATCATCATCATCATAACATCACGCCTGTATTCCCCGAAGGGGTAGGCAGAGGTGAACATATAGTACACCCACATTTCGCCAGTTATGTTGTAAGTCCCAATGTAATAGGGGGCGAGCTTACCATCAACCGGGCACAAATCCAGACTCCGTGGTGCTACTGAGATTTACCTAATGGAAAACTCAGTAACACTTTGCCCGACCCGGGATTTGAACCCAGGACCTCATGCTTAGCAGTCGCGCTTAGCGACCACTAGACCAACGAGGCATTCATCATCATCATCAGCCGATAGATGTCCACTGTTGAACAAAGGCCTTCCCCTTTTGGAAGGGGGGGGGGGAATCCCCAGGCGTGGCAAGCTGCTTGGGAATCGCAGTGTAGGTGGTCAAGTTACAGAAGACGCTGCTGCCCATATTCTGGGTTTTCCCTTAGTCGCCTCTTACGACACCCACGGGAGGAGAGGGGGTGGTCAATTCTACGCCGGATACCACACGCCGCGGTCTTATTACGGTGAGCAAATCAAATGTATAGAAAATAATATGGGTACAAGTTTAATCGCGGCAAACACTGCTTATTCTCCCATAATTATTATTATTAATCTGTGCCGTAGCTATAGCATCTTACTATACATAATTAAAACGATGTGTATGGCAACCCTGGCAGCCCTGTATGCGCATACGCATGACCATGAACTAAAGTAACGGAGCGGGTCGCGTGCCATTGACCACCACGCTTATATGCAAATCATGGTGAGCAGAAATATGCGTATTAGAGAAAAGTTAAAAAAAGTCTTAAACAATGTTAACACTATTGGTGCAGTAGCTAAATGTATAGCTTTCTGAACTATACTTCAAAGGTTCGATGCCTGATCGTGACATTTTTTATACCCGTGGGTCACGCAGATATATGTAAAAAAAATCGACTAGATGGTCTAGTGGTCGTAAATGCGTGAGATCCTGGGTTCAATTCCCGGGTCGGGCAGTGTTACTAGGTTTTTCATTAAGTAATTCTCAGTAGCAGCAGGGAGTCTGGATTTGTGCCCGGTTGATGGCCAGCTCGCCCCCTATTACATTGGGGCCTATTACATAACTGACACACACATGTTTGTGAAACGCACCCACGATACAGGAGATATTCTTAGTGTGGGGCGACGTTTTTTTTTTAAATATATAAAAAAAAACGTTTTTTTTTTTAATTACTTTTTCTTTTCTTCTTGTTGTACTTCTTTTCACTTTTATTATCCTCGTTATCAAATCTCTCAATAACTCAAAGGTTTGCTGTTAGAAAACTCAATTTTGAGTTAAGCTCGCCTCTGTACATCTAATTTCATGTGTATTTTATATTAAAATTTATGTTGTGTACGTACAAAAAATTAAGGGATTAAATTGTACGGAACCCACAAACAGAAAACCTCTCACACTTGACCGCCTATTACATAAGTTACCGTAAGATCATCAAATTAGTTGTTTTTTAATTTCAATATTGCACGCATGCGCGTTACGGTTCGCTGTCTGTTCGCTGTGGTCAGTGAACTACGATACGGCTGGACTGGTACATATAAATACGTTCATTTTTACTTGTATCTTATTGTAGGTATTATGTGTTTAACAATCTTATTATACAGCACTGATAGCCGAGTGGTATGACCCTTGGACTGCCAAGTCAAAGGTCGCAAGTCAAAACCCCGGCACGCACCAATGTCTTTTCGTATTCATGTGCGTACTATAAATCTATTATCGTTACGTGGCTACCGCGCAGGTCAGTCGATCTGCGAATTTAGCAGTGCTAGCCGCGGTCAGTCGTGTGATGGGTGACCGTTTTCACGTGTCGAGACCCCTCCGTGCTTCGGAAGGCACGTTAAGCCGTCGTGCTCAGATCTATGTTGCTTCTGAGAATTATCGAACTGAAAAACCCAGTCGCACTGCGCGACCCGGGATACGAACTCAGGAAGTTACGCTCAGAGTCGCCCTTAGCGACCACTAGACCAATGCTTATAATAATCACACTAATATTATAAATACGGAAGTTTGTGCGTGTGTGTGTATGTGACCTCTTCACGCTCAAACGGCTGGACCGATTTTGCTAGAATTTGGCCAGTAAGTAGCTGATACCCTGGATTGACACATAGCTACTTTTTATACCGAAAAAATGCAGCTTGTAATATTATAATTGCATAGAGTATCGTGTTCGCTTTTATTGCGTTTGATATCGGAGTTCAATGCTCTCGTTGTCAATTGCAAGCATAAATAATGTAGAATGGACTAACCGTTAAAGATATGCAGTTTTTACTGTTTAACATGAACGCGACGATAAAATATGGTTGACAGCTGACACATTGACAGTTAGGTATGTCTGAAAGCTGTGTTTAAGTTAAAAATTTGCAACCAGACATCCGGAATAAACCGTGGTTCAGCAAGTTTCCATCTGTTCCAAAAAAAATTGTCACAATTTTATGTAGACTGCGATTGGGGCACTGTTGCAGCCCGGTCTTTTTAAACAAAATCAATGTCAGAGACAACTCTCTCTGTGATTGTGGTCTTGACTATGGATCCCTTGATCATATATTTTTCGCCTGTCCATTAAATTGCAAGTCGTTTGACTTGTATTTTAAACTTACGCAAAAATTCCTCTACCTTATTAACTATCGTTCCCTTTTATGTAACTTCTGTCTAAATTAAAACTCCCTCTAAATTTATCAGACAAAATAATATTAAATTGTAGCGCTTTAGGTTTTAATAACGATTAAATAAAAATAGACCCACAAAAATGTCTAACTGCAAACGTTGCAGTCTTAACTCGAATCTGGCAGAATAGTTGAAAGAAAAAAAGAAGTTAATAATTGCTTTTTAAAACAATTAATATGAACTAAATAATGTTTAGTTTTAGATAACGTTTGGGCAAAAGAAATCAGATTAAAAAATCAGCTAAATTAAAACCATAATGGAAATTGTTTACAAAGATTGGCCTGTTGGTCTAGTGGTTAGTGACCCTGACTGCTAAACCGGAGGTCGTGGGTGATTCCCACCTAGGACAAATCTTCGTGTAATGAGCATAATCATTTGTTCTGTGTCTGGGTGTAATTTACCTATATTATGTATGTATTTAGTAATATATAAGTATGTTTATCAGTTGTCTGGTTGCCATAATACAGGCTCTGCCTAGTTTGGGATCAGATGACCGTGTGTGAGTTGTCCCAAGATAATATAAAATTATTATAAGGAGAAAAAAAAATAGAAACATATTTGAATAACAACTAAAGTGTTGCCATAATATACATACATACATAACATCACGCCTGTATTCCCCGAAGGGTTAGGCAGAGGTGTTGAGTGCACCAGCATTTCGCCAGGCTCCGATGTTATAGGGCCTATTGCCATCAACCGGGCACAAGGCCCAGCTGCTACTGAGAATGACCTAATGGAAATAGCCAATAACACTGCCCGACCGGGATTCAAACCCAGGACCTCATGCTCAGCTGCCGCGCGTAGCGACCACTTGTCATAGTCATAATGTTTTTATTTCATATAGGCTACAAAAGAGCACTTACAAAACGTCAAAACTAGTTGCTCGGTTCCAAAAAGTCGTTTCTATGGAGAAGAACCGGCAAGAAACTCCATAGTTACTCTTTTAACACACTTCACTTGATCAACGAGGCAGTACAAAATTATAGCACTTTCAAATGCTTCACCATTTTCGCATTTACCAACAACATACATCGTATTTATCTTTTGTACGTAAATAAAGATAACAAATATAGGTGGCCGCGCCTTGAGACGATATCTTTTGTAAATATAACACACTTAACCAATAATTTCCACCTAGTAATGTAGTTGAACGATACTTTAATGTATTATCCGCAATGTGAGTGAGCATTATACCTCTGCCGACACTTCGCGACGAACAGGCGTGGTGATAAATCACACTATCACTACATAGTATAAAACAAAGTCGCTTTCTATGTCCCTATATCCCTATGTATGCTTAAATCTTTAAAACTACGCAACGGATTTCGATGCGGTATTTTTTAATAGATAGAGTGATTGAAGAGGAAGCTTTATATGTATGATAACATCCATTAAATAGTGGAGAAATACTTATAATATATATTATATACCCGTGCGAAGCCGGAGCGGGCCGCTAGTAAATTATAAAGGCGAAAGTTTGCGAGTGTGTTTGTATGTTTGTTACCTCTTCATGATCAAACGGCAGGACCGATTATGCTAAAATTTGGTATGGAAGTACCTGACATCCTGGATTAACACATAGGCTACTTTTTATCCCGAAAAAATGCAGCGGGGATTACCGCGGGGCGCTGCTAGTAGCTACTATAAGAACGTCAGCTGTAATGTATATTAATTAATACTTTTAGAGAAAACTTCTCTATCTTCTTCTTATCGTATGGTTGATGAACAACCTGGTGTCAGAGTTTAAACCGCCTGTAGGCCTCTGACATGGCTTTACACACTGTTGAACAGTCTCTCAGGTGTGCCGGTTTCCTCACGATGTTTTCCTTCACCGTTTTAGCAACTGATAATTAATTTATAGTACGCACATGAATTCGAAAAGACTTTGGTGCGTGCCGGGGTTTGAACTTGCGTCCTTTGACTTGGCAGTCCAACGGTCATACCACTCGGCTATCAGTGCTAACTTCTCTGAACCTCTGTGATGTATCTATATATTAATACATGAAGAAAACAATTTTGGATCCCTAATTACGAAAATTACGCGAATGCAGTGGATCATCGTGAGGAAACCGGCACCCCTTGAGATTTTTCAACGGTGTGTAAAGCCATGTCAGAGGCCTACAGGCGGTTTAAACTCTGACACCAGGTTGTTCATCAACCATACGATAAGAAGAACTAAGCTTAGTCAATAACTGTCAAACACACACCATAGTGCAACTGGTTTGACGTTTTGTAAGTGCTCTTTTGTAGCTTATATGAAATAAAATATTATGATTATGACTATTATGACTATGACTATAGACAATCGCATTACTTTCTCCTTGGCTTGCATGCGGACGGCGCAGCACTTTTACAATTCAAATAGAGATAATCTCGACTTTCCACCACTGGCTGCATGCGTGGCGCCTGTCTCACATGACTTAGTGCTTCGCATGCCTGTATTCTGTCATCGTCAGTTGTGTCTGCCTAGCGAAGTTAATAGGCATATGATTCAAATATGAGCCAAATATATTTTAAATAATCTCTTTTGCTCAAGAATTATGTTTAAATCAATATTTTTTTATATAATTTACTGGGAATTTCAAAGTAGTTAAAACGTAACGCTAACTGTCAGATGTATTATGACAAATGTGTTGTAATTATTGTAAAATACAAAACATTGATAAATTACAGAGCACGATAATTTTACAGCTATTTACTAGTTGTTTGATACTGGGACTTTTACGTCACGCTAAGCGCCAAAATGGCGGGCGTTTAAAGTGGCCGGCCGTATTAGGATGTTATTTACACGACTGCCCAAAAAAAGGAGTGTAATGTTTTCAGGGTTCATGTATATATGTATGTGAGTTTCTTTATTCCACCATAACTTCTGAATGCCTGAACGGATTTTGATATTTGGAGTGTCGTTAGAATTCTTACATTTTCGCGAGTCGGGGGACCGTTCTGTGGAACACTGTTTTGTCCGAGAGGTACCCAGACTGCGATGGAACTTGTTTTTCACTTTTTAGTTCGTTTTTTGTCATGGCAGTCGTGTTTTTTTACTTTTTTTATTATATTCTTTTATTATAACATTTTTTTCTCTCTAAATTTTCGTTATATGGCGGTGATTGTTTTTACAATTATATAACGATGTATGGTAAATAAGAAAAAATAAAAAAATACATGCATCCTCCCTAATTTGTTTCAGGTTTAAAGAAATAATACATTTGATGATAGATGCGTTATAGGACAATGACACAGAGAGGTATAGTTCCCGTCACGTTAGACGTAAGCTGAGCGACTGTCAGCGACTGTTAGCACTCGGATATAGTCGCTTCTGGTCCTAGGCTATTGTGGTTTATAATTAAGTGTAATTGTTTTATTGTAGAATCATTAGGAACTTTACTAGTTACGTAACACTTTGGAATAGACTGGAATATAAAAAATTTAGTTAACGGTCAGCGTTCTTTTTACGTGACAGGAATTAGAGTTTAAACATACTGTATATTGGTATATACAGAGTGTTTGACGCATGAACCGACAGACATTTTTTGGGGATTAGCGGGGTAGTTGTTGGTAACTAAATAAATAATCCGCGCCGTGTGGTATCCGGCCTAGAATTGACCACCCCCTTTCCTCCCGTGGGTGTCATAAGAGGCGACTAAGGGGAAATTTGGAAGATGGGCAGCAGCGTCTTCTGTAACTTGACCACCAACACTGCGATCCCCAAGCCGCTTGCCAAGCGTGGGGATTATGGCAACCCACCCTTCTACAAGGGGGAGGCCTTTGTTCAGCAGTGGACGTCTTCCGCCTGATGATGATGATGAAATAAATAAAAGAATGTCGAGGTTTGATTGATGATTTAGAAGTTCCGCAAAAGTCGACAGAACCAAATAACCAATTCACATGTTTTGTCTCCTTTACTCTAGTCTAACGACCAATTTAAATATGTTGTCTCTTTCACTCTAACCAGAAAGCAACTCCAATACTAGTACGTAATACATATTAACAAAAAAGCAAATTATCTCACACTGAACGCATCCGTAATATGAATTGCAAATGATCCCGCCTAACCGGCGCGGGCGCTGCGAGTCGATCGATTTCGATAAATGTCAAACTTAAGACAGGCATTATAATTACGCGCACAACACAAAACATACTATTAAAAAAACAAATGACTGAGCAAAAAATTGAGGCCATTATTGCGAAGGTTTTTTTTATTTTAAACTAGCTGCGCCCCGCGGTGTTACCTGCTACATCTTTTCGGGATAAAAAGTAGCCAATGTGTTAATCCTGGGTGTCAGCTACGTCCATACCAAATTTTTGTTAAATCGGTCCAGCCGTTAGAGCGTGAAGAGGTAACAAACATACAAACACACACGCTCACAAACTTTCGTCTTTATAATACTAGTGAGACGAGATTATCATCATCTATCTAAATTTGTCCCTGCTATGTTGTGGTCGGCTCCCAGTCTAAGATGCAGCTGGACCCCAGTATTCTATAGAGCGTCTGTCTATCTGACCTCCACAATACAGTTACTGGTAACACGATACTTAGTGAGACTGGTCGTCAGACTTTTAGACTTTCGACGACTGTCAAAGATCTACTAAAGACAGCTCTGATAGCCGAGTGGTATGACCGTTGGACTGCCAAGTCAAAGGTCGCAAATTCAAAACCCCGGCGCGCTAATGTCTTTTCAAATTCATGTGCGTACTATAAATTAGTTATCAGTTGCTAAAAACGGTGAAGGAAATCATCGTGAGGAAATCGGCTCACGTGAGAGATTTTTCAAAGGTGTGTAAAGCCATGTCAGAGGCCTACAGGCGGTTTAAACTCTGACACCAGGTTGTTCATCAACCATACCAGAAGAAGACTCTTCCAGTGACCGTCTTCGGGATACCTTGCATAACTTTGATCGTAAATGAGGTTGTTGCTTAGCCACGAACCCTCATTTGTATTCTAAATATGGCACGTGTTTTCTGCGACACGTGCACTCCGCATGTGTTAATCTAATCTAAGTATAGATTTCTTTTGAAAAGAACGACTGACAATGTTCTTATTTAAATATATTTTAACATCACGCCTGTATTCCCCGAAGGGGTAGGCAGAGGTGTATAGTACACCCACATTTCGCCAGTTATGTTATAGGTCCCAATGTAATATTGGGCAAGCTGGCCATCAACCGAGCACAAATCCAGACTCCGCGCTGCTACTAAGAATTACATAATGGAAAACCCCAATAACACTTGCTCGACCTGGGATTCGGAAATCGGGAAAGGGAAAACCTCTGCGAACATACTTGGACCAGATCGGAGATGTTCTACAAAAGGGTCAAGTGAGGAGTACCCTTAACCGACGAGCATGTATGAGGAATGTGATGCGAGTGAATGAGGCGAAAGAAGTATGTCAGGATCGTAGCAAATGGAAATCTGTGGTCTCTGCCTACCCCTCGTGGAAATAGGTGTGACTTTATGTATGTATGATGCACAAATCTCCTTAACCGATGTACGTAATAGTAAATACACAATAGCTCTCATAGTGCGACCTTTGTATTGTGACGTCATCGTTATACTATAGCATTGACGGCCGACGGGTATGACTAAAGATCAGCGCCTAAATTGAGTCATGTATTTTTTCTCTGAATCTAGTAATAGGTACTTACTTTATTACTACGACATTAAACTAATATTAAAAAGGCGATTTGTGAGTGTGTTTGTATGTTTGTTACCTCTTCACGCTCAAATAGCTGGACCGATTTTGATAATTTTAGTATGGAGGGAGCTGACTCCCTGAATTAAGATATTGGCTACTTTTTATTCAGAAAATATCTTTTCTTTTGACAACCTCCCTTTTGGAGTCGGTTAAAATGATTTTTATTTATTTTTTTAACTTCGCCCCACACTAGGAATTTCTCCTGTATCTTGGGTGCGTTTCTCAAACATGAAATATCACATACACAAACACCCAGACTCAGGATAAACATCTGCGGATCACACATTTTTTTGTCCCGTGCGGGAATCGGACCGTGACCCTTAGCGCCGCAGTCCAATCGCTTAGCCACTGCGCCAATAAGGTCGTCGTGTTTCCCTTGGTCACGCCATAACTTGTGAACGGCTGGACCGATTCGGCTAATTTTGCGTTTGAAATATTCGTAGAAGTCCAGGGAAGGTCTAAATCATAAGAAGGCGGTACGAAATACAGTCAGCAAGTAATTACTACAATGCGATAACCTGTTGCCGTGTGGTATCCGGCCTAGAATTGACCACCCCCTTTCCTCCCGTGGGTGTCGTAAGAGGCGACTAAGGGAAAATCTAGAAGATGGGCAGCAGCGTCTTCTGTAACTTGACCACCAATACTAAACCAAGCACTAATAGCCGAGTGGTATGACCGTTGGACTGCCAAGTCAAAGGTCGCAAGTTCAAACCCCGGCACGCACCAATGACTTTTCGAATTCATGTGCGTACTATAAATTAGTTATCAGTTGCTAAAAACGGTGAAGGAAAACATCGTGAGGAAACCGGCACACCTGAGAGATTGTTCAACGGTGTGTAAAGCCATGTCAGAGGCCTACAGGCGGTTTAAACTCTGACACCATGTTGTTCAACAACCATACGATAAGAAGAAGACCACCAATACTGCGATCCCCAAGCCGCTTGCCAAGCGTGGGGATTATGGCAGCCCCGCTTCTAAAAGTGGGAGGCCTTTGTTCAACAGTGGACGTCTTCTGGCTGATGATGATGATAACCTGTTCTATGTCAAAGGTAATCTAAAAGATTTTTTTTAGGCAGTTACAGTGTTTTTATTTAGTTTTAGTGCTAAATATGAATTCATATGGCAAGTCTAGTCCGCTATTCCGTATAGGAACTAAATACCTATCTGCTCTTCACATTATAATAATAAATAAATAAAAAAAATAAAAACTTTTATTTAAACAACAATTGGTGTTATACAGTTTGTGATTGGAGCCTCCTTTTAAGCAAGTGATGCCTGTGTTAGGAGACTCCGCTCTTTCATAACAAAAATAAAACAGGAGAAAATTACACAGCAATAAGTTTTTTTTTTTTTTTTTTACAGATTGTTTTAAAAGGAAATAAAAATAAAATTAAGTATTTAAATAAAACAGTATTTTG
This sequence comes from Abrostola tripartita, assembly GCA_905340225.1. Taxonomy (NCBI): domain Eukaryota; kingdom Metazoa; phylum Arthropoda; class Insecta; order Lepidoptera; family Noctuidae; genus Abrostola; species Abrostola tripartita. The sequence continues at coordinate 6,455,612 of HG996513.1, read as the reverse complement.
CTAAGATTACGATTTGTGTGTGTGTGTGTGTGTGTGCGTGTGTAAGAGAGTGTGTGTGTGCGAGGGTGTGTGCGTGTGTGTGCGGTTGTGTAACATGCCTTATAGAATATGTTTTAAGAGTGCTTCCGTTTCTTCGTATGTTAATGGTTTTATCCAGTTCATCAAAGATTTTTTACATTCATAGTATTTTTTATTGTGTACGTATAACTTCTTATTTATCATATTATATAATTGAGCAGAGCGTTTTTTGAATTGTGTACAAGCAAACCACGTTCTTGTTTGGGGAATTAGTGCAATTATATCTTTTCGTCTTTTAGTAACGTTAGATCTGTTGAAGGGTATAGTCTTGTGGACTTTCAATATTGTTTGTATGATATATAATTTTCTCACAGAAAGCAAGTCACTGATTTGATATAAATTTTCTGTGCGGTATCTACGTTTTTTGAAGTACATAGTCTTTATGAGAGCTCGTTGCACGCGCTCCACCTCTAAGAACCTGGTTTTGGCTGCCCCACCCCAAACAGGTATGCAGTACGTCAAGACGGATTGCACCAACGCAGTATATATTTCATTCAGAAGATTTCTCTGTGAACTATGACGATTTGTTAAAGTTTTTGGTAAGACGTGTCGTAATGTAACAAATAACCAGTTCAGTCTCCTAACTCGGTTTGAAACCTGTTCAAGATGTGGGTACCATGATAATCTGTGATCAACAACTACCCCCAAATACTTTGCATGATTTACTTTATTTATTTTTGGACAGTTACAATTAGGATTTTTTATATTGCCACATTCATGATTTTTTATTACGAAATGTTCACTAGGTTGAGTACTATTATTTATACTAAAACAGATAAAGTTCGATTTTAAGGTGTTTAATGTAAGAAGATTACTTTTTAACCATCTAGCTATTTCAATTACACCCAATTCAGCATGATCTTGAACCTCTTGCCAGGACTTTCCGGAGAAGACTACAGCAGTATCATCGGCGTATGAGAAAATTTTTGCGTTTTTTATATTTAAGTTACAAAGCTCATTTATATAGGTCAGGAATAAAGTAGGACCTAGTACACTTCCTTGCGGTACGCCGTATGATACCTCTGCATCCTCACTGACATGTTCCCCAATCCTAACTCTCTGTCTTCTATTCGAGAGATAGTTACTTAAGAGTTTGAGAGGAGTTCCTCTTATCCCGAATTCCTTTTCTAATTTGTTCACCAGGGTTGGAACAGAGACGGTGTCAAACGCTTTTTTTAGGTCTAAGAATAATGTAACACATTTATTCCCTTTATCTAGTTTGTCAATTACTAACGTGGTCAGATCAGTTACTGCATCCTCAGTAGATATACTTTGCCTAAATCCATATTGACAGGGTGAAATTAAGTTATATTTGTTTAAATACTTTAATAATCTATTATTAATTAACTTTTCCAGCACCTTTGAAATTACTGGTAGAACAGATATGGGTCTGTAGTTATTGACATCGTCTCTGTCCCCACCCTTGTGTACTGGTGTTATGATAGATTGTTTTAGTGGATTTGGGAAAACACCATTTTTGAAGCATAGATTAGCAAGATGAGTTATGATTGGAGCAGCCTCCCTATTTATAAATTTCAAAAAACTTGTTGGTATATTATCACAACCCATAGCACTAGAATTCTTTAGAGTCATGATAATTCTATTCACTTCAGAAAGTTCAACATCAAAAAGTACAAAAGAACTGACCTGGACAGACCTATCTATATTATAAGATCCACTAAATTGAATACTATGAGCCAGAGTTTTTCCAATATTCACAAAATAGTCGTTGATATAATTATCTTTCGCCAAGGTAAAGATAAGACACGACTCAGCTTAGTACGTAAACATAAATACGTTATAAGTATGTTCTGTGTGTAACACTCTAGCATTGACGTTAATATGCATGTTAAATCTATAAAGATTCTGCTATTTTGGAATTTACAGCAAAACTATTTAAAACAGGAAATATTGTAATTTATATTTGTGTGATCCGCAGATATTTGTACAAATTTTGGTTTGTGCATGTGATATTTCATGTAAATATCACCTAGTACGGAAGATAATATAATTAATTAAACATTCCAATATCCAAAACTTTCATTCTTAGTTAAAGCGGCAAAAAAAATTTAACTGTCATTTTTGACGTGACGCCATTTTCTTTTAAATGACTTCAACAAAATAGAAACAGACGATATAGAAGCGTGTTGATATTACAAAATATACGAAATAAACCAATTTCTTCACTAAATATGGTAAAAAATATAAGTTCGTAGTTTTCACTCTCTCAAGACTTAAATAATAAAATTATTTCATAATACCAATTTGGGCTACAATATTTCCAAGTATGGCGTACAATAAGCGATTATGATTCAAGGTCGCGCCGGATTCGAATTTTAAAACTCTGAATCATACCACAATGTACGCAATTCCAGAAGGTTTACTGTGTGAAACTCGCGTTAAAAAAACCAATGACCGTTGGACTGCCAAGTCAAAGATTGCCAGTTCAAACCCCAAATTCATGTGCGTACTATAAATTAGTTATCAGTTGCTAATAACGGTGAAGGAAAACATCGTGAGGAAACCGGCACACCTGAGGTTTTTTTACGGTTTGTAAAGCCATGTCAGGGGCCTACAGGCGGTTTAAACTCTGACACCAGGTTGTTCATCAACCAAACGATAAGAAGAAGAAAACAATTGAACTAGATTTGACGTCACTGTTTATTGTTAGCACATAAATCCGGATTTTCCTTTGTTTATTATTGTCTGTGTCTCTGTGTAAATATTTTGCTTATAGTCCAGCGCCAGATCTCTCTAGCCGTATCGATTTGACGTTCTAAGTTTCTAACGGACTATCAGTGCGAAGGAATACAGAGTGCACCTGTGTTAGCGGACAATTATGCACTATAATCTGTGTTGGTTAATCTCCGTCGAAATTAGCCGCCGTTATCGAAACTGGGTCAGGAGGACATTTTTCAACAGTCCTATAAAACTCGTAAATTGAAAATACAAGAATTTTGTATATTATAATATAATTATAATTGTATACGATTGACCTTAACTGATCGCGTTTATCGCTTAGAATAGGAAGTTATTTAATAAACACTTTAAAAGTTAAACTTGACCTTCTGTGCTGAAATTCTTTTGTCGGCAAACCGCCGTCATTTTAAAGATGGCGGACTCATAGAGTAAACTAGTTTTTTTACTGCTTTTTTTTCTATTTGCATGGCGGGAACAAGATGTAGCCGAAATATTATTACCATATGTGATAATTTTTATTCATTTTGCAAACTCGAAGAGTAATTTTACGAATAGTTCCATTATACAGTTGCCTTAATAAAAACATGTAATTCTTGTAACTGTTAACTGCTACAAAGTCCTTATATACAGAAGGAACGATCACTAGTTCACTATGCTTGTGTGTTGCGTGTTGATGTCAGATTTTAAAATAATTTTCTGTGCTTAAGAAGCTATTTCTCTTTACCATTAACCTTAACCTGCTTGTCCCCAATAGGCTAAAAACTTTGATAATTTGACTTATTATTTAATTCATGAAATAATATTATAATTCTTCATTCAAAGACCTCATCATTCATAGACAAAGCCGGTTGGTGGTCGTAACTTGTAAATTGAAAACAGTCTGTATCAACAAACTTTTTTTTATAATGGCGGGAACTCGAATAACCGTAGACAAAACATTGTTATTTTTCTGTTTTCAAATTAGAGTATCGAGAAAAGTAGTGTTGTTTATTCAATAATAGTCGATTATTCCCACGATTTGTAACACAATTGATTTAAATTAGGTTACCTTAATGAACACTCGGATGCTTAATCATTGTTTTTTATAGTTTTTACTGTTAGTATCGCACGTAGCCTCGTAATTGAGTATGATAGAACTATTGTTGTGTACTAATACTTCACCATTATCTGAGTGTGTAAGTACTTATTAAGTGTTTTGTTTAAAACAATATTATCTGAGGACTTATGTTATTTGTATTGTACGGAAAATGTGGAACGAGATGTTACTTTGTAGGAGATTGTAGGAATAGTAGACATATTAATTTATAATTGTGCTTTTAAGAAAGAAACCAAGAAAAACGTTTACTTTTGTAAACGAACCGAAATAAAGCAATTTAAGTACGTGCAAATAGAATCTCTTCGTTTTTGAAGTCGGTTTATATTAGCCTTCGCTAACTTAGCCAAAGAGAATAGCTAACTTAGGAAGCAGCGCTGATTTTCTGTTGGGGCCTGAACGAAAAAGCAAAACGTCACGGACAGCTACGACCCGATCACTGCATATCCTATACAAGACCTATTGCAAGTTACAGGTGTCTGTAGGGAATCCGCATGTTTGTAAAAACGAACCTAAACAGAGCTTGATGAAAACTGTGAGACAATATCAAAAATTAAGGACGTAGGTATTTGTTATAGTTTTTAAAACTTACTAAAGCCATAGACAAAGAAAATGATCACAGATTTGAGTATATAATAGTGTGGAAACACGAAAAGCTGTAATGTGGATAACCATTTTCTTTTAAATTACCGCCATTTCCATGTAAATTACTTATTTGAAAGTAAGACCAAGCGCCGATTTTTCAATAGCCAGACAATTTTTATCATTAGAATAAATTGGACGTTTTGACAAATTTCCATACATTACTGTCAAAATGACAATTTTATCCTTCAAATATAATTTAACTGACAATTGAACGACGAAAATCGTCCTGAATCTATAGTTTATTGTTTACAGATAACTTATTTAAGACAATCTTAGAGAGTTTGTCTTAGATAATCTCAAATGGCGAAACATATCGTATGAGATGTTGGGCAAGTAATGCTGATGCATAGTTTAATGCAATCTGTAAGATGGCCGACATTCCCAGCGGATTGCATTGCTGCAAGCAGTGTTGCCAACTAATAGTTTTCACCTAGAGAGTGGGAATTTTATGTAAGTTGTGCTAAGATGTTCCATTTTTCGTATTGCTTCAGTGACAAGAGCTGGGTGTTTAAATAATAGGAGTAAATGATGATTTTGCCTTGCGTCATAGGTTACAAACGCCTCGCAAGTCATTTTTAAGCTAAGGGCCTGTTTCACCATCTACAAGTAAAGTGTTGAATAGTTACTTCTTGATTAACGCTAATCGGCAAGTAAAAGTTACGAGTATCTTCTATCGTATCTTAGTTACAGGCCAGTTTATCCCCTGATTAATGCTATTCAGATTCGTATGAGTAGTTAAGGGTGACTTTAAGCGGCGGTTAGTCTACTTGACACTTTACATGTCAAGTAGACTAACCGCCGCTTAAAGTCACCCTTCACCGATGGTGAAACAGGCCCTTAGAGTTCCTAAGTGTCAAAGTAATTACTTTTAAACATGGAATTCATAATCTAATGTAACTCGGCTGTCCAATAGCACACTACTTCCTACGATTTATAACATAGACGTCATTTTCAAAAAAACAAAAGCAGTTTTTTTTTATTTTTGCGTTTTTATTTGCAAGTTTTGCTTAGTAGGGGGCATTAACGTCATGAACAAACACTTTCAGACATTGACACCTTGAAATGTCCTTTAAAATGCCTTAAGTCATTAGTCTGAGAATTCTACTTACTTGCATCTTTGTTTAATTTAATAATAAGAAGAACATATGGAATGTTAGTACTAATTAATACTAATCGAAACGTCATACTTTATTCGGATTTAGGAGAGATGATCTCCAAAACAATCATCCGATTTCGGAAATTCTGTCACCAGCTGTCACTTACTGACCCGGCGAACTTCGCCCCGCCTTCTCACCGTATAAATGTTCCCTGGACTTCCACAAATATTTCAAAACCAAAATTAACCATATCGGTCCAGCCGTTCTCAAGTTATGGCGTGACCAAGGAAAACAGACAAACAGTGATTCATATTTATGTATATGTATAGATAGATATAGAATGGACGTTCTATAGTATATTATAGTATTAGCTGCGCGCCGCTATGTTACCTGCTATATTTTATCAGGATAAGAAACCTATATTTTAATCCATGGTGTCAGCTACCTCCGTACCAAATTTTAACAAAATTGGTCTAGCCGTTTGAGCGTGAAGAGGTAACAAACACTCACAAATATTCGTATTTATAATATTAGTGTGATGAGACAGAAGCATGATAAGACGTACATCTGGCCTCTTGGATTCTCAACCTCAACTAGCTTTGCCTATGCGCAAACGACTGCCCTCAACATATGTTTGCAAGGGTTTACATAAAAAAAATTCTTTGTCTCGTAAAGCGCCGTAAGACACCCTTATTTAAGATTTCTTTGTCAATCATGTCTGAGAACGCCGATTTAAAATAGGGGCGAGCTGTAGAAGAGATTAATTACTCCACCGTTTGGTAACCTACTTCGTTTAAAGAGGAATATACGTAGGGAATTGTAGAGGCTATCTGGACAGGCCGAGCGACTAAAGATGAAATAACTTTAGTACACTGTATTCATATTTTAACTAGCACTTACAGACTTTTTCTGTTATTAGTTATGAAACTTATACATCTAAACTTAAATAGGTACTTATTTAAATTTTAGTCTAGGTTTTATTTTAGTTCAACTTGCTACAACACAACTGGGTAAACATGTTTTTTGTTTTTTAAGAAAAACTCACTTAACGCTAAGTATTTCTCTTGTATCTTTGGTGCGTTTCACAAACATGAAATATCACACACACAAACACCTAGACTTGAACCAAACAACTGCGGATCACAAAAAAAATTGTCCCGCAAACCCTAGCGCAGCATTCCAATCGCTTAGCCACTGCGCCAATTAGGTCGACATGTGTCAAAATATTAGATATTCGTAGTTATTTAGACACAAGTCAGAGTGGTTATTCAAATAACGCGTAAACAAAAGAATATCTCGAAACATTCTTTAGATACTACTTGACCTTGAGAAAATCCGTGTCAACTTAATTATGAATAACAAAAAAAGCATAAATACGTTAAAAGGCACTATTCTAAGATTAACACTGGCAACATTTTAGCAGGTATACCAACATAACACATTGTTTTGCCGCCCAAAATAAATTGAATGTCAACATCTCATTTTACCGCGTAAATAACAGGTCAAGTATCCGACAGTAACAATTACATTGTTTATATTTAAACAGTTCATAATATAGAGATACTACTATTTATTTCGTTTGTAGCGATGTTATCACTTCTTTATTTTATCACAATTTTATTTGGTCATTGGCTGTAAGTATTTTCCTTTGCACTAAAACTTCATAACTAACCAGTGGGCTAATGTGACAACTAAACTTCGTAGGTAGGTGAATATGTCATTTTCAAATAATTAATAACATTTTACTAGCTTAATTCACAATTCCGACTATTATAAACTTATAAAGTTAATTAAGGACTTTAAAAGAGACCTTGACCCCTGAGTTTGTTTCGGTATTTCTTCTCAGAGGTAGTCAGTTAGGAAATGGCGACACCATCATTCAAACTAGTTTAAAAAAATATGACGTGTAAAAGTGTTTTTTTAAAAGCTATTTGCAGAAATAAAATCATTTTTCATTTATGGAAAAAGTATAAATCCTAAGAAAGAAAGTAGGAAGGCTCACCTATAATAGTACACGCACATTCCGCCAGTTATGTTATAGGTCCCAATGTAATAGGGGGCGAGCTGGCCATCAAGCGGGCACAAATCCAGACTCCGTGCTGCTACTGAGAATTACTTAAGGGAAAAACCCAGTAACACTGTAGGAACTCATGCGTAGCAGTCGCACTGAACCACTAAACCAACGAGCAGTATATTTTAAAGGTCCTTTGAAAATTGCATTAGGCTAGAAATTAGAATAGAATTGGTAGTCTACGCAAACCAAGCGGTATAACCAGCGTCCAGCAACTACGCTACAGCTCGTAAAGCGCTACTTTATTAACGAATCATTAATTAAATTGTGTTAATAGGAGTTCATGGTGCGCTCCCAATACGTAAGCCACTTACTGGACTAAAAAAACTACCAGTGCTGCCAATGCAATTTTGTTTATAGATTGAGTTCGGAAGGCACGTTAAGCCGTTGGTCCTGCGCCTGATCTCTCTCCGGTCGTGTCTTACCGTCCTGGAGTATGAGAGTGAGGGAATAGGGAGTGCACCTGTGTTTGCGCGCATACTTGTGCACTATAATATCTCCTGCGTCAGCTAGTCGCAGATGAGATAGGCCGCCGATCCGGGCAGGAGTACATTATTAATATTATGTATCTTCTTATTTTTTACCCGAGATACTCGTCGTGGGGCTCGTATCTTTGCGGCTACCCGGCAGATCAGTCGATCTGCGAGGTTAAGCCGTGCTCGCCGCGGTCAGTCTTGTGATGGGTGACCGTTTTCACATGTCGAGACCCCATCGTGCTTCGGAAGGCACGTTAAGCCGTTGGTCCTGCGCCTGATCTCTCTCCGGTCGTGTCTTACCGTCCTGGACTATGAGAGTGAGGGAATAGGGAGTGCACTTTGATCTGCGCGCATACTATATCTCTTGCGTTAACTAGTCTCAGATGAGAAAGGCCGCCGTTACCGAAATCCTGTATGTATCTCCATCTTTTTTACCCGAGATACCATGCGGAAGATACCCTGTCATTTTTAAGGGTTATATTATTATTATTAGATGGAGTTCACATTGTTTCAGTGTTTCTAGAGCTATGAACTTTTCCTATATTCAAATTTATAAAAGAATCATTTGCAACATTTACCATCTTTGACCACTAAACATCCTGGTACGTCGGAATTTAAAGTGTACGTGATTAAAACTAAGTTATGTGGTAATACCGTCTATTTTCAGCGACGATAAGTTGGTGACGTCATAGTTTTAGGTAGATATGTTATCCGTACGAAGGTGAGCCTTATCTACCAGATAAAATGCCACTTAATTTATAAAACATCTGTTATATAAGTCGGTTCCGTGTTAGAATATTGGTACAGCTACTGCAGACTTTTAACGATTGATTAAATTATACCTGTCAGCTGTCACCGAAAGATTTTATCATCTTTACAGAGAGGTTATACGATTAAGCCATGTCAGAGGCCTACAGGCGGTTTAAACTCTGACGCCAGGTTGTTCATCAACCATACGATAAGAAGAAGATTACGATTTAAACATTAACATATTAGATAGAGTGCGTAACACTGAAATCCGTCGTTGGACAAAGCTAAATTATTTTCGATGTTCATTTTTTTTTTATAAAAACGTCGCTCCACACTAGGATTTTCTCTTTCTTAGGAGTTTCACAAACATGAAATATCACATACACAAACAACCAGACTCGGGACAAACATCTGCGGATCGCACAAATTTGTGCCCCGTGCGGGGATCGAATAGCCACTGCGCCAATCAGGTCGTCTGGTCGTCACTGAAATCTGTCGCCGGACAAAAGCTAGCTAGCAAACTACTTTCTATGTACATTTTAAATTAATATACCTAAATCGCCAGCAAAGCAATTTACTTATAACACGCAAAACATTGCATTTTAAGGCGTAAGTACAGATACAGATCTAACCGAATACAACGCCGTTAACATTACAAAAAAAAACATTTATTTGACAGTGACAGTTATTTTAGCGCGTATTTTAGCTGGGATAAAACCTGATAAACGGAACTAGGTAAATATAAGAACCGTAATGAATATATTTCTGGAAAATAAAATCTATTCTGTAAAAATGTAGAAAAAATAAAATAAGGTTCTCGTTTAACCGTAAAAGGTATACTTAAATGAATCATAAACGATTTCATTGCTATAATCGTCGTAAGCACTCATATTTCAGACGAGACATCTGTCAAAACAGCACGTGTTCCGTTTGTCATTACTGTTATTATTAAAGCTCTTGTCATTCCGAGAATTCAATTGATGAGTTAAAATGGTCGCTCATAGGTATATATTCCGATATATTACGCTATTATTGAAAATAATTTAAATAGTTGTAACACCATTATATTTTTTGACACATTTTAGCTTTCTGCAATCCTACATGAACTTTGACAATGACAAGTGCACGGAGGTGCACGGTTGTATGATATTTAGAAATGGCGAAAGACCCCCTCCCCCCCTTTTTAACCTAACCCCTTTTTCCTAAAAACCTTATACATAAAATGTATATTAATTTAATATGTACTCGCGCTGTAAATAATAACAAGGTAAGTTATTAAAAACATAATGTCGCTGCGTTTGTTAAAAAATAATAAAAATCAGAAAATATTAATTTTCGTAATTACATTATTATAAGGTGGAATGTATGCCACTTCTTATAATACCTATAATATATATATATAGGGCGCCCTCATTTGGAGACTCAAAAATAGCCCAATGGGGTCTATTTTGGGATTGCCTGAATGACGTTTGACAAGCACGCGGAAGTGTCAAACACATGTTTATTAAATAACTCATAATGTTATAATTATGCTATCTTTCCTACGTCTTTGTCAAGCAGTATAATTTATAGCTTCCGCCTGCGACTTCGCTCGCGTGGATTTCGAATGTTTTATAGCCTTCCTCGATAAATGGGCTATCTAACACTGAAAGAATTTTTCAAATCGGACCACTAGTTTCTGAGATTAGCGCGCTCAAGCAAACAAAACTCTTCAGCTTTATAATATTAGTATAGGTGTGTATGCAGTTCAAAACACTTTTCTCGTTCATTTTGTTATGCCGTATCTATTACTTTTTGACATATCACTGGTAAAGAGAAAATAAATATTCTTCTAATATATATAAATATTTATACAGGGTACAGATAACATATTATATTTTTATTAGAATATATAAATATTCCAATTAAAATATTTGTTATCTGTACTCTTTAGGTATTTTTGCCACCCTTTATAATGTCGCTTGCTATTCCTGTTCAATATACCAGCTCGACTGAGGAAGGAAATTGATAAGATAAGCGTTTTTCAACAACATTCCTCATATACGAGTCATAATGACCATGTCACTATCAATGGACTTTTTACTTCTTAACTATAATGAACACTGACTCCGTCCGCGTATTTTTTAGAAAAGAACTTTTTAAAAATAAATTATTATCTGATTAGCGCAGTGGCTAAGCGACTGGACTGCCTAGGGTTAATTCCCCGCGCGGGACAAAAATTGTGTGATCCGCAGATGTTTGTCCCGAGTCTGTGTGTTTGTGTATGTGATATTTCATGTTTATGAAACGCACCCACGATACAGGAGGAATTCCTAGTGTGGGGCGAGGTTTTATTTACAGGACAACGAAGAGTGTATATAGTACACACATTTCGTCAGTTATAGACCGTGACAATGTAATAGGGGGCGAGCCTATTACCATCAACCGGCCAAAATCCAAAAAGTGTAATGTGGCGTCTCGCTTCCACATCTAAAACTGTCCTGCTATAAGAGTTCATAGTAAGGTGGCTGTTCCGTTGTTAAAAATATAAAATCACGCTTGTATTTCCCGAAGGGGTAGACAGAGGTGTAGGCTACAACTGTGCCTACCCCTTCGGACCATAACCGGTCAAAAATTATATTATACTAGCTTTTGCCGCGGCTGCGCCCGCGTTAACCCCTATATAAACCCTTTAGAGGGTTGAATTACAAAAAATGTGAAAGTAACTCTGTCTGTTACACCTTCACGACTAAACCGCTGGACGGATTTCGATGAAATTTGGCATGTAGAAAGTTTAAGACCCGAGAAAGGACATCAGGCTACTTTTTTTTAATTGATCCCTCTAAGGTGTTTAAATAGGGGTTAACGTGGACAAAAGCCAGTATGAAATATAATATTTTTAACTTGAATTTGACATACAAACTTTATGACTTTGTAATAGCAGTATAGACATATAACGTTATAGCTAACGTTATCTCGTTATAACAGTATAATAAACATTGTCATTTTACGATCAAACAAAGCAATATATTGTCCCGTTTTCTTTTAATGCACATTTAACATTAGAACGCTGTCGTTTCAGCAACGAGTCACCGATGCAGCTTTATTTTTTATCCTGCACGGAGAGACTTAATAAAAAATTTCAATGTTTAATCATTAATTAAATTTACCTGTTTGTCAAAGAATAGAGTTGTTAATAGAGTTATGAGGTGTTTAAATTAAAATGAGTTTTATCACAGTTAGAGAATTCAAAGAAATGTTTACGAGTAAGAGTATTTGTCTAAAGAGACCCTTCAATACAAACTCCTTTATGTGACCTAGTGACGTCATAAAGTGCAAGCCAGATATTTCCTATCAAAAAAATTACAAGATAACATTTTAATGCACATTACACAAACGATATTTAGTTACATGTAAGTAAAGTTATTTAAATATCAATTTTCATGACGATCAGTGGTTTTGTCTGGATTTACTTTCGTAACGTAAAGTCACGCCTATTTCCACGAGGGGTAGACAGAGACGACGGATTTCCATTTGCTACGATCCTGGCATACTTCTTTCGCCTCATTCACCCGCATCACATTCCTCATACACGCTCGTCGGTTAAGGGTTACTTTATTAACTTCTACGTTAATTTCTTTCCATAAGTGTTAAATTCCCATAAATAAATGAAACTTAATATTTTAGTAAGAAATCCAAAATTATTAGAATTGGAATTCGAAACCGCAGCTGTCAGCTGACTTAACTGATCAAATATTTACGATCAGGCAGAAAATATGGTTTTGGTCAAAGTACAATAGTTACTTTAAACCCATTTGTTTAGGTAATTGTGTTTATTTTAGCATAACAATACTTATTTACATAAGCATTGAAGGTTTATGACATCCAAAGGCTGACAAAACTTGCTACGCTAAAAGCGTATTTATATAAATGCAAAATCTTAATTTAGTTCCGTCAAATTGTAAACTTAGTTTCTTTCATTTGTGGCGTACCCTGGGGGAGGCCTACGTCCAGCAGAGGACTACAATAGGGTGATGATTCATTCAATATATACGAAACTTAGTCGACACCTTCTGGTTGACAAGTTCTTACGACTAAACCGCTTAACTTATTGTAATTCAGTATATAGATTGCTGCAACTGAGGCTTAATCTAACCATTTTTTTATTCCCGAAAAGACGCGGGAAATGTACTGAAATTGACAGCTAGATTTTCTCTAAAGTAAAGGTCATAAGCATACAGCCTTTAAATTTATATTAGTGAGTAATTTAACGAAATGCTAATAGATGACATCATTCGTGTACTGTTTTTATATAACCTTTTCTGGAATTTAAATATGTTTTGCTGTGTACAATACATAAATATGAAGATGACGTAATTTATATTGTAAGAACCAAGTACTTGAGAGTCGGTAAGTACATTGATAATAACAATGATAATAGTTAATAACTTTTCAAATGAAGCTACAATTGACACGAATAACATATTATTTTGCCTTCATTTATACCTATATAAACAAAAATTAAAGAAACATCGCAAAAAAATGCAAATCGGATTCTAGAAATATTAAACCGTCAGCTGCTTGCTGTAAAAACGCGATGTAAGGCCAAAAGTATTCGAAAAGGAAATTAGCAGTAACACTGTAATAAATCCAACGTATGAAGAGAAAGCACAGCTTGCAAAAATGCACACGAACACACGACACGCAAAAAAACTATTTAACACTATTACACACTAAAATCAACACTATTGAAAAAAATTCTCACAACGAGAATGTCGGTTGCGGTTTTGAATGTAAAATTAAAAAAGTAACACTGCTTCCGTCACCTTTGAACCACAGACACGATAGACCGCGGATGGCGTCCGCGCGCGGCAAATGATAGCCGTTGACTAAATGTCCGCGTCAGACGCGAGATTATCGCTAAAGTTTTAGGGGTCCGCTTGCCGTTAGAATTATTATTAAACTTTAATAATATAATGTACTTAAATGGTAACATATTACTAATAATAATTATTTTACTTAATATGCCGATTGCTGACGTTAAATTGGTAAGTAACAAGAAACCGTAATTTTTCAGTGTCTTAATATGCAAAGTCTTTTTCTACTTGAGATATAATATACTTATATTGTTTTTCAAGCACTTTTTAGCTTAATATTGGCTTAGGATGTTAATAATTGACTACAAAAAGGTTCACGTCAGTGCGTTTGGCAGTATTTTTGCTTGTTTACCAGTAATTTTAAAATAAATTACGTAAAATCGTAATCGTTTTGAGCCGTTTGGGGTCGAAACACTCGGGTCATGGCCCATGGGGTCCGAGTGCGCGTCTCTTATTTAGAGACATATCTAAACGGTTGGTCGACTCTTCACGTGACCAAAGGGCTGGTTTGTTTTTCGGCCAAAGAATTAGCATTGCCATTCAACGTGGCAATGCCGCCAGCCTTTTGGGAACCCTGCCAGTCGACAGTGATGAGGAGGAATATTTTGATGCATAATTATTTGATGTTTTTTGTTTGTATATATTTTTAGTTTTAATAATAGAAGTATAGTATAGAAGGTAGTATAAAAACAATCGTGTGTGTATATAATGTAAATTGTTCTTTTAACTAAATAAAGTCCCTATTTGAATATTATTGAAAGACCTTTTGCCAATTATCAGACTAATTACGGGATCTATGACGTAACCATAAATTATTTTGACTAGGGCTCGACTTTTCAATCACCAGATAATTTTTACCTGTAGAATGAATTTGACGTTTAAACATAATAATATTTTCCATACACCAAAATGTCAATTTTATCCTTCGATTATAATAATTTATCTGACGATTGAAACATCGATCCTGTGTGGAGTAAAGTGCGTCTTACGTAGAATCATTAATTATCTCATCTTATAATTAATCAAGTTTGAAAACTACGTTAATTTTTTTTAACGGTCTATAGTCAACAATTATAATTTATTTTTAAGTCGTGAATATTTGTAGGTCACTTGAACAATACTGTATGTTAACAGGGACATCCTTTTCGTCCCCTAAGTAAGAAATAAAGTGATAATAATAATTACAACTTGTTTTATCCTTCCTTCGTTCTCTATTAAAACGCGTTAGTAATACCAGATCCGAATTTAAATAGCATTGAAAACTAGTTTAGTCGATTTATAATAACATACCTAACTATTAGATATTAATTATAATTTATTTTTGTTATTTAAACGTCACCCCACACTAGGTATTTCTCCTGTATCGTGGGTGCGTTTCACAAACATGAAGTATCACATACACAAACACCCAGACTCTGTAGACATCTGCGGATCGCACAAATTTTTGTCCCGTGCGGGAGTAGAACCCGCAACCCTTAGCGCAGCAGTCCAATCGCTTAGCCACTGCGCCAATCAAGTGTTTATTTATTTATCATACATACATCATTTTTACAGGTTTACACCCAATATAACAATGTAGCCACAGACAAAAAAAAAAACAATCTAACTAAGAACAGAACGGAATGGAATCTGGATTTTTGACCGGTTAATGGCAATACGGAATACAAGAGAGGTGTTATATTTTAAGAACGGCACAGGGGCTGACACATGTCATAGATAACTTATTCGAAACATGAGGTCATCCCCATACATTTATCATTCTATTCTATTTCTATTCGTCAAGCGTTTTGCCACATGTCTAAGGGGACGGGGTACGGAATCCGGATTTAAGCCGGTTGATGGTAATAGGCTCGCCCCCTATTACATTGGGACCTATAACGTAACTGGCGGAATATGGGTGTACTATACACCTCTGCCTACCCATTTGGGAATATAGACGTGATGTTATGTTATGTCTTCTTCACTACATAGTATAAAACAAAGTCGCTTTCTCTGTCCCTATATCCCTATGTATGCTTAAATCCTTAAAACTACGCAACGGATTTTGATGCGGTTTATTTTTAATAGATAGAGTGATTGAAGAGGGAGGTTTATATGTATAATAACATCCATTAAATAGTGGGGAAAGACTTGTAATATATATTTTATACCCGTGCAAAGCCGGAGTGGGCCGCTAGTTCTATTATAAGCGCGTGTCGTGTGACTTTCGTTAGTGACATAGCGTCCTAAGTGAAATTGACCTGCTTTGCGGCATGTCTTTGTTTGCTGTTACGCTTAATACCTTTTTTATATTCTGCATCTGTCTGGTGTGAAGATATGTTAGAAACTTTCTAGGGAGGTTCTTAGATAGCATACAATCACGCCTCTGTTCCCGGAAGGGGTAGGCCGAGGTGTATGGTAAACCCACATTTCGCCAGTTATAGGACCCAATGTAATAGGGGGCGAGCTGTTCATTAACCAAGCACAAATCCAGACTCCGTGCTGCTACTGAGAATTACCTAATGGCAAATCCCGGTACCACTTTCGCCGACCCAGGATTCGGACCCAGGACCTCGTGCTTAGGAGTCGCGCTTAGCAACCACTAGACAAACGAGGCATTTTGATCAAAATGAAAAGTAATGTCAAAATTAGCTTATTTTGATTTTTATTATTATCTGTGCGTACATAAGACCAGAATTCGGTATCATAAAGGATTTATTCCAAAATAAAAGTTGAAATACGATTCGACTATAATAAAATGCATTACCTCCAATAGCGATTTATATTTTCAAAATTCACCTTAAACTGTTAACTAAAATTATATTATTATAACTTATACGTATAATTAACTGACATATAGCACACACAACATAAACAAATCTTAAAAAAAATCCACATTATTATTTCGTAAGTAATGTTCAATGCCTTAAATGTCAAAAACTCAATCAATTTCAAATTGCACAAACGTCAAAATTTGACAATTAAGAGAATGAAACTGGATCGAGACTGGATTTTATTCTTTTTATTTATGGTAGAGCATTGTTGTCCAGAATCAAGGTTGTTGATGACGTAAGGCTTACAATGACAGCTTTAATTACTTGTAGAAACCTTTCAAAGTGAGCATTGGATGCAAATCACTGTACTCCTGCAGAAACGGTGACGTCACAGATAACATCAAGAAGTGGTTTAATAGGTAAAGTCTTCCTATTTCCTGTAGTGTATGTAAAAACATAACACCTGAACTCCCCAAGGGGTAGACAGAGGTGTATAGTACACTCACTTTTCGCCAGTTATGTTATAGGTCCCAATGTAGGGGGCGAGCTGGACATCAACCGGGCACAAATCTAGACTCCGTGCTGCTACTGAGAATTATCTAATGGAAACACTCAATAACACTTTGTCCGTCCCGGGATTCGAGCGCAGGACTTCATGCTCAGAAGTCGCGCTGAACGACCACTAGACAGTTTAGCCTATACTAACTATACTAATATTTATAATTAAGAGATAAAGTTTTTTTGTTTGTATGTTAGCGGTAACCTCCGGAACTATTCAGCCGATTTCCAAAAAAAATTCACTCATATTTAGAATGAACCCTTAGCGTGGATGTAAGCTACTTTAATCCCGGAAAAGGCAGAGGAAATCGCATTAAATCTAATAACAAATATAAATTAGTAGAATTGATTTCTAAATTGTACGCGACTAAAATGCTTATTGTAAACGTTCGTGTATAGCGTTTAATTTTTATGGCGCTATCGGCCTTGATATAATCCTGTTGTTTATAGACTTTTAGAACCGTTTCACAATTTGTATATATGCTGTTATATACATTTTATGTAAGTTACAACTAATAATAATGTTTTATTTATTTCTACTAAGCGTAAGCTATAACCGGCGACTTCACTTGCGTTTGTCATTAATTTCTCTAAGATCCCTAAATATTTTCGAGATTAAAAGTAGCCTAGAAACTTAAAACATAAGCTAACTGCCAGTGAAAGACCGGTCTAAATAGGTCCAGCCGTTTTTGAGATAAGCCGGAATATACAGACAGATTCTTTTTTTAAATAGTATTTTCTTGCGCAATACTTCAGACACTTACATTTTATTTAAATTTATTTATTCTTTATACAAGAGGTGTACAAGGCGGACTTAATGCCTTAAATTATTATTTGTATCATAGTACTAGCTGACCCAGTGAATTTTTTATCGCCTTCTCACCATTAAAACCTTTCCTGGACTTCCAAATATTTCGAAACCCAAATGAGCCAAATCGGTCCAGCCGTTCTCAAGTTATGGCGTGACCAACGGAAACAGGAATTAATTTTTACAGACAAACCAAAATAATATTTTTAAAATAATATTTTTGGCAACAGGATCGTTCGGACCCCTCATAGCACGCATTTGAATGTAATGTACAGTTTGTACTTCGTTACTGTTTTATTATAATACTAGCTGCGCCTCGCGGTGTTACCCGCTACAGTTATCAGGATAAAAAGTAGCCTATGTGTTAATCCAGGGTGCCAGCTACCTACATACCAAATTTTAACCAAATCGGTCCAGCCGTTTTTTCGTGAAAGAGTAACAAACATCCACACATCCATTCTCACAAACTTTCACATCTATATCTATACTTATACTTATAATAAAACTGTAGAGAGGTCAATTCTGTACATTGAATATATATTCAAAATTAATATTGGAGGATGACTGGTGATCGATACTGATGCCAAAAATGCAATCAGTAATTTTTTTGTCTGTCTGTCCGTCTGTCTGTCTGTCTGTCTGTCTGTCTGTCTGTATGTGCACGCATGGGTCAAAAACTACTGAAGGGATTTTAACCAAACTTGGTACGATTGTAGTCCATACTCCTGGGCAGGTTATAGGCTATAAAACATAACGCTAAAACACATAGGAGCTGAGCAGTAATGATAAATTTGAAGCAAGTCGGATGAAAATGCGCTTTCGAGATCTTATCCTCGCATTCGTTGATCATACACCAAAAGTATGTATTACAAAGATGATGGTCTCCAAAAGATCTACAAAAAAGTCTTCAATAGTATATATCTATCTTTTATAAATTAGCCACAATAACGTGTTTGATCGTTAGGCATTTCTTCAAAGTGTCTCAACACACGACAACCCGGAGCGTGCATGGAGGGTAGTTTGACAAGATTTCTATAAGCAGCATTGGTTGCACCCGCTATATGTATTTTAAAGTAGGTATTATTAAATAATAGTAATAATTAGTTTGTTTAGTTTTTTTTGGACAAACATCTACGGATCACACTTTTTTTGCGGGAATCGAACCCACAACCAATCGCTCGCGCTCAAAAAAAATGCCAAGGATAAAAGACAACCGTGACGACCTGATTGGCGCAGTGTAGCCACTGCGCCAATCAGGTCGTCACGGTTCTATTGCAGTCGTGTCAACTGCATTCAAACTGCACTTGAACTGCAATTTGCGGTTGGATTGCAGTTGAAATGCGGTCCATCTGTCTAGAGCCTTATATATTATTTTCAATAGACTTTCTGTAACTTCTGTAATTACCGTTCAATTTTTGCGGTTTTTTTTTTTAAATACCGGAAAGTATTCTTAGTTAAATAAGTGGTTAAAGATTTTTAACCTACTTAAAAAAGCCTGCCTGGTAGGTATTTTTTTCTGTTAAAAGTTCAATTTACTACTGGTCTTTTATCCGAAATACACGCGGACGAAGTCGCGGGCAACAGCTATACATGTAATAAAATATTACGGCATGGCGTAAAAACTACTAAATCGAATTCGCTCAAACTTAGCTAATATATTAAAAACAATTTAAAACTACTTTTGCTGTTTCCGAATTTCCACGCGGACGGAGTCGCGGGCACATCTAGTTTATAATATTAGTAGGATTAGTAGGATATGTAGGTATATAATCTATCTTCTATTTATCTAACTTTTTTATTTTATTCTTTTCTCTCATTTTGTTTGCTTTCGTTACATTCATAATCTTTATTACCTATATGGACTGAACGAGACTGGGCCCCACGACACAGGGAATCCTAGTGTGGGGTCCAGGGCTATACAAAAATGTAATGTAAACAAATTCTTGTTCAATAAAGATATTTTTATTTTTTTATTTTTATAAAAATCAATTGCCTTTGCCCTGCAGTGGGATAATACGGGCTTATAATAATTATTATTTCTGTTCGTTAGTCTCGCTACAACTCGAGAACGGCTGGACCGATTTGGCTAATTTCTGTCTTGAAATATTCGTGGAAGTCCAGGAAAGGTTTAAATGGTAAAAAGGCGGTACGAAGTTCGCCGGGTTCTAGGTGTATTATAGAGGATAAATATGTCCCAGGGATGTGCTGGGCCAGCCTTCCATGGGGAGGTTCCGGAGTTGGACTTTTTAGTTCATCCTGTTCGTGCAGATGGGTCACCTTCCGGCGAAGCAGCGTGCCTGCTAGCCGGATCCCTGCCGTGGGACCTGGACGCCAGAGCATTGGCGGACGCCTACCACTGGCGGAAGGAGCTGGTGGCACGCGGCGATGGGCCTCCGCCCAGAGCCGTGGAGCGGCGCATGAGGGAGCTCCGTAGAGCCCTCGTCCTGGAGTGGGCGGTCAGGCTGTCCCGCCCAACAGCGGGACACCGTACGATCCAAGCCGTCCGCCCACAAATATTCCACTGGATGGACAGACGTCACGGGACACTCACGTTTCGGCTGACGCAGGTACTGTCGGGGCATGGGTGCTTCGGCAGTTACCTGTGTCGGGTGGCTGGCAGGGAGGAGTCCACTTCCTGCCACCACTGCGCTGGCAGCGAGGACACGGCGCAGCACACGCTCGAGCATTGTCCTGCTTGGGCTGTGCAGCGCCGGACACTCGTTGCCCAAGTGGGGTCGGACCTCTCACTCCCTCTTATCATCGAGGAGATGGTAGGGTGTGAGAGGTCATGGAGCGCCATCGCAGACTTCTGCGAAGAAGTGATGGCACTCAAAGAGGCTGCGGAAAGAGAGCAGGAGCTTAACTCCGCTCTCCCAATCCGCGCCCGGCGACCCCGGCGGCGGCGGAGGGCAGATAGCGCCCTCTACCAGCCGCCATAAGACTCGGCCTCAGGGCGGCAGACAGGCTGAACTGCCGCCCGCTCAACTGAGGCCTGAGTCGCGTGTGCGCACATAGTGCGCACACCAAAGATGCGCCAAGGGGCACACCACCGCCCCTTGCCACAGGAGGCCTGCGGAGTACTGGGTTGGGAGACCCACCTCCGCACCGAATAGGCCTCCGCTGAAGTCCTGCAGCCCCCTCTCCAACAAGGGGGGCACCGACGTTGTCTCCGCCCCTCTTTACAGGGCGGATAGCGCCGGCGGGCTTGGCGGTAGAATGCTGCAGCGATCCCGCCTCCCCGCCATCAAAAGCGCAGAGCAGGCATGTGAGGTTTTAGTGGGTATGCCCCTGGATCTTATTGGGTTCGGGGGAGAGTCCCACATACCCTCGTCGTCTCCCAACGGCGGGGGATGCGTAATGCATTTCCTCACTTGAAAAAAAAAAAAAAAAAGATGGGTCACCTTCTCCATCACCGGGGTGGTTTTACTGAGGTACAAATCCCACACTACCCGGTCCCTACCCCACGGGGGCCGGGTGCCTTTGAAGGTTTCCCCCGGATAACAAAAAAAAGGGACATTATAGAAGATAAATATGCCTATTGACTTGTAACTACTGACATTTATACTCACCAGTGTTAAAGATAGATTACTTGTTAATCTATAATAAGTACTGATGATAAAAGCATTAAGATACAACCAATGTTGATTACTAAACATTCCAGTTAATATTGTGCAACCGTGGATAAAGTTATCGGAAAGATATCTCAAGGACGCTCTGAGGTTTATGAACCAAATTACATACATCACGCTTGTATCTCCGAAGGGGTAGGCAGTGTCATCAGCCAAAAGACGTCCACTGTTGAACATAGACCTCCTCGTTTAAAAGCAGGGGTTGCCATAATCCCCACGCTTGGCAAGCGGCTTGGGGATCGCAGCATTGCTGGTGAAGTTACAGAAGACGCTGCTGCCCGTCTTCTGAAAGGCAGTGTATAGTACACCCACATTTCGCCAGTTATGTTGTAAGTCCCAATGTAATAGGGGGCGAGCTGACCATCAACTGGGCACAAATCCAGACTCCGTGGTGCTATTGAGAATAACTTAATAACACTTTTCTGACCAGGTGTTCGGATACTTTGACTTCTGGACCTCATACACAGCAGTCTGGCTTAGCGACCACTACACCAACGCGGCAGTCACTTTAGTATTGATAAATTATATGTAGATAATTGTATATTCATAACGATTTAGTTTACTGGGTTTTTCCATTAGGTAATTCTCAGTAGCAGCACGTTGGATTTGTGCCCGGTTGATGGCCAGCTCGCCCCCTATTACATTGGGACCTATAACATAACTGGCGAATTGTTGATAAATGACAAATGCTTTTTATTTTGCAAAAAGGTTTACAGGAAACACTTTTACACGTCATTCTTTTGTAAAGACTAGATGGCGTCGGCATTTCCTAATTGACTACCTCTGAGAAGAAATGCCGAAACAAACTCAGGGGTCAAGGTCTGTTTTGAAGTCCAGACAAGTAGAAGTTGATGTACTATACGCCTCTGTCTAACCCTTCGGGGAATATAGGCGTGATGTTACATTATATTAAACTAGCTTTTGCCCGCGGCTTCGCCCGCGTTAACCTCTATTTAAACCCCCTAGAGGGTTGAAATTTAAAAAAAGTAGCATATGTCCTTTCTCGGGTCTTAAACTTTCTACATGCCAAATTTCGTCAAAATCCGTCCAGCGGTTTAGTCGTGAAGGTGTAACAGACAGACAGAGTTACTTTCACATTTATTCTTAATTCTTTATTGTACACACAAAATATACAGTACAAATTTTATAAAACGAAATATGATGTACAGAGGCGAGCTTAACTCATAAATGAGTTCTCTGACAGCAAACCTTTGAGTCATTGAGAGATTTGATAAAGAGGATAATAAAAGTGTACAACAGAAAATTAAATAATGATACTAATTTACAGGTATAATATATAAAAAAGTCTTACCTATTTACTTAACAATAATACAATATAAATAATACATTTATAGTATTAGTATGGATGTGAATTTTTAAGTACGGAACCATAAACACAAAGACACATGGCATGTGCACAATAGCAACACCGCAACACGTGCGCGCAAGCCGTGTCTAAGTTTAGCCGAGTTTACAAGCGGAGGGTTCGTTGTTTTGTTTTTACAGCCGGAAGGCACCCCTGCGGAGATTTCAACTTACAGGATGAGATGTAAGTATTTATAATTATGTATGAAGACGAAGGTATTTAACCAGTGTGTGTTGCCAGTGATGACGTATGGCTCTGAGACGTGGTCTCTAACGGTTGGCCTTTTGGAGAGACTTAGAGTCACTCAACGAGCTATAATAATCTTTATTTTTCAGACAATATTACAGTCCATTTTGTTAGTAAAACACAATCTTATAATTATTGTTAGTACACACAATTTGACCTACACACTACCGACTTCACAAAATGTCTAAAAATAGGAGAGTATCGATTCTCCGCCTCTGTTTTTAGGATGTTGTTGTTACTCGCCCGAATCCTAGTTATTATTGATGCCGTTTTCTTTCTAATTAAGGCGTGAAAGTCGTCGGTTTGATTTTCCGCAAACATTAACGACGCACTACAAAAGCGGGGTAGTCTCAACATCATCCTAAAGATATTATTATATTGGACACGCAGGGCGTCCAGCGATCTTTTGGTACAGCTGATCCATAGGAACCCCGTGTACAGACCCTGACATGGAGAGAGCTATGCTCGGAGTTTCTCTGCGCCACAGGATACGGAAATTCCCCAAAGAACTAGGGTCACCGACATAGCTCAAAGCATATGCTAGTTAAAGTGGCAATGGGCAGGACCTATCTCTCGAAAAGCCGATAACGGCTGGGAAAGAAAGGTTCTCGAGTGGCGACCACGAACCGGAAGACGCGTTGTCAGGCCTCCCACCAGGTGGACCGACGATATCGTCAGAGTTGCTGCAACCGAAGGATGCAAATGGCAAGTTGTCGTTCATTGTGGCGTTCTAAGGAGGAGGCCTTTGTTCAACAGTGGACGTCTTCCAGCTGATGATGATGATAATTATGTTTAAGGTAAGATAAATATCGACCTACACTGTACAATTTAAAACTACGAATGTGAGTATAGTGTAGGTTTTCCTTACTGACAAATTTAGTATCTCATGCGGCCTACCCAAATGTCCTTGAGATGGTACGAGACGGGGCGTCTGTCAGGACTGCCGCCCTAGACAAGTGGCAAAACGCTTAACGATTAGAAATAGAATGATACATGTATGGGGATGACATAATGTTTCGACTATGTTATCGATGACATATGTCAAATCCATATATTTTTCATTCTATTCGATTGCAATACGTCAAGCGTTTTGCCACTTGTCTAGGGGGGCTAATCGCTCTAGTTAATTTTTCAAAAGACTATTTCGTTTTCTTATACTTTTAAAATAATGTTTTGAACATAGTTAACAATCTACATAGTCAAAGGAAAGTGTATTCTTAAACAAATTAAACCGGATCTTTGGCCTCGCAAAATATTGCCATTTTTATTAATTAGTCAACATTAACATATTAATAAGATTTTAAACCTAATTAAGATGTAAACTCAAAAATTATCTCTCCAAGAATTTGTTTAAAATTTCTCTCATTTTGAAAATCGTAACTTAACGACGGAATGAAACTGTTGACAGAAATAAAAAACATATACTTCGATGCTTCGTTTTAGATTTGTTATTAGTAGATTTAATATTTATATAAAGTTAGGTATCTATATATAAACACTACACTTAAAATACCATAAATAAATAAAAACTTAAAGCAACCGTGTCACGTGTGTGTGCTCAGTTGGTTAGAGCAGCGCCACGGATCGGCGAAGGTCGCGGGTTCGAATCCCGCTCGTGTCCATCATTTTTCAAATTTCCTTTATCAATTTAGATTCAAGCTTAGCATGGGCAACATGCTAAAATGGCACCAAAAGTCATATAAATAAAAACTTGTAAAAATTAGACAAATATACATAATTTAAAAAAACTGTTATATCCGCCATATTGAAATCTGATATTGGAATTAAGAAATAATAATTAAGTATTTAATTACTGTTAATTAAAACATGATTAACTATAATCCGGGGTTATTCCGCAGCGTTTATTATTTTAGCTATTAAAATTGTATTTCCAACTACGAAAACTATAGATGATCTTTTAATCTCGTATTAACGACTTGTAATCAGTTGTTTATGGCTGAACTAATTAACGGGGTCAGTGACTATTGTATTGATTGACATGACCATTGTTGAGTACGTCACTGTATCGTGTAATCTATAATGTCCCTTCGGTTTACCGCGGCCACTCATTTGAGCCAACTACGCAAATATATGAAACGCTTGCGGTTGATTCCTGCACGGGATAAAAATTTGTGCGATCCGCAGATGTTTGTCCCGAGTCTGGGTGTTTGTGTATGTGATATTACATGTTTGTGAAACGAAAAAAACTGATTCGTTGGTGTAGTGGTCGCTGAACGCGACCTCTGAGCATGAGGTCTAGGGTTCGAATCCTGGGTCGGTCAGGTGATTTTTTCCATTAGGTAATTCTCAGTAGCAGCACGGAGTCTGTATTAGTGCCCGGTTGATGGCCAGCTCGCCCTCTATTACATTGGGACCTATAACATAACTGGCAAAATTTGGGTGTACTATACACCTCTGCCTACCCCTTCGGGGAATACAGGCGTGATGTTATGTTTGTTATAACAAATCGATATTAAGTTCTCCAAGTGATTATCTGTATGACCATAAAGGAAATAACTCACACAAATGTATGAGTGATGTATGAGTGATGTATGACTATGAAGTCATACAGGAAATGCTTTAACAGCCAATCATTTTATGGCGGAGTCTATTGTATGGACTTGAGAGTCGTTAGGATCACGCTGCGTCATTTCTGGGGTAGGCAGGTTCTTAATCTCTATTACGCGACTGCGCGACGCAAAGACAAAAATCACACTAATATTATAAAAGCGAAAGTTTGTGAGTGTGTTTGTATGTTTGTTACCTCTTCACGCTCAAACGGCTAAACCGATTTCGATAAAATTTGTTACGGAGATAGCTGACACCCTGGATTAACACATAGGCTACATTTTATCCCGAGAAAATGTAGCAGGTAACACCGCGGAGCGCAGCTAGTGTGTTTATATATTACTAGATCGTGATTTCGTTTGCGTCGAACATTTTGTCGTATCTTATCCGAGATTAAAGTAAGCAGAGGTGTAAAGTACACCCACATTTCGCGTTATATTATAGGTCCCAATGTAATAGGCGAGCCTATTGCCAGCCGGACAAATCTAGACTCCGTGCTGCTACTGAGAATTACCGCAAAGAAAAAACCCAAAACAACTTGGCCTGACCCGGGATTTGTACCCAGGATTGTATGCTCAGCATTCGTGCTTAGAGACCACTAAACCAAAGAGTCAGTAATTTTAACATTAATAATAAAATAACTAAATAACCTTCAAATCTAACGGACTAGGCGGGGTTGCTTCATCTTTACTTGACGCACACGTAAATGATAAAAATGGCGACACCAATTTTGTTTTCTTCTAGCAGCCTTAATAACGAAAATGTTTTGTTTTCTACTTGCAGCCCTAATAACGTTTATAACCGGGTTATTAATGCCATGAAACAACGCTTCATAATTTACGTACGTTTAACATCTTCTGTAATCGTTATTTTTTGACGTACGTTTACATACGTACGTCAAAAAATACATATAATCGTACATACGTTAACAGAATGTTTAAAGCAACCCGCCCTAAGACATATTGTAATACCATTTGTCAAAGAGTCAATCATTTGACCTCTCCAATCCAATTACAATGAAGAGGTCAACTATCACTTGTCACATTACTCTCACACAGCTTCCAACAAAGAAATAAGATTATAAATTCTTTATTTGGGTTCGTCCACAGCACATATATACAATAAATATATAAGGCAATATTCTAATATATAAGAAATTTACAAGTGTGACGCCAGATTACCGCTTAGTTGTACACTTAATTAATTTCAATTAATACACTTAAAAGAGACACGAGTAGACAAAAACAGTTTAAGACAGAAAAATTTAAATACATTAAAAATATTATAATAAATTGACAAAGAAAAATTGAAAAATGATGGACACGAGCGGGACTTGAACCCGCGACCTTCGCCGAACCGTGGCGCTGCTCTAACCAATATTATAATAAAATTAAAATAATAGCAAATAAATTATTTATTACACTTAGGTTTTAAAAAACACTTTTACACGTTAGATTACATTATACAAGAAACTAGATGGCGTCTGACTGCCTCTGAGACGAAATGCAGAAACAAACTCAGGTATTTACTGAAATAATATACTCAATTTAGAACCAAGAAGTTACATTTAAAACAATGAATCAAAATACCATTGTTAATATTTAGAAAGCGATAGTAACTTTAAAACTCGTGTGTAAAACGACACCACAGAGTATGATTGTTTCGGCTTACTATTGTTGCCAGGTGAAAAAAGAAAAACTATTTTGGTAAAAAAGCGAGCTATTGTTGTGTAACCTTATTTCTCGTCGGGTTAGTATTGCGTGAATATATTCAGCTAAGTTGTGGTTTAGGTTGACCTTTGCTGCTTATTTGTGACAGGAATTATTATATCCTTGGGTTCATAATTTTAGCTATAATACTGCAATACAGTAGAGTGTGATTATAACACTTCCAAAAATATGAGACACCGCTGGCAACAGTGAAGAAAAACATTGTCATGAAACCTGGATTTAATTGTCTGAATTCGCCCGCAGTGAGATAGCGTGGTGATTAATGCTCGTTAATTCTATTTCAGAGGCCTTTGCAGCAGTGTGACAATTGATATTATAATAATTATGTGTCTTTTGGGTGAGGTACAACGGTTAAAACTATATAGTTTCCGTGCAATAAGGAAAATATAATAATATCTGTGTCACGTTTATTTATAGATGATAAAGGATTATTACTAAATCAATACCCAGGCACGTCCTTCTGAGAATAACAAGTTAAAGCTAAATAACAATTGACAATTACTGGAACGGAAAACTAGACGCTCACTTAAAATGGCGACATATCCCGCCAATTTTTTGACATCTCGCCAAATGTGAACTGTCATTTTTTTTTTACTTGATGTTGTGATAGACAACTGCATGGTTTCATTCAACCACCTTCTCTGAATTTCGACCTGAGTAGCAGAAACTTTTTTTTATTCTTTTATACTTACAGGACTTTTATCGATAGACATGTTGTTACAAATCTATTATAAACTACCTTACCTAGATGAATAGCACAATCTTGTTTGTAATCCTTTTATGTTACCATTGTGTATTTAGGTAATGGCCTAGGGTCCTAGACAAGAGGCAAAACGTTAGAAGTATAGAAATCACTTTATCAAAATTCGAATTCGATCAGATTCGAATCAGATTTCAAACTTTAGAAATCAAATAGAATGACAAATCAAATGTATGGAGATGACGTAATGTTTCATCTATCCCTCAATGGTGTGTCATAAATGTCAATCGTATATATTTTATCTTTCTTTCTATCCGTCAAGCTTTTCCCCACTTGTCTAGCACTAAGCGAGTCACAAACTGAACAATTTAAGCTTTAAAAGAACAGTCAACATACTCCATATCTATCTCTATACCTAAAAAGAAAACCATAATAAAGCAAAAACGTTTATAGCATTGTAATTCACGGCGAATTAAGTGTAGTACGGGAAATATCGTGAGTTCAATATCAAATTCCGATCGTGCGTAATAATAGCACCTTGAATGTGTACCTGTTGCCTTCTCGTTATTGTTCGGCTGCCAACTTATTAACATTTACATTTTGTTGTCTGTGGCGCTACGCAAGCTATTAAACATAACATCACGCCTGTATTCCCCGAAAGGGTAGACAGTTGTGTATATTTGTATCATCATCTTCATTATCAGCCTATCTTAGTCCACTGCTGGACATAGGCCTCTCCTATGGCACTCCTATATTTAAGTATAGTACATCATAATTTTGCCCATTATTTTATAGGTCCCAATGTAATAGGGGGCGAGCCTATTGCCATCAACTGGGCACAAATCTAGTCACCGTGTTGCTTGCAAATTACCTAAAGGAAAAAACCTATAACACTTTGCCCGACCCGGGAATTTGTCAGGACCTCGAACAGGCAGTCGCCCTTAGCGACCACTAGACCAACGAGGTAATCTAGCTATAGACATTTACATTTTTGTAGTCTGTATTATTCTTGTTTACTTTGTGGCTTTGTCTGCGTTCTGGCAGCGATGGCGCATAAATTCGACTGTTAGCTATTCAATTGTTATCTCGATAAGGATAAAGTGGCCGGAATAATGATCCTCGTGTATTATACTAGCTGTTTCCCGCGGATTCACTCGCATCCTGTAGCAACTACTCCTACTAGAGTACCTCACGCTGAGCACCAACGAGGCAGTCCAATACCGAAAGTCCGTCCATGTTTAACATTGATTAAATTGTATCTGTCACTGTCTGCATGTCAAATAATGGAGATGTCAACTGGTTGTGTCATTCTGTTAATATAAACAAAAAATATGTATGCCAAAAAACGATTGCAGAAGATAAATAACGTTTAAAACACGAAGCGTTGTTTTATGGCATAAAAAAACGGTTGTCAACGTTAGGGCTGCTATAAGAAAACAAAACTTTTTCGATATTAGGGCTGCCAGAAAACAAAATTGGTAACGTCATTGTTAACATTTACGTACATGTGCGTCAAGTGAAGTTGACACAACCCGCCCTAAGATAAGAGGTGATTAAGTTTATACTTATAAGTGAGAGGATACCTATGTATAGAACTAGTCGTGTATTCGTTAATGAGGTTAGCACAAGTAGCTTATAGCAATGCGGACTTGCGACTGGCCTGAATGCGCGAAACATGCATAAATAACTAACATTACAATATATACTACCTCATATTATTTAAAAGAGTGACCTTTTCAGTTTCTTGCCGGTTCTTCTCCATAGGAATGACATTTTTGGAACCGTGCACCTAGCGTCTTAACGTTTCATAAGCGCCTGTAATTGGTTTACATGAAATAAAAACAATAACAATTAATGATATTTTAACTGGTAACACTGATTTGAAGTTTAGGAGACTTTTGTTAAGGTATTTCTTCGAGTGTCCAGATCTTTATATATATTTTGTAAGAATATTGAATTAATTAATTACCTCTTCAATTCTATTTGATTTTTAATTTTATGTATTTTATTTTTTATGCATTTCTCATATTTAAGTTGTATTTAGTTTTGGAAGAATAATTTTGATAAAAAACAAGTGACCTGCGTGTTTTTATATTAAAGACCATTAAATTCGGGTTTTATGGCAACATTTTCGTTACTGTTAGTTCAAATCGATATTTATTTATGTAGGTACCTAAATATGTAATTAAAACATCATATAGATATTTGGCTAGGTTTGAATCTATAACCTTGTACAGACAAAGCCAGCCTGTCTACAAACCACCACAATCAATACCAAAATTCTATAACTATAGAATGAAGAATCACCTTCTTTTGAAATCGGTTAAAATATCTAATCCAGCAACACATCAAACCGTTCGCGTCCAATTTTGAAAATCGAAGCAAAAAACGCGGGCGGTTAAATTACGTCATCGTTGATTACAACAACCACCTAAGAAATGCAGTCGAAAAAGTTGTTTAAAGCTCTTATTGCATTGCAATAAGTTTCAAATTCGAGTGTAAACAATTTAACATGTTACCTTGTTTCTTTATGACCGTAGTCGGTGATCTCACTATGGCGTTTGAAAATTATTAATCAACGGAATTTTGGTGTTTTTTTCTCAAGCTTTAAGATCGATAACGGAGTAGGTAATTATAGAATGATACTATATTGTTATTCCCACCATTTTATGAGAACCATATTGATTTTTAATGGCATCACAAAGTTTCAATTTGGGTGTTTATTTTAAAAACTATTACACAATCTTGGAATTATTAAAGTTTTGTAACTTGGCGTTTTATAGCCATCGCGCATCACATTACATCTGGTTAAGCAGCGCATTCTGCCGTCAGACCTTTGATGGGTGATCGTTTTTCACACAGAAAGCATGTTAAGCCGTTGGTCCTGCGCCTGATCTCTCTCCGGTCGTGTCTCACCGTCCTGGACTATGAGATTGATGGAATAGCGAGCATCTGTGTTTGCTAACAATTATGCACATAAAATACCAGATAATTATCCGTATTGATATATGACTGGCCTATTGGTCTTGTGGTTAGTGACCCTGACTCCTAAACCGGAGGTCGTGGGTTCGATTCCCACCCAGGACAAATCTTTGTGTGATGAGCAAACTCATTTGTTCTGTGTCTGGTTGTAATTTATCTATATTATGTATGTATTTAGAAATATATAAGTATGTTTATCAGTTGTCTGGTTACCATAATATAGGCTCTGCCTAGTTTGGGATCAGATGACCGTGTGTGAGCTGTCCCAAGATATTATTTTTATATTTAGAGTGTAGTGTATAAGTATGTACCCATTATACTTAAGTCATGTGACTGATGTAACTGATATATAATCGCTGTGTATCCCTAATAAAGAGTAGTATCATTTCGTACGAGCTTGAGTTTTATACATATCTAATCCTAACATTATAAGAGACACACATACAATATAAGAATAGTATGTAGTTGAGTAGGTAGTATTACAATTTAGCACTCAACCTGCTTACCCCTGCAGGTTATACGGGGGTGCAAAGTAAATAAGCTGTATAATTACTTACCATAGATTTCGTAATTTAAAAATAAACGTCTAGAAGTCAGCCATGTTACTTTTCACACATGCGCACTGCACATTCTGTCACGTTCCGTTTCACGCAGCTTGATTTACAAGCGATCGGGAATTTAGGTCATAGAGAAAATTTACGCTTTTTCTTGCGTAATTTTGGTGCGTTTACAATCATTAAATACTTTATTTTTTTTAATTATAATTCGTGTGGAAACCTGGATGTAGTTATCTGAAATTCCTCGCAGTGAGCTAGCGTGGTGATCAATGCTCAATCCTTCTCTATACGAGAAGAGGCCTTCGCCCTGCAGTGGGACAGTTATCGGCTGATATTTACCGACGAAAAAACGGCGGACGTTATAATTATGATTATACAATCTTCGATGACGATCTTTGACGACCCGATTGGCGCAGTGGCTAAGCGATTGGACTCCTGAGCTAAAGGTTGCAGGTTCGATTCCCGCACGGGACAAAAATTTGTGCGATCCGCAGATATTAGTCCCGAGTCCGGTGTTTGTGTATGTGATATTTCATGTTTGTGAAACGCACCCACGATACAGGAGAAATTCCTAGTGTGGGGCGAAGTTTAAAAAAAACTGCTCAGAAGTCTAGTAGTAGGCCAGCCTATTGCCATTAATATTAAACTAATTGATCTATAGTCTACACTTACGAATTACTGTACACGAAAGAGCATTCTAATCAAAATCCTCAGACAACGTTAGGAAATAATTTGATAGGACTTATTAAAATACTTTGACTGGTAGAAAATGCCTAAGGCATTAACCCATTGAATGCGGCAACAAATTTTGCTCTCGCTACCCAGATGCGGTATAGATTTAAACTTTAACTCTATATTACTCCAATCGGCGTGGTCCGAATCTGAGTATGAAAATATAATACGCCGAGCGGCGTGTGCCGCATTGAATGGGTTAAGTCCGCCTTGTACACCTCTTGTATAGAGAATAAATAAATAAATAATTACGTGTCATATCTGTTTAATTAGGCGTAAATTGTGTTTAATAACAATATTTATAGTTTATACCATTCCATTTCATTTATCATTTAATAAAATTCCTTCCTTCCTTATGTTTGTATAGAATAATATTATTTATATATGTCATTGTCAATGTTATTCAGATAAAAATTAATCTAACTTTTATGAATAATTCCTGGCTGTATTTACCGTGTGGTATCCGGCCTAGAATTGACCACCCCCTTTCCTCCCGTGGGTGTCGTGAGAGGCGACTAAGGGAAAATTCAGAAGATGGGCAGCAGCGTCTTCTGTGACTCCACCACCAGTACTGCGATCCCCAAGCCGCTTGCCAAGCGTGGGGATTATGGCAAACCCCCCCGCCTAAACGGGGAGGCCTATGTTCAACAGTGAACGTCTTTGGCTGATGATGATGATGAAGTCACCCAGAGATCAAATTATGGCAACTAAATAACATTACAACACGCCTGTATTCCCCGAAGAGGTAGGCAGAGGTGTATAGTACACCCACATTTCGCCAATTGCCATTTAAATGTCGTAGGTAAATGAAC
Organism: Abrostola tripartita; assembly: GCA_905340225.1. Classification (NCBI taxonomy): domain Eukaryota; kingdom Metazoa; phylum Arthropoda; class Insecta; order Lepidoptera; family Noctuidae; genus Abrostola; species Abrostola tripartita. The sequence goes on along the minus strand of HG996513.1, from coordinate 6,422,405 downwards.
CTATGATTTTTTTTGCGTAGGAACTGCTAAAATATTGCCAAAAACAATTAATTATACAGAACAAAGTATTAGAAATAAGTTAAGCACGGTACGGGTAATTAGATTGTAGTCTTAAACAGTACATTCCTGCATAAACGAGAGAATATTGACACACAACGCTACAAATTAATTAAGAAATTCCACTTTGAGCAATAATGTAAAATATGCTCAGTGTATTACCTACTGGCTTCCGCCTGCCACTTCAAGCGTGGATTTCGAATGTTTTATAACCTTCCTCGATAAATAGGTTATCTAACACTGAAAGAATTTTTCAAATCGGACCAGTAGTTCCTGAGATTAACGCGTTTAACGAAACGAACAAACTCTTCAACTGTTTAATATTATAATAAATAATAATACAGGTAGTCTAGTAAAGATTAATTAAATAAAAAATAATCGTTGCCAGCAAAATAATACGTATCATCACGCACGTATTCCTCGAAGGGGTAGGCTGAGATGTATAGCATACCCATATTTCACCAGTTATGTTGTAAGTTCCAATATTATAATGAAACGAATGAAAACCCATTAAGCCTATGATTTGTTACATCGTATCACAAACTGCGTTTAACAACGAAAACGTTGTCATAATTACTGTAATTAGTCATTTTGTTTTTAAAGTGAATCTTCTGAGATCACCTCTTCTCCCCGCAGTTTCATGGACCATTTCTAATCGTAACCTTGAGATGATAAGGCGCTGACATCACGTCTCACAGTTTATTGTTTATGGCGGTCTTCACTTAGAAAACGTGTCAGCGATGATTGAGAAGTGACAAGTAAAATAATTTATACACCGCTTTTGATAATTCCGTCCACTATGGGCGAAATTTTGCAGAGCGAATGCTGGGCGTTAGGAACTGGGTACGATTTTCGGGTCGAGTAAAATGTTATTGGATTTTTCTACTATTATCCACTGTAATTGTTGGTAGCATTTAATATGGATTTGTACTCGTCTATTGACAATAGACGCACCCTAAATTAGGACCTTTAACGGTTGAAATGAAGGTGTACCATACACCTCTGTCTATACTGAAGGGGAATACGGGCGTATGATGATAAACGATAAAACAAAATGTAGAAAGTACGGTTCAAAATTAAAATTACGATAAGCCTCAATGATCTCATCTTAGAGTGTTATCAGTTAATCAAGTCAAATATTTAAACAATGCCAAGGACGCGAGAGTTAACTTAACGAGCGTAAATGTCACCTCAGTGTCATAGACAATAATTAATGACATTTACAATGTTTTTCTTTCAGCCATCTTGAAAATAAACGCGCCAAACGATATTTTAACATTGATTTGGACGCAAACTGCAAGATTTGTCGTAAAGTGGAAATAAACTTTAATTAATTTTTTTTTTTTTTTAAATCGTCGCCCCACACTAGGAATTTCTCCTGTATCGTGGGTGCGTTTCACAAACATGAAATATCACATACACAAACACCCAGACTCGGGACAAACATCTGTGGATCACACAAATTTTTGTCCCGTGCGGGAATCGAACCCACAACCCCTAGCGCAGCAGTCCAATCGCTTAGCCACTGCGCCAATCAGGTCGTCAAAGTCTTACGTCAGCAAACTCTGCTTAACCTTAACGACATAAATATGTATTATTATTATTACACATCTCCCTGGTCTTGTGGTCGCTACACACGACTGCCGCGAATGAGGCCGTAGGTTTCGAATCCCGGGTCGGGCAGTGTTACTGGGTTTATCAATTAGGTAATTCTTAGCAGCACGGAGTCTGGATTTGTGCCCGGTTGATGGCCAGCTCGCCCCCTATTACTTTGGGACCTATAACAGAACTAGCAAAATGTGGGTGGACTATCATAGAAATAAAGAGTAGGTATATTTTTTATCTATGGTTCCATACTCCTCTGCCTACAGGCGTTGTTTATGATGTTATAACATGTTAACGTTCCATTATACGTGTGTATGGCCGGCACTCCGTCTGAGCGCTAAGACCGGTTGCTAACTGTAACGATCGGGTCAGTGGGCCTAGCGCTGCAGTTAGATGACACCTATACTGATATATTTACTTACAAAGCTGGTGAACTGTAGATCGAAGGTAAAGCGGCGCCCGCTGAGGTCAGTATTCCGATGGGTGATGATTATGTTTTAGGTGATTCGTAGTACATACTATATAGTTACTGCACTGATCAGTCGATGTGAGGTTAAGCTGCGCCCGCTGAGATCAGTGTTAGGATGGATGACCCGCGACTGTTTTTCGCACATCAAGGCCTTGTCTCGGAGACCACGTTAAGGTTAAGCAGAGTTTGCTGACGTAAGACTTTAGATGGGTGACCATTTTTTGCTGATGAGGACCGTGTGTCGTAGAGTACCTATGTTAGGGTATCCTATCCTGCCCCATATCGCATAGCGGCCGTGTGGTATCCGGCCTAGAATTGACCACCCCCTTTCCTCCCGTGGGTGTCGTAAGAGGCGACTAAGGGAAAATTCTGAAGATAGGCAGCAGCATCTTCTGTAACTTCACCACTAATACTGCGATCCCCAAGCCGCTTGCCAAGCGTGGGGATTATGGCAACACCCCCCCCCCCCCCCCCGCCGCTTACACGGGGAGGCCTATGTTCAACAGTGGACGTCTTTGGCTGATGATGATGATGATCCTGCCCCATATATGGGATGACATATGTCATCGATAACATAGTCGAAACATTATGTCATCCCCATACATTTATCATTCTATTCCATTTCTATTAGGCAAGCGTTTTGCCACTTGTCTAGGAGGGCTGATTTCTCTCCTGTCGTGTCCTAACATCCCATCGGACTATAAGTGTAATATCATATCACATGTGTGCACATTTATCTGTGATTACACAAATATTTGTCCCGTGCGGCAATTGAACCCGCTACGTTTAACGCAGCAGTCCAATCACTCAGCTACTGCGCGATTGCACACACATATTTATCCCGTGCGGGACTAGAACACGCATCCCTTTAGCGCAGCAGTACATGTTAACCACTGAGCCAATTATTCGTCACTTTCCTGACCTCTAGATTACCATCATGACGTCACTATGAATCATAACTCTACAAGGAGCGATGACGAATATGTAGTGATTTCATATGCATGTAGTATTTATAAAACTATGTAAAAGGAATCCTTGAAAGTGTTTACTTAATAAAATAGCATAACATCACGCCTGTATTCCGCGGTAGGCAGAGATGTATAGTACACCCACATTTCGCCAGTTATGTTATAAGTCCCAATGTAATAGGGGACGAGCCTATTGCCATCAACCGGGCACAATACAAAACTCCTTGTTTTGTTTTGTGCCCGGTTAATAAAACGTATGTTTACATCTCTGCACATCCCGTTGGGGTAAAAAGGCGTGATGTTTTGTTTAAGTTACATTTTATAAAAAAGACACGGTTCCTGTGATAATACGGGTGCGAAGACGCGAGCGAAAGCTAGCCTTATATTGGTACCTACCTATAATGTTTTCTATCACTTACGCAAATATCTAAAAACTAAATAAAACCGCGATAAAATAGTTTTATTTCAATACTCTTAAACTGCCTCGTTGGTCTAGTGGTCGCTAAGCGCGACTGCTGAGCAAGAGGTCCTGGGTTCAAATCCCGGGTCGGGCAGTGTTACTGAGTTTTCCATTAGGTGATTCTCAGTAGCAGCACGGAGTCTGGATTTGTGCCCGGTTGATGGCAATAGGCTCGCCCCCTATTAAATTGGGACTAACAACATAACTGGCGAAATGTGGGTGTACTATATGTTCACCTCTGCCTACCCCTTCGGGGAATACAGGCGTGATGTTATGTGACTCTTAAACTATATTATTTGTTATAATAATGTTTAAGAGTCACATAACATCACTCTATGTAACGTTTTTCTAGTTTTAATCTAATTCAAGGTCAGTTTCTTTACTATAAACTATTATATTGTATAATTTAGTTTCTGTACATACCTGAGTGATAATTACGTAGCTACGTGACATTTTGTATTGTGTCTTATCTCTGAAACTAAACAGACATAAATAGTCGCTGATTGTAGGTATATCTGACTAAATACATGAGTAATGAATCTGTTTTCAAATTCAGTCTTAAACTTTGGATTTAGTTTGATTTAACACAAACAGATTTAACACGAAATGAATAGGTGATATAGATTCTAGTACTTAAGTATATAAGAAAATTTTAGATTATTTATTAGTGTTGGACCTATTTGTAGTATGAATCTAACTTTTAGAAGTTTTATGGAGTAAGTGTATTGTCATTTATTAGCAAAAGTTAGTCAGTGTTGTTGAGAATTCGAGAAACTATTGATTATTATGTATTGTACATGTCACTTTATTTAAATAAAACTTTTTTTACGGATTTTATCGCGGTTTTAATTTTGTTTTTTGGTCTCGACGTTTCGAATCCTATACAGCATTCATGGTCACGGGCAGACTGTCACCGTATGCGAAGGTTTTTTTTTCACAACTTTAATCCCATTTATGAAAGTAGGCCATTTAGGCTACCACAGCTTAATCCAAAATTATTCATAAACACATCAAGTGTAAAAAAACTATCCATTTAAGAAGTAAATATAAATAGTTTATAATTTATAAAACTCATGGCATTTGACCTCATTAAAAAGCGATACGGCAGCATAATTCCAGCGTTCATTATAATAAATTCTTGTCAAAGTAATAAATTGTCTGAACGACAACAAACCTCTTTGATACAGCCATAAATAAATATTTATTATCTGTTGACCTCTTACTTTCATATCTTGTCTCAAAGAAAACAATGCTTGGAATTGCAGAATACCTATGATTATATAGGTACTTTGTATTATAGTGAATTCATGTTGTTTTGTAAAAATAAAAATATTTTTTATTCCATGGTAATATAAATTGTCTGATTCTACCTGATAATAATATACCTAGTTTAATGCAAAATCAGGCTCAGATTTATAAAAAAGTATAGCAAATTTTTCAATTTAAAATAGGTAGGTTTTCAAAATTCATTAAACTTGGTAACACAAATTTGATAGATGAGACAGATGTCCTCAAATCCTGCTTATTATTTTTTAATGTTCTTTCGATAATCTAAGGTTCTTTCATATATGTATTTGAATTTTATTTTGTACATTTGTAATCATGTGTAAGACCTAAAATAGGTTTCAGAATAGGATTGAAAACTTGTACAGATCAAAAAAGTTGTTATTTCTTTATTCTATCATAAACTCACATTCTTAAAGCCAATATTATCTTTGACTAAACCTCTTAGATTTTATGTGTGTGCATTTGTGTGGGTTGCAAGCAAACTCATAACTAGTTTGGTCATCGCTACATAAAATGATGCACTGATGTCACCATTGCCTTTTGAGGTTCAGTACATAATATAATATGGGGCATATTGCTCAACATCCATATTTATTGAGAAGAAAGAAAACGGTTCTTTATCATCTGCAATATTTTTAGAAATGACCAACTTAAGACTCTCTTAAGATTATTATATTGATAATTACCAAAATTTTGGAAGAAGAAAAAGATAATTATTTTGATAGAAGTTACTTATTAGAGACAAAATACTTGATAATTAATTTCCCAAATGTTTGGATATTTTGAATAGGATTTGTAATCTACTTGAAATAATTAAACAAGCTTCCATATATTTAACATTTCACATTATCTACTTAATAAAATACATTTAAGTTCAAAAGAATCTGTTTCTAAACTCCATTGTATTATTTACTTAAATGAAATGCAAGTTTAAAATTGTCAAACATTTTTGTTTACATTTTCTCAAGGAATTACTTAAAGGATGCTTGAAGTTTCTTGATTTTTCTTAGCATGGCTAATTATTATTGATAATCGGAAAAGTTGGAATGCTTGGGATTTGGGATAGCTTCAGGCATGTTAGTTTGGGTTCATTCCTGTGACAAAGTAAATAATTTAACAAATAATTACTTGCATATCTAGCTAAAACTTTTCTAAAGACAATATTAAGTAAAATACTATCACCTCAATACAGAGATTGCAAGTTAAAACGCTAGACTAACTGTAAACTACATACTTGGTAAATAACATCATTCAGAAACCGGCGAAGTAAGTTATAAGTGTGTGGGCGGCATAATAACTTCAATCATAATTTATTACAACTTTTTCAGTTCGACGTAGCCATTCTGACAATTTTCCCGCTAAAAAAACAACAAACAGGTTTCAATCCTGTATGCAGACCTCATTGTTTACTTTTGCGTTAAAAAAAAATGCCGCGTGTGCGTTCTACTTTCCTTCCAGGTCTAGTAAGAAACTTAATACTAAGCTAAAGAAAGAATAAATAAGCAAATATTTACGATAAATAGGTAGAATAACTAATAAATTACCTTACAAAGGGCGATATAGCTTCCCTCGCCGGAAAATCCGTGTATAATATGCAAATATCCAACAAATCTCTGACCCACTCACAATATAACTTTAAAACACATTAAACAACACAAAAAACACTTTAAACAACTAAATAACACTTTTAAAATATTGTTTAAGGCACTGTTCACTAGTTCTGTGAGTAAATAAAGTTTGTTTCGACGATAATAGGTCGGCGTTCTAAGTTTTATCAAAGTTAAAGTTTGACAGATTACGTCGAAGCCTCTCGCTCGGGATTGGGGTGTTGATGTTCATTCGTTTCGATAGTGAACGCGTCCGAACGTTCCGAAGCGTACATTATGCACGTAAATAATCTTCAACCTTGGAGCTGTTATATAGCAGTATAACGTTAACGTGGACTAAATAGCAGATTTTTTTTATTACTTTTGTTATGTTTTCACTTGCTTAGAGTTAAAACATCTTATACAGTTAAGAATTGGCGGTTATAAATAGAATTTGTAATTTTTCCATTGTAAATGTTTAATAATGTGTATTCATTATGATTTAAGCTGTAAATGAAGCGAAGATTTGTGTAAACAAGATCTTCCTTATATCGTTTCGAGTTTGACTAACAATGGAAGAACTTAAACCGTGTAAATACCTATTAAAAAAATTAGGTAAATCTTTTCAAAAGCGTTGTTTTATCTTGTGTATTTAAAGTTATTTTCACGTTAACACGTAGCATGTCCGCAAAGTAGACACAATAGTTTAACAATTGACGTGTATTATATATATTGCACTGGACAGACTAATTGACGTGTATTCTACAGAACGACAAATGGGGATTCCGCGATGACGACAGGTGTGAATGCGATGCCCCCCAAAGTATGGACCTCCTGTTGGTCTGTCCTAGACGCCCAGTGAGCGCCACACCAGAAGCTAACCTACACCTACTAGAGGCTAACCAAACAGCGATTAATCTGGCTATATATTGGACTAATGGCTAACTGAACTAATTAACCTACCTTAACAAAGAAACCATTGACACGATAAGCAGAAGACTGGACACTGGACAGTCAAAGGGTTAAACATCAAGTCTCATCGCATGACATATTTATATGCTTAAAATATAATAATTTTTCAGGGACATCAGGTTAGTAAAATGAACGTCCAATAATACGATTTCTGGTGAAATAACAAAAGCATTTCAATGTTATTTTTTAAAAGCATACCACAAATATTTACTTTGATCCCATAATGTTACGTACAACGAAAAAAACATCGTTACAACGTTATAAGTTGTAGCGTTCTTTGTATTACGCTTCGGAACGAGCAGGCAGTCGCCACATTCCGCGCATACTTTTCCCGCCAGACAGAGTGCGCGAAACCGGTTCTGCCGCGCCTACATCACCTCTCACTCTAACAATATCTCTTAGTTCCACATACATTGCTTGTTTTAAACGAACTCAGTAATAGAATCATCAAACAACACACGCAATGGTTTTAGATGTATAGATAGTGTAGTTATAGTTTTTAGGTTAAGTAGCATAGTGGTAGAGGTTATAAATTCTTTTGCTAGAAGGTTGAAAAGGTTTTTCGTTGGCATTTCGCGTGTAAAAGGTATTTTATAACGTAATGAATGCCGTAACATCGGTAATGTAGATAATAATAATAACCGTAGCCTCGCCGATCGAGTTTAATGAAGTGATTTTTTGACCGACTGGACGAAGAGGTTGTGTTTTACTACTGTCGTTCTTGAATGCAGTAGGTAGGTACTTAAAAGTTATTTGTAAAATTGAAACATAGATTTTAACTTCATCATCATCAGCAGGAAGACGTCCACTGCTGGACAAAGGCTTCCCCCTTAAAACGCCATAATGAACGACAACTTGCCGTTTGCATCCACTGGTTGCCCGCAACTCTGACGATATCGTCGGTCCACCTGATGGGAGGCCTGCCAACGCTGCGTCTTCCGATTTTAACTTAAATAAATGTAATTGAGGGAGGACGAGTTAGGAATAGCTTAAACCTTAGAATAAAGAACAAACTCTTAAACCTTCGTCTATGAATGAAGAATTTGATGACATTACACAAGGTATTATGCCTACCCCTCTGAGTAACAGTCGTCACCTGAGATAAGCCAACAACGCTGTATGCAGGAGGTATTATATTCTGTGCCGTAACTAGGGCGGTGCCAGCGGTGCCCAGGCACAGGGCGCAGCCTAGAGGGACGCAGATATGACCAGACCAGGGCTACAAACAAGGGCTCTGTTAGAGAAACTCGCACAGGGCGCATAAAATGATAGTTACGGCACACAATTTTTTTTTTTTTTTTTTAAAAAAACGTCGCCCCACACTAGGAATTTCTCCTGTATCGTGGGTGCGTTTCACAAACATGAAATATCACATACACAATTAAACATAGTGCACAAGTATGCGCGCAAACACAGGTGCACTCCCTATTCCCTCACTCTCATAGTCCAGGACGGTGAGACACGACCGGAGAGAGATCAGGCGCAGGACCAACGCGTTAACGTAGGTATTTTTCAAGGCACGAAGATATGTATCGTGCGAAAACTATCACTGCCTCGTTGGTCTAGTGGTCGCTAAGCGCGACTGCTAAACATAAGGTACTGGGTTCGAATCCCAGGTCGGGCAAAATTTTATTGGGTTTTTTTATTAGGTAATTGTCAGTAGCAGCACGGAGTCTGGATTTGTACCCGGTTGATCGCAATAGGCTCGCCCCCTATTACATTGGGACCTATAACATAACTGGCGAAATGTGGGTGTACTATACACCTCTGTCTACCCTTTCGGAGTATTCAGGCGTGATGGTATGTATAAATAAAACTAATTTTATAAAAAAACATGTTTATTATTTATCTTTGGTTTTGAAATATAATATTATGTCATAATTGGCTAAAAACAGCACAGTTCGAGCGTTTGGAGGTAAAGCAACGTTAAGACGGCTAAGATTCGGATGGGTCTCTGTGACAATCATTTAATAAACTAAGGGCCTGTTTCACCATCGACAAGTAAAGTGTCAAGTAGACTAACCGCCACTTAAAGTCTCCCGTAACTACTCATACGAATTTCACAATATCTGAGTAGCATTAATCAGGGGATAAACTGGCCTGTAACTAAGATACGATAGAAGATACTCGTAACTTTTACTTGTCGATTATCGTTAATCAAGAAGTAACTATTTAACTAATTACTTGTAGATGGTGAAACAGGCCCTAAAAGTAATATTACAATTTTTATAATCTTTTTACAATAATAACTGTCGTGAGTGTTATCCATATTATTTATATAAGCCGGTTTTACTTTCGTCAATATTCGGGAATGCTCGACTAGATTCGATGCGTCAACAGCCCCCCTAGACAAGTGGCAAAACGCTTGACGAATAGAAATCCAATAGAATGATAAATGTATGTGGATGACATAATGTTTCGACTATGTTATCGATGACATGTGTCATCCCCATACATTTATCATTCTATGCCATTGACGTGAGTTAAACCAGCATATATAGTGAATAATCTATTTACAGATCAATCAAGCTAATTTGATTTGTATCCCGTAGACATAAGGTTAACATTAATGTTTGGTTGCACCATATATGTGGTTAAAGTTATGATTTATGTCAAATTTGACGATAACAGCGCTGTCTTTAACATTGACTGTGGATTGGGTTGCACCATCGTATTACTTGGTATAGTTAAAGTTATCAGGGTTGCTAGTGGAATGAGATCTTATTTACCCCAAAACAGTGACAAAAAACATTTTTAAATATGGTAATACTAGTAGTATTCATTCTCGAAGAGCAATTAAACGCTATTTCGGTTTGGAGATTACAATACAATTGACGCATCTGACAGCTAGCTAGCTAGACAAAACTGCTTCATCTTCTTCTTATCGTATGGTTGATGAACAACCTGGTGTCAGAGTTTAAACCGCCTGTAGGCCTCTGACATGGCTTCACACACCGTTGAAACATCTCTCAGGTGTGCCGGTTTCCTCACGATGTTTTCCTTCACCGTTTTTAGCAACTGATAACTAATTTATACACACATAAATTCGAAAAGACATTGATGCGTGGTGGGTTTGAACGGGGTTTTTACAAAACGGCTTTTTCATTGAACAAAAGCTGAATCAAGCTAAATAAGTGAAGTTTACACCCAAACACCTCTGCCTATCAATTCCAGTATTACAGGCGTGATATTACGTTTGTTTATTATACACTAGCTTTTGCCCGCGGCTTCGCTCGCGTTAACCCCTATTTAAAAACCATAGAGGGTTGAATTTTAAAAAAAGTAGCCTATGTCCTTTTTCGGGTCTTAAACTTTCTACAAGCCAAATTTCATCAAAATCCGTCCAGCGGTTTAGTCGTGAAGGTGTAACAGACAGACAGAGTTACTTTCACATTTATAATATTAGTATGGATTACACTTAGATTGTCACAGAGTGTGTATAACTAGAAGTATATATACATATACGTATTATAACTTTACATAAGAGATCAACTTATACATAAAAATAAGATATATCATTAAAAGATCATTGGCAATACAACTGTAAAAGATAAAATTAAAACTCCTAATTATAAAAATATTTAAGTAATATTTGATAGAAATAATAATATTTACAGTTATTTTATTAAATAACGTCGCCCTACAGGTATTCCTCCTGTATCGTGGGTGCGTTTCACAAACATGAAATATCACATACACAAACACCCAGACTCGGGACAAACATCTGCGGATCGCACAAATTTTTTTCCTGTTCGGGAATCGAGCCCGCAACCCTTAGCGCAGCAGTTCAATCGCTTAGCCACTGCGCCAATCAGGTCATCATTACAAACCTTAAATATTTTTATAATTAGGAATATTTCCTCAAATAATAAAACAAACACAAACCGACACACAACCTAATTAAAAATCACAAAATATTGTTCTTTGATCACCCATCATTTTCCATACCTGGGTAACTACAGCTTACCATAAGTAATACTTAAAATACATATTTCTGCTTATATAAACGCATTCAATGCTTTAAGGCATTTAATAATTATATTTTTTTAAACGATTATTTACATGTCATAATTGTTCGATACCTCTGCCTACCCCTGTGTGGAATACAGGCGTGATGTTATGTTTTATATCTCTAACGACGGCCTAAAGCGCAATTGAGCATAAAGTCCTGGGTTAAAATCCCGGGTTGGACAAAATGTTACTGGGTTTTTCCATTAGGTAATTCTCAGTAGCAGCACGGAGTCTAGATTTGTGCCCGGTTGATGGCCAGCTCGCCCCCTATTACATTGGGACCTATAACATAACTGGCGGAATGTGGGTGTACTATACACCTCTGCATAATATTTATAATACTGATAAATACAAATTGCGGTGAAGCCAAGTTAGGGGTCATCCAATCACGTGATGTCTTTTTGTAACTTTTACCCCCCAGGACGGTGAGACACGACCGGAAAGAGATCAGGCGCAGGACCAACGGCTTGACGTGCCTTCCGAAGCTTTGGGGTCTCGACATGTGAAAACGGTTAACCATCACAAGGCAGACCGCGTTGAGCACGGGTTAACCTTGCAAAACGACTAATCTGCGCAGTAGCCACGTTGCTACGAGCCCTAAATATAGGCTAATTAGCGAACCTGAACACACGCCGTCCTACTTCCTATCAGCTAATGTACTGTGACGTCACAATATTGAGTGTCTACCTGATTTTAACCAACTTCGTAAATAGGAGGTTCTCTTTTCGTCTTAAATTATATAACTAACGACCCGCCAAAAAGATCTGGTTATATTTACAGGACCACCCGCTGGGCTAATCTAAAGATTACCTAAAAACTTCATCACAATCGCTCCAGCCGTTTCGGAGTGCATCGAGAACATACATACACCCGTCGATGTTAATGTCAAGCTATATCTTGAATATGTAATTCCTCCGTACGTGTTTGTCACCTAACTTTTCCTAAACGGCTGGACCGATTTGGATGAAATTTCGTGTGTATATTTCAATGGGTTCCTTGATGGTTTGTAAACACAATTGCACCCGGTAGGTGGCGCTGTTTTTCCGGACATGACGTCTGCAGGATCCGCTAGTAATTTTATAGAAACTGGGCGTACCACCCCAGTAGTGGGCTTTGGGCTTTTCGTAATGTTTGTCCAGCAGTGGGCTTGCGTCCTTCTAGTCAGGGAGCCAGTGTTGGGCCCGCCATAGTAGACAGTAATAGCCATTGTGGGTAGTCGAGGAGTTTGAAGACTGAAAAAAAAATATTGGTATTTATATATTATTATTATTATTATATATTTATAATATAGAAATAAATTTATATTCCTACTCCTCCTATGTATTATGGTCAATGGACGACCTGATTGGCGCAGTGGCTAAGCGATTGGACTGCTGCTGGGTTGCGGGTTCGATTCCCGCACAGGACAAAACTTTGTGTGATCCGCAGATGTTTGTCCCGAGTCTGGATGTTTGTGTGTGATATTTCATGTTTGTAAAACACACCCACGATACAGGAGGAATTCCTTGTATAGAAAACGAGGAAAGAAAAAAAAAAATTTCGTTGCGGGTTCCAAGACAGTCGAGTCATTTCTCTGGGACGCCTCGAGCTTCATTGCCGATGGTTCTTAATGGTTATCATTGTAGATCCTGGCTTACAGGAGTCACAATAATGGGCACGAGTGGTGGGCTAACCCGTAACACACACACACACACCCACACACACACACACACACATTAAGACATTGTAGATCCTGGCTTACAGGAGTCACAATAATGGGCACGAGTGGTGTTGATGTCCCGGTGGACGTCCCGTTAAAAAAATATTTAAATAATGGCAAGCTATTACCATTTTTTTTAAACGTCGCTCCACAATAGAAATGTCTCCTGTGTCGTGTGTGCGTTTCACAAACATGTAATATCACATACACAAACACCCAGACTCGGGACAAACATCTGCGGATCACACAATTTTTGTACCGTGCGGGAATCGAACCCGCAACTTATACTACGGTACGCATTATTATTTTCGAAACTGCCTCGTTGGTTTAGCGGTCGTGTGAATGCTGAACGTCTTTGGTTCGATTTCCGAGTTATTGGGTGTTTTCGATAGGTAATTCTCAGTAGCAGCACGGACTCTAGATTTGTGCCCGGTAGATGACAATAGGCTCGCCCCCTATTACATTATACTTAAATAACTTTTTTATTTAAAAAATTGTCACAATTACATTACAACAATTTACAATATTCATCAAAAAAGTATCGGAGAATCCAGAAGATGGGCAGCAGCGTCTTCTGTAACTTGACCGCCAACACTGCGATCCCCAAGCCGCTTGCCAAGCGTGGGGATTATGGCACCCCCTCCCCTTTTGAGGGGGAGGCCTTTATTCAACAGTGGACGTCTTCCGGCCGATGATGATCGGAGTAATATTCTCCTAGATACAAGTTGGCAGTATACTCACATGCGCAGGCGCATATCTCTGCAGCAGCGGCCGGTATCCGTGTCCGAAGGTGGCTATCATCGCGGGATCATCGTTTTTGTGGGGTTGCAGTGGTATTATTACCCGGATCTGTAAAATATATATATAGACAAACACTAGCTGAGCCTTGCGGTGTTACTCGTTACACTATTCGGGATATTAGTAGCCTGTGTTAATCCAGGGTGCCAGCTACCTCCATACCAAATTTTAGTAAAATCGGTCCAGCCGTTTGAGAGTGAAGAGGTAACAAACATACAAACACACACACAAACTTTCGTCTTTATAATATTAGTGTGAAATTTAATATAACGTAATAATACCAGCCTGTGTGATTTTTTTGCCTTTTTATAGATACGTACGGAACCCTTCGTGCGCGAGTCTGACTCACACTTGGCTGGATTTTACTTACATCTTCCTCGTAAGGTCTGAAGACAGTTAGGGGTCTTAAAGACGTGGTGTCCGCTACAATGATGCAGCCCCACGCAGTGCCTATGTACAGCTCACCCCGCAGCGTGCATAGCGCGGTGACCTGAGAACATTTAGATAAAAATACAATATTTAAAAATATATAAAATAGGACCCAACCAGCAGCGGGGACAGGGTCCAAGCTAGCTTATTATTATTATAATATAATTTATATTATGTGTCGTGGTAGCCTAGTGGTTGACATACCGGATTTCTATGCACGAGGTTGCAGGTTCAAACCCAGGCAAGTATCAATGTGACTTTTTCAATGTCATAAATATTTTCTTAGATATTCTAAGACACCACTGACTGACGGTGACGGAAAACATCGTAAGGAAACCTGGATTTAATTATCTGAAATCGCCAACCCGCAGTGAGCTAGCGTGGTGATCAATGCTCAATCCTTCTCGATACGAGAAGCGGCCTTTGTAGCAGTGGGACAGTTATAGGCTGTTATTATTATTTTATTATTATTATAATTTATATTATGATTCATCTAAAGCGGCCTATCCTCACTTACCCTGCACTTGTCTTCAGTGAGATGCTCATCTAAAGCTATAGACTGGAGACTCTCAGAGCAAGGTACTAGCTTGCTGCAGTCGAGACGAGCCGTCTGTTTCTTCGTCCGCACCGACCACTGGTATACACACACACCTGAGGAAAGAAAGAGAGTAGGAACGGAAATATACAGACAAATATATTGTAAAGCCCCACCTAAATCGGTACAGTAGTTTTTGAGAAAATCGTGAACATACAAACTTACATACGGGTCGAATACTGCCCTGCTAGACAAGTGGCAAGACGCTTGACGAATAGAATGATAAATGTATGGGGATGACATAATGTTTCGACTATGTTATCGATGACATATGTCATCCCCATACATTTTTAATTCTATTCAATTTCTATTTGTCAAGCGTTTTGCCGCTTGTCTAGGGGGGATGAACCTTCTATTTTCGAAATCGGTTAAAAAGAGGTAGATACGTCACCTACAACATTCGATCTACAAACACAATATTGTGACGTCACACTTCATTAGATGATACGAAATAAGACGGCGTGTCGCGATTATAGGGTGTGGAAAAGAGATGGACTGAGTTCAGGTGGGCTAAATGGCGTTATCTTAACGTGCCAATTTCGGAGCACGTGTACATATCTACCTCTTTGGAATAACACTATTTATTACATACTAGCTGTGCCCGCGACTCCATCCGCGTGGACATACGGAATGAGCAAAGTCGTTTTTAATATAACAAACACTATATGTTATGGGAAGTTTGCACATGAATACATACAAACATCAATTTGTATAATACATCAGTGAAAAAGGCATTCAAATCTGTTCTGTTTCTGAGATTAGCGCGTTCAAACGCACAGACAAACAGACAAAAAATTTAAAAACTATATTTTTGGCTTCGGTAGCATGAATACAGAGTGTATAAATTGATTTTCTTTTTTAACATTGAATGTACAGACACGGGTCGCTTACGATTTTATAATATGTATAGATTATTATATAAAAGTTATATACTATATCGGGAAGGGGAAGACCTCGACGAACATACTTGGATCAGATCGGAGATGTTCTACAAAAGGGTCAAGTGAGGAGTACCCTTAACCGACGAGCGTGTATGAGGAATGTGATGCGAGTGAATGAGGCGAAAGAAGTATGTCAGGATCGTAGCAAATGGAAATCCGTGGTCTCTGCCTACCCCTCGTGGAAATAGGCGTGACTTTATGTGTGTATACTACAGATGATAATTCAAGTCTAAATATTTTTTTTTAAAAACGTCGCCCCACACTAGGAATTTCTCCTGTATCGTGGTTGCGTTTCACAAACATGAAATATCACATACACAAACACCCAGACTCGGGACAAACATCTGCGGATCGCACCAATTTCTTCCCGTGCGGGGATCGAGCATGCAACCCTCAGCGCAGCAGCCCAATCGCTTAGCCACTGCGCCGATCAGGTGTACCCACATGGCTGGACTTACCCGGATCAGAGTACGCTATGACGAAGGGCTCGTCGTCCGGCGCGGTCAGCAGCGTGACCCGGGGCGGCGCGGGCAGCCGCTCGGCGCCGCACACGCCGCCCGCGCTCACGGAGTACGTGTGCAGGCCGTCGCCGCCCGCCCAGATCTCCCAGCTGTGGGAAACCATTCATTATTTACTAGAGTGGGGAAGCCTTTGCCCTGCAGTGGGACATTACATAACATAACATCACGCCTGTATTCCCCGAAGGGGTAGGCAGAGGTGTACATATAGTACACCCACATTTCGCCAGTTATGTTGTAAGTCCCAATGTTATAGGGGGCGAGCTGACCATCAACCGGACACTAATCCAGACTCCGTGCTGCTACTGAGAATTACCTAATGGAAAACTCAGTAACACTTTGCCCGACCCGGGATTTGAACCCAGGACCTCCTGCTCAGCAGTCGCGCTTAGCGACCACTAGACCAACGAGGCACATTATAGGCTTTAATAATAATAATGTCCTGCACCTCCTGGGGACTTTTCATGGCTGTTCTTATATAGAGCAGTTGTGTGGTGTCCCTAGCTGGTGTCCCATTCCCTATAAGATTAAAGTCCTCAACGGACCTCTGTGCTGGACCTGTGTCCCCACGTGAGCCTTTTAAAAGACCGGGTATCTTCCGCATGGTTGATGACCCGAGTAAAAATATGAGATACAAAATATTAATAATAGCTGTGCCACGCAGTGTTACCCGGATCATTTATCGGGATAATAAGTAGCCTATGTGTTAATCCAGGGTGACAGCTACTTCCATACCAAATCGAATAGAATGATAAATGTATGGGTTTGACATATGTCATCGATAACATAGTCGAAACATTATGTCATCCCCATAAATTTATCATTCTACTAGCTTCCGCCCGCGACTTCACCCGCGTGGATTTCGAATAATTTATAGCATATATCCTTCCTCGATAAATGAGCTATCTAACACTGAAAGAATTTTTCAAATCGGACCAGCAGTTCCTTAGATTAGCGCGTTCAAGCAAACAAACAAACAAACTCTTCAGCTTTATAATATTTGGTAAAGATTAGATTTCCATTCGTCAAGCGTTTTGCCACTTGTCTAAGGGGCAGATCAGTTTCCACTGCCAAACGAATATCAACCTATAGATCATTGACATACAGTTGAAAGTTATTTTTTTTTCTTCTTTTATACTAACAAACTAAGGTTATCTGTTTATACAACAATGTTTTGTCTGTTTGTACAATGTAGGACTTATCCTTTTTATGTAGTTTTTTTTTTTTTTTTGTCTGGCGGTTTGAGTATTTTTTATACAGCCTACCCAAATGTCCTGCAGATGGTACGAGACGGGGCGTCTGTAAGGACAGGTCGACTCAAACTCGCCGTGGTACTTTCTTAAAAAGACCTCTTCTCAGACCACCTACACTGTTCTCACATACATTATTTTTTACCTGTCTGGACTTTAAAAGAGACATTGACCCCTGAGTTTGTTTCGGCGTTTCTTCTCAGAGGTAGTCAGTTAGGAAATGCCGACGCCATCTATCTAGTTTAAAAAAAATGACGTGTAAAAGTGTTTTTTTAAGACCTATTTACAGAAATAAAATCATTTATCATTTATAATAGTAGTATAGTTAAGTATAGTATGGATATCTTCAATCCTACTCACCCGTGTGGTGTAGGCACAGCGGCTAGACAACACAGCTCTGTGGCTGTCCCTAGCTCTGTCAACACGAAGCTGCCTTCCGCTTCCGGTTGCGATGACGTCACCAAGAACAGTCTAGAACATTACAGAAGAGAAGATTAATAATATAATTAATTATTATTAGTTTAACAACAATTTGGTTAAAATAATCAATTTTTAGGTCCATTTACCTAATACTATTTTTTTTTTTAATTTCTAACCGCTTCGTTGGTCTAGTGGTCGCTAAGCGCGACTGCTGAGCAAGAGGTCCTGGGTTCAAATCCCGGCTCGGGCAAAAGTGTTACTGAGTTTTCTATTAGGTAATTCTCAGTAGCAGCACGGAGTCTGGATTTGTGCCCGGTTGATGGCAATAGGCTCGCCCCCTATTACATTGGGACTTACAACATAACTGGCGAAATGTGGGTGTACTATATGTTCACCTCTGCCTACCCCTTCGGGGAATACAGGCGTGATGTTATGTTATGTTTTAATTTTTTGTGGGGCTCGTAGCTATGCGGCTACCCGGCAGATCAGTCGATCTGCGAGGTTAAGCCGTGCTCGCCGCGGTCAGTCTTGTGATGGGTGACCGTTTTCACAAGTCGAGACCCCACCGTGCTTCTGAAGACACGTTAAGCCGTTGGTCCTGCGCCTGATCTCTCTCCGGTCGTGTCTCACCGTCCTGGACTATGAGAGTGAGGGAATAGGGAGTGCACCTGTGTCTGCGCGCATACTTGTGCACTATAATATCTCCTGCGCAGATGGCTAGTCTCGGCTGAGACAAGCCGCCGTGACCGAAATTCGGTCGGGAGGATATTATCATTATATTACTATAATTTAAAAAATGCCTATTTATATCAATATTAACTTATTTAATATTTATGCCCTAAATTTGAACAGAACAAGAAGATGTTCCATAAAATTCTATCATAACCAAGTGGCGACGATGCAAAGGATTTGTTCAAATTCATGGCGGCTACGTTTTGTGAAAGTACAATTGTTAAGGATAAATAAAGAAAGAAAAAAAAACCATTTATACCATAACCATACATACATAACATCACGCCTGTATTCCCCGAAGGGGTAGGCAGAGGTGTACATATAGTACACCCACATTTCACCAGTTATGTTGTAAGTCCCAATGTAATAGGGAGCGAGCCTATTGCCATCAACCGGGCACAAATCGAGACTCCGTGCTGCTACTGAGAATTACCTAATGGAAAACTCAGTAACACTTTGCCCGACCCGGGATTTGAACCCAGGACCTCTTGCTCAGCAGTCGCGCTTAGCGACCACTAGACCAACGAGGCAGTCATTTTATGCCATACATAATATTTTCTATTTTTAATAAAATGTCGCACCGAACATTATATATAACATACACAAATACAGAACCCACTCTATCTATCTATCCATCCCATCCACAGTTTCTATCCCAGCAGTCTACCTAAACAACCTTCTCTGCTAAGAGACCCCGTACGAACAAAACACCCCGTACCAGCAAAAGACCCCGTACTAAAAAAAGACCACCTAATCAAATCCTTTATTTAGTAAAGCATGGGAACTTAAGTTCTTAAAAATATTTAAAAAGAGCGCTATGTTTTCTCTACAGATGGCATACAAAATTCTGATTTTACGAGACTTAAGCTTAATTATTCTAAATAATATAATGATTGCTAAGAGACTACAAAAGACCCCGTACCTGCCGCAGCTGAGCGCGACGGCCACCCGCTGCAGTCGAGGCAGCGGCTGCAGGGCGGCCACCCCTGAGGGGGCCCCGCCCACCGACTCCTGCACCCGCACGCACCACACTAGGGCGCAGCTTGAAGATCTAGGAAGAGAACAGAGCTAAAATAATAACAGTAATCAATTTTTTTTATGCCGTGTGGTATCCGTCCTAGAATTGACCACCCCCTTTCCTCCCGTGGGTGTCGTAAGAGGCGACTGAGGGAAAATCCAAAAGATGGGCAGCAGCGTCTTCTGTAACTTGACCACCAACACTGCGATCCCCAAGCCGCTTGCCAAGCGTAGGGATGATGGCACTCCCCTCCCTCCTAAGGGGTTGGCCTTTGTTCAACAGTGGACGTCTTTCCGCTGATGATGATAAATTAATTTTTAAGGTTGTTCGGCCCGCGACTGTCGCGTAACCAGCTCATGAATAAGGGCTCCGTTCGAGTTCGAAACTAGTCGGGCATTCCCGAATACACACGTGAGTATAACAGAAATATAAATAAAGTAACGAACAAAGTAGATAATCCCGAAGTACGGGAGAACATTCATTTCTATGTGCCGGACCAATATATGCGAGGTGTTGGAAGACGGCAGCACAGACTCCTCTCTTGTCCGCCTGAGTGGCGCTCCCCACAAGCAGACAACAGCCCTACTTCCAGAGCCATTAGTGTTATTAATTATTTTGTAAAGGCCAATCTAGAAGCAGATATATTTGTTGATAAACCTAGCATCATGTATAGAAATGTTTTAAACTATTTAAATAGGATAAGTTAGGATTACTAGCTATTATTGTTATTTCCATTATTGTTGTGTTTGTTTATAATAATTATTTTAGATTTTTATTATCTGGTTTCTTATGTGTTTGTGTTTTTTGGATATTTAGTATAGATATAAGCGTTTTGGTTGTATATACTGTAAGCTTATATTTTATGAATAAATGAATATGAATAGTCAATAATAATGTGAATAATTTCCCGATTTCTCAGCAGACTTTTAAACTATCGCGTTGCACGATGATAATTAAATTAGGACACGGGAATTGTGTTCGCGTTATTCCCGTGTCATAATTTAATTAGTTGTATAGTATACATTGTATAACTGAGCCTGCATTTAAGCAACCTGTTTTGTTAATTCCATTGATGTTACTAACATAGTTTTTAAGATTTTGTACTACTAACTAAATATGGACATTGTCCGAAATAAACGTTATTGTATTGTATTATTATTCTCAGCGTATAATAAGCAATTACTTTTTTACTTTTTCAAATAAACCTCGCCCCACACTAGGATTTCCTCCTGTATCGTGGGTGCGTTTCACAAACATGAAATATCACATACACAAACACCCAGAATCGCGACAAACATTTGTGGATCACAATCTTTTTTGTCCCGTGCGAATCAAACCCAAGTCCATACACCGAGCCATCGCGCCAGTCAGGTCGTGAGCCTATTTGACTTATTTCATACTATCTTTTACCCGCGGCTTCGCTCGCGTTAATTTAGATTGTTGGTTAGTATTATAAATATATACATATAACTTTTGCTCGCGGTTTCACCCGCGTTAGTCCCTATTTAAACACATTAGGGGGTTGAATTATAAAAAAAAGTAGCCTATGTCCATTCTCGGGTCTTAAACTTTCTACATGCCAAATTTCATCAAAATCCGTCCAGCGGTTTAGACATAACAGACAGACAAAGAGTTACTTTCACATTTATGATATTAGTATGGGTTCCTACTATGGAAGTATACGTAAAGTATACATTTGTATACTAGTATCACTCACGAGTATACAGATATCCTGCCGGCGGAGTCTCCGAGCCACATCTTGCTGCCGACGCGGCAGATGGCTGTCACTATCACTGGATCAGACTTATCTAAGGAAAGAAGGGAACACTTTATTTGGATTTTATTTAAACACTATTGCGCCCCGCGGTGTTACCAGCTACATTTTTTCGGTATAAAAAGTAGTATGTGTTAATCCAGGGTGTCAGCTACCTCCATACCAAATTTTAGCAAAATCGTTCCAGCCGTTTGTGCGTGAAGTGGTAACAAACACACACACGAACTTCTCCTTTATAATATTAGTGTGATGTGATTATAAAAAAAAGTGTCTGAAAGTAGGGTAGGTATTTCTAAGGTGGTGTGCGCGTGAGTCATGTGAATGTCATGTCTGTGAGAGAAAAAGTTGTCTGTATGTTTTGTGTATGAGTGTATACGTTGGGTTTCTCTGTGTGTGTGTGTGTGTGTGAATATCTGTGCGTGCGTGTGTGTGTGTGTGTGCGCGCGTGCGTGACTGTGTACGTGCGTGCGTATGTGTGCGTGTACGTGTCTGTGTGCATGTGTTCGTGTGTGTGTGTATATTTATTTATTTATTATAAACCATTTACAGCTATCATGACAGGTGTATTTTAACCTAATACAATATGTATGTTTGTTTATTTATAGTTGTAATTGTGTGTGTGTGTGTGCACATACCCGGCGTCACCCGGACGGTGTGGTGGTGCGTGAAGCTGGTGGCGGTGGTGAGCAGGGTGTGCGCCCTCTCCGGCTCGCCGCCCCCGTACCACAGCTCCCAGCCCGGGACGCCCTCCTCTGAGGGCGCAGAGGTATTTGTTTAATATAATGCTTAATTGTAGTATTGACACCTAAACTGTAGAACTTATAAAAATTTAAAAGAAATTGTAAAAAAATTGCCTTTTTTTAAACCTGGTTACATTGGATTCTAAGTTACTAACGCTACTATTGGCGAAAAAGGCATTGTGAGGAAGAGACATTTTGCGAAAGAGACATTTTAACATCTGCGAAGAAGGCATTGTGAGAAAGAAACATTTGACTAAAATGACATAATGAAAAAGAGATATTACACCACCAGTGGACATTTTGCGAAAGATACATTCTGCGAAAGAGGCATTGTGCGAAACAGACATTGTGCGACAGAGGCACTGTGAGAAAAAGACATATTACAACCAGAAGACGTTTTGCGACTAAGTCGATTTAGTATGTGATGATTATCCTATCATAATATTATCCTTCCATGAATCTACTATCGTGTCTATTCCAGTACTCACCCCCGACGCCTAGGACCGGCGTGTGCGCAGCGGCGCTGGCCGCCCGGGCCGCGGCGGCGTCGGCCAGCGCGGTGTACTCGGGGGCGGAGGCCACGCTCACCAGGGCGGCGGCCGAGGGGCGCAGCTCCGGGGCGCCCGCCCAGCAGCGCCGCATGGTCTCCAGCATGCAGCACGGGTACTCCAGGTCCTGGGAGGTTGTATAACCATGATGCAGAAGGTTTTAAATACACAAATTTAGGAAAAATCTCCATATTCTTCAGTCCTGGGAAGAGTGAAGCACGATCTTTCTCCGGTCGTGTCTAACCGTCCTGGACTATGAGAGTGAGGGAATAGGGAGTGCACCTATGTTTGCTTGTGCACAATAATATCTAGTGCGTTAGCTATTCTGGTTAAGTTCTAATTTTATCAATATACACCTTAATTTTGAAAAATAAAAATCAAATGAACCCTTTGACCGCCCTTGATACGATTTTATTAGAAGAGCATAAATCTTATCGTAACATTTATTACGATTATTGTTCGTAATTACATTATACTAATGTTACGATTAGATATTGACTCCTATTCAAAGTTATGGCGTGGAGAACATGGTAACGTTCGTCTTCTGTACATTACCGTGGCAGTCAAAGGGTTAAGAAAGGCTACCGTGGCGGTCAACGGGTTTAGAAAGGCTACCGTGGCGGTCAAAGGTTTAAGAAAGGCTACCGTGGCGGTCAAAGGGTTAAGAAAGGCTACCGTGGCGGTCAACGGGTTTAGAAAGGCTACCGTGGCGGTCAAAGGGTTAAGAAAGGCTACCGTGGCGGTCAAAGGGTTAAGAAAGGCTACCGTGGCGGTCAACGGGTTTAGAAAGGCTACCGTGGCGGTCAAAGGGTTAAGAAAGGCTACCGTGGCGGTCAAAGGGTTAAGAAAGGCTACCGTGGCGGTCAACGGGTTTAGAAAGGCTACCGTGGCGGTCAAAGGGTTAAGAAAGGCTACCGTGGCGGTCAAAGGGTTAAGAAAGGCTACCGTGGCGGTCAACGGGTTTAGAAAGGCTACCGTGGCGGTCAAAGGTTTAAGAAAGGCTACCGTGGCGGTCAAAGGGTTAAGAAAGGCTACCGTGGCGGTCAACGGGTTTAGAAAGGCTACCGTGGCGGTCAAAGGGTTAAGAAAGGCTACCGTGGCGGTCAACGGGTTTAGAAAGGCTACCGTGGCGGTCAAAGGGTTAAGAAAGGCTACCGTGGCGGTCAAAGGGTTAAGAAAGGCTACCGTGGCGGTCAACGGGTTTAGAAAGGCTACCGTGGCGGTCAAAGGGTTAAGAAAGGCTACCGTGGCGGTCAACGGGTTTAGAAAGGCTACCGTGGCGGTCAAAGGGTTAAGAAAGGCTACCGTGGCGGTCAAAGGGTTAAGAAAGGCTACCGTGGCGGTCAAACCGTTAAGAAAGGCTACCGTGGCGGTCAAACCGTTAAGAAAGGCCACCGTGACCGAAATTTGGTCAAGATATTATAAATATATTATACACATGATTTTTGGTGTTGCCCATACTAAATTTGAATTTAAATTGATAATTCCAACAGATAATACCTGACGTCACCCTTAAGACGTAAATACTAAAAGGGAACTTGAAATTCGATGCGAGCAGTGACAAGATGGCTCAGTTGGTTAGAGCAGCGCCACGGTACGGCGAAGGTCGCAGCTTCGAGTACCGGTCGTGTCGTGTGCATACACATTTAAAGTATGTAATCTTACAAATCATTGATCAGAACTGTTTATTCATGTATCCTTTCTATTTACCCGACTGCGCCAGAAGGAGGGTCATGTTTTTTTAATATTGATTTCTTTTCCATGGTCATAACATGCTTACAGGAAAACCTTGTAAAATGTTAGTTCAAATTCATGCTGCTTCTTATCTATCAGGATTGGATCCTACAGAATCCTGGGACACGGTAACTTACCCTGGGTGATAGAGAAGGTCTAGCACCTTCTAGAATGGCTTCCTTCACTGCCTCGTGACCCTCAAACGGCTGGCGGACGGTCACGATCTCATACAGAAGCATGCCGTAGGAGAAGCAGTCGACCTGGTACAAAGGTAAATATTAAATACATTAGAGAGTCTTAGGCTACAAAAGAGCACTTACAAAACGTCAAAACTAGTTGCTCGGTTCCAAAAAGTCGTTTCTATGGAGAAGAACCGGCAAGAAACTCCATAGTTACTCTTTTAAAAATATGTTGTAGGTATGTTTAACAATCATTTCAAGTATGAGAGCATAATGAGCTACACAATATAGCTACAATGAGAATACGAGTAGCATCTAAGCCAAATAAAAAATATTAATATAGATCGGTTATTCTCTCATTTACAATTTGGGTAAAATACATGACAGTGAAAAGGTTCAATATAATCAGCAAACAATATTCAATACTATTTATAACTTATTATATAACTGTAATGATTAAATCGTGACCTATATCTTATGTGTATACATATATATTAGTATAAGTTGGTTAACGAATAAATAAAAGATTTTGACATCAAAGAATTTAAAAAAATCACAATATAACCATTTTTTGGGGGGATGTGGGATGTGTCTCTTAGTCGCCTTTTAAAAAAGCACTGATAGCCGAGTGATATGGCCGTTGGGCTGCCAAGTCAAAGGTAGCAAGTTCAAACCCCAGCACGCACCAATGTCTTTTCGAATTCATGTGCGTATTATAAATAAGTTATCAGTTGCTATAAACGGGGACGGAAAACATCGTGAGGAAACCGGCACACCTGTGAGATTGTTCAACTGTGTGTAAAGCCATGTAAAGTCCTACAGGCGGTTTAAACTCTGACACCAGGTTGTTCATCAACCATACGATAAAAAGAAGACTGACCTTTTCATTGTACTCCTCCTCGCCGTTGTACCTCATGATCTCCGGAGCCATAAACCCTTCAGTCCCGCCGAAGCCCTTAGTCCCCGACGGCGGGGCTAAACGACTTATACCTACAAATAAAAAGGATTCATATCATGGTATTTTTCTTCGTCGTATCAGCATGAGCCAATAGCCACATGGAATAGGTCACGCCGTGTAGAGATTGGTCAGTCAACATGGATGGTAGCGAGGTTGACCGTCTAGTGACGGACGTACTTAAGTGTCGTCACTCGTGAAGGCTCTCATCACAACATGATTCATACAATAATAATAACAAAAGAAAAAGGTACTCCTCGACACGGCACGCATTGTGAGGAGGTTCCTCTCTCTGGAGCCCTAATCACCGGTAGCTTGGACCCTGTTCCCGCTGCTGGTTGGGCTCTACTTTTTATAGTTTTAAATATTGTATTTTTTAAATAGATATATAAAAATTTAATTATAAGACTGGACTTAAATTTAACTGGAATTTAAGGACTGCCTCGTTGGTCTAGTGGTCGCTAAGCGCGACTGCTGAGCAATAGGTCCTGGGTTCAAATCCCGGGTTGGGCAAAGTGTTACTGAGTTTTTCATTAGGAAATTCTCAGTAGCAGCACGGAGTCTGGATTTGTGCCCGGTTGATGGCAATAGGCTCGCCGCCTAATGTGGGTGTACTATATGTTCACCTCTGCCTACCCCTTCGGGGAATACAGGCGTGATGTTATGTTATGTTAATTTATAAGAAAGATGTTTAAATAAAGGAAATAATAATATATATAAGTGTATACAGATAAAAGTGCCGTGTGGTATCCGGCCTAGAATTGACCACCCCCTTTCCTCCCGTGGGTGTCGTAAGAGGCGACTAAGGGAAAATTCAGAAGATGGGCAGCAGCGTCTTCTGTAACTTCACCACCAATACTGCGATCCCCAAGCCGCTTGCCAGGCGTGGGGATTATGGCAAACCCCCCCGCTTAAACGGGGAGGCCTATGTTCAACAGTGGACGTCTTTGGCTGATGATGATGATGATACATATAAATATGACTGCTATAGTTCGCTCACCATAGTCTCCAAGCTTCACATGGACGTTTAGGGGTGCGCCGTTGACTTCTTCTCCTGGCTTCGGCATCCGCCATACTAGCACGTTCTCTGACTGTAGAACGACATAAAAATGTATTGTAGTCAAATGCAAGGTGTTAATATATAATAAACATAATAAAACATTACGCCTGTATTCCCCGAAAGGGTAGGCAGAGGTGTATAGCACACCCACATTTCGCAAGTTATGTTTTCCTAAAGTAAAAGGGGCCAGCTTACCATCAACCGGGCACAAATCCAGACTCCGTGCTGCTACTGAGACTTACCTAATGGAAAAACCCAGTAACACTTTTCCTGACCCAGGAATCGAATCCAGGACCTCATGCTCAGAAGTCGCGCTTAGCGACCACTAGATCAACAAGGCAGTGTTTATGGTATGTCAATAATTGGTTCGAAAATTGTCTTTACTATAGAGAAGAACCGGTAAGAAACTGTCTTACAACGCTATTCTTAGCCGCTTCTCCAGCTCATGAATAAGGGCTTCGTTTGAGTTCAAAACTAGCTGGGTGGCCTATAAATGCGTTAATTAAAACCGGGAAAGAGTAACTTTTTTTTAGTTTAAAAAAAATCGTCGCCCCACACTAGGTATTTCTCCTGTATCGTGGGTGCGTTTCACAAACATGAAATATCACATACACAAACACCCAGACTCGGGTGAAATATCTGCGAATCGCACTAATTTCGGTCCTGTGCGGGAATCGAACCCGCAACCATTAGCGAAGCAAGAAGTGAAGAAGAATAAAGCTTCCTAGTGTTGTGTCATACCTTAAGGTCCCTGTAGACGACGCGGCGCGCGTGCAGGTACTCCAGCGCGCGCGCCACCTGCAGCGCCAGCGCCCGCGCCAGCCGCGCCGAGCAGCGCGCGCCGCACCAGCGGTAGCTGCGCAGCAAGCCGTCCAGCGCGCCCTGGCCGCCACACCAACACATATTATATACACACGCACACTCACACACACACACACACACACGTGTACTCACAGCCGGCGCCAGAGCCAGCAGCAGCGCGAGCGGCGCGGCGCACACAGCCAGCAGCGGCACCACGTGCGGGTGCTTCAGCTGGCTGAGGATGGACAGCTCCTGGCGCAGCCCGCAGTACGCCCGGCACGCTGCCGCTGTGGGCTCCCGCTCCCAGCGGGACACCGCCGCCTGCGCATATGACAACCAACATTTTTGAACTGGTAAACCTACTGAGCAATTCCTGACTTCATGCAGCTACTGAGAATTACATAATGGAAGAATCCAGTATCCGTTTCCCCGACGCTGAAAGGACCCCCAAAATCTTCATAGACCCCCACTGACCTTATACGCATGGTGAACAGTCGTGTCACTGTTAGCCGGCGGGGGTACCGGCTGCAGCGCCTTCAGGGCCACCGGCACGGGGTCCCCGGGCCCCGCGCCCCCCGCACCCCCGGGGGCCCGCCAGCTGGCCGCTAGCACCGTCCCGAACGCCCCCCTGCCCGCTACAGCCCCCCGCGTGATGTGCTCCCAGCGGGCGCGCTTTGATTCTTCTACGTCGAGTAGTAGCTACGAGAGATTAAAACATTCCCTTTAACAGATATATTATCCCCTTAAGTTAAAAAAGAAGCCGTCCAAGTGCGAGTAAAACTTGCGCTCGAAGGGTTCCGTATCATCTATGAAAACGGCAAAAATATCTCGTTTGTTATATGGGAGCCCCCTTAAATATTTATTTTATTCTGTTTTAACCCCCGTCGGAAAAAGAGGGGTGTTATAAGTTTGACCGCTATGTGTGTCTGTCTGTCTGTCTGTGTGGTGTCTACCCCGTCGCGACATTGTCTTAAATAGGTGTTACTCGATCGGATTTGATGGCTCAATGATAGATATTTTGACTTTTTAAATGATCGCTTTACTTTTTTGCGTTGGGGGTTTTTTTAATTATTTTTTTAGTATTTGTATAGCAGCAACAGAAATACATCATCTGTGAAAACTTGAATGGAAACTAGGACTTTCGACACAGAACTCGGCACCCATATAGATGTCTATTCTTATGTCGGCGAAATCGACAACGTCGTACCTTCTTACTTATAAACGATGCTAACATGTGTTTTAAGATAACCACTTGTTAAGTCTATTGTCATCTCTACTTTTTGACATGCAAACGACAGTGACAGGTATAATTTAACCGATTGTTTAACAATAACAATTTTTATAAGTAAGGGTATTTAATATAGAACTTGGCTCTCATTTGACATTAAGTTTTTTGATGGGATAAGATAATGCTACCAACTCACCGTGTCCGGCGCGACCAGCCGCAGCTCGACGTCCCCGTCGCAGTGCAGCGGGCACTGCAGGCGGCTGCCGCTGCAGGCCGCCAGGATGCACTGCTCCACCGTCCAGGCCGTGGCCACGCTCCAGGAGGGCTCTCTGCCTACCACGCCCTCCACCGAGCCCAGGCGGGATGAGGCTGGCGAGAAAAAACAGACCATTCATTTACACTAATGCTAGCTTTTGCCCGCGGCAACCCCTATTTCAAGCCCATAGGGGGTTGAATTTGAAAAAAGGTAGCCTATGACCTTTCTCGGGTTTTAAACTTTCCACATGCCAAATTTCATCACAATACGTCCAGCGGTTTAGTCGTGAAGGTGTAACATACAGATAGACAGAGTTACTTTTACATTTATAATATTACTCTTCTTCTTATCGTATGGTTGATGAACAACCTGGTGTCAGAGTTTAAACCACCTGTAGGCCTCTGACATAGCTTTACACACCGTTGAAAAATCTCTCAGGTGTGCCGGTTTCCTCACTGGATAGTATAGATTTATAAAGAAGTCGGTTAAAAAGCAGGCAGGTCCTGAGTTGTTCGGTTGCAAGTACTTTACCGAACACAGTCTCCGAGTTTTTCGAGGACATCTTCATAGTCGCCCAGCACTAGTCCACCAGCCAGTTTAAGGAACGCGCATTCAAGAAAAAAGAAAAAAACATCTCCTGACACAATTTCGGTCACGGCGGCCGATCACATCTGAGACTAGCCAACTACGAAGATATTATAGTGCACAAGTATGCGCGCAGACACAGGTGCACTCCCTATTCCCTCACTCTCATAGTCCAGGACGGTGAGACACGACCGGAGAGAGATCAGACGTTGGACCAACGGCTTAACGTGTCTTCCGAAGCACGGATCTATACTAATATTATAAAAAGCCAATTTTTTTTTCTATTATTAAAAATTCGCCACACACTAGGAATTTCTCCTGTGTCGTGGGTGCGTTTCACAAACATGAAATATCACATACAAGCACCCAGACTCGGGACAAACGTCCGCGGATCGCACAAATATTGGTCCCGAGCGGGAATCGAACCCCTAAACCATAGCGCAGCAGTCCAATCGCTTAGCCGCTCCGCCAATCAGATCCCTTGTAATATTTCGTATTTTTTCCGTACCGCTTACAAGGCTCCTGTGATTAATCGGCGATCTAAAAGGTTCCTTAAATATCTTGGACTTACACCAGCTTCTTACCGTTAGACTCTGCCCCCACTCCACTGTCTCCATCCGAAGTCCTGGACTCTTCAGATAGCCGCAGTCGACGAGGCTCAGCGGCTCCCAGCTCCAGTCTTCTGAATGCCTGCGTAGAAAAAAATTGTGGAATTAAAAAAAAAAAATTATAGACTGCCTTTAATTTATTTTGTTATTATATTCTGTAATAGTATGCATTGTAAATTGATAAGGAAATTTGAAAAATGATGGACACGAGCGGGATTCGAACCCGCGACCTTCCCCGATCCGTGGCGCTGCTCTAATCAACCAGACGACCAGCGACCAGCGACACGGTGGCTCAGTTGGTTAGAGCAGCGCCTCGTGTCCATCATTTTTCAAATTTCCTTTATCAATTTAGATTCAAGCTTAGCATGGGCAACATGCTAAAATGGCACCAAAAGTCATATAGTATGCATTGACTAAAAACTAAATTAGTTGATGTTAAACACAGACACTCCAATTTTATTTATGTATATTGATCATTACGCCGTGTGGTATCCGGCCTAGAATTGACCACCCCGTTTCCTCCCGTGGGTGTCGTAAGAGGCGACTAAGGGAACATCCAGAAGATGGGCAGCAGCGTCTTCTGTAACTTGACCACAAACACTGCGATCCCCAAGCCGCTTGCCAAGCGTGGGGATTATGGCAACCCCACCCCTTTTAAAAGGGGGAGGCCTTTGTCCAATAGTGGACGTCTTCCGGCTAATGCTGATCATTATAGGTACTTTAATAGTTACGTAACACTTTGGAATAGCCTGGAATGGAATGGAACTTTGGAATGATTTTCTGAACAATAAAGATTATTATTATAATGGCATGGAATTAAAATTAAGTTAACGGTCCGCGTTCTTTTTAATAATAATAATAATAACAGCCTATAACTGTCCCACTGCTACAAAGGCCTCTTCTCGTATACAGAAGGATTGAGCATTGATCAGCACGCTAGCTCACTGCGGGCGATTTCAGATAATTAAATCCAGGTTTCCTTACGATGTTTTCCGTCACCGTCAGTCAGTGGTGTCTTAGAATATCTAAGAAAGTATTTATGACATTGAAAAAGTCACATTGATACTTGCCTGGGTTTGAACCCCGTGCATAGAAATCTGGTATGTCAACCACTAGGCCACCACGACCTTTTTGCTTGACGGAAATTAGTGATGAAGTTTCAGTACCTGTGCTAGTTGATGCTCGTGTTCAGGATGCTGCGCAGGCGGCGATATAGCGTGTCTGAGACACTCGGGGCACGGGACCACGCGCGTGATGAGGCAGCGGCCTTCTGATGTGTGCACGAAGCGGGTGCCTGCGAGGTTTAGAAATAGATGGGGTGAGCCTCTTCTCATCGTATGGTTGATGAACAACCTGGTGTCAGAGTTGAAACCGCCTGTAGGCCTCTGACATGGCTTTACACACCGTTGAACAATCTCTCAGGTGTGCCGGTTTCCTCACGATGTTTTCCTTCACCGTTTTTAGCAACTGCTAACTAATTTATAGTACGCACATGAATTCGAAAAGACATTGGTGTGTGCCGGGGTTTGAACTTGCGACCTTTAACTTGGCAGTCCAAGGGTATCTTATGATTATAATATTATTATTAAATATACACAATGGCTGCCTGTGACATGCAGCGAGGTCTAGAAATAGATGGTTTTTTTTTAAACTTTTTGACGACCTGATTGGAAGTCCTGGGTTTGAATCCCGGGTCGGGCAGTGTTACTGGGTTTTTCCATTAGGTAATTCTCAGTAGCAGCACGGAGTCTGGATTTGTGCCCGGTTGATGGCCAGCTCGCCCCCTATTACATTGGGACCTATAACATAACTGGCGAAATGTGGGTGTACCAAATGACCTCATTGGTGCACTGGCTAAGCAATTAGACTGCTGCGCTAAGGGGTTCGATTCCCGCATGGGACAAAAATTTGTGCGATCCGCAGATGTTTGTCCCGAGTCTGGGTGTTTGTGTATGTGATATTTCATGTTTGTGAAACGCACCCACGATACAGGAGACATTCCTAGTGTGGGGCGAGGTTTTTTAACCTAAAGAAGTAAGAACTCACCCAGGGAGGGATACCAGTCTTCTAGCAGCAGGTCCACGTGGTCAGACACGAGAGCCAGCACTTTAGCCAGCGTCTCGGGGTTCGGTTCCAGGCTGATGCTCTGAGTAAAGAAAGAAATATAGTTAACTAGCTTCCGCGCGAGACTTTGTCCGCATGCAACGCCTTTTTATAGTAAAACATCTTTTGGCGCGCCATGGCAGTATAATCTACTCGAATGCCGTGACGGCGTGCCGTGATGCCCCCACTACACCGCCGCCCTCTTTTCCTTTGCGTGTGTAAAAGTTACCTATGTCCTTTCTACCAAATACGTTGGAATTCAAGCTTATTCCGTACCAAATTGTATCAAAATCGGTTCAGTGGTTTAGCCATAGTATCGTTACAGACAGACTGAGTTATCGTTGCATTTATAATATTAGATAAAAATAAAAAAATTAGAAGAATTCTTTGTTTTTCTTTATTTATTTAATTGCTCAAAGTGATCATAAAAAGCAGGTTCTGTATTCGACCCGTAAGTAAGTATGTTTGTATGACCGCGATCTCAAAAACTACTGTATCGATTTGGATAGGGTTTTATAGCACTGGTAATAAGTACGCTCCATACCTGGTACCCGGATATGGGCAGGCCGTCGTCCCGCCTCACGACGCACACCTGGGCAGGCAGCAGGATCTCCACGCAGGCTGAGGACTGCACGTCCAGCTCGCACCAGGAGCCGTCCTGACGGATACGGAACCTGGGCAAAATTGGGCAGGATTCACATGGATGTATAGATCAAAGATTACTGCACCTCTGCCTATTTTTTCGGTATATAAGCGTAATGCCGTGTGGTATCCGGCCTAGAATTGACCACCCCCTTTCCTCCCGTGGGTGTCGTAAGAGGCGACTAAGGGGAAATCCAGAAGATGGGCAGCAGCGTCTTCTGTAAATTCACCACCAATACTGCGATCCCCAAGCTGCTTGCCAAGCGTGGGGATTATGGCAACCAACCTTCTAAAAGGGGGAGGCCTTTGTTCAACAAGGGACGTCTTCTAAGGATCGTCTGATGATGATGATGATAATAGGCGTAAGGGTATGTCAAAGATAACATAACACATAGAACGCTTGTATTCTCCGAAGGGGCAGAAAGAGGTGTATGCTTATATTTTAGTACACCCACATTTCGCCAGTTATGTTATAGGTCCCAATGTAATAGGGGGCGAGCTGACCATCAACCGGACACAAATCCAGACTCCGTGCTGCTACTGAGAATTACCTAATGGAAAAACTCAGTAACACTTTGCCTGACCAGGGATTCGTACCCAGGACCTTATGCGGCAGTCGAAGTGTGTCGGAATTATTAGTTAATGGTGTCAACTTCTTCTTCTCATCGTATGGTTGATGAACAACCTGGTGTCAGAGTTTAAACCGCCTGTAGGCCTCTGACATGGCTTTACACACCGTTGAACAATCTCTCAGGTGTTCCGGTTTCCTCACGATGTTTATGGTGTCAACTATCTTTGTTAAAATATGACGTACTTGACATTATGGTACTGTTCTTCGATATGGTCATCCTCAGCCGGCCCCGGCAGCAGCTGGTCTCTCCTGGGAGGCAGCTCCCGGAGCCCCAGCATGGTCAGGGCTCCGCTGCACACGCGCGCGCCGCTCCGCCACAGTCGCCAGCCCCAGGATAATTCTAGGGCCTTCGAGATTGTCTCGTCTAGTTCGAGCTGGGATGAGAAAAAATATGTGTAAGACTAAGGTTATAAAAAAATATAATTAAAATAATTATACAACGCTACTAGCATGTTAAAATACAAGTTTCATCGCTATCATCGCAGGATTGTACGACACTCCATACATCAAAATCGGTTCAGGCATTCAGAAGTTATGGTGGAATAAAGAAACTCACATACATACATATATGAACCCTGAAAACATTACACTCCTTTTTTTGGGCAGTCTTGTAAAAACAAGTTCCATCGCAGTCGGGGGACCGTTCTGTGGAACACTGTCTTTTCCAAGAGGTACTGTGGGTTTTGTAATTTTTAAAATGACATTTTGTTATTCTCTAAACAGCTTACCTCCGGCGGCAGCTTGTAGAGCGAGTAGGGCGCCTCCGCGAGCTGCGCGTCGGCCAGCAGGCGCGCGCACAGCCGGGACCAGAACCCGCACGGCACGTACGACAGCAGCAGCAGGCGGCGCAGCGCGCGCCCGCCCCGCCCAGACACGCACAGCCGCGGGGGGGACTCCTCTAGGGGGGGGGGGACAACTGATCAATTATCTACACTTACTATTATAAAAAATCCTATGCAAATTGGATCAGCAGTTTTTGAGAAAATCGAAGACGTACAAACATGCAATACGGGTCTAATTCAGAATCTCCTTTTTTGTCTAAATTATTTGTTTTTATGTGTGGGGTAATGAAAAAGTCAGTTGTGTAATATATCATAATAACAGCTTTTTAATAAATGCAATAATTAAAGTATAAATTACACTTAACAATAAAAATACAATTTTTTAAATATTTGTTGGTTCTGGCTAATCCCCGAAACGGCTAATGCAATTTTGGCAGGACTTTTGCTAACTATTAGCCGATGTTACAAGAAGTAACATAAGCTACGTCGCCCCACACTAGAATTTTCTCCTATATCGTGGGTGCGTTTCATAAACATGAAATATCACATACGAGCACCCAGACTCGGGGCAAACATCTGCGGATCGCACAAATTTTTGTCCCATGCGATAATCGAACCCACAACCCATAGCGCAGCAGTCCGATCGCTTAGCTACTGCGCCGATCAGGCCGTGATTAAATATTGATTGCATGTACTTACGAATCAAAGTAGGCGATTCTGTCCCCCTGGTGTCAGGCAGAGAAGTGAGTTGTCCCGGCCAGGTGCGCCGAGGGGTACCCCTCGCCGAGCTGGACCATAGACGGGACCGGACTGGCAGCTGTGCGGGAGGTATAGAATAAGATGGGTGAGCGTTATTGATTTTCAATAAAACAATTTTTTTGTTTGCCTTGATTGGATTGACTGCCTCGTTGGTCGACTGGTTGATAAGCGCGACTGCTAAGCATCAGGTCCTGGGCTCGAATCCCGGGTAGGGCAAAGTGTTACTGGGTTTTTCGATTAGGTAATTTTCGGCACGGAGTCTGGATTTGTGCCCGGTTGATGGTCAGCTCGCCCCCTATTACATTTGGACTTATAAGATAAATGTCGGTGTACTATACGTACACCTCTGCCTACCCCTTCGGAGAATACAGGTGTGATGTTATAATCCATTCTAGAGCGAGCTTTACTAGTTGAAAGTTAAGCAACATTCACAAAGGTTTAGAAACGGATGGGTCACCCTTGGACTGTCAGTTTGCTTAGTGAAATCACCAGTAGCAGTGGATTCTATAATAAAACAAAGTCAAGTAAGGGTAGTCAAGGTGTAGAAACGGATGGGTCAACAAAGCAAGTATTTAATCAATGGCACCAGCAGCGTGGAGTCGTAGATAACAAAGTTAAGCAACACATGTCAAGGTATGGAACTGGATGGGTCACCTGCGGCGCAGCAGGCTCGTTCAACGGCAGCAGCGGCGGCACCAGCAGTAGCCTGGAGTCCCAGCACAGCGCCAGCTCGAACTTGTTCAGCAGGGAGACCCCTAGCGAGCTGGCTTCGTCACCACGCGCCAGCATCGGCGACGCCTTGAAGACGTGCGCCAGATCCTCGATCTTCATTATACCTGAGATGATTAACAGCTTCCATGACTCGGAGTTGACATCAAAGTTAAGCCGGAGTTGATATTAGTCAAGGTTAAGCTGCGGTCACCAAGGTCGGGTTTTGGATGGGTGAGCATCAATAACTAGAGCATCTTTGGAAGAAGGTTAGTCAGGGTTAAGCAGCGGTATCCAAGGTCGGGTTTTGGATATGTAAGCTTGAATCACAAGAACATGTTTGGAAGGAAAGTCAAGGTTAAGCTGCGATGACTAAGGCCGGGATTTGGATGGGAAAGCATCAATCACTAGAGCATCTTTGGAAGAAGGTAAGTCAAGGTTAAGCACCGATAACCAAGGTCGGGTTTTGGATGGGTGAGGACAAACATCTGCGTCTCGCACAAATTTTTGTCCCACGCGGGAATCGAACCCGCAACTCGCAGCGCGGCAGTCCAATCGCTAAGCCAATGCGCCAATCAGGTCATATATATGGTTACACTCACCATTATTAGCGAAGGGGTTGATCTCTCTGACGGTGACAACATGAGCCAGCACATCACACAGCCACTGAGGCCTGAGGAAGTACAGCTCCTTGAGGGTCGCGTCATCGTAGTGGAGGAGTACTCCTGGAGAAAGAAAGAAAGATATGTCACCTGCCCTAGACACGTGGCAAAACGCTTGACGAATCCATACTAATTTAAAAAAAAAAGTTATTTCGAAACTTCGCCCCACACTAGGAATTTCTCCTGTATCGTGGGTGCGTTTCACAAACATGAAATATCACATACAAACACCCACACTCGGGACAAACATCTGCGGATCGCATAAATTTTTGTCCCGTGCGGGAATCGCGCCCGCAACCCTTAGTGCAGCAGTCCGGTCGCTTAGCCACTGCGTCAATTGGGTTATCGAATCTAATCTAACCTAATCTACCTAATCCATCTATACTAATATTATAAATGTGAAATCAAAATTTTTGTCACATCCTAACTGTACCATATTCTTACAAATAAATCTTATTTTAAAGATAATTCTGTCATACCATTCTCATGTAAGAACATAGTAGCTTGATGCAATTCCGCCGCATCTCTGAACATCCGGTAATTCTTCTGTTGCATATACTGCGTTACCTGCAAGTACACAACGAAAACTATAAAAAAAAATAAAAACAAACTTTCATGTCATCTTCTTCTTATCGTATAGTTGATGAACAACCTGGTGTCAGAGTGTAAACCGCCTGTAGGCCTCTGACATGGCTTTACACACCGTTGAAAAATCTCTAAGGAGTACCGGTTTCCTCACGATGTTTTCCTTCACCGTTATTAGCAACTGATGACTAATTTATAGTACGCACATGAATTCGAAAAGACATTGGTGCGTGCCGGGGTTTGAACTTGGTAACTTTGACTTGGCAGTCCAAAGGTCATACCACTCGGCTATCAGTGCCTTTTTAGACATACATACAATACACTGTCTCGAGCGCACCACGTCAGTACACAAGAGCCTTGGGCGAGAGTGGACGTGCGTCAAAGCGTGCCGAGCCTGTCACACTATACCTACCGGTAAGGGATTGTAGACAATACAATAGGCTTTGAAGTCAGGGTCACCAGCTCACCAGTCTCCTGTACTCCTCGTGCCGCAGCACCGGCTCCCGGAGGTCGGCGGCTAGGGCTGTCACACACTCCTCCAGCGCGAGGTACGTGGCAGGGATGCGCTGTTCTAGCAGCGGCTCCTTACTGCCTAAATAACTTTGGTGTTTAAAGACATACATACTTACTGCCAACACACACACACTTACACACACACACTGGCAATACATATACTGACACTTCATATTATGATTATTAAATAACATCACGCCCTTATTCCGGAGGGGTAGGCTGCTACTGAGAGTTACCCTAATGGAAAACCCAATAATACTTTGCCCGACCCGGGATTCGAACCCAGGACCTCATGCTCAGCAGTCACGCTCAGCGTCCTGTGTGTGTGTGTGTGTGTGTGAAGATTGAATGTTGCGTAGGTAATCTTTATATAAGTTTATACAATATAAGTTAAGTAACACCTCATTCTTCTGGAGAAGAACGTGTAAGAAACTGTCAGAAGACTATCAGAAGGTAAGAAGACTCACCAGGTGGCTTGACGCTGAAGGCCACGGAGTATATGATGTCGGCCAGCAGCCGGATGTTGTGACGCGTGCTGCAGGACACCTAGACATGACAAACGATGTATTAATATTAACCTGACTGCCTCGTTGGTCTAGTGGTCGCTAAGCGCGACTGCTGAGCAAGAGGTCCTGGGTTCAAATCCCGGGTTGGGCAAAATGTTACTGAGTTTTCTATTAGGTAATTCTCAGTAGCAGCACGGAGTCTGGATTTGTGCCCGGTTGATGGCAATAGGCTCGCCCCCTATTACATTGGGACTTACAACATAACTGGCGAAATGTGGGTGTACTATATGTTCACCTCTGCCTACCCCTTCGGGGAATACAGGCGTGATGTTATCAGTCTTGTGTAATGTATGCAAACAATAATCGTTATAAATGTTACGATTAGATATTGTCTTTTAATAAAATCGTAGCGCGGAGGTCACGGAAACTGTTTTCTATCTATGGCCGTGGCGCCCAAAAGGTTAAACCAGAAATTGCGATTCAACTAATATGTTCAAGGCGTTAAGATGTTAAGTAGAATTGTATAAGAATCATAATATGAATCATATTATCAAGTCTAAAATGAATTGACCTGCGTACGTTCGTATCACGGAACTCATTCATTTCACTGTGTGGACTGTCGAATCGTATGAATGTGTGTACGA
Source organism: Abrostola tripartita (assembly GCA_905340225.1). Classification (NCBI taxonomy): domain Eukaryota; kingdom Metazoa; phylum Arthropoda; class Insecta; order Lepidoptera; family Noctuidae; genus Abrostola; species Abrostola tripartita. The sequence goes on along the minus strand of HG996513.1, from coordinate 6,383,587 downwards.
GAGAGAATGGCAGTGTGTGCACGCGTAGGTATGTGTGTGTGTGCATAGATATGTGTGAGTGTACATAGGTATGTGTGTGTACGCATAGGTATGTGTGTGTACACATAGGTGTGTGTGTGTACGCAAAGGTATGTGTATGTACGCATAGGTATGTGTGTGTACGCATAGGTATGTGTGTGTGCTTAGGTATGCCCGTCTGGGCATAAGTATGTGTGTGTGCGCGTAGCTATGTGTGTGGTTGCATAGGTATGTGTGTTTGTGTCTGTTTGCATAAGCGTATTGCCATTTATCTCCTTTATATAAACGACCAATTCTGTTAAGGTTAGTATTGGTTCGTGTGGTACATTTGTAATTAGTGTTCTTGTCTAATTATAATCACCTCGACGGAGTCCAGCACGCGCGGCAGGCCTAGCTTGTCGGCATCGGGCGCCCCCATGATCGAGGACCTGATGAGACGCTGCAGGACTTCAGGACTCTCGCTTTCAGGGAGATTGCACTGTTGGGGACAATAATAGCGAGAAGTTATTGAGGGTAACCCAAAACGGTGTGGAGGAAGGGATGACATTCCCCCAACAAAAAGGGAAGATCTACTATTTTAGTAGGATTAATATTTAAAAAAAAAGAATACTTACGCTGGCAACTTGATCGTAATGCGTGGCCACCATGATGACGGGCGAGCCCGGGGCGCGAGCTTGTATAGATCTGAAGATAAATAACGTACTTGTTTACATAGTGCAGATGCAATGTATTTCATCCTTTTTTGTTAAATAAATTATTATTATTATTATTATTACAGTAAATAAAATAAAAAATTGTCCCTGTTTGGGCGCCAATTTTTACTACACTATGGCATTCATGTATCATGATGCAGTAGAAATTCTTAATATGGGCCTTAGTAACGAACATATAAAGAGTAAATTACTTAAACCACTATATATGGTCCTGTTTACGGAACGTTTTATAATAATATTCGTCGTTAATAAAAAAAGTCCCTGTTTGGGCGCCAACTAATTTTGTTATCCATCTTTTCTTTTTTTATAAAAACGTCGCCCTACCCTAAGAATTCCTCCTGTATCGTGGGTGCGTTTCACAAACATGAAATATCACACACACAAACACCCAGACTCGGTACAAACACCTGCGGTCCGCAATTTTTTTTAGTTTTATGCGGGTATCGAACCCGCAACCTTTAGCGCAGTAGTCCAATCGCTTTATCCCGTGCGGGTATCGAACCCACAACCCTTAGCACAGCAGTCCAATCGCTTAGCCACTGCGCCAATCAGTCAATCAAAACCTTAGCGACATACATATAAGGAGTATATTACCTGAGCCAGTTCAGTGCTCCAGCGAGTCCTTTTCTTCCGTCAGTGACGCGCCATACCACGAGGTACAGTGAGCGACGCGACAGGAAGTATTGATGGGTTGCGTAATATCTATGAAATAAAAATATTGTAAAATTATATACTGAAAGGTGGGTAGGTGAATTTTTTGTTAATTACACTACTGCCTAAAAATGGAGTGTTATGTTTTAGGGTTCATGTATGTATGTATGTGTGGGGCTCGTAGCTATGCCGCTACCCGGCAGATCAGTCGATCTGCGAGGTTAAGCCGTGCTCGCCGCGGTCAGTCTTGTGATGGGTGACCGTTTTCACATGTCGAGACCCCACCGTGCTTCGGAAGGCACGCTAAGCCGTTGGTCCTGCGCCTGATCTCTCTCCGGTCGTGTCTTACCGTCCTGGACTATGAGAGTGAGGGAATAGGGAGTGCACCTGTGTCTGTGCGCATACTTGTGCACTATAATATCTCCTGCGCAGATGGCTAGTCTCAGCTGAGACAGGCCGCCGTGACCGAAATTCGGTCAGGAGGACATTATGTATGTATGTGAGTTTCTTTATTCCACCATAACTTCTGAATGACTGAACCGATTTTGATGTATGGAGCGTCGTTAGAATCCTTACCCTATCGTCAGTAATACGCATCATAAATCGCGCATACTTGTGCACTATAATATCTTTGTAGTTGGCTAGACTCCGGTGAGACAGGCCGCCGGTTGTCAGGAGATTTCAGCTTATAGTTATTATTTCATAAAGAGCATTAAACCATTAAGTTTAATTTAAAATAAACTTAATAACAGTTACAATAGGTACCAGTTTCAAAGAGCCCTACAATTAGTTATACTTAACTATATGCATCATCATCATCAGCTGGAAGACGTCCACTGTTAAACAAAGGCCTCCCCCTTAGAACGCCACAATGAACGACTTGCCATTTGCTTCCAGTTGCTCGCAACAAATTACATTATTTGGTCCAAATTAGGGCAAAACTTAGAAGAGTCTAGAAACAATCCACTCACTCCTGCTGCCCCCCAAAGTCCCAGGTTCGGAAAGTGATGGGTCCCCGCGTAGTCCTGTGCTTCTCATATACCCAGGTGCCTATATCGACGCCCACAGTCGACACGTTGCCGCGCCGGGACGACTTGTTGCCCATGCGTTTTGCCCAGTGCTGGGGAAGGGAGGGGCAGGTACAGACTTATCACACCATAATCCTTGAAGGGATAGGCAGAGGTTTGCAGTGTACCCTCACTTCGCCAGTTATGTTGTAGGTCCCAATGTAATAAGTTGCAAGCCTATTGCCATCGACCTAGCATAAATCCAGACTGCGTGCTGAGAAATACCTAATGGAAAAACCCAGTAATACTTTTATCGACCCGGGATTCGAACCTACGACCCCAAGCTTAGCAGTCGCGCTTAGCGACCACTAGACCAAAGAGGCAGTCCTATCTTTACTCTTTACAAATAAATAAATTCTAAGTGTCTGTTTGTATCAAATTAACAGCTTTTTACTTCATATGAAAGAATATACGATACCAAAAACGAAAACTCAATTTTTATTATTTTGTCTGTTTGTAAATTCTCTGTAATCTGCGAAACGGCTGCACCGATTGCGACGGGACTTTCACTGACAGATAGATGATGTTAATCCGAAATCACAAGGGCGAAGAGTCGCGGGTTGAATATGGTTAGTTAAATTATAATAAAGAAAAAAAATACCTTTTTTTTATTTTTTTTACCTCAGTAGGTTTTCTCCTATGCTGGATAGCAGACTCCTGTCTAAGACATTCCAGTAGACTGGTCTTCCCTATTCCCTGAAAAATAACTCAATATTCAATTGGTATTCTCACACAGTAGACAGAAAGAAAGGATATGGAAAGAAAGATTTTTTCATACATATGACATATCCGATAAACATGTAACAAACAGCCGATAATTACAAGAAAATACAATATTCATAAACATAACATTTAATTGGGTAAATATATTATCTTTTTAAAGACGTGGGTGTGTTTCACATACACGAAATATCATATACACAAACACCCAGACTTTTAAAAATTATCTGCGGATTAAAATATTCGTCCTGCGGGAATCGAACCCGCAACCTCTAGCGCAGCAAGCCACTGCATAATTACAAGATTTACAAAGGAAGCTAAAAAATTGATATGACATTTGGTGCCATTTTAGCATGTTGCCCATGCTAAGCTTGAATCTAAATTGATAAAGGAAATTTGAAAAATGATGGACACGAGCGGGATTCGAACCCGCGACCTTCGCCGATCCGTGGCGCTGCTCTAACCAACTGAGCCACCGTGTCGCTGCTCGCATCCATCGAATTTCAAGTTCCCTTTTAGTAATTACGTCTTAAGGGTGACGTCAGGTATTATCTGTTGGAATCTATGATTACCAACTCAGTGTTATACCTTTACAGCTATAAATCACTGAAACGATATCACAAACCCAAATTTATATGACTTTTGGTGCCATTTTAGCATGTTGCCCATGCTAAGCTTGAATCTAAATTGATAAAGGAAATTTGAAAAATGATGGACACGAGCAAATAAAAAAATTGATGTAAAAAATACATTTAAATATTAAATAAAGCGTCTAAAAAGCAACGTTGCCAGCTCGTTCATCTTCTATCTCTTTCTTCCTTGAATATTCGCGCGTTTTTTTTTCTCTTTCCCTCGTAGCCTGTCCAGTAGAGCCAGCAACTAAATGCACAACCGCCAACTTTGCCGAATGCATATGACAGTAATGCAGTCGGCAAAATTGAAGGTAGCACACCCAGTGTAGCGATGACGTCACGATTATGACGTCATGACGAGTGGGCGTGACGTCTACTCCTTATCAGATTTTCTCTATGATAAATTATTTAAAGTATTATTCATAGGACTGATAATTGTATTTCTATCTATCTGTTATAATGTTTTCTTTCCGGTAAATGACATTGACTCTTCTTCTTATCGTATGGTTGATGAACAACCTGGTGTCAGAGTTTAAACCGCCTGTAGGCCTCTGACATGGCTTCACACACCGTTGAAACATCTCTCAGGTGTGCCGGTTTCCTCACGATGTTTTCCTTCACCGTTTTTAGCAACTGATAACTAATTTATAATTACCCGGTAAAAAGGATTGTACTAACCTGCAGCCCAACGAACATGAGCTTCATTCGTGTATAAGGCCTGGCTTCCTGCAGCACAGATTTGAGATAGCCAACTATATCCATGCTTTTGTAGCGGCCGCACTGAAGCATAGAGCGCAGTGGCTCTTGCAGAGAACAGCCCACTGTGTTTAAGTTCCATAGACGAGAGAGGAGGCCCATTTGAGGTGGTAGCTCAGTGATATCTGTGGAAAGGAGTCGACAAAGTCAGAGAAGTTACTAGTTTGCTATGACAGAGTGGATTTGAGAGGTAGTCGGAAAAGTCAAAGAAGTCGGAAGTCGGGAAATTGACTAGCTCGCTTTATCACCGCCGCACTCAGAGACTTTAATCATTACTTAAACTGACACTCAGCAGTGAAAGAAAGAAAACTTACTTAGTGATAGTTTAAGTAACAATTAAATTTTCAGCGGTCAGAGTCTGAATTTGAGAGGTAGTCGAAAAAGTCAAAGAAGTCGTAAGTCGGGAAATTGACTAGCTCGCTTTCACAATTTTTTTAGGTAATTGTATATTTTAAGTATACATTATTTATTATAAGTAGTGGGAAAAAAGGTGGGTGTATTCAGAAAGTATTTACACCCGAATTATTATCATAATTAAAACTTAGAATTTTCTTGATTTACAAAAGTTGAACATAACATCACGCCTGTAATTTCCAAAGAGAGACATTTCCTTATTTCGCCAGTTAGAAGGTCCTAATGTAATAGGGGGCGAGCTGACCATCAACCGGACACAAACCCAGACTCCGTGCTGCTACTGAGAATGTCCTAATGGAAAAACCCAATAACACTTTGCCAGACCCGGGAATCGAAACCAACACCTCACGTTCACCAGTCGCACTTAACTACTAGATCAACGAGGCAGTCGATAGAGTCGAAAAAGTCGTAAAAAACGCGACTCACCTTTATTCCCGCTGATGTTAAGAACAGACAAGTTGGTCAGCTCGTGTATGGCAGGAGGTACTGCTCTTAACAAGTTGCAGGACACGTCCAGCATTGACAGGAGAGGGAATAACAGTCGCCCTTTTAGAGGAGATCCCGTGTTCTAGAAGAAGAGAAGTGAAGACATAACATAACATCACGCCTGTATTTCCCGAAGGGGTAGGCAGTGGTGAACATATAGTACACCCACATTTCGCCAGTTATGTTGTAAGCCCCAATGTAATAGGGGGCGAGCCTATTGCCATCAACCGGGCACAATTCCAGACTCCGTGCTGCTACTGAGAATTACCTAATGGAAAACTCAGTAACACTTTGCCCGACCCGGGATTTGAACCCAGGACCTCTTGCTCAGCAGTCGCGCTTAGCGACCACTACACCAAAGAGAAGAGTCAGATATTTATTAAAACTATATTCCATTTAGAATAGCATTAGTCAGATAAGAAACGTATTCAGTTCTTCTCACCGTACGGTTGATGAACAACCTAGTGTCTAAGTTACGACGTCACTTTTTTGTTTGAGAACCGATTTAAATGAAACAAACACTAAATGTTATAGGAAGCTTGCCACAATACATTAGTGATAACCGCATTCAAATCGGTTCAGTCATTTCTGAGATAAGCGCGTTCAAACGCACAGGCAAACAGACAAAAAAAAAATCATTTTTTGCTTCGGTAACATAAATACAGAGTGTATAAATTGTTTTTCTTTTTTAATATTGAATTTACAGACACGGGTCGTTTACGATTTTACTATATGTATTGATAGATGTATAGATAGTTTTATACTTAAAAACTCACCCATTCATCATCATCGTCAGTGGAGGGATCTTCTTTCGCGGCGGTGGCGAACCCGTCGTCATCTGTGGTCAGCTGGATACGTGTTAACAGGTTGTTAGCTAGGATCTGAAGGGAATAGAGTAATTGATCGTTATTTTATGTATTAGTATATGTAGGGAATAGTAGTAGCTCGTAGCTATGTGGCTACCCGGCAGATCAGTCGATCTGCGAGGTTAAGCCGTGCTCGCCGCGGTCAGTCTTGTGATGGGTGACCGTTTTCACATTTCGAGACCCCACCGTGCTTCGGAAGGCACGTTAAGCCGTTGGTCCTGCACCTGATCTCTCTCCGGTCGTGTCGGTCTACCGTCCCATTCGGATTTTGAGAGTGAGGGAATAGGGAGTGCACCTGTGTCTGTGCGCATACTTGTGCACTATAATATCTCCTGCGCAGATGGCTAGTCTCAGCTGAGACAGGCCGCCGTGACCGAAATTCGGTCAGGAGGACATTATAGTAACACATATTATAGGGTACAAGACGCAAGTAGACAGTCTCAAGCCCTCCACGAGTGACGACACATAAGTACGGCCGTCACTAGACGGTCAACCTCGCTACCATCCTTGTTGACTGACCAATCTCTACACGGCGTGACCTATTCCATGTGGCTATTGGATCATGCCGATACGAAGAAGATCACATTCTACTTATTTTAGCTTTCTGCATTCTTTCTCAATATTTAATCTTTTTAGAAATGGGTGTGGACTTTTTTTTTAACATGTCGCTCCATACTGGGTGTTTCTCCTATATCGTGGGTGCGTTTCACAAACATGTAATATCACATACACAAACACCCAGACTCGGGACAAACATCTGCGGATGTTGATCTGATTTATGCAGTGGCTAAGTGATTTGACTGCTGCGCTAAGGATTGCGGGTTAGATTCCCGCACGGGAAAAACAATTGTGCGATCCTAGTGTGGGGCGAAGTTTTATAAAAAAAAAAGATATTTATCTATACTAATATCATAAAGCTAAAGAGTTTGTTTGGTTGATCGCGCTGATCTCAGGAACTACTGGTTTAAATTGGAAAAAAAATATCGTGTTGGATAGTTCATTTATCGAGGAAGGCTATAAAACATTCGAAATCCACGCGAACGAAGTCGCGGGCGGAAGCTAGTCTTTCCGTAAGACGGCTAGTTTCTTTGTCTTCGATTCAATTGGTACTGTGTCATGCCAGCTACCACATAAACGCCACTACTCCTGAAGACCTGCACTCACCAGTGTCCGCAGCCCCTCGAGCCGCAGGTGCCTCCTGGCGGGGCAGGCGGCGCTCAGCAGCTGGGAGCGCACCGAGCCCCCCGAGCGGGGGCGCGCGCGGCTGGCGGGGGGGTTGGGGCAGAAGCACGCCAGCGGGTCGCCTTCCGAAGACCCGAAGCTCTCCACCTGGGCAACAGGCACAGGTGTATAACACACCATCTAACTTTTAAACTACCACAGTGCATGATTATAAAAAATATATTACTGGGTTGCACCGGCCGTGGTCGCAAGCGAGCTAATTGTGCTAGCGACCACGGCCGGTGCAACCCGGTCTAAACGTCAAGCCAAAATTAAAAACGTGAGTTAGCGTTAATTCCGTGTCAGTGTGTGTATGCGTGTACGAGTATGTGTGTGCGTGTAGTACTAGTGTGTGTGCGTTTGGATGAGGGTGTGTGTGTAAGTGTATGTGTGTGTGTATTTGAGTATGGTGTGGGTGAGTGAGTTTAGATTTATGAGATGCAGGTTAGTAAAGATTCTGTATTTGTGTAATCTTGTTGTAGAAGGCAGTCTGTGAGGTTGTTTTTAACTTGGAATCGATTTAGGTTTAAAATGCTAAGTTATCTGCTTAATTAGAAGACGCTTCTCACCTGTGGTAGACTGGGCCAGCAAGTGATCTCGTTGTGACTGAGGTCCAGCTGCCGGAGGCTGGTAGGATATGACGTCACGTACGACATCGACCTGGTGATATGCTCATAATTATATTTCCGTAAAATAACGTTTATACAATCATATATATAATACATAACATAACTGCTTTGAAAAATGTAATTAAAAAAATTAAAAAACCCGACTGCCATGACAAAAAACGAACTAAAATGTAAAAATCAAGTTCCATCGCAGTCGGGGGACCGTTCTGTTGAACACTGTCTTATCTAAGAGGTACCCAGACTACGATGGAACGTGTTTTATACTTTTTAGATCGTTTTTTGTCATGGCAGTCGGGTTTTTTAATTTTTGTATTATATTGTTTATTTTTTTTATAGGCTACGTTACTCGCGACGGTGTAAGGATTCTAACGACACTCCATACATCAAAATCGGCGTAGGAATTCAGAAGAAATGGCGGAATAAAGAAAATCACATACATACGTACATGAATCCTTAAAACATTACACTCCTTTTTTTGGGCAGTCGAGTAATAAAACGTATTATACAGCTGTGTTACAGAGTTCTCTCGTCAGGAGCCAATCCTGGTAGAATTAGTTCTAAGCCATACTTATCATAGAAGTGAATCTTTGTAACCGAAACGAATTACCAAACATTGCAAGGTAAGTTCTCGCCGCGTAACCAGCTCATGAATAAGGGCTCCGTTCGAGTTTTAAACACTAGTTTCAATTAAAAATTAAAGGCCAGATGAACAAGAATTTCATCTTAATTTGGTATTCTGTTGTGGGTTGGTTAAAAAAATATTGACAGTGTTATTTATTGCCCATCACTAGTGTTGACCAAGTGACAGACTTCAGGAACGCATTCTCTGAGCGGCCGCACTTTAGTATGAATGAGGATTCTATTTACGACTTATTCTAGCGGGTAAGCTTATGTATTTTAATTTAAATAATAATATACTAACCGGAGCGAGTTATAAGCCATATTAAGCCTTGTGAGATGCGGCGCGCGACAGGCGAGCGCGCACGGCACGCACGAGAACTGGTTGTGGGCCAGGCTCAGCGCGCTCAGCGGGGACCCCCACGCCCCCGGGGGCCCCGCGCCCCCAGCACCGCCGGGGGGGCCCGGGGGCGCGCCGGGCTCCACGACCCCCCGCCAGGTGTGCGCGCGCCGGGCCTCTGACCAGCTGTAGGAAGATATCTATGTTATATTGGATTTAATGATGATAATATTAGTAAAAACTAAGTTTAAAATATCAAAAAAGCCGACTAATCAAATCTAAAAAGAAAAAAAAATCAATTTTTTTTAAGTAACCCCCGATACAAGAAAAATCATGAAAACTTTATCAAACGCCTAAACAGATCTTCATAAATTATAACTAACTGCCGAACTTGGAGCCATTTAACGATTACTTAAACTATCACTAAGTAAGGTTTCCTTTGTGAAATCTTTACTTAGTGTCAGTTTAAGTAATCATTAACGTCTCTCAGTGCGGCAGTAAGAACCATTTCCAACACGTCAGCTATTAAACAAAACGAACCGCATCATAATCGGTTCATTCGTTTAGGATCTACGTTGCCTCAGGCAGATACTATAGTTGTTTTCATTTATTTTCAAAATATCATTGGTAGTAAGTAAGAATAATATATACTCACGCCGCGTTCCCCGCGCGGTTGGTAAGCACAGGTGGAGCGTCCTCGTCATCTTCCAACGTTTCTGATTCACTTCGCTCGATAGACGGGCTCCGAGACGCGGACTTCTAGATAGATAATAATAATTATATTTTTGACAGATTTCCATATCATATCCTATCACACACTATTAAAAAATAGTATTATTTTTGCCGTGTGGTATCCGGCCTAGAATAGACCACCCCCTTTCCTCCCGTGGGTATCGTAAGAGGTGACTAAGGGAACATCCAGAAGATGGGCAGCAGCGTCTACTGTTACTTGACCACCAAGACTGCGATCCCCAAGCCGCTTGCCAACCGTGGGGATTATGCCAACCCCCCCCTTTCTAAAAGCATAAACTAAAACTTAAATTACACACATTCCTTAAAACACAAAAAAAAACATACCTTCAATACTGAAAAACAAATTAGAAATTAATTAAAAAATTAAAAATTTTGTCCCCAGGCCGATTTTTAATGTAAATGTATTTGTTATCAGTAGAATAAATTTGACAGTTTGTCATATTTTCTATACATTAACTGTCAAAATGACAATAAAATTGACGTTAGAATATAATTTATCTGACGATGGAAAAATCGGCCTTTAATTAATAAAGAGAATTTTAAAAATGATGGACACGAGCGGGACTCGAACCGACATGACAGCTCAGTTGGCAGAGATGCGCCACGGATCGGCGAAAGCCGCGGGTTCGAATCCCACTCGAGTCCCTCACTTTTGAAATTTCCTTTATCAATATGCATTTAAGCTTTGCATGCACTACATGCTAAAATGACACCAAAAGTCATGTAATCTATTTGTTTCTACGGTTTAGCAGTTTCATAGATAACTGTTAACATACAAACAGACATATTTTTCTAATAAACCCACCGTTTGCGCAGCCATAGAGAACTGTGCGCTCCCCATGGAGGGCGAAGCGCTGAGCTGGGGCGAAGTCTCCGACGGGGACGCGAGCTGTAATGGGCTGCCGCACTCCGAGTGACCCTGGTAGTGGAAAGAAAGAAAGATATAGATTTTATCTGGTATCTTTATAAGGGATTTTCCGTGAATTTTCACGATTATACACGTGATTACGGACCCGGCAAGCGTAGAGTATAGGGTTCTGGAAGAATTGGGAGTAGATGAAAAATTATCTGCTGTATAAATATGGGGACATGACACCGCATCCTCAGTCTGGCTGGAGGCTCTAGCAGTCTCGCCTTCCGGTTACGCACAATAAGACCCCCCGAGGGGTTAACGGCACCAAATAAAAAAACAAAAAAAACTTCACCCCAGTCTGCTTGCGACCACTACCGGTGCATCATCATCAGCTGGAAGACGTCCACTGTTGAACAAAGGCCTCCCCCTTTTAGAAGGGGAGGGGGGGTGCCATAATCCCCACGCTTGGCAAGCGGCTTGGGGATCGCAGTGTTGGTGGTCAAGTTACAGAAGACGCTGCTGCCCATCTTCTGGATTTTCCCTTAGTCGCCTCTTACGACACCCACGGGAGGAAAGGGGGTGGTCAATTCTAGGCCGGATACCACACGGCTGACTACCGGTGCACCCGGTCGAAACGTCAAGCTAAACTTAGAATCATGACCGTGTTCGTGGTCATTCCCGTATCGAAATTTAATTTCATTATAATCATGCAATGCGATAGTTTAAAAGTTAGTAAACACGTGATTGGTTATCTCAAATGCCGGACTAGTTTCGAACCCAAGCGGAGCCCTTATTTATGAGCTTCTTCTTCTTATCGTGTGATTGATGAACAATCTGGTGCCAGAGTTTAAACCGCCTGTAGGCCTCTGACATGGCTTTACACACCGTTGAAAAATCTCTCAGGTGTGCCGGTTTCCTCACGATGTTTTCCTTCACCGTTTTTAGCAACTGAGAACTAATTTATAGTACGCACATGAATTCGGAAAGACATTGGTGCGTCTTTTTGACATTGACATTGGTGGGGTTTGATCTTGCGACCTTTGACTTGGCAGTCCAACGGTCATACCACTCGGCTATCAGAGCTATTTATGAGCTGATGACGCGCCTGATCCACCACGTCGCAAGCTCATGAAAATAATAATATCTTGGGACAACTCACACACGGTCATCTGATCCCAAACTAGGCAGAGCCTGTATTATGGCAACCAGACAACTGATAAACATACTTATATATTTCTAAATACATACATTATAAAAATAAACTACACCCAGACACAGAACACATGATTATGCTCATCACACAAAGATTTGTCCTGGGTGGGAATCGAACCCACGACCTCCGGTTTAGCAGTCAGGGTCACTAACCACTAGACCAACAGGCCAGCCAAGAGCTCCATTTGAGTTCGAAAACAGTCGGGCATTTCCGAATATACAAGTGAGTAAAACCAGCAAATACATACCTATAGAAAAACCTGCTAACATTTTGATTTTAACCCTAAACAAACATAAAAAAACCGAATTGAGAACCTCCTCCTTTTTTGAAGTCGGTTAGAAAAGACGCCTGAAGACGTGAAAATCATTCACACATTTCAGAATTCATCAATAAATATAATAATTGTATTTCCTGACCTCTTCTCCCGTCGGCAGATCCCTAAGATGGTTGAGGGCCGCGTTCAGGTCCCTGAGGGCCGGGGCCCCCCACATTGCCCCGGGGAGGGCCCGCAGCTTGTTGTTGGACACGTCCAGCGTCGAGAGGGCGGGCAGGCGGAAGAGGGCCGGAGGGAGCTCCTCTAGGCGGTTGTCCTGCGAAGTGGATGTTGGTAGCATTGAAACATAATGAAGAATTTGATTTAATATTATTTATGCAGTGACATGACAAAATGAGCGCGACAGTAACAAATTAGTAATTTTTATTTAAAAAGATACGTCGCCCCACACTACGAATTTCTCCTGTATCGTGGGTGCGTTTTACAAAAATAAAACATCCCATACACAAACACCCAGACTCGGGACAAACATCTGCGGATCCCACAAATTTTTGCCCAATGCGGGAATCGAACCCGCAACCCTTAGCGCAGCAGTCCAATCGCTTAGCCACTGCGCTAATCAGATCGTCAAATATACAAATAGTTTACCTGTAAGTACAACTCTTGCAGTACAGGCGCTGTGTACAGCTCAGGCCTGATCTTCTGCTTCTTCTTCCGTCTCTTGCCATCCGTCTCCTCCTCGAAGGGATCCTGGCTGGTGGGGAGGCGCTCCAGCTTGTTCTGAGCCGCATTTAGGTACCTGCAGAGAGCAGAGTGAGAGAACATGAAATCTCCTTCCGACATCATCGGTGGAAATTTCCAACGAAATTTTCCTATATACAAAGTAGCTTATATTTTCCAGGTCATAAACTATCTATGAGGCAAATTTCATGCAAATCGGCTAAGCCATTTTTCATAATTCGGCTTTTTATTCCGAAAAATGCGTTCCACGTAGACAAAGCCGGGGAAGCAAGCAGGTCGTATAGTGTTATGTCAGCTCGTTGTTGGAGACGTCGACCCTGGTGAGCGCGTGCAGGGCTCCGCCGTTATGTTATGAGCTCACCTCAGGCTCATCATTGTGAACAGCTCGGGCGGCAGCAGCCTCAGCTCGTTGTTGGAGACGTCGACCCTGGTGAGCGCGTGCAGGGCTCCGCCGTTATGTTATGAGCTCACCTCAGGCTCATCATGGTGAACAGCTCGGGCGGCAGCAGCCTCAGCTCGTTGTTGGAGACGTCGACCCTGGTGAGCGCGTGCAGGGCTCCGCCGTTATGTTATGAGCTCACCTCAGGCTCATCATGGTGAACAGCTCGGGCGGCAGCAGCCTCAGCTCGTTGTTGGAGACGTCGACCCTGGTGAGCGCGTGCAGGGCTCCACCACTGCTGCTCATCTTGGTGTTCACGCGGAGCGCCGCTTGTCGGAGCCAGGACATGCTGGTGACGGAGAAACCAAGAAATTTAAGTTATTTATAGAACTAGAACCATTTACTACTTGCGAATTTAAAACCGCATCAGGACTTAGCCGCATCATTTATCATTTAACGATTTTATTCTCACAAAATTTCTGTTATATGTCGCTGATTTCTGTTTTAAAGTTATTAAACAATGAAAGGTATCGTATATTTTAAAAAAATATGCATATTCCCTCTTTAATGGGTGACCATTTTACATCTTTTTAAATTTAAGTTCTTGTGCCCCGCTCACCGTATAGTAGCGAGTTGTGCCCTCAACTCCCTCCAGTTGACCATGACAGCAGTGGTTGGGCACAAAGCGCTGTAAGTCAGCGCTGAGTCACCTTCACGATCGCTGAACAGCGCCTCTGAGATAGTCGACTTGTTCAGCTTATAGTCCGGGTCTGGGTAGGCCTGGGCAAACAAAAATACAGATTTTTGACTTGACAACACTAAAAATTTAAAAAGGGTCACCCAAGAATTGGTCACCTACAACACCTGGAGGGTCCAGGTCACCTGTAACCCACCTTAGTAGCCAACAGCTGGGCTAGTAGCTAAGTGAGCCCGTGTCTAGCGCACTCCCTGATGGCTCTGCAGTGAGGATCGGTGGTCACCTGCAACACCTGGAGGGTCCAGGTCATCTGTAACCCATCTAAGTAGCGAGCAGCTTGGCCAGTAGCTCAGTGAGCCCATGTCTATTGCACTCCCTGATGGCTCTGCAGTGAGGGTCGGTGGTCACCTGCAACACCTGGAGGATCCAGGTCACCTGTAACCCACCTTAGTAGCGAGCAGCTTGGCCAGTAGCTCAGTGAGCCCGTGTCTAGCGCACTCCCTGATGGCTCTGCAGTGAGGGTCGGTGGCTCCATGCTGTAGCAGCAGTTCCACAATCTGGACGTTCTTCGCGCGAGCTGCTATGGCTAAAGCTGTCCAGGGACTGTCTCCTGGGAGAAAGGCAAGAATGAAAAATTTGAAGTCTGCATAGAGCATTTCTGGAGTAGGTGTGGCAGTGGGAACGAATTTGACTATAATAAAATGGATTCTATTTTGATATTTTCTTCAGAATTTATTATCGAAAGCTCCGTTCGGCAAAATTGACAATATGTATGTATATTTGGCATGTAAATATACATATTGTCAATTTTGCCGAACTGAAGAGATCACACAGAGGTGATTTTTTTAAGTATATAAAATTTACTTTTTGGCCTATATAGATACGAAGTAACAAAGTAAGCACTCACTATCAGCATTATAGGATGCGCGCGCAGGTGAGGGCGCAGAGGTTGCGCGCACGCCGCTTAGGGCGGCCGACGCACTGCGCGAGCGACGACGGTCGCGACTGCTGTCTGTGCTACCCATCTATATACGACACGATATATAACGTTAGTAACTAATGCAAAAGTTATTATTATTATTATTGTTACTACAAAGTCAGGTCAAACTCTACACGACTATATAATTGAACTGATTGTTAAGAGATTTGTTACAGGTATAGCTGCATGCTTGAATTATGACAAGATATAAGCTACATTATCGCGAAAAAATTACGATTAGATTTTCATATCCTAGAAACACTACATATAGCAAAATTTCGAAGCTAGCATGAAGTTTGAAAAAAAAAAGGTTACTTTATCCCTAAAAACCGCACATCCTAATAAGACCGTATAGTTAAAGTTAAAAGCCACTCACCAGATCTGGCGGCGGCAGCGCGGAGGCGTTAGCATCAGCTCCAGCAGCCAGCAGCCGCCGCAACAGCCGCACGTGACCACCGCGCGCCGCGCACGACACGCACGCGTCCCCGCCGCGCCCCACGCCCGCGCCCACCGGGCACAGCCGGCGGGAGGGGGCGCGCTCCTGGGGGGGTCATGTACTATCAGAACAAGGGCCGCGCACGAAACGCACACGTCCCCGCCGCGCCCCACGCCCGCGCCTACCGGGCACAGCCGGCGGGAGGGGGCGCGCTCCTGGTGGGGGGCATGTACTCAGATCAAGGGGTAAGACACTACCGGTTATAATAAAATGATCACTTACATTACTCCCTGCAGACCCCGTCAACTTGCTAACGATAGCGTGAATGCCAAGGGATATGCCGCCGCGCTGCGGGCTGAGAACCTGCGTCGGTACGGCTATGTCTGCTTCCTGCGATGATATATAACCAATAAATTGACAGGAACAGTACTGGGACCAAAGCACAGAGGTGTCTCATACGAAAAACGGTCACCCATCACAAGACAGACCGCGACAAGCACTGCGTACTTCACAGGATGGCGCGGTATAGACACGACAAGAGATATCAGACGCAGGACTCACCTAACTATCTTTCTGACTTACCGGATGATCTTTGGGCGCTGGTAACGCCTCCACGGTATGTGATAGCAAGGCATCCACAACAGCCAGGTTGCCCAGAGTGCAGGCCACGTACAGCGCGCTCTGGCCGCTAACGTCACGCGCGTTGACGTCAAACGCCGCGCTGTACTGCCACTGACCAGTTGGGTCACTGTACAGGTGAGAAAATAGTCACGTTGTTCAAATTTAGCAGTGCCTTGTTAATGGATTAAGCCACATTGCACAGTTAGATTGACTATTGTCACTTAACTGACCTGTTACTGAAATTATCTGACTTGTTATTACAATTGTCTGGCCTGCATTAAAAACAATCTGACGAATATTATTCGACCTGTTATGACAAGACTTTCATGTTTCTAAAATTATCTTACCAGTTACTAAAATTACCTGACAAGCTACAAAAATTATCTGACCTGGTCTAATTACCTGACGAGCTATTAAAATTATCTGACCTGTTATTATAATTACCTGACGAGCTACAAAAATTATCTGACCTGTTCTAATTACCTGACGAGCTATTATAATTATCTGACCTGTTATTATAATTACCTGATGAGCTACAAAAATTATCTGACCTGTTCTAATTACCTGACGAGCTATTAAAATTATCTGACCTGTTATTATAATTATCTGACGAGCTACACAAATTATCTGACCTGTTATTATAATTATCTGACGAGCTATTAAAATTATCTGACCTGTTATTATAATTACCTGACGAGCTACAAAAATTATCTGACCTGTTCTAATTACCTGACGAGCTATTAAAATTATCTGACCTGTTATTATAATTACCTGACGAGCTACAAAAATTATCTGACCTGTTCTAATTACCTGACCAGCTATTATAATTATCTGACCTGTTCTAATTACCTGACGAGCTATTAAAATTATCTGACTTGTTATTATAAATTATTACCTGACGAGCTACAAAAATTATCTGACCTGTTCTAATTACCTGACGAGCTATTATAATTATCTGACCTGTTATTATAATTATCTGACGAGCTATTAAAATTATCTGATCTGTTCTAATTACCTGACGAGCTATTATAATTATCTGACCTGTTATTATAATTACCTGACGAGCTACAAAAATTATCTGACCTGTTCTAAGTACCTGACGAGCTATTAAAATTATCTGACCTGTTATTATAATTACCTGACGAGCTACAAAAATTATCTGACCTGTTCTAATTACCTGACGAGCTATTATAATTATCTGACCTGTTATTATAATTATCTGACGAGCTACAAAAATTATCTGACCTGTTCTAATTACCTGACGAGCTATTATAATGATGTGACCTGTTATTATAATTACCTGACGAGCGATTAAAATTATCTGACCTGTTCTAATTACCTGACCAGCTATTATAATTATCTGACCTGTTATTATAATTATCTGACCTGTTCTAATTACCTGACGAGCTATTATAATTATCTGACCTGTTATTATAATTATCTGACGAGCTATTAAAATTATCTGATCTGTTCTAATTACCTGACGAGCTATTAAAATTATCTGACCTGTGATTATAATTACCTGACGAGCTACTAAAACAATCTGACCTGCTACTTAAATTATCCGACATGCTACTTAAATTATCTGACCTGTTACTAAATTACCTGACGTGCTACTAAAACTATCTGACATGCTACTAAAATTATCCTGTTACTAAAACTGACCTGTATCTACATCAATCTGTGAAGTTACTAAAATTATCTTACCTGTCACTAAAATTAACTGACCTGCTACTAAAATTCACTTGCCTGTTACTAATACTACTTGACCTTTTACTAATATCATACCACCTGTTACTAATATCATCTAACCTGTTACTAATATTATCTCTCCTGTTCCTAGAAGTATCTGACATGTTACTACAGGTATCTGACTTGATTAAGTGACCAACTTACGAGTAGGTACTGAGGACGCTCTCCGGGTATGGGTACTCCAGCAGTAAGGTTACCATAGCCGCATGCCCGCCGATACACGCCGCGTGTATTGGGAGCCACTTCTCCACCGTCTCTTGCTGAATGGAATTTAATAAAGATTCGGTTTTATGTAAAATTTTATTTTATTTATTTATTTTTAGGAAGGCTTACAGACTGCCTCGTTGGTCTAGTGGTAGCTAAGCGCGACTGCTGAGCAAGAGGTCCTGGGTTCGAATCCCGGGTCGGGCAGTGTTACTGAGTTTTCCATTAGGTTGATGGCAATAGGCTCGCTCCCTATTACATTGGGACTTACAACATAACAGGCGAAATGTGGGTGTACTATATGTCCACCTCTGCCTACCCCTTCGGGGAATACAGGCGTGATGTTATGTTATGTTATGTGCTTACAGAATAATTACAACCTTAACAATTACAATATTTCAACACATTGCAAATTACAAGCCTCAACATTTAAAATATGTAGGTATATTGCATTTGTGTGACTATAACTCCGGAATACGACAAGACCTAGGTAAGATTTTACCCGGATATGACACCATCCTAATATGAAAACACCCGGATATGCCAAAAACTAATATGAAATGGCCCGGATATGACAAGACACTAATATAATTTGACCCGGATATCACACGACTTGGAGATGTAAGGACCCGGATATCATAGACTTTTTATAGACTTATACGATAAATAATTACTACAATTTTTTTACGGAAGTTGAAAAACTTTTAGATTCGACCAGTAGTTAGGTATGTGTGTCTGTGTGTCCGCGATTTTTCTCAAAAACGACTAATCCAATTTGGATGGGGCTTTCGTTATTCAATGCAGTCATCTCGCAACTGTTCTACTAACCTGCACTGCTTCAGGAAATGACGTTAGCAGGAGCTTGGCGATGTCAACATGTCCGTGGTAGCATGCGATGTACAGCGGACAGTATTTGGTGACAGGGTGGGCTCGACCGTCTGCGCCTGCGTCCAGGAGAGACGCTACTGCTGCTGTGACGCCGGCTTCTGATGCTCTGTGACATGCCATATGGGAATCGTGTACTATGACGTCACAAACCATGACACTAAAGAGACCACTCTAGGAGAATGATATTAAGATAATTGTATTTACAAAATGGTCATAAATGAAAGAAAGAATATTTTGTGACGACCGGATTGGCGCAGTGGCGAAGCGATTGGACTGCTGCGCTAAGGGTTGCGGGTTCGATTCCCGTACGGAACAAAACTTTGTGTGATCCGCAGATGTTTGTCCCGAGCCTGGGTGTTTGTGTATGTTATATTTTATGTTTGTGAAACGCACCCACGATAATACTATAAAGGCAAAAAATTCTGGGTGTGTTTGTATGTTTGTTTCGTCTTCACGCTCAAACGGCTGGATCGATTTTGATCAAATTTGGTGCGAAGACAGCTAACACTTTAGATTAACACATAGGCGACTTATCCCGTAAAAATATATCGGGAAACACCGCGGGGCGCAGCTAGTTAATCATAAAAGAATATATATGATGGATAGAATATATAAGAGGAGTATGAATATTTTTGAAGACCTGATTGGCGAAGTAGCTAAGCGATTGGACTGCTGCGCTAAGGGTTCTGGGGAAGAGAGTCTGGGTGTTTGTGTATGTGATACTTCATGTTTGTGAAACGCACCCACGATACAGGAGACATTCCTAGTGTGGGGGGAAGGTTTTTTTAAATAATTTAGTTCCCACTTCTCTCCAAAGCAAGCGGGAGACACATAGATCCAGTCTTCTAAACTCACACGTATAGCAGAGTGTTCGCTCCTCCGGGCGTCATGTTGGTGATGAGGCCGGCGCTGGAGCCGAGCGCGCTCAGCCGGCTACGGAGCTGGGCGCAGTCGCCGCGGGACACCAGCTCGCGGAGAGCTGCGTGCTGTGACAGCCGCTCCCGTTCTAACGCGTCTGAGGACAAGACGGTTTGGTTTTGAGGATAAGAATCTAATTAAAAGGATGCGGAAGGCGGAGGAACGGGTGTTGTGGCGCAACGTGATGATATTAAATATTAATTAATTTGTTTTTTTCTTTCATCTTCTTTTCACTATGCTTGTAGCTGTTACGCATGAAAAGCTTCTTCTCCTTATCGTATGGTTGATGAACAACCTGGTGTCAGAGTTTAAACCGCCTGTAGGCCTCTGACATGGCTTTACACACCGTTGAACTATCTCTCAGGAGTGCCGGTTACCTCACGATGTTTTCCTTCACCGTTTTAAGCAACTGATAACTACGAGTAATTCATAATACGCACGAATTCGAAAAGACATTTTTTCATTAATAAGCCCCCTTATTCACAGGGTATTCATATAGGAAAGAGAAATATCTAATAGAAATCATGGACACTTTGTCCGACCTGGGAATCGAACCCAGGACCGCATGCTCGTCAGCCACGCTTGACCAACGGCACTAAAAAAATTGCCTATATTTGTTTTCTTTAGTTCATAAACATTTAACTCCCTACCCTATTAACCTGCCTACCCACAAACTGATAACTTACCATGCTCTCTCCACGGATCAGCAACATCATCGCTGAAGTAATGAGACACATCGTACGCCGTATCTGCGTCCGAGTCGATGACGTCACGAGCCTGCGCGCGCGCAACCCGACGCGCGGCGCGCCGAAACCGAGCCAGCATATTGTTGTGAGAACTAGTTTTTTAGTTTCTAGTCTTTAAATGTCACCGACACAACACTTGTTTTTTCCAATGTTATAACTAACCTATTATGTATGCAAAAGTAAATCTGTTTGTTTGTTTTTACGTCATAACGACTAAACCGCTGAACCAATTGTAATGGGATTTGGAGTTAGTTAAAATCCTTGAGAAGGAAAAAGGTTTCTTTTTTAGGGTCGTAGCACACATATCAAATCGGAAAGGGATCGTCACAAAGCGAATAGAAATCGAATTTTACAGTTAATTAAAAATGTATAGGGTATTTAAGGCTAAAATGACTACCCTGTTGGTCTAGTGGCTAGTGACCCTGACTGCTAAACCGGAGGTCGTGGGTTCGATTCCCACCCAGGACAAATCTTTGTGTGATGAGCATAATCATTTGTTCTGTGTCTGGGTGTAATTTATCTATATTATGTATGTATTTAGAAATATATAAGTAAGTTTATCAGTTGTCTGGTTACCATAATACAGGCTCTGCCTAGTTAGGGATCAGATGACCGTGTGTGTGTTGTCCCAAGATGTTATTATTAACTAGCTGTGCCCGCGAACTCCGTCCGCGTGGACATTCGGAAACAGCAAAATTGTTTTTAATATATTAGCTAAGTTTGAGCGGATTCTATTTAGTAGTTTCTACGCCAAGCCGTACTGTTTTATTACATGTATGTAAAGATTGACGTAACTTTTTTGTTTGTGAATCAATTTAAATACAACAAACACTAAATGTTATAGTTTCTGAGATTTGCGCGTTTAAACGCACAGACAAACAGACAAAAAATGTAAAAGCTATATTTTTGGCTTCGGTAACATAAATACAGAGTGTATAAATTGTTTTTCTTTTTTAATATTGAATGTACAGACACGGGTCGCTTACGATTTTATTATATGTATAGATATAGATTAATAAAAAAGCAGAGCAGGGAAGTAGTGCCTTGGTATTATTGGATAATGGTATCAAATACTCGTTGATCACATCATGACGTGTCTACAACCATTTCATGAAAACATAAAACATAACATCACGCCTGTATTCCCCGAAGGGTAGGCAGAGGAGAACATATAGTACACCCACATTTCGCCAGTTATGTTGTAAGTCCCAATGTAATAGGGGGCGAGCCTATTGCCACCAACCGGGCACAAATCCAGACTCCGTGCTGCTACTGAGAATTACCTAATGGAAAACTCAGTAACACTTTGCCCGACCCATTTCATGAAATTGCTACATTTCATAAAGTGATCAGTTCTAAGAATTACTCCTTGTTGGTTGGTAAAATTAAGTAATAGTTTGACATATTATATGTCCTTGATTACATCTCTAACCGCTAATAAGCTTGGCGAAACAATATTCCGTGAATTAGCATAATTAATTCTGATTTACATCGCTAAAAATAGCTGACCTTAAATATATATTATGAAATCGAAATAGTTGCTATGTAGACGATATACATAATACAGATTAGTGTGCCAAAACTAACCGCTTTAACAGATTCGGAGATTGCAAAAGTATGCGCGAAAACACAGGTGCACTCCCTATTTTTTTTGTTTTCGGCTGATACCTTCTAAAGGCACCCGGCCACCGTGGGGTAGGGGCCGGGGTGTATGGGATTTCTACCTCACCAAAACTACCCCGGTGGTCACCATTTGCACGAACAAGGGAAGTCCCGGGACCTCTAAAAAGATCTTTCAGAACCTCCACATGCAACGCCTGTTTGGCACATCCCTGAGGACAGGTGCACGCCTTATTCCTTCACTCTTATCGTCTAGGACGGTAAGACACGACCGGAGAGAGATCAGACGCAGGACCGACGGCTTAACGTGCCTTCCGAAGCACGGAGAGGCCTCGACCTGTGAGAACGGTCACCCATCACAATTCTGAATTACGAAGCCCTGCTTAATATCGCACATCGACTGATATCATCATCATCAGCTGGAAGACGTCCACTGTTAAATAATGGCATTCACCTTTCAGAAGGGGGGGGGTTGCCATAATCCCCACGCTTGGCAAGCGGCTTGGGGATCGCTATTGTTACGGAAGTTACAGCAGACGCTGCTGCCCATCTTCTGGATTTTCCCTTAGTCGCCTATTACGACACCCACGGGAGGAAATGGCTAGTGCTATTCCTGGTATCGTATAGGAAACGATCGACTACGCACGTTCTTATATAGCTACAAGCCTCACAGATGACCGTGCTAGATAGGTAGGTTACCTAGGCACGGAAGAGTCAGTCTTGTGATACTAAAGTTACCTTATTATTACGTAACATGATACGTTGATACGTATTAGAAGCCACACGTCTTGAGCTGGGCCGATGTTGAAGCCTATGCTTATAATAAACAAGAACAGTTTGGACGCGACTTCAACGCTAAATAAGTAATCCATTGTGAGTTTTGTACGCCGTAATAAAGAACCCGGCCTTGAGGATACCGCATTGGCCGCCTACACATAAAAAAGTCGTTACCTGCAATTTCGCGACAACTTTTATATATATACCTACCTACGAAATTTAATACACAATGGCACCTGTATTCCCCGAAGGGATAGACAGAAGTGTAGAGATTAAGAATAAGAATCGTTTATTTCCTCAAGATAATCTTCTTATCGTATGGTTGATAAACAACCTGGTGTCAGAGTTTAAACCGCCTGTAGGCCTCTGACATGGCTTTACACACCGTTGGAAAATCTCTCAGGTGTGCCGGTTTCCTCACGATGTTTTCCTTCACCGTTTTAGCCACTGATAACTTATTTATAGTACGCACTAGAATTCGAAAAGACATCGTTGCGTGCCGGGTTTGCTTGCAACCTTTGACTTAGCAGTCCAACGGTCACACCACCCGGCTATCAGTGCTTAAGATAATGGTGTTTACAGATAAGTTTTGTAAAAGTAGTCTTACATATTTCGCTTACTTTTTTCGGCATGCAAAAACAAATAGTACGCCAATATTTCGCGAATTATTATATATTTATGCACTAACTAGTGTACGCGGCAACAGTAAGCAGAATAACTATTAATATTTTGATTGAAATCAAACTATTTTTTCGATTATTGATATAGTTTTATTTCAATGTCTAATATTCGCGTAAGTGATAGAAATCATTAAATATTTTGATGTTAAACACACACACTCCAATTTTATTTCTGTGTATTGATAATGCACATTTTAGCACAAAGAAGGACTTAATGTTATTGAGCAGTTTCTACCAGTCAACCTCAGGGTTAAGCAGAGTTGAACAGTTATGTTATATGTCCCAACGTAATAGGGGGCGAGCTGATCATCAACCGCGTACGAATCCAGACTTCAATATCCTACTGCTGGGTATAAGCCCTCCTTAAACGAAGCCATCCGCCGCGGTCCTGTGCCAATCTTATCCAGGTGTGCCCTGCGATCTTTGTAATATCGTCGACCCATTTCGCTGCTGGTCGACCTACGCTTCGCTTGCCCGTTCTTGGCCATCATTCTGTCAACGCCTTACTCCACCTGTCGTCATCTCGCCTAGCTAAGTGTCCTTCCCAAATCCATTTCATGAATACTGAGAATTACCTAATGGAAAATGATATGATGGATGGATACTGAGAATTACCTAATGAAAAAACTCCAGTTAAACTTCGGCCCACGAATCGTACCCAGGATCTCAAACTCAGTAGTCGCGCTTTGCGTCCACTAGACCAAGGAGGCAGTCAATATTAACGAGTGCTTAGATGCTGGTAAACAAATTATTGTACTTTTCATCGATTATAAAAAGGCATTTGACACCCTAGACCATGACATATTATTACAGGCGATGGATGAATGTGGAATACGTGGTCCCATAAATAAATGGTTTAAGAACTACTTAATGAATAGACAAATATGTACTGTTATCTCTGGTGTGGCTGGGACAGAGGCGAATGTGGAGCTGGGTGTGCCGACCGGCTCGGTGTATGGTCCAGTAGGGTATATTATTCATGTAAACAGTGTGTCTAATGTTGTAAAGAAATGTAAAGTGTTTATGTATGCCGACGACATGTGTCTTGTTTTTGCGGCTAAAGATATATGTGAGGTACAACATTGTATACAGGAGGACTTCGAACAGATTACTAAATGGGCACATGACAACGGCATTATATTAAATTTATCGAAAACTAAATGTATGCACATCCACTCGCCATACAATCAAGGTGCGAAAAATGTAAACAAAGAATATCACACTGTAATAGGCCATACTTACGAGTGTTTACACATGAATAAAATAAACTGTACTTGTTTTAAATTGGAATATGTTGATAAATTTAAGTATTTAGGTCTAATGATTGATAAAAACTTTAATTGGAAACTGCATGTAAATGAAATATGTAATAGACTAAGATCGGTATTAGGTAAGTTTTACCAGCTGAATTTTTTTCTTAATAAAAGCACACTACGAGTTGTATACTATGCGCTTGCCGACTCACTTATAAATTATGGTTTGCTTGTATACGGGCGAACTTTTATCACGTACTTGAGAGAAATTAAAGATATACAAATAAGACTGATAAAGCTACTAGTTAGTAAAAATGTTAAAAGAAAATGTAATAGAGATTACGAAAAGCTGTTTCCCATTTGCGAAATAATACCTGTAGATAAAAAAATAGAATATTTAATAGGTTTACAGTATTACTATGAGGATACATATAAAACTAATGTTGAGAATAAATACAATACACGTAGGGTTAGAGAGAAAAAGTTAATCAAACCAGTGGCAACAAATTACTATGGGGAAAGGACATCAAAATATATGGTACCTAAAGTTTTTAACAAAATAGAAATATTAAGACAAGATGTTAAAATAAGTGTAGGTTCATTTAAATCAAAACTGAAAAAATGTATTCTGGACAGTTGATTAGCTACCACTTACAGATTATAACAAGTGTAAAATATATATATGTACATACATATATAAATAATGTGTATGTAAATATATAGATTTAAATAAGTACATATAGAGATTAGATTAAATTATATATAGTGCCTGTGATTACCTATGTGCAATGTGGTTAAGTGTTTTAAAAACGAGCGCGTCTCGCCATCAAACGTCAAAGTTTGGCGAGGAAACCTAGCATGTAAGACCACTGTAATTACTTTTTGAAATAAATACATTAAAAAAAAAAAAAAAAAAAAAAAAAATCGGTAATGACCGGATGACTCAGTTAGGAGGTCAGCGCTCAAATGGAGTACACTGTACAAATGTACACATTAATAAACACGTGACATTTTAGGGATCCTTACAGACTTTGACGAACCGATTGGCGCAGTGGCTAAGCGATTGGACTGCAGCGCTAGGGGTTGCGGGTTCGATTCCTGCGACAGTGTCAATGCAGACGCCATCTAGTTTAAAAAACCGGCCACGTGCGAGTCGGTCTCGCGCACGAAGGGTTCCGTACCATTATTTATAAAAACGGCGAATAAATCATGTCTGTTGTATGGGAGCCCCCTTAAATATTTATTTTATTCTGTTTTGTAGTATTTCTTGTTATAGCGGCAACAGAAATACATCATCTGTGAAAATTTCAACTGTCTAACTATCACGGTTCATGAGATACAGCCTGGTGACATACAGACAGCGGAGTCTTAGTAATAGGGTCCCGTTTTACCCCTTGGGTACGGAACCCTAAAAAAGAATGACGTGTAAAAGTGTTTCCTGTAAACCTATGGAGTCCGGACAGACGGACGGACAGCGGAGTCTCAGAAATAGGGTCCTGTTTTACCCTTTGGGTACAGAACCCTAAAAAAGAATGACGTGTAAAAGTGTTTCCTGTAAACCTATGGAGTCCGGACAGACGGACGGACAGCGGAGTCTCAGAAATAGGGTCCTGTTTTACCCTTTGGGTACAGAACCCTAAAAAAGAATGACGTGTAAAAGTGTTTCCTGTAAACCTTAAATATCATTTAACTACGCAACATTCGATCACCACAGACGATATTGTAATATCACACTAGATGACACGCGGAACCCAGAATAAGATATACAGACCGCGCCTGACAGTTTTTTATCTATATTTTGTCTCAATGTCTTTTTATCTGTATAATTTAAACGTCTGGTTATCGTGAAGTTTTTATAATACTTATGTTAGGACAACCGCGCTATTTATAATATGCTAGCTTTTGCTCGCGGCTTCCCTCGCGTTAATTAATTTTATTTATTTATTGCACTATGTAGTTTTACAGAAAACAATAACATGTTATCACAACAGACATAGATCCTGTAAGGGTGTAGCAACAATTTTATAAAAAATAAGAAAATACAGTAGGTATTTATATAAAAGCTAATTTCGATTGTTGGTTAGTATTATACTAGCTTTTGCTTGCGGCTGCACCCACATTTTTAAATCCCATACAGAGATGATTAAAAAAAATAAGCTTATGTCCTTCCTCGGGTCTTAAACTTTCTACATGCCATTAAATTTCATCAAAATCCGTCCAGCGGTTTAGTCGTGAAGGTGTAACAGACAGATAGTTACTTTCTCATTTATAATATTAGTATGGATATGCATATAAATACCTATACATAGTATTCTTAGAAGCAGCACGGAGTCTAGATTTGTGCCCGGTTGATGGCCAGCTCGCCCCCTATTATATTGGGACTTATAACATAACTGTCGGAATGTGGGTGCACTATTCACTGCATACCTTTTTAAATATAATATATAATTAACTGCTCTAAAACCTGAGATATTTTGTAGTATCATTATTTTTCTTTTAAAAAAACGTCGCCTCACACTAGGAATTTATCCTGTATCGTTGATGCGTTTCAGAAACATGTTATATCACATACACAAACACCCAGACTCGGGAAAAATATCTGCGGATCACACAAATTTTTGTCCCGTGCGGAAATCGACCCGTAACCCTTAGCGCAACAGTCCAATCGCTTAACCACTGCGCCAAACGGGCCGTCCAAAGACGTTTTTGTAGAAAAACGTTAGTTTCCAATACATACGGCTTCCGTATCGAATATCGGTTCCAATGCGGACAAGTCAAGGCCTCTGTGTTACATAACTAGAGAGTAATGAACTGTAATAAATTTTATATGATGTCCTCCTGTCTGAAAGTCGGTTACACAATTGTCTGATACAAGGTAATGCAGGAGATATCATCATTATATATTATAAAATTATATATTCGTTCTTAAGTAATGTTTAAGTTAAAAATTATTGATGTTTATTGTTGTATGTTTAAATATGATAAGTGTAACAATGGTTTTTTTTGTTTTGTAAAATGTTATTTGTTTTTAAATGTAAGTGTTTTGGTCGTATGTACTGTGAACTTATATTAATCATCATCAGCCGGAAGACGCCCACTGCTGGACAAAGGCCTCCCCCTTAGAACGCCACAATGAACGACAACTTGCCATTAGCATCCACCGGTTGCAGCAACTCTGGCGATATCGTCGATCCACCTGGTGGGAAGCCTGACAACACTGCGTCTTCTGGTTCGTGGTCGCCACTCGAGAACCTTTCTTCCCCTAAGGTTATCGGTTCTTCGAGCGATAGCACAGCATGCATGCAGGATGTACTATCTTACATTTAAGCCATCTGAACACTTCATACAAGACGACCTGATTGGCGCAGTGGCTAAGCGATAGGACAGCTGCGGTAAGGGCTGCGGGTTGATGCCCGCACGGAACAAAAAATTGTGCGATCCGCAGATGTTCGTCCCGAGTCTGAGAGTTTGTGTATGTGATATTTCACGTTTGTGAAACGCACCCACGATACTGGAGATATTCCTAGTGTGGGGTGAAGTTTTTATAAAAAAAATAATTAAATAGTTTAAAAAACACTACTCTATTTCAGACAGTCTATCACTTATTTCGTCCTTCACATTATTAATTTCAGTTCATAATTGTCCCACTGCTGGGCAAAAGCCTAACGGTCCTACCACCATCCCCCATAAGTACATTTTTAAACACAAGCTGTTAAATCAGTCAGGCTCAAAGTACTAAAAAAGACGAATTAAACAAGCCCAAACACGATGGGATTGCGTCATTTTGTTACAGAGTTCCTATGACCACCTTCTGACTCCATCATCAGACCAGCTCAAAAGTACCATAATTTTGTATCGTCACCGAACCTATATATTATTATTATTTAGCCATGATCGTCCCACTGCAGGGCAAAGGCCTCCCTTTCCTTCCTCCATTCCTCTCGGTTGTGAGCTGCAGTAGTCCATGTGAATAAGTAAGTATGCAGAATTTCATTTAAATCGGAAGTCAAGAAGTGGTTCAAAAGATTGCAAGGTTTGAACTAAACAAATCGAAATAAAAACTTGTAAAAAATAAAAAGCACGATCGCAGTCGAGGACAGTGTTCCACAGAACGGTCCCCCGACTGCGATGGAACTTGTTTTTTTACTTTTGAGTTCAGTATTTGACATGACAGTCGTGTTTTTTATTTGTTTTTATGATAATATGTTTCATTTATTTAATTTTTATAGCCTGTTACTCGAAATGTTGCAAGAATTCTAACGACACTCCATACATCAAAATCAGTTCAGGCATTCAGAAGTTATGGTGGAATAAACAAACTCACATACATACATACATGAACACTGAAAACATTACTTTTTTTTTGGGCAGTCGTGTAAAAACATTCCACAATTTATTATCACTCAAAAACCATGTTTTTTTCCCGATATTTATCAATGCCCGTATTTAAATTTAAACAGCACTTCGTTATTTTAAGCACTGATCTTCATCTTTCACGTACACTTTTAAAATAAATATTTCCACATTATATTTCACTGTACACAATATCTTGACACAGTTCCTTCCACGATATGAGAATACAATGTATACCTATATCATCGTAATAAATATTGCGATGTCGACCGTCCGGGACGATCTCTCACCGCAACGCTCGCGGACACACTGACTTATCTAATGATAAACATCTCATAAATTAGTGATGGCTAATATAGCAAATAGCACCGTAGCATAGCATGCGATTTATACTCAACGCCTAGCATCTGCTATTTTGAATCGCAATCGGTGCTATATGATAGCACGACGAGTGTACTTAGCATATACAGACGCAGCGAGACCGACACTTGATCGCACCGTCGCACGGCGTCAGTCCGTATTCAGTAATAGCGTATTTAGAGCAGATAGTCTCCGTGCTATAATAATGCGTCTAGCGCGCTATGCTGAACATTTTCCTGGGCGAGATGCTATAAATAAAATAAATAAATAAAATAAAATTCATTTATTCGGACCGGAATCCATAGTGTTAGTGACAATAATCTTAAAAAACTATGTTAGTAACATAATAAGCTAAACAATTTTTATTAAGTACATAACAGGATACCGCTATTACACATACGGGTTATATATAATTTCGGCATCCTTGGCTATGTGAACGCGTGTCCAGTGCTGCATAATAGCACTGTCCACATCCAGTCTGTTGGCCACAGTCTTCAGGAGGCTGTTGGAACTATAAACTAAGCTATAGCATAGCATGACAAAAAGCATGCTAAAAAATTTAGCTTATGGTTCGCAGCATGCTATCTTTTTATAGAGTATTTGCACACTACTATTATAACTTCCTGGTCACGTCTACCGCATGACAGACGATCAATGGGCTAAGCGTACATCCCAATGGACCCCTACACAAGGTAGACGTCAGCGAGGCAGACCCAAACGGAGATGGCGAGATGACCTGGACTTCTTTATGGAGGACTGGGACTCCACTGCCCTTGACAGAGTCGTGTGGAGGGAGAGTAGGGAGGCCTTTGCCCTGCAGTGGGACATTACAGGCTTGTAAGAATAATAATTATAACTTCCTAAGCAGGGACTAAAAACGTTACTTAAAATTTCGTTATTTTTGTTCGGAAAACGTTATTTAGTATTAGTACCTAAAACGTTACTACATAACGTTACCCGAACAAAAATAACGAAATTTTAAGTATCGTTTCAAGTCCTTGCTTCTAAGGCTAGGCGCATATAATAATGTATAGTTCCCGTCGCTTAAGAAGAACGCTGAGCGACTGTCAGCGACTATTTGCACTCGGATATTGTCGCTTCTGGTCCTAGGCTATTGTGGTTTATAATTAAGTGTAATTGTTTTATTGGAGAATCATTATAGGTACTTTACTAGTTACGTAACACTTTGGAATAGACTGCAATTCAAATAAGTTAACGTTCAGCGTTCCTTTTACGTGATGGGAACTATACACGAATTTATATCGTACGTAAACGTATGATTGCGGTCGTACGAATTTTGTGCGCTCATAGTTTACGTTGCTTTCTCCGTCAAATAGGTAGTTTCGTAAAAAAAACATCACCCCACACTAGGAATATTGTACACACTGTATCGTGGGTGCGTTTCACAAACATGAAATATTAATACACAAACACCCAGACTCGGGACAAAAGTCTGCGGATCACACAATTTTTTCTCCCGTGCTGGAATCTAACCTGCAAACCCTAACGCAGCAGTCCAATCGCTTAGCCACTGCGCCAATTTCGGTGATATAGCATTCATAGAGTCTTCTTTAGAGGGCGATGATTATTAAAATAACCTGCCTTACCATGAACTCTTAAAGCATAACAGTTTAAGATGTGGAAGCGATACACCGCTACGTGCAGTGTAATGCGACGTCTTGCTTCCACAACGTAATTAAAAATAGCGATACCAATTTTGTTTTCTTCTAGGAGCCTTAATAACGAAAATGTTTTGTTTTCTACTTGCAGCCCTAATGACGTTGATAACCCGGTTATTTATGCCATGAAACAACGCTTCATGTTTTACGTACGTTAAACATCTTCTGTAATCGTTATTTTTCTTTTTCTAACAGCACTGATAGCCGAGAGGTATGACCGTTGGACTGCCAAATCAATGGTCGCAAGGTCAAACCCCGGACGCAACAATGTCTTTCCGAATTCATGTGCGTATTATAAATTAGTTATCAGTTGCTAAAAACGGTGAAGGAAAACATCGTGAGGAAACCGGCACACCTGAGAGATTGTTCAACGGTGTGTAAAGCCATGTCAGAGGCCTACAGGCGGTTTAAACTCTGACACCAGGTTGTTCATCAACCATACGATAAGGAGAAGATCGTTATTTTTGACGTATGTAACGTCAACAGACTGTTTGAAGCCGGGAGGCTTGTCTGTTCTAATACTTTCACACCAATCTCTACATATTATAAGATTCTGACAGCACACTCACCCCTAGCCTCTCTGAGCGCATGCGCCGCGTGTCGCCAGTTGTTCCTTTCGGCCAGCGCAAGCGCAGTGTTCCCGTGAGCGTCCAGCACGCTCAGCGACGCGCCCGCAGCTAGCAGGGTGTTCACATTGTCAACGTGGCCCCGCTCAGCCGCGATGTGGAGGGCAGTCTGTCAAATATTATACCTACATTATTTTAAATTGATAAAGGAAATTTGAAATATGATCGACACGAGCGGGATTCTAACCCGCGACCTTCGCCGATCCGTGGCGCTGCTCTAACCAACTGATTTTTGCTCGTGTCCATCATTTTTCAAATTTCCTTTATCAATTTAGATTCAAGTTTAGCATGGGCAACATGCTAAAATGGCACCAAAAGTCATACAATATTTTATTTATATCTTTCGTCCGATAAATTGACTATCCATCACAAAAAGATTTTTTCAATTCGAACCAGTTATTTCTGAGATTTGCGCGTTCAACCAAACAAACTCTTCAACTTTATAATATATTAGTTAATAATAGATATAAACAAAATCATACAACAAAACAACAAACTGTTCTAGTGATCGTAGTATGCACATAGGCAGTGTTATAGGTCCCAATGTAATAGGGGGCGAGCTGACCATCTACCGGGCCCAAATCCAAACTCCGTGCTGCTACTGAGAAATTCCTAAATATGGGGTATTTAGGAATTTCACTTTCACTTTGCCTAACCAGAAAATCGCACCCAGTCCCTCTCGTCTAAACACAAAACTTCAAAAGGTGATAAAAAACACTCCTCGACCCGGAATTTGAACCCAGCTCCTCACATCTATATACAGCAACGAAGATTACCTTGCCACCAGTAGCAGCATCAGAGCAGGCATCTAACTCAGCGCCGTGAGCGCACAGCGCAGCGAGGCAGCGACTGCGCTCGGCTAGCGCAGCGGCGTGTAGCGCACTCCTGCTGCTGGCATCACGGGCGTCGACTGCAGCACCACTGGCGAGCAGCTCCAGGAGTAGTTCCAGGTTGTCCCATAACGCCGCCTAGGGAGAGAGTAGACAGTATTTAGAAATGAACAAGTCCCATCACAGTCGGTGTACTTCTTAGATAAGGCTAAAAAACTAAACTTATTTACGTTAGCCTCAGAAGTCAATAATAGGCGAAAACGGCGCATTTGCCTCTGTATGCGCCGAACCTATACCACTTTAATGCACAAAAGTGTGTTTCACATGGCACCTGTAATTTTTAACAAATTACCTAAAGAAATAAGGGCAATGAATACTCATTTATTTAAGAAAAGGTACTTTTAGTTAATAAATGTTACTATAAGTTAAATTACTATTTAAACGATAATTTTTCCAAACATCACAGCTCGCATTAACATCAAGTCATAGAACTATATTATAATTCATATAATTCTGGCAATAATATTGAAATAACTAAATAACATTAATTTATAATCTAAATGTATTTTTATTGTAACATATTTAAATATTTTCATAAACCACTATTGTATACTTTTGCATGCCTTACGATAGAATCACTTGAAACTTGTCCATTTTATAACACCCCTATAACAGTGTTTTCTGCAAAATAAATGATTTGATTTGAAGACATCGTCCACAGAACGGTCCCACGACCACAATGAGGTAGGTACTAAATATCATGGTAGGTGGTGTCCATCTGCTTCACTTGGCTCGTCTTGGTGCGGTACTACTGTGCCCCCAGATGTGAAGCAAATGAAACCATGTGCTATTGTTAATATAGTATAGTATATAATATGAAGGGTGTGAGTTGAGCAGTCAATGCTTATTAGTTTATTGTGAAGACAGAAGACCTGCAGTGGGATAGATACAGTTATCAATAAAATAAATAATAAATTTATTTTCTGTATGGACCATTATGTTTAATTGCTTTCAAATGCCAGACTTTATTATTATTATATAATATATTAAACTAGTGCTAAAATTAACATTTAAGTGATAAAATATATTAATAATGTATTTAAGCGATATTTTCCTTAACATTTCTACAATAATATTTTACGACTAATTGCTCGTAAAATTATGACTGTTATATCAGTAATTATACCTGTAAAGACCTTGCGCGGCGTCCTACATTCAAAACACACAAGATCCGCGCTGTAAACCGCAAAAAACTAGGGTTGAACTAATCGTAGGCGGAAAAAAAGGCTTGGTTTTTTTAATAAGAAATTGACTTGCCTGATGCAGCAGGCGGCCTTGGAAGTGATCCTCATCCGGAGACAGGTCCATTTCGGTGGTTTTCAGTAGCAATACACAAGTAGAACACACATTTCCGGCCTAAACAATCACTCAAGCGTTGCGATGAACAAGTGACAGTATTTACGCGATACACGCACATTCGTTCACTGAAACGACATTTTAAATACACAGTTGTGTGCACCAAATGTGATTTCATGTCTCATTGCGGATGGAAAACGTTAATTGGTGCTAAATTGCAAATTAAGTATCAAATAGATTTATTGATTTCTTCGAGACAGCTGACTGACAACCGCTTGACAGAACTGCAGTGGTCGTACCAACAAGGGCGTGTTCGATATCGAAACAAACTTAGCGAAACGAACAAAGTAACATTTGTTAATCAGTTGTTAATACCACTTTTAGACCGTTTACTTATATTTGAAAATATTTATAAAGGAAAAAGTAATGAAACTGACTTCGGTTTTTTTTTGTTGTTGTGAGAGTGTAAATAAATAAATAAAAGTTTACTGTTTTCGCTCTGTATGCAGCGAAGCGAATTCGAAATGTTCCTTTTTATGACCAAAACTACATATATTTTTGCAATGTCTGAATGAATATTTTTCGCACTTTCATGAATATTTCTTTGATAGCTAAAATTAAATCGCTACGGACGCAATCGTTATCAATTAAATTAGATGAATCCCTTGGAATCCAGTCCAATCCCATAATTCTTACCTTTATTAACAAATATAGGTCGAATATTATAATTATAATAGGATGAGAGGCTTTCGCTCCGTTAATTAACCCACCGATACTGACTGTTATAATACCTATCTATTAAAAAAAAACCTTTAAAATATTATCTAACAATCCAAATAATTATTTTATTTTTATTT
Organism: Abrostola tripartita; assembly: GCA_905340225.1. Classification (NCBI taxonomy): domain Eukaryota; kingdom Metazoa; phylum Arthropoda; class Insecta; order Lepidoptera; family Noctuidae; genus Abrostola; species Abrostola tripartita. The sequence continues at coordinate 6,348,611 of HG996513.1, read as the reverse complement.
TATACTTACATTTTATTATAAAGATATTGTGGGTAGACGGAATTTTTTATAATCTACATTATAATTCTTCTACTACCCACTAATATAACTATTTTCATATCATTCGAGTCAGTTTATTATTCTTTGGTGTTATTGCCGAATTTTAATTAAAAATGTCGCGTAGTTACGAGGAGGATTGGCAGAGGAGAAAGTCTTTATTGATCAGGAGTCTCTTTTACGATAAACCGAGTGAGTTACTTTTTAAACATTTTTCTTATCGACAAGCTATAAAAACCTCTTTTGTTTTATTAGCAAAACAAATGCCTGCGATATCGTTTGCGTGGATAATTTTAAGATACATTATATACCTTTATTGGTGTAAGAATCTTGGAAGTGAGATGAATGGTTTTAACGATTATCTTTTACAAACAAACTTACTAACTTTTAACAGCTATTATTGTAGTATAAATGTATAGATTCTCTGTAGTGGCATAGACTAACGAGAATATTATTTTCTCTATGGTAGTGGTCAGATATTAGGATATATGTTTTGTTTGTCCACGTTAATTCCAACATGGAGAGCTTTGTTTTCAAAGGGACCCCACACTAAGAATTCCTCCTGTATAGTGGGTGCCTTTCACATGAAATATCACATACACAAACACCCAACCTCGGGACAAACATTTGCGGACCACACAATTTTTTTTGTCCCGTGCGGGAGTCGAACCCAACCCTTAGCGCATCAATCGCTTAGCCACTGCGCCAATCAGGTTTTTCAAATCATTTACATATATAGCTGCATCAAGCGGTGTTAACCGCTACATTTTTTCGGGATAAAAAGTAGCCTGTGTGTTAATCCAAGGTTTCAGCTACCTCCATACCAAATTTAAGCTAAATCGGTCCAGCCGTTTGGGCGTGAAGAGGTAACAAACATACAAACACACTCACAAACTTTAACCTTTATAATATTTGTGTGATTTGCTTACAGTGTTATCTCCAGTGCCTGAAGAATCATACGAGTCAGACTTCCACCGCGACTCACTAGACAGGCCTTATAGACCCTACAGCCCACTACCACCCCTCATTATTGAGAAGGAGCCGGACAGACACGACGAGCCCGAAGAATACTATTCTAAACTCCTGAAGAAAATCAAAAAGATTTACAGAAAGCTTTTCATTGAAAAACAGAGTCTAGACAGCGATGATTTTAATATAAGTGAAGGTAATCTAACTTATAGTGATGATGATGTCGAGTTAGATTTAACGGAAGTTAATCAAGAGACAGAAAACGATTCTCAATTCTCAATCAATTCTGAAGGCTATGGAGCCGATTTTGAATCGAATGACAGTGAATCGAGTGATAACGAAAATTATTCTGAAATGAATGATGAAGAAAGATCTAATACAGAAATCGATAATCAAGTATACGTTGAAGAAGAATCGTTGAATAAAGAAATAGGAGAAGAATATTCAGATAAAGAAGATAGAGATCAAGATGTAAATAAAAATATATCTAATAATTCAAATATTGATAATAATGAAGACTCTGATAAAACTGTAAATATAAATTTAAACAGAACATTAATAAATGATCCAGATTCTTCTGATTTAGGAAATAATTATCATGAAATAAGAGGAGGAGAATCAAACAATACGCTAAAAGAACAAGCCTTTATAGAGATACAAAGAACGAATGATTTCGGTTTAAATGATCAAGAAATGGCTGGAATTGAAGAATCTGATCAAATGAATAGTAATGGATTAGGCCGAAATGTATTGGAAATTTGCAAATCGAAGGATAGTCTATACGCGTCTAATGAGGAAGATAATGGGCTAAGTGAGGTCCCTGAAGCGATGGATCAGGATGAACTGGAAATAAATACTTCTCGAAAGGGTAAGCTAAGTTAAATTACTTTCCTGTGTTACGATTATTACTTCTGAAAGTGATATAAATTCTTATTTACTATTCTACGGTTGTACTTAGTCGAGTTTATTCGGGAATGCAACGACCATCTAGATTTAAGCAGAGCCATATTTTCGGTAAAGAAACGTCGCCCCATACTGGGAACTTCTCCTGTATCCTGGGTGCGTTTCACAAACATGAAATATTTATCACATACACAAACATGACAATCGAACCCGTGACCCTTAGAGCAGTAGTCTCATCGCTTAGCCACTCGATTCATAAGCTGGTAAGTTGGTAATGAGATGCGATGTCGCGACAGTAGCAAACCCAACGCACGCAGACTAAATAATACTTATCGTAGGTATACTTAAGATTAAATATCGTTGTGTTCACTAGAAGCTTCTTAAGGGTCTTGTAACTAAATAGGACCCTTGAAATATTTAACATCACGGTACGCACCGTCAGTAGTAGAATCAAAATACACAGCAGGGCGAATACATAGCACATGCATACCTATCTCGGTTGCCGTGTGCACCACAAGCCCTGTTTTATTTATTTAAGCATTTTTACATTGATTTGATTTCAGGTATCGATTACCGTCAGATAACGACAGAAGCACTCGTCCATGTTGACGGCACTCGAGCAGACAAAGCAAAACAGAGTCCTATCTATGAAGATGTTCGCACGAGTCCCATTCTACCGTCCTCCGCACCGCCGAGGTTGTATGAACGAGATTCTGGCGCAGATGATAAAGTCGAAGAGATTGCTGTACTGGTAGACAATGAAGGTACGGTGGTTCTTGCTTAAAGCATAGCATAAGGACAGATAGCATTTAGGTCGTATGTTATTGGTGGCAAGCAAGTAGAACTTTAATAGCGTATATTACGAAAAGCTGTTGCTTTTGTCAGATGCTCTAGTGAACGATGAAAAAAGTTTAATCGAGTTAAAGCATTTTATGATAAATATAGTTTGTTGACTGTTGTTACAAGCTTTTTTATGAAAAATTTCAAAATCAACGAACTTTAAAAAATGTAGACACTAACGGGATCCGAACTCACGAGCTCTCCGCCGCGCCCTAGCAGTGCATTTCGTATAGATCTTTTGAATTTGCTCTTTCTTATCATCATCATCACATCAGCTTATTGCACTCCACTGCTGAACGTAGGCCCACAAGGCTCGCTCTCCCGATTTCGCCACCCAGTCACCACCAGTTAGCTCGAATAGTAGGGCCGGGAACTGTAAGCGCTATTTATTTTTGTTACAGATCCAGACACAGCCCCCGACAAAGATGATAGTGAAGGCAGCAATGAACCAATAGAATTGATGAGGACGCCGCGAACAGATTTATCCTTAGACTCGAATCCAATCGTTCAATACAATGACTCGGACATCACCAATATTACACCTCACGCAACTGAACAACTTAATATGACTTCAGAATCACAAGAAAATGACAATGTACCAGAACTGAATCATTCTGATGATATAAACGATATACTTACATCAATTCTTAATGAGAGTCATACTGTAGAAGGAGTTTTAACGAGTAAAACTTCAGGGAGGAAACGAAAAATGTATGAAGATATTTCTATACAGACATCTGATAGGGTGTCATGGGATGAATTACGAGATAATTTCTTTGTTGGTACCCCGAAGATACTCAAACTTTGTCGGTGTGTTGATCATACTTGTTTATAGGTAGGATTATTTATCTGCATTTTTTTTCTTTAGAGATTATAAAACAGTTGCAGGATCAAGCTTCAAAGTATTAACTAATCAATTTATATTTTAATGTATTTTTTGGCTAATGAGCAATTCAAATTCAAACGTTACTATACGTACTATTGTTAATATTATTAAACGGGTGAGATTTTTAAAATGTAATATGTCATCAGGATTTATATGATTTGGTGTTTAAAATAAAAATCTTTAGTAGATATGTAAAAATTATTGTATTAAAAATACTTTAATGTATTACGTTATTTAGATTTTAGGAAAAAGCTTTGTTATCTGACTGAGTTTTAATTTGCAAGCTTTTAAAATCATTGTAACAATGTTTATTTTTAACTGTTTTGTACACTTTAAATTCAATTTATGTTTTAGACAGATAAAACAAAAAATGTTGATTATTTTTACGATTAAGGAATAAATTTGGAAGAGTTTTGTTTTTATTAAACGTTATTAAGGTAATCCAAGCTTTTATTTAATTGGATTTGACTTACCTAAAGCCTACGACACTGTTTATATCCTGGTTCTCCTTAAATTGCTAAAAATTAAGGCCTTCAACGTACTTGAATGGTATTTCAGTAGTATTTGATTGCCCTACTCTGGCCCTACTACTAACTGCGGATACCGTCATGAATAAATACTTTAATATATAAGATTACTCACATCTCCAGAAGACTGCCACAAGGAAGCATAATCGTATCCGTATTGTCACTTTCAGATCTCAAGAATCTAATTATAGCTTGTAGATATATAGCTACCGCAGCAATCGATGAAGTTAAGCAGTCCCCCTTGCGGTCAGTCATTAGATTTGAAGCCATTCTTCATGCATCCTTCGGACGTTGTAAATAAAACCAACATACGCTATTCAAAATGACTTTATTTGCAGTAGTGTGGTACAACGCCGCGGTTCGGCTCACACGACTCGAGTTTAATGTGTCAGCGCCCTTATTATACGACATGCCGATGGACCCACATCTTTAGCCGTTCAAATCTGATCCAAGCAAGCGAAATACTTACAACACACAAAATATTACCAAATACATTCATTTTTTTGTTGGCAACACTGACACTTGCCGCCATTAAAACATCTAGTCTTTATGTTGGTAGCACTGTATACATAATGCACAGGTTAAATTCGGAGCGAGTCGCTTTAATCTATTTATTGCTTTTATCATTTTAAATGATTGTTACCTCTATTAAGATAGTTTGTAAAACATATATTATATAATTATAATACATTTGTACGTTGCAATAGGTTAAAGTCAGCATCATTGGTTATAAAGTCAAAGTTGATCGACTCAAATAGCAGTATCTCTATCTAGTTGTTACATTCTCAGAAACCGCTGATTCAATTTTGATATAATTTGGTTTGGACATAGTTTGACCCCTTAAAAAAACATAATTGACAAACGCACAAAACACAGTCATTGTAAAAGATAAAGAACGCCTATAATTATTTATGGAGATATAAGAAGAAATATGGCCAGTAGTAAATTATACCAGTCTGATATGAAGAAGACTGAAATGAAACTATTTTTTACGGATTTTATCGCGGTTGTAAGATTTTTGGTCCCGGTGTTTGGAATCCTTCACACTTTACAGCATTCATGGGACCAAAAAACAAATTAAAACTGCGATAAAATCCGAAAAATGTTTCATTTCAATAAAGACGCGTTAAAATTTTAAAATCATGGCATAGTAAAACGTTACGTGACTTGGTAAAAGTTCATACGCGTAGTATGAACTTTTACCAAGTCACGTAACGTTTTTAACGTAAGCTAATAATGTATTTTAATTTTTAGTGCATTAATCAACCAATGATGCTGACAACACATAAAACATACTGAACACACGTTACAGTAATGTGCTCGACTAAATTGGTCCTACAACATATGTTTACTTCGTATTGCCGTATTTGTCGTTTGTACCGATTCTACATTTAACCGAAATACTCTAGAAATATCTATATAAAAGTACCTGCTTTATCTAATAAAGTACGACCGTAGTGCCTAGGCCGGGCTGAAGCTTGCGCGGATAACTGCGCAGTAGCGTTTTTTAAGTACAAAAATGAAGGTATGTTGCGGAGTGCGGGACTCATGCGCAGAACTTCATCTATGTCTAACTTCAAGCCGGTCAAGAAACGCTGGCCGTACTGTACATTAGGTTAAAAGAAACAATCTGAATTCATTCATCATTCTTGTTTGACAGCTACAAAACGAGTGACAGTTGTGTAATGTTGCCATCGTATTATGTAAAATCTTGCCATATAGATTTTCTATTTTCTAATAAGAATGCAAAAAAAGATTTGATATTTGGTAGGTATTTGGAAGAGGCGTGTACAATTTTACATAATACGTAAGAATACAATATAGATAAGTCAGAGTAGTTCATTTATTAATTGTACTAACAATTTGTTGGCTCATGTACTTTTAGAGATGTTTTAAATGTAGAATCGCTACAACACAGCCCACTTGACACCGCACAAAGATTATTGTCGTCACCATTTTTTCTATTTATTGATAATTCCAATTATTTTTTACCATAAAAAGCCCGACATTACAAATTCCCGAAACTTTAAGGGCGTAAATAACAAAAATAGAATTAAAGATCACCTATTCAAGGTGCCAAGGAGCGAAATTTAATAATAACATGGTTTTCGTCGATCAATGGTGACGTTTTGAATGCGATTACAAGCGAACTGTATAAATATTTTACTATAATAACTTCCGTGAGTGTTATCCATATTATTTACTATATATCCCGGTTATACTCACGTGTGTATTCGGGAATGCCCGACTAGTTTCGAACTCGAACGGAGCCCTTATTCATGAGCTGGTTACGCGGCGGAGTCGCGAGCCGAACTGTTGTGAACTGTGTTCGCGACTCCGCCGCGTAACCAGCTCATGAATAAGGGCTCCGTTCGAGTTCGAAACTAGTCGGGCATTCCCGAATACACACGTGAGTATAACCGGGATATATAGTAAAGAACTGTATAACGTCAAGATACAAATAACACTTGAACAATTGGCTAGACGAGTCCTGTCTTAGTTTTAATAGTTATTACACTACCGTATAGCTGTTTTGTCACTGGGCAGGTAGACTGTGCAAAGTATACTTTTACCACCTCAAGTTGTTCTCTGAAGAACTTAGATGGAAAATCGTTTTTTGCAAAACCCTTTTTGTAAATGTACGGAATTTAAGTTTTTAAAATGTGTTCTAATAAGGAATTAAATCTAATTCTAATGCTATTGATTGAAATAGATTTTCATAATATCGCCATTGGAACTTCAGATGGAATGCGTATCGGATTTTTTTCATGTCCTTAAGAATGGGTAAGCTATATAAAGATACGCCCCGAATCTTATCTTTTGAAGTATCTATCTTCCTTCTTGTGAAGTCGGTTAAAAATGGTAACCAATTTCATTTATAGACATGCGTTTATAGGAAAAAGATACTTCGTTACCCCAGTCTATCTGCCCCATCCTAACTCACATTGTACTTTTGAATATTTAAAACCATAGCCGTCTCGATGTGATCAATAACATTTATAAAGTCAATTTGAAAGGTATAACAATCACAGGAGGGAATTATTTGTTAATACATAGTATACCACACATCTGTACGGCTATTGAACACAATATAAGCGAGCAATTTAAGTTATTTTGAAATATAGTTTCGGTTCAATCGTCATCGTGCATCAAGCTATCAGAATAAGGGTTGAAACGTCAATAACCTTTGGCTGTCAACTGTCTGTTGAAAATACTATTTTCAAGGCAAATTATTTTGTTTATCAATTAAATGTTAGTTCTGAAATCTGCGGGGTTACAGTGTGCTTTCATTGCAGGATTCTATTCGTTGAGGAAGTGAGACTAGGCGGCCGCTAAGTGCAGTGTAATGCTGCGTCTCGCTTCCACATTGTAAACTGCCCTGCTTTAAGAGTTCATGGATAAGGGGCTGTAAGTTTCAATTAGATTTAAACAGCATCTCACAGTTAAGACGTTGCAATTGCGGAAGTTCGAACCTATTCTTATTCTGATAGAATAACTAGTGAATATCATTTATTTTTACCCGACTGCGAGAGTCAATCGAGGATAATGTATTTTTGACATTTTATGAAACTGCATCGAAGTGACCAAACCTGTGTTCCAAAATTACAAGAATTGCATTCAGGACTTGGCAATAAAACAACAAAGTACAAGAAAAAGCACAATATTTGTAGTTAGTTAATTTTCTCGTCCGCATAAAAACTATAATCCATTTAAAATAACATTAGACCAGCTCTTTTTACAGTCTGTTTAAACAATTTTAAACTCTATTCCATAAGTAATAAGACACACAGCTGCAGCATACAATTGGTATTGCGACTACGTTTTTGCTGTTAACACAATCCTTATGCGTACAGAATAGAGTTCAAAATCGCTTGAATAAAGATGTTGACTGACTTCTTTAAAATAACGTACCAATGTCTTTTCGAATTCATGTGCGTATTATAAATTAGTTATCAGTCGCTAAAAACGTTGGAAGAAAACATCGCGAGGAAACCGGCACACCTGTGATTTTTCAACGGTGTGTAAAGCCATGTCAGAGGCTTACAGGCGGTTTAAACTTTGACACATTGTTCATCAACCATACGATGAGACATCAATAATACGACAAAAAATTACAAAGTTATGAGCGTTTCAAATTGTGTTGTAAGACAGAGATAGCACTATCGTATGGTGACGTAATGGTCTGTATTTGCATAGTTATTTTCACATCAACCTGTGCATTAAGCATTTTGCGTGAGAGAGATAGAAAATGCCCGCCACAAACTTAAAAAACGTTGGAAATCCTTCTTTCTGGATTTAATTTATTTTGCCAGTTTTCGTATCCATTTTAAACCCATTTTCAGATTTCATTTAATACCAACGCCATCATTGGAGTTGTCAGCATCTCTATTGACTGTAAAATGTTTGTCTTATGTTTTAACAAATAGAGTTAAAGTCATTTTAAATCTTATAAATTGGTGTCACTCGTTCTCCTCAGAGGTAGTTCAGTATTGCACCTAATTCCTTCTACAGTTCTCTATTTATTTGCTTCGTTATGTTCTAATACTCTTTACAAATTACAATGCTTTTCGCCTGACTAGAGGGGCTAAAATTCAGATCTTTGCGAATCAAAACGAAAGTTGGCTAGTTTGAATCGAGAGGTGAAATGTTTGAACAATTTATTTTAGTTTCTTTAGGTTTGGGTAGTGATGGTGATTAGTTAGGTATCACAGATTAAATACTAAAGAAATAGGTGCATATAGATAGACTTTAGCCTTTAAGTGTTATTTTCAGAGATGCAATCTTACTTTCAATTTTCAAGGCCGACATTACATAACTTTAAATCACTCCTGCATTCCCTGAAGGTTTAGGTAGAGGTGTATAGTATACTCACATTTCGCCAGTTATGTCATAGGCCCCAATGTAACAGGGAGCGAGCCTATTGCCATCAATCAGGCACATAATCTTTACCCAATCCAAAAAAGTAACATTAAAATCCCAAACACACGTTGCTTTTCAAACATGTTACCCCTGGATTCGGATTTAGGCTCACATATCACAACACTTACTTTAAAATACAACATCCAGCATTTATTCACACAACCACGAGACAGTGTCCGCTACAGCGATAGGGGTAGTGTAGAAAACATTTTCTTTACAACGTAGGTACGGTTATTAACTTCGAAAAATGGCGTCAATTCTGATTTACGTACTTTTAAAACATGCTATATGTCTTCATAACAATATGATATATATAATTTCTTCTGTATTCAATTTAATATACTAAAAAAGGATAGAATAGTTAACAGATAGGAATTTCCAGCTAAATTATTCTTTCCTTTTGTCATAACTATTGTTAGAAAGAGACGAAGCGTAATTAAATTAGATATTTGACATCACCAATCAATTTACATACTTAATAAAAGCTGGTAAAAAACGCTATTCTTTTAGAAATTTTGTATGGCAATGGGAATTTATGACTTTTTGATGATTGATTACAAAGCAACTAAAAATCTTATAAAGTTGATTAAAAATGTAGGTTTCAAGGTTAAAATAAAACATTTTTATAGAGAAGTGTTTTTGAATTATTGGTTAATTTCAACTACCTAATTAACCAAGTTTTTAAACTACAAAATTGGCGCCATTTTAAGCCTAAAATTTGAAGAATTTTAGGTAACGTAGTCTAAGTAGAAAAAGGCTAAATCCGCAATTTTTATTTCACGAATTCTCTGAAATTTTACATTATGTATTGTTTCCGAATTAGGCGATTATTTTAGTAAAAACATGTAAAATATTAATGAACACTAGTTTAGTCGTCCCGTTTAAGAATTCACTGCGTTTTTGACAAACTTCGCTAACACAGAATCACAAGAGTGAATTACAAATTGATGCAATACTTTTTTTTTCTAATACAATATTTATTTAGTTTAGAATTCGTATTGAGCTCTATTTTTAACGTTACACAACTTTTATTTTAAAGTTTTAGTTGTAAACGTATTCGCGAAGTGGACTAAGCAGTTATAATTACATAAGTAACGCACCCGTCTCGCGAGGAACCTGCATCCTGCGCTTGCGCACAACCGCCACACTAATCGTATCCGTATCCATTATAATTTATCATTAATTTGTCGTATAGAAAAGTTATTGCAAAGAGGCGCCATTTCCCGGCGCCGAACGCGTGCCTACACAAACTTTAATCATATATATTTATATATATAGATTCTTTAAACGCGGCGTGGTTTACTAAGAACGTTCGCAAAATTATCTTTTCATTCGTATATAATTATATTTAAAAATCATGCTATATCGACATTCTTAATAAATCTCCAATAGCAACTATAACTAGTATTAAAGATCAACTGCGAGTTAAATAATCGACTAAAATTGTATTCGACTTACAGCGAGAAGGAAATATCAATTTAGTCGATTATATAATCGATTCAACGTAATAAGTAAACCACACGTCTAACTACACAATCGGACACTTGTACAATGATAAGTCATGCAAAAATACTTTTATAATATTCCCTATGTATGTTATATAATATATGTTACATACATCTGCTATATACACGCTCCTACTCTAAATATTTTGGACTGGTGTGTAAAGAAGCAATTGCAAAAGTGATGCCGTACGCTAAATAGTATTTAATATACTTTCTGAGCTGGTAACACTATGATTTGGCATTTTTTTTATTAGTTACATAATATGTAATGGAAAAAATACTTCGATTTTTACATTAATTTTTATACATGTTTACAAAAGCGTAACGAAACAATTTTGATGTATACACTTTAAATATTTTATAATCTATTCATCTTTGGGACGTCACAATTGACACATACGTATAGAATTGATACACAGGGGACAATATTCTCCTAAAGATTCGGGTAATGCAATGACATTTATTACAAAAAATAACCAAAACTACTATGTTATAACCGATTTCAAAAAAGGAGGACGTTCTCAATTCGTGGGAACCTTTTTTTTATGAATATTCCCTCATAACTCCGTCTTCTATGAACTGATTTTAAAATACTTTTTCAATACAAGTCTCTATTTTGACAGTTCGTCTCGTTCGTCTTATGACGTCATGGTTCACGCTGTGGGAAGCAGCCTCAAAAGTAGCGGTTGTCAAACTGTAATATGAAGACATTGTGACGTCACAAGTCACACTGCTTTAATAGTGACAGTGAGCAGGCAATGAAGTGACCGACTCGTAAAGACGACGAGATATTGCCATTTCTTACGTAACTAGCTACTCCAAATATAGTCATTTATAATATTTTATCTTTCAAAGCAACTGGTCAGAGCTGGCCGAGAATACGGAGATTTGGAAGCTCAGAGGAGGCCTTTGCCTAGTAGAGGGACACTAATAAGGCTTAAGAAAAATATCCATACTCTTTTGTTTCGTCGGCAAAACGTAATAGTAATTAAATGTCATTGCATTATTCTGCAATAATTGATAAATCCTAGACGTCACCACAAAACAATAATTGGAACAAATTCTATTCTTCAGATATTATAATTATCTACATTTATAAAAGTCACATTTCCATTTTACGGGTTATTGACAGCCATGTTAGTCCAATAATCGACTATACTATTGATTTGATGAACTCTTTTCATAATAACGCTGAAGAAAATCTGATTGATAGGTATTCGCGCAAATTAATAGTTTCTAAGTTGATAAAGGAAATTTAAAAAATGATGGATACTGGAGACTCAAATCGCGACCTTCGCTGATCCGTGGCGCAGCTCTGCCAACTAAGCTACTTAGCAACTAAGCCATCGAATTTCAAGTTCCCTTTTAGTAATTAAGTCTTAAGGTTGACGTCGTTGATAGTTTCTGCCTTACATCATACGTGTGTAAGCATATTAATAGCCACGTTAAGTTGAAATATGACGTCATTTTGACGAAACGTAAAAGCTGAAATTAGAAACCTATCTGTTTTTGATTTCTATTGAATGTGATATGACACACAGCTGCAATAAACCGTAGACGAATACGTTTTTGCTGTTGTCACCCTTATGCCTACAGAATAGAGTTTAAAATCGGCTGAATAAACGGTTAATAAGTTTGTCAAATGGATTTTAGGTTATCAGGGATATATTTTTTCTTTCCGTTTAAGACTAGAATTAGTTCCAAATCACCTTATAAACGAAGGAAGAAAGTGATATGTGGATATGGCACTTGTGCTTACTCTCACAACACGCAATAACATTTGATTTCTCAACAATTTTATAAGCGCTAACATTCATTCCAACTTTCCTAATCACAGAAGGCATTTGACAGAGATCTATAAAGCACACTTACAAAGTTACACTCAACTCAGACGTAACTTACACTTACTTTTAACTCAGACTTGACTCACGTCAAATTTTAACTCATATTTGTATTCCTATTCCTTGTATGATTAATTTCGTTTCATGACAGTCGAGTCATTTCTCTGGGACGCATCAAATTTTATTGCTTTGGTTCTTATTGTATATCATTGTAGATCCTGGCTTACAGGAATTAATGGGCACGGTGGGGGATCGCACTCAGCAGATGCTTAAGTCCACAATATCGGCGACTTACGAAATACTTCAGATAAGCCAACCAGAGGAAGACTAGATTGGCGGCGCGCCCTAGGCAAGCATCTCGTATATCATCATTTTCCCACTTGACTTTACTTTTTTTTTTATGTAATTACCAAGTAAATACTACACGTTAGATGCATATAGAGGGAGCGCACTTCAGAATAGAGCCTCTACGAAAAGTATATATTTTAAATATCGACTAAAATTACAGCACGGCTAAGGCACTTGCCTAGTGTCGTGTAGCCCAGCCATAGCTCATAAAATATTCCTGTGACTAGCTCAAAAGGCGGATGGTTAATATCAGTTTTGTTTAGACAATCGAAAACTTAAGCTGTTTGGTGCGCCACTGTAGCCAACCAAATAAAAGTTACATGAAATAATTTTATCCAGCAAAGATCGAGTTTAAGATTAGTCTAAGTGCGCTTCATAGATCTCGGCCTAAAAATACTATTCCTATACATTTAATTAGGTTTTATTTGGTATCAGGCTTTTAAAGATGCATTCGGTGCGATATTAATTTTAAAAAACTACTAAAAGCTACCGTGTCTTATGGTAGTTTCAAGAAACTTCAGTCTAGCAACCCCAACGAATCTTAAGGCAGAAAACTTAAAAATACCCCAATTATCATTAAAAATCTTTATACTGATAACTGTAAAAGAAAAAGAGATAAAATATTGCATTAAAAATGAAAGGAATGTAAAAATAAAAGAACTAAAAATACATTAGCAGTGCATTTAATAAAATAAAACGACTGAGCACACCAAGGCGGATTGGGACGCCGCCAAGACGCGGGCAACACACCCAACGAGGTTGCCACAGAGAAAAATAAAACTAAATCGGTAGAAAATTATTTCAAACAAGAATACACTCAAACAATAATATTTTTTATAATTGCAACCCTGTTCCGAGGGGTGTGTCACACTCGAACTCGGCCGGTCATCGCTGATTACACTTCTATGTTTGTTTTACAATGCTTTGGTAAAATGGCTGGCGGGACCGCAGACAATCACGGCCATCGCCACGGAGCGTGACAATTTTGCAAACAGCAACACCTGTCAGTGCCAACATGACATAACTGACACGTCAATGTCGTCACTGACAGCTGCAGCTTTATAAACAAGTGAAAAAATGAACTTTAAGTATAAAAAGAGGGTTGTAACTTGTAACTGTCAGATCTGACAGCTGTCAAAACATGCAAGCTTCGCAAAGAAAGGTGAAAACTGTTACAAACTCAAAGATTACAGGCAATAATAGTATTATATAGAAAAAAAATACACATAATATTGAGCAACAGAAATTCAGACCGACAGCTTAACTAAAGTAGATAAAAGTACCATCACTGTTTATTCGAAAGAGATAGCTTGTATTAATATATCGACTTCCCTGTCTAACATTAACAAATCAACAATAACAGCACTTCATCAAAAAACAGGCAAAATAGTTACACAAATATTTCTCTCCTTCTAACATCAGTAACTTTACAGAAAGAAAGAGACAAAGCTTTGTGTACTAACCAACCGCTATACGTAAATTTTTTGCAATGTTTAAGTGAAAATTTGCTGGCAAATGACGTCATCGACCGGAATCGAATTTCGAATCCGATACTTCTGTCAGCATACTAGTATTAAGTGACTTATTTAGTAAAAATTCGTTAAATTTCATCAACATATTGCTTATTTATCTTGATTTCTATATCGAGCATTGTTATAACGACTTTTAATATTATTTTTGTATTAAACTTGTAAATTATCTTTTAATTACTTTCCACAAAGGGTACTCCTGTATCGTTGATGCTTACGGACTTGAAATAGACCCAAACCATACTTGGGTCCAACATCTGTGGATCACACAAATATTGGCCCCATGCAAGATTTATCAAATACCTATGCAACACAATGTTTGTCTATGTAAACAGAGCCCAATGCTGGGCCATTGTATAAACAGAGCACAATGTTGGGCCAATGTGTAAACAGGGCACCAAGTTTGGCCATTGTGTAAACAAGGAACAATGTTGGGCCATTGTGTAAACAGAGCCAATTTTCGGCCCATGTATGGGAGTCAAATGTATTGTTTATGATAGTTATAAAAGCCGTCAGTAAAAATTAAGTAGAACATAACCAGACCATTACAAATAGGCGTTTAAACAAAAACTACACGAATATGGAAGCTTTTCACAAAAAAAACGCAACAGTTGCCCGACTGTGGCGCAACTAATCATCAATAATTGTTGGCTGCAAGTAGAGTATCCACGAGTGCCACCTCACTGGACAATAAACTTATATCCATACGAAGAATAGTTAGTAGAGTTGCGCCACTATCTCGCAACTGTTGCGCAACGTTGTGCATTAACGCATAGAAAAAAATGCACGTTAAAAATTAACACTAACGAGAGGTTAAACTAAACAGTTAAAAGTAACTAACTAAACGCAGTTAAGGCGAGGGCAGCGGGCAGATCAAAGGTTACAAATTGGATTATATAAAATTGTATGACAAATTAACTGCATTCTTGTTATGCTATTGCATTATGAGTAATGCTCGTAGCTATAAGCTACATCGCAGGATAAGCAGTCCTTACTGCGGCCAGTCCTATGATGGGTGACCATTTTGCACACATGAGAGCTATCTGTGAATGTGAAAACAATCAGACTTATTAATTAGTAAATCTGATTGCTGGTTTTATTTAAGATAGGCAACATCTCCCTGTTATTAAGAGAAATATTTCATACCTATCATCTCATATTTCATGTCTATCATCTCTGGCCGCTGCCTCCCGTCTCATACGTACACACACACGTACATTATGTATCGGTATATATAAACATTTGTGATGAATAAGGCTGTTTGTATACGAGTTAAAACATTTATATAGCAACTAATAAGTTTAACTTTGTTATGTATGTTTGTTAATCAATTACGCTTAAACAGCTGAACGTATTTGGATGAATTTTAGTATACCGATAGCTCAAATCCTGGAGAATAATAATATACTTAACATCCATCGTAGTTTTAAGGACAACAGCCCTAAAAATGTATTTATATAAACGTACATAGATGCACGTGCAAGCGCACATAACATTATGATCAAAACTATACAAACAGCGCGGGCGCAGCGACCGCATCGGAAACAAACGTTCATGGCACACAATGACAGACGGACAGACACTCGGAACACAAATCCTAAACAGAACCCCAATTCTCGTTTTTTATCAAAATGTAATATCCAATCTTGAATTAAAGACCAATCAAATTATTCTGCAAAGGGTCAAGTGAGGAGTACCCTTAACCGACGAGCGTGTATGAGGAATGTGATGCGAGTGAATGAGGCGAAAGAAGTATGCCAAGATCGTCCAAACGCCAATGGAGATCCGAGGTCTAACACTCCTCTGGGAAACAGGCGTGACTTGTTGATACTTGACATCCTTGCTTTTTTTTTAAAGACGTCGCTACATACTAGGAATGTATCCTGTATCGTGGGTGCGTTTCACAAAAATGAAATACACAAACAGCCATACTCGGGACAAACATCTGTGGATCGCACATTTTATTGTCCCGTGCAGGAATCGAGTCCCCCTTAGCGCAGCAGTCCAATCGCTTAGCCACTGCACCTTCACGTCAAAATGTTACGGTAATCTAGATTGGAGTTAAATTTTGAACGAAAAAAACGAGAATCAGTCAACGAAACTGAGATTATAAAGTCAGCTAGTGGACGCCCGTCTCAAACAAACATAATATTATTGCATTTCAAGTAACAACAAATACATATTATAACGACACTTATCGTCATTTGATCGTAGATATAGGAATTGCGTTGAAATCGCCTAAGAATAGTAAAATAACGAAATTGCACGCGAATGAAAAGAGAATAACTATTTGTTTCTATTATACCAAGTTAAACTAACACGATATTATAATTACAACAAAAAAAAACGTAATTTTAATAAAAACAAACGCCCTGTTGCGCTGCAGTTGCGCAACTATCGCGCCACTAAAAGTCTTCCGTGTGTATTCCTTGTTAGAGAACGATTGTTAGTTTAATACTATCCGATATAATTATGAAGTTTGCAAAAAAATCTCAAGAACGGACATGGAATGAGAACAACCAAACAACAGACAAGAAACGCGAAACCATCTATTTTTGAAGTCGGATAACTTTGCTAAGAATGTCTACACATCAAATATTATAAAGAGGTGAAGTGTGTATGTTTGTATGTTAGTGGTTATCTCCATAACTATTCATCCGATTGCCAAAATTCTTTCACCAATATTTAGAATGGTCCTTCAGCGGTGCACATAAGGTACATTTTACCCTAAAACGACTATAATATTTTAAAAATCGACATTCTTAGCAACATTATTTGACCTCTAAATAACATATATTTTAACTAAAACTTTATTCCAGCTAGCACAACTAATATATAACTACACTGTAGTATTGCTTCGATATATACAATTAACATAAGATACCAATTAATGTGTGGGGTGCAAGTAGAGGGCCTCCACGAGTGACGATACTTAAGTACGTCCGACACTAGACGGTCAACCTCGCTACCATCCTTGTTGACTGACCAATCTCTACACGGCGTGGCCTATTCCATGTGGCTATTGGCTCATGCTGATACGAAGAAGAACTACGCTTATTTTTTCTGATAGAGTAGGTAGATTAACTGTTTTAAAAGTGTCGAGCCAGATTGATGGTATTTTAATGGTACTTTTAAGTACCCTATAAGAACTTTTAGTGATAAATATAATAATTTTCGTACAAAAACTACAGATGTTTAGTAAGAAAATATAGGTTTCTTTTTTAAATTATCTACAGTAAGAGATGAGAGATGACAAGTGTCATCATAGACTAACTGTCGTTTAAAAGCTCCATAGACAATACTTAATCTTTGGAGAGCCATTCTAAATTTAAATTTCACATATTATACCATACTGGCCAGACTAAATCTTCTTATCTTTATTTAAGATAGACCAAAATACTGACCATAGAGTAAAAAAATAATGTCACCTATTTTTTTATAGAAATCTAATTGTATATATCTTTATGTATGTATATATCAAAGCAGTACCCACACACATGCACGGCACACGCACACAAGCCAACAATAATGTCCCTTCACTAAAACTCACGCGAAACGACACAGCACAGATTTCATACAACATTTTTGAAGAAAATCATTATACATACATAGTTAGTATAATATCTTATTAGAGTTACCGTATCGTAGTAACTATTTCAGGTGTTAAACAATCAAAGTTAAGCTGCGCTCGGCAAGGTCTGTCATTTGATGGGTGACCGTTAATTTTTTTTAAACCGCTCTGTGCTTCTGACTTTCGTCAAGCCGTCAGCTATAGCTGTGTTCAGTGAATCTTTGACAGTAGTTACAGGTAGTCAGAAGCCTGAAAGTCTGACAACCAGTCTCACTAAGTATCGTGTCACCAGTAACTGTGTTGTGGAGGTCAGATAGACAGGCGCTCTATAGAATACTGGGGTCCAGCTGCATTTTTAGATTGCAAGCCGACCACAACGTAGTTGAGAAAAGACTTGACAGATGACGATGAAATTTGGCACACAAATAGATCATAAATACATCACCTTAGGACTTAAGATATGTATTGCCTAGGCACATTATTCTTTTAAAACACGAGTAAAACCGCAAGACACAGTATGTATAAATGATTTCTTCAAACAAAATCTACGATCAATATATATTTTTTAATTTATTTACTGGAAGACTTATTCCTTCGGTACCATTCCTGCCTGCACCCGTGTCATAACGCGCGTGAAGTATACAAAGCATTCAACAATAAAACCCTTTATGTAGACAACTGCACTGATTCTGTGATTTTGTCCCTCTCTAACTAATACCAAAAGAGAGAGATAGAAAATATTTTCAAAATGGTTTTTTGTTTGCTGATTATTTGTGTGACTTTTGTCTCTTCCTTACCAAAGACTATAGAAAGAGATAGACGATGTATTTAAAATGAAACTACATATTACTGATGCTGTGATTTCGTTTCCCTCTTACTAACAACAATAGAAAGAGACAGACGATACCTATAAAATGAAAACATTCTGATATTATATTTATAAGAAGAAACTGTACTGTTTGGAAATATAATCCATCTCACTTCAATGTTATATGTTAGAAAGAGATGTATAGTCAATTTAAGCCACAGAATCAGCCAATGTAAACAGTTATCTGTGTTTAGCTGTCCCCGTGTGACGTCATATATATTTTTAATACAAATAAATACTAAATAAATTAAAAACCTTTGAATTTCATCTAAAAACGGAGTAATACAAGTGAATAGAAACTCAACTAAGAAGAAATATTTAATTTTTAATTATTAATATAATTACATCACGGCTGTAAACTGATACTGATAGCCGATTATGACCGTTGGACTGCCAAGTCTAAGATCGCAAGTTCAAACCCTGGCACCAATGTCTTTTCGAATTCATGTGCGTATTATAAATTTTTTATCAGTTGCTAAAACGGTGACGGAAAACATCGTGAGGAAACCGGCACTCTTGAGAGATTTTTCAACGGTGTGTAAAGCCATGTCAGAGGCCTACTGGCGGTTTAAACTCTGACACCAGGTTGTTCATCAACCATACGATAAAAAGACACACAGATTACGTTATAGGTCCCAATGTAATAGGGGCGAGCTTGCCATCAACCGAGCACAAAACTCCGTGCTCCTACTGCGAATTATCTAATGGAAAACCCACAAACACTGTCCGAGACAGAATCGTACCAAGGACCTCACGCTCATCAGTTGCGCTTTGCCACCACTGGACTAAGAGAAGTTATCAAGTATTCGTGATATATAAAACTTTATAGTAAAATCTCTATTCACCAGTTTAAAAAAAAAATGAATATTGGCTTTGGTACGCGTCACATGGGGATCAATATTATTATTATAGAGTATTGCACGTGCAGACCGTATTTCATTGGACATGTGCCCACAGCGCGGAGAGGTGTTGTAAATTGAAAAGTTCATTATTTTACGTGTCTAATTCTTTTATATTCATTATTTGGCATGTGTCAAGAAGGCTAAAAAAGGCCGCTTTGGTAGAATTCAATTAGGATAATAATATAAATCAAATTAAGTGGTAAATTAGTCACAAATCATAATATGACCTGCGTATGTTTTAATCTAAGAATTCAATCATTTCATCCGATTATCATTATGATTTAAGTAATGAATTGAGCACCAAATATGATTTAATTAAATGAATTAATTATTCAGCTTTTAAATTATTTTGTATGAATTTAAGAGATGCTGGCAATTCGGGGAGTGATTCACAAGAATTGCTTCATGACCATCTTAGCCCTAGCACGAGATTCCTTTACTATTAAAATTATAATCTGAGCTGTTGTTTGTTATTTTATTATAATAGTTCATTATGCGACACGTGCTCAGTTCGTTAAATACATTCGATGAAGTAAATAATTCAGTTATTGGAGAATAGTTTTGTAAATAAATTAATATAATAATCATTGCTATTATTTCTGTTGAGAATCGGAGTATTAATGTGCAAGTACGCCTTGGACAGTCAGTATCGCTAAAATCTAAACCACGGCATAACTATCCAACATAGCTTGAAATAACTGAAAATTTTCTACCAGAAAACGCAATTGTTAATTTTTTTCCAACAGAAAACACAATCATAAAAAATCCAATAGAAAACACAATTTTGGAAAACATCCATCAGGTTTCCTATCAGAAAAAAATTCAAAATTTTGTTTTCTGTTGGAAAGTTTTCATGCCAACATTTATTATATGAAAGAACGAGACAATATACCGCTATCCCTCTCCGGCTGTCAGTAAAGCTACATGACAAGCAAATTATGTAGTAGGGAGTCGAATATTTGCAGATTAAGGATCTAAGTAGGGTAGTTTAACGTTAAGATGTTACTTATAATAACGTACCAAATGCATGCCTTTCTTTCTTTCTTTATTTTACTAATGCTCTGTAAAGTTTCCGGGGCAGGGGTTATGAAGATCCTGGCATATTTCCCCCTCATATAACCGCTGGGGAAGAAAGGTTCTCGATTGGCGACCACGAAATGTCAGACGCGTTGTCAGGCCTCCCACCAGGTGGATCGACGATATCGTCAGAGTTGCTGCAACCGGTGGATGATAATGGCAAGTTGTCGTTCATTGTGGCGTTCTAAGGAGGAGGCCTTTATTCAATAGTGGACGTCTTCCAGCTGATGATGATGATGTCATTCTTATAATGGTCTCTCTAAGATCATAATATAAAATAATCTTTTTAATTTCTTAAACAAGTTTATAATAATAATAATTTTAGGACATTTTAGTAGGAATCACATCACGCCTGTATTCCCCGAAGGGGTGGACAGAGGTGTATAGTACACCCATAATTCGCCAGTTATGTTATAAGTCCCAATGTAATAGGGGGCGAGCTGGCATCAACAAAGTAGGAATGAATCCAGAAAAAGCGTTAGAAATACACGCGTAGATGATGTGGCCTTTGTCCAGTAGTGGACAATTTTCCGGGTAAATGAAGGGGGATTTTTTGCCCACTATGTGGAGGCCTTAACCCAGTAGTGAGCAATACACAGCGGAAGTTTTTGTCCAGCAGTGGGGAAATTCTCAGGTTACATTTTTGTCTAGCAAAAGGCAAGAGTTTGGGAAATGTTGGGGATATTTGATACATTACAGAGCATTTAGCAAGACTGTCTTGTTAGAAAACAATTAATATTAAACTCGTTAGCGGTCTGGCACCGACGCTTTTTGTTTGAAATTTATTGATATTTAAACGATATTGTTTGATAATTGTCAAAGTTTTTCAGTAGCTATATCCGTATAAACATTTATAAGTGTATAATTTATTGTTTACATAATTACTTGCTGATTTATATTGAATTTATGTACTTAGTATTCCGTTGTACAGTTATTTCTGACTCCACTAAATTAAAATCTCCCTTTTAGATGAAGTTTGCTGTATGATAACTCAAATTTGAGTTAAACTCGCCTCTGCGCCAATTATTATGAATGCTTTTAAAGTCTAATTTTAGATACTTCTGCAAACTATTTGTATTAAAATCACCAAAACACCGCATTTCTTCCTAGGATGTTATTTATCACACACATAAAATTATCCCAACGGACATAACTAAATAAAATCACTGACAAATACCAAACAATATCAGGCAAACATCAATAAAAACCAAATAATACCATCACCATTCGCAGACACCAAGCCGTACCTTAAAACGCACACCCGCATGCGCACACGCAAACACCTAACACTATAATTATATACAACACGTAAAACTAAGGCCGCGAGAGTTCTAACTAAACGAACTTATTATGTTTATATATAGTACATATGTACCGACCTGAAGTTGGCGTGTATTCCGGCCAATCACAGCACAGTGTCCGCGCGAACTTCAGAGCGGTAAGATGAAGTACAGAGGGTCGATTGCAAACGGTAACTTGTGATTAGCGACATTTAAATATTTAAGAAAACATAGATATCTTTTATAATTAAGTATAGTATCTTTTTTGTTCGTCTTGCTTCGTTGGTTTAGTGGTCGCTAAGCGCGACTGCTGAGCATGAGGTCCTGGGTTCGAATCCTCGAGTGGACTTTTACTGGGTTTTTACATTAGGTAATTCTCTAGACAAACCTAATAACAGCCAGAACTGAGAACCGAACTCTCGACGCTCAGGAGGCTAAAATGGCCGCTTCAGTAGAATCAAGGAAAATATTAATTCAGCTTTAAATGTAGTTAGATTTGCTGGGAATTCCGGAAATGATTTTATTTGCTTGATCTGCCTTTTTAGGTAATCGTTGCGACCACTAACTTTGCCTTCTTTATCTATAAATATATATTTACATAACATAAGATCACGCCTATATTCCCCGAAGGGATAGGCAGAGGTGAACATATAGTGCATCCACATTTCGCCAGTTATGTTGTAAGTCCCAATGTAATAGGGGGCGAGCCTATTGCCATCAACCGGGCACAATTCCAGACTCCGTGCTGCTACTGAGAATTACCTGATGGAAAACTCAGTAACACTTTGCCCGACCCGGGATTTGAACCCAGGACCTCTTGCTCAGCAGTCGCGCTTAGCGACCACTAGACCAACGAGTCTATATATTTATACGTATATTATACAGATGAATATACAAATAAGAATATAGAGAATACTATACTTAAACAAAACATATCTATATTTCCTTAAAATCGTTTTAAAACAGCGCTCGGTAATATTATAGGTATACAGATTGACAATGTCACAGCGCCATCTATAGGCGCTGCACGAAATGTCTGAGCAAGCTCCAGACAAGTGTCTGACACTATCGACACACACGACACTTGACAGTGACATTACATCTTAGAAAGTGACATTTGTCTTGACATAGTTTAAAATTAATTAATACAAGATTTTTAGCTTGTTGTCTTTACTAGACACATTTAAAGTTATACAGAATAATTGATTTACTTTCGTTATTTTAATTGAGTATTTAGGGCATGTTTTAACATCTACAAGTAAAGTGTCAAGTAGACTAACCGCCACTTAAGGTCACCCGTAACTACTCATACAAATTTCACAATATCAGAGTAGCATTAATCAGGGGATAAACTGGCCTGTAACTAAGATACGATAGAAGATACTCGTAACTTTTACTTGCCGATTAGCGTTAATCAAGAAGTAACTATTCAACACTTTACTTGTAGATGGTGAAACAGGCCCTAATAATTTTAGTACTTAACGTAATCAAGACTTTTGATAATAATAAATCCATGTTTTTAAGATTTTGAAAACATAAAAATATTCAGTATCTTTTTATCACCATTGTTGTTCTAGGCGTCGGATATCTAGTTAAAAATACATGGTGCATTTATTTCACAATAAAATTATCTTTTAATTTTGATGGTGAATATACAAGTTAAAAACAAACAGGCTAATAAGGCTGCTTTAGCAGAACCATATTATAATATGAATCATATTTAAATTACAAATAGACAAATCATTTTAGAGAATTAGTTCATTACATCAAATATAATTCTGATATGAATCGAGTATGATTCGAATTTAAACTGTTTAATTTTACAAATATAAGAAAAATTGCTTATAATCCGCTGTGAATTCTTTTCTTTTTAGCTAGATCTATCTTATTATTGCTTCCCATTTTAACTGTCAAGACTCACCGATGTCACTTCTAACTGTGACGTCACATCACAACATGGCGTCCACACACTGCCACAATCCACACGTAAGAGTCAACTAGCGCTGCATCCACATCGGTGCGAACTGTACGAGTATGGTCGTGCGACACCGTGCGGGCGTGTGCGTGCTCCGTGCGTGTGTGCGAGTGTCGAGTCACTCGGCGTTGCTGAAATACTCGGAGGCGTTACCGCGGCATATCGGACACGTTCGGTTTGACTGTGGAGAGAAAGGTGGGAATTAGAATTACAAAACATCACGCTAGGAATACAGGTGTTTTAGGGTAGGTAGAGGTGCACATATAGTACACCGACATTTCGCCAGTTATGTTATAGGTCCCAATGTAATAGGGGGCGAGCTGGCCATCAACCGGACACAAATGAAGACTCCGTGCTGCTGAGAATTACCCAACGGAAAAACTTACTGATGATTTTAGTATAATACCCATTGATAGGTAATTTTTTGAATTTTAAGAAAATTAATTAGCATATTTTCAATAATTTTTGATCAATAAGATATTTGGAAATTAAAAAATATTTTCTAATGAATTTGCCAGCACACATTCCGAAAGATATAAATAATAACTATATAATAGATTGTTTTCGGTGTCTATACACAGGTATATCGTTATAGAGGGACTGCAGCAGCGCACTCACCCTGAGCCACTTGTCGACGCACTTGGCGTGGAACTCGTGCGCGCACGGCAGCACGCGCAGCGTCTGCCGGGGCTCGAACTCGCACATGCACACGACGCAGCTGCTCTGCTCCCCGCGGTGCGTGGCGGGCGCGAACTTGTAGCTGGGCAGGGCGTCGATCTCGTGGCGCGCGAGGCCGCGGGGCTTGGCCTCCCCGAGGCGCTCGGCCAGCGACAGCAGCGCCTCGTAGTTCTCGGGCTCGGCCTCCGCGCCCTCCTCGGCCGCGCCGCGCGCTTCCGCGTACGGGGACAGCGGGAACATCGCCAGCAGGTTCAGGAACACCTGCGGGGGAACAACATGAAAATGAAAAATGTTTATTTGTCTTAATAATATTTGTATTGGGGCTGGTGCCGTGTGGTATCCGGCCTAGAATTGACCACCCCCTGTCCTCCCGTGGGTGTCGTAAGAGGCGACTAAGGGAACATCCAGAAGATGGGCAGCAGCGTCTTCTGTAACTTGACCACCAACACTGCGATCCCTAAGCCGCTTGCCAAGCGTGGGGATTATGCCCCCCCATTCTAAGGGGGAGGCCTTGTTCAACTGTGGACGTCTTCCGGCTGATGATGTTGAAAATATATTTGTGGCGAATAAATGTATTGCATGTGTATTATGTATGTGATGATACTGGATTGGACATTTGCAGCCCTTGAGAGAAAGAGAGTAGGGAGGCCTCTGTCCTGCAGTGGGATATTATAGGCTCATAATAAAAAAATGGTGACTTTGTGGTTGGTGGACCACCAACACTGCGATCCCCAAGCCGCTTGCCAAGCGTGGGGATTATGCCCCCCCCCCCCTTCTAAAAGGGGGAAGCCTTTGTTCAACAGTAGACATATATCGGCTGTTGATGTGTATGTGTGTGTGTATAAAGTTTAAATAAATAAAATTGATCAAATCATTTTATATAGTATCCATATTTCACAATAGTCCTGCGCCTTCTGGGGACTTTTCATGGCTGTTCTTTTATAGAGCAGTTGTGTGGTGTCCCTAGCTGGTGTCCCATTCCGTTTAAGATTAAGTTCTCAACGGACCTCTGCGCGTTGGACCTGTGTCCCCATGTAAGACTTTTAAGACTACTGAGCTTTACGTAAAGGAAAAATGAAGTTACACTTTGTCCGACCCGGAATTCGAACCATCACGCTCAGCACGCGCTTAACAACCATTGGACCAATAAAGCAGTCGTTTTGAAAAATTACTAATGTATGGTTTAGTTATTAGTAATCTATCTTACAATTTAGTTAATTATTAAAAAACCACACCATCGTGCGATATCATTGGTCTTGCTACTTCATTCTCAACCTAAAGTAAATCTTCATTGTATAATTTTATTGTAATTTGTAATATTGGACTAGGAAAATAAATAATTAATAATTGGATAATGTAAATGATTATAAGAAATTTGTCAACTGATATAAATTAATGTATAAGTGTTATATGTAAAAATTAATTAATTAATAATAATAATTTTTTACCATAAATATTTGCACGCCATGAGAAATGGTAAACATGTCGTGAGCCACTCTAACTTAAGATCTTACATGCATGTATTATTTTAATTGTGTATGTATACACATGTTTAAGCAAATAAAATTTCTTATTCTAAAGACTTTGAGTTAAGGTCCATAATCCATCTATTCTTCTTCTTATCGTATGGTTGATGAACAACCTGGTGTCAGAGTTTAAACCGCCTGTAGGCCTCTGACAATATTAAATATTTATATAATTATTATTGAAATTAAAATTCATTTATGTTACTATGTTATTTGTCCCAACACATTTTTTTTTTTTTAATAAAACGTCGCCCCACACTAGGAATTTCTCCTGTATCGTGGGTGCGTTTCACAAACATGAAATATCACACACACAAACACCCAGACTCGGGACAATCAAATGTGGATTGCACACATTTTTGCCCCGTGCGGCAATCGAACCTGCAACCCTTAGCGCAGCAGTCTAAACGCTTAGCTACTGCGCCAATCAGGTCATCAAAAAATACGTCGTCATTGCCTAAATCTTTCCAGAAAGGTCTCTACCACCTATTGAATTATCACCACCACCGATTAGTTCTATCACCACCCCAAGCCCGTCTTTTGAAGGTCATACCTGGTGGGAGATGACCCTGGTGGCTTGCGACAACATGCCCTGCAGGAGAGCTGGCTCTGCCTGCGCCGGCTGTTGGAAACGGAACTGTCAACACACATCCGTATAGTCCAAGGTCAAGGACACATCCGGATAAATAATATTCAGACCGAAGTTCGGTCACGGCCTGTCTCATCTCAGACTAGCTAACCACGAAGATATTATAGTGCACAAGTATGCGCGCAAACACAGGTGCACTCCCTATTCCCTCACTCTCATAGTCCAGGACGGTGAGACACGACCGGAGAGAGATCAGGCGCAGGACCAACGGGTTAACGTGCCTTCTTTTTGGGGCCCCAGAGACTACTAATTAACGGTGTAAGAAATTCAAGATAAAACAACTGTCAAAGCATTATGGACCTTAACTCAAAGACTTAAGGTTCAATCTTATATTGGCACACAGACTAACAATATTTATACAGATTGTTTAGCTAGAATTATGACTTTTTTTTTTATAAAACGTCGCCCCACACTAATAATTTTTCCTGAATCGTGGGTGCGTTTCACAAATATGAAACATCACATACACACACCTAGACTTGAGACAAACATCTGGCGATATCACAAAGTATTGTGCCGTGCGGGAATCGAACCCGCAACCCTAAGCACAGCAGTCAATCACTGAGCCACTGCGCCAATCGTCGTCATCGAAGGTCGTCTCAATATCGTTGTCTCTTTCCAACTTATAGCGCTATCACTTTTACTCAGTTACGAGCTTGGAATGACGCTTTTTGGTTATTATTACGTACCTGGTAAGTCGGCGGCGGTGGAGGCAGCGACAGCGGCTGCGCGACGTGCAGCTGCGCCTGCACATGCGCGGGCAGACCTGCGCCGACCAGGCCTCCGCCGCCCTGAGGATAAATATTAAATTAAGGGCCTGTTTCACAATCTACAAGTAAAGTGTTGAATAGAGTACGAGTATCTTCTATCGTATCTTAGTTACAGGCCAGTTTATCCCCTGATGAATGCTACTCAGATATTGTGAAATTCGTATGAGTAGTTACGGGTGACTTTAAGTGGCGGTTAGTCTACTTGACACTTTACTTGTGGATAGTGAATAGGCCCTAAGTGTTGTTCAAACTAAATTGATAAAGAAAATATAAAATGATGGACACGAGCAGGACATGATCCTGCGACCTTCGTGGATCGTTCGTGGCGCTGCGTTTCAGTGATTTATAGGTGTAAAGGTATAACATTGAGTTGGTAATCATAGATTCCAACAGATAATACCTGACGTCACCCTTAAGACGTAAATACTAAAAGGGAACTTGAAATTCGATGGGTGCGAGCAGCGACACGGTAGCTCAGTTGGTTAGAGCAGCGCCACGGTACGGTGAAGGTCGCAGGATTAAGTCCTGCTCGTGTCCATCATTTTCAAATTTCTTTTTATCAATTTAGATTCAAGCTAAGCATGGACAACATGCAAAAATGACACCAAAAAGTCATACTGGTGGTAAGCGTTAAATATGGCCGCTTGAATGAGAATTCCCTGATAATTTAACGTTGACGTACGGACTCAACGATAACAGACGGTTGGTGCGACCCACTGTAAGGTTAATTAGTTATGATAGTAGGTAATTGTTATAAAATCCTATCTAGTATACATTCATGCATACAGTTTATTAATATTGTATTTAACTAACTAAGTGAATATTAGTAAAATATTTAATCGATTATTTAATTGTACTGAATCGAGTGTTAGCTACGGCAACACAAGGAATTATATTTTGACGTTTGATGTCAAGGTAAAATAGATTCATTCCTTTTTGCATTTTTGTATCGAACAGTTGTCAGAAATAAATCCGTTTTTATTACAACAATCATTGTTTATTTTGAGAGACAAAGCATAGATCCTTTATCTCAGAAGTGGGATTGATCAATTACGCCCACAATTTTGAAGAAATCTTAAAAAAAATAATTATAACCACGTGTTGTTGTGCTACCTACACGAAAATCACCGACACTTCTAAAGTTGCAAATGGATGCAATTAGCGGTAAACGCAACAGCAATAAGCATAAACGTCGTCGTGACCGGAGTAGACATGCGAGAGCAAGCCCTACGCATGTGCGGAAGCAACGAAGGCAGCGATCGGACGACCGTGATGGGTCGCTGCACTCTCTACGTAGTAAAGGTCGCAGTTCCCGTGAGCAGTCTACTAGGCGCCGTCACCGGCTGAGCCCGAGTCGCAGCCGCGGCCGGGATCGCAGTCGCAGCAGCAGCTATGAGCAGCATCGCTTACATCGCCCTGGCCGGGGCTCGGATGGAAGACGCAGCAGGCGAGGTCACCGCAAACGTTCAGAATCCAGCGTCGAGTGTTATACACCTCCACCTCCTGAACGCGTAAGTACTCCAAACGTTCTTAATAGTAACACGCAAGCGTTTCTATCTACTTTAGTGGAAGCTTTAACCAATAGTCGACCACAGGGTAACAAATTCCCTATGCTAGGTAATGTGATACCTGACTTTGACCCTACGGTTAAGAGTCAGACTATACTGATGTGGATCAATAAAGTTGACGTTGACGAATGTGCGAGGCTTTACGGTTGGGGCGATGACCAAATAATACATTATGCTCTGCCTAAACTGTCAGGGATCGCAAAAACGTGGTACCAAGCGCTCCCATCGATGTCATATTCATGGTCTGAGTGGAAGGTCAAACTAGAGGAATCGTTTCCAAGTAGCGAAGACTATGCCGAATTACTCACCGAAATGTTGTCGAAACGTGTAAAATTTAATGATTCTCTAGAACACTATTATTATGATAAAATCAATTTATTAAATCGATGTGAAATACATGGTAAACGTGCGGTAGACTGCTTGTTATATGGGATTGAGGATCGTTCACTAAGATTAGGCGCAAAAGCAGCAAAATGTCAGGAACCGGAGCAAGTTCTTAAGTATTTCCAGTCAATCAAGCAACAGCTTCGTGAACCAGATAGGTCAAAGGCAATTTATGATAAACGTAACAACACTACCTCCTCATTATCCAATAATAGTTCTAGGCAAACGGCAAATAGTAGCGAAACTAAGACTCCGAGATCGCATAATAATACGTCGGTTGTATGCTTTAACTGTAATGAACCTGGACACTTTAGTTCGAAATGCACGAAAAAGATTCTGAAGTGTAATGTTTGCGCCAGATTAGGTCATTTGTCTATAAACTGCCCCAGACTACCCTCCGATTCAACTAATAAAATTGATAAACCTGTAGACAAGGACGTGATGCGTATCGAAACAAATAATTCTAACGACAGTAAATATTTAATGTATATGAAGCTAGATGGTAAAGCTATTCAAGGCTACGTAGATTTAGGCAGCCAATGTACGCTGATTCGTCACAGTGAGGCTGTTAAGAGGGGAATCACGTGGACTGATAGCAACTTACCAACTATGAGGGGTATAGGAAATAGTATAGTGTTACCATTAGGTGTCTCGAACGTAATTGTTGAAATTCAAGACATTGAAGAGGAAGTCAACGCGTACATTGTTGATGATAGCGTTATTAAATATTCAATTTTAATCGGACATAGCTTTACCGAAAAACCTGGTTTAATTATAACAAAGACTACGGATTCGTTAATATTTACCCGCGATTGTTTAGTTAAATTACAATTGAGTTTGAAAACCGATATAATGATACCACCTAAGGAAATGTTTCTTTTACCGTGTATTTCTACAAATAAATATTCGGGCGCCGTACGTGTTAACGGCTCCTTACGTGGTGTGTCACAAAACGAATATTATTTAATGCCGGGTGAATATGAGATGGAAAACGGAGAGGGTAGGTTACTGGTGCAAAACTTTAGTGATAGTACGGTATGTCTGAAGAAAAATACACTTGTTACGCGAGCTTTTTGTACCAAAAACTGTTTGGACATAAATTTGTTGGGCCTAGAAGATGCTGAGACTAATTTAACTCTCAATTACGGCAAACAACTTAGCGAAAATGAAGTTAACAGACTTAAGGAACTGCTCAAAAGATATGAAACGTGCTTTTCGGATAACTTACAGGATTTGGGGTTAACTAATGTAGTTCAAATGGAAATTGAATTAAACGATTCGCAACCAGTAGTTTATCGCCCATATCGGCTCTCCCTCCCAGAGCGTAAGCAGGTTCAATCAATGGTTAAGGAAATGATCGATGCAGACATAGTGTGCGAATCAAATTCACCTTATGCTAGCCCAGTCTTGCTGGTAAAGAAAAAGACTGGTGAGAACAGATTATGCGTCGATTATCGTGCATTAAACAATAAAACTAAAAAAGAACACTATCCACTGCCGTTAATTGATGATCAACTTGACAGATTAGCTGGTAATTCTCTGTTTGTAAGTCTGGACCTTGCATCTGGCTATTACCAGATACCTGTAGAGGCAAAGTCTCAAGACAAGACTGCGTTCGTGACTCCTGACGGGCAGTACCAATATAAACGCATGCCCTTCGGACTAGCAAACGCTCCGTCTATTTTCCAACGGGCAATGAATAAAATTCTGTCAAAAGTTTGCTATACGATTATTTATATGGATGACGTGTTGATCCCGTCGCAGTCGTTTGATCAGGGAATGAGAAGACTAGAGGAAGTACTTCAACTTTTAAAGGACGCAGGACTTACACTAAAAGTAAAAAAATGTAGTTTTTTTTGTACCGAGCTAGAGTTCCTTGGGTTTCATGTAAGTGGTAAGGGAATACGTCCAGGAACGCGCAAAATATTAGCTATAGATAATTTTCCTGTTCCGCGAAACGTTCATGACGTCAGACGATTTATCGGTCTAGCTAGCTTTTTCCGAAGGTTCGTGAAAGACTTCGCCCTTATCGCGCGTCCATTAACAGACCTATTAAAGACCAAATTCGAATGGAATTGGACAACAGAGCAGGCCGAATCGTTTAGAATTCTGAAAGCAAAATTAATTGAACGTCCCATATTAGCTTTATATGACCCTACCTTAGAAACCGAATTGCATACGGACGCGTCGAAGCTAGGTATAGCAGGTATTCTCTTGCAGCGTAGTATAGACGGTTTACTTAGGCCAGTGGCATATTATAGTCGTAAAACTACCGCAGATGAGCAGAAGTTTCATTCATTTGAGTTGGAAACTCTAGCGGTTGTCGCGTCTTTAAATCGTTTTCGTGTCTATTTACTTGGGCTGAGATTTAAAATAGTCACCGACTGTAATGCACTCCGCACTACCTTAACTAAGAGAGATCTCATACCACGGATTTCTCGCTGGTGGATTCAGTTTCAGGAGTACGACTGCGAAATTGAGTACAGACCGGGTGCACGTATGGCCCATGTAGATGTTCTCAGCCGTGCACCCGTCAGTGAACCTACCAGCGTAGACACTGAGCATGTTTTAGATGTTTTACACGTAGATGTTCGAGATTGGATAGCTACTGTACAGGGTGATGATAACGAGATAAAACGTATAAGAGATATTTTGGAGGATGACAACACCAAGTTTGTAGCTGACGTGCGTAAGAATTATCAGTTAAAAGGTGGCTATGTGTACAAAATTTTAGACGAAGGATTGCGATGGGTTGTTCCGAGGGGTTGTAGGTGGCAAGTGTTGCGCATGAACCATGACGATGTGGGGCATTTTGGCTTCGAGAAAACTTTAAATCGTATAAGAAGCGCATTTTGGTTTCCGAAAATGCGAAAGTTCACTAAGAAGTATGTCTTAGCTTGTTTAGAGTGTGCGCATCACAAAGCACCCGGTGGTCCCAAAGAAGGAATGCTTCATCCCATACCTAAGTTAGAGAAGCCATTCCATACACTTCATGCTGACCATCTAGGCCCGTTCATTCGCTCTAAGAGAGGCAACATGTATTTGCTTGTTATTATTGACGCATTTACGAAATTTATTAATATACGAGCTGTAAGGGATACTAAATCGACAACGGCAATTAGATCATTTAAAGAGCATTTTAGTTATTTTGGCGTCCCTTCTCGTCTTATAACGGATCGCGGTTCTTGTTTCACAAGTGAGAAATTTAAGAACTTTATGATTAACCTAAAAATAAAACATATCTTAAATGCAGTAGCTACCCCAAGAGCGAATGGACAGGTTGAGAGGTTTAATCGTACCATAACAGATGCTTTGAGTACAAAATGTCATGGCGGAAAAGACAATATATGGGACGATTACATTGGAGACGTTCAGTTAGGCATTAATACCACTATTAATAAGACAACCGGTAAAAGTCCCTCAGAGCTGTTATTTGGTTGTAAATTGATTAATGCGTCTGAAAACATATTGACTGACGTAATCGCTGAATCGACAGAACGAATTGACGGTGAGGCTTTAATGAAATTAAGGTCGGATGCCAGGGAAAGGATTGAAAAACAGCAGGACTATTCTAAAAAGCAATTTGACAAGCCCTATGCTTGTCAAATTGCTTTTTCGGAAAATCGGACTAATTATAGTGTAGGCGATTTGGTTAGGATAGAAAGGACTGTAATAGACAAAGATCATAATTATAGGAAAATCCCATAAACTCATCCCCAAATTCCAAGGCCCCTATCGAATCCTTAAAATATTACCTAATGACAGATTTCTCGTCGAAGATACTCCTTTGACAAGAAAAGGAAACAAAAGATACGAAAATGTTGTCGCGTTAGATAAAATTCATCCTTGGATGAACTTTAACGGGTACACCAGTGAAAGCACTGACAGTGATCAGAACGAGGGTACCGAAACGGAGGTAGATATATAGTGATTCTGATTTGTATTACTAATAGGTGGAACAATAATTATAATTATTCATGTATGTAATTTGGTCGATAATAATGATGCCTTATTTTATTACTGTAGTTGATTAGTTTTCAGATTAAAATTATTAGAGATTGCGTGTCATTATTAAGGATGTTGATGGAATATATGTATATTTGAGCAATCAGTGCAGATAATGAATGGCATTGAGAAATCGATGTCGCACATATGATTGCAAGATAGTGAATAAGATTTTATGTGAGCACAATCTGACATAAGTGGTCAGTGCAGACTATGAATGGTACTATGATAACAGTGCCGCACAGAAATGACCGAAGAACATGACAGATTAGGCAAGAAACAAAGAATGAGAATGTAGAGCCATTGTAATGAATTTGAAACGTGATAATGATTTGTGATAAATGAACTTAGATATAAAATGATGTATAACCACTTCGAAATTTGAGTTGTAATAAGAATTGTGACAGAAATAGCTGAAAATAATAAGAATGTTGAAACTTAAATTTACTTTGTATATCAAAAAGAATTATATTGTTAAAGCGAAATATTATTAAATAAGTCAAAGCAGAATGTACTAGTAATCAAGTTGTTATCAACTATATATTTTGTGTTTATATTGTTATTATTTATTTATTTTATATAAAATTAGTAGTAATAATTATATTGTTAAGTAAGTAACAAGTGAGAGGACTCACTTGAACAGGATGGCCGAGTTGTAAGGTTAATTAGTTATGATAGTAGGTAATTGTTATAAAATCCTATCTAGTATACATTCATGCATACAGTTTATTAATATTGTATTTAACTAACTAAGTGAATATTAGTAAAATATTTAATCGATTATTTAATTGTACTGAATCGAGTGTTAGCTACGGCAACACAAGGAATTATATTTTGACGTTTGATGTCAAGGTAAAATAGATTCATTCCTTTTTGCATTTTTGTATCGAACAGTTGTCAGAAATAAATCCGTTTTTATTACAACAATCATTGTTTATTTTGAGAGACAAAGCATAGATCCTTTACCACCCTTAGGGCGGGTTGCTTCAAACAGTCTGTTAACGTTACATACGTACGTCAAAAACTAACGATTACAGAAGATTTTTAACGCACGTAAAATATGAGGCGTTGTTTCATGGCATAAATAACCCGGTTATCAACGTTATTAGGGCTGCAAGTAGAAAACAAAACATTTTCGTTATTAAGGCTGCTAGAAGAAAACAAAATTGGTATCGCCATTTTTAACATTTACGTGTGCGTCAAGTGAATCTAAAGCAACCCGTCCTTAGTGATTTAATAATATTTACCTGCGTCAAGTGATGCAGGGGGTGGTGCGGCCAGCGCGCGGGGTGCCGCACGAAGGGGCGCGGCCGCGAGTTACTGACCACGCCCACGCCCACCCCACTGCCCACGCCCACGCCCACACCGCCGCCGCTGCGCCGCTGTGCATACATAAATCGCAAATGTTACATATTGCTACATTTATGTTGCAACTTGAAATACTAGCTTTTGCACGTGGCTTCGATCGCGTTAATTTAGATTGTTGGTTAGTAATATACATCAGCCTATTATACTCTCTGTCCACTGCTGGACATAGGCCTCTCCTATGACACGCCACTGAGCTCGATCGATCTTCGGCCTTCCGGTTCCAACCGCTTGATGATAATGATGATTCTATATATACCTATATATAGCTTTTGCCCGCGGCTCCCCACGTTAACCCCTATCTAAAAGCCCTTTTCTATATGCAAAATTTCATCAAAATCCGTCCGGCGGTTTAATCGTGAAGGTGTAACAGACAGACAGAGTTACTTTCACATTTATAATATTAGTATGGATGTAGTAGTCTGAAAACGATGACTGAAGATAATAAAAGAAACATACGTCACACATGTATTCCCCGAAGGGATAGACAGAGGTGTATAGTACACCCACATTCCGCCAGTTATGTTATAGGTCCCAATGTAATAGGGGGCGAGCTGGCTATCAAGCGGGCACAAATCCAGCCTCCGTGCTGCTACTGAGAATTACCTAATGGAAAAACCCAGTAGTACTGCGCGACCTAAGATTGGAATCCAACACGACCTGCACTAGACCAACGAGAAAGATTAATTATATTTCAACTTACGTGGTAGCACTGATAGCCGAGTGGTATGACCGCTGGACTGCCAAGTCAAAGGTCGCAAGTTCAAACCCCGGCACGCACCAATGTCTTTTTGAATTCATGTGCGTACTATAAATTAGTTATCAGTTGCTAAAAACGGTGAAGGAAAACATCGTGAGGAAACCGGCACACCTGAGAGATTATTTAACGGTGTGTAAAGCCATGTCAGAGGCCTACAGGCGGTTTAAACTCTGACACCAGGTTGTTCATCAACCATACGATAAGAAGAAGAAGAACTTACGTGGTGGTGTGAGAGCGGATGTCTCGCGTGATGCGGAGCCATCAGCTCTAGGGGAGCGCCGCGCGCCTACAAACAGAAATACAGTCACATTATACGAGATATAACGGAATGAAACAAAGAATAATGTTTGTTTTGCATCGAAGAGAAAAGACTGTGATGAGAGTGAATGAGGCGAAAGAAGTAAGTCAGGATCGTAACAAATGGGAATCGGTAGTCTCTGTCTACCCTTCTGGGAAATAGGCGTGTCTTAATGTATATAGAAATAGAATAGAATGATAAATGTTTGGGGATGACATAATGTTTCGACTATGTTATCGATGACATCCCATCAAACCCATATATTTTTCATTCTATTCGATTTCTATTTGTCAAGCGTTTTGCCACTTGTCTAGGGGGGCTGGTATACAAGCGATACGCCCTCCTGCGTTGGCTAGTGTCAGTAGATTATGTCCCTTCCTACGTTGGCTAGTGTCAGTAGATTATGTCCCCTCCTGCGTTGGCTAGTGTCAGTAGATTATGTCCCCTCCTGCGTTGGCTAGTGTCAGTAGATTATGTCCCCTCCTACGTTGGCTAGTGTCAGTAGATTATGTCCCCTCCTGCATTGGCTAGTGTCAGTAGATTATGTCCCCTCCTACGTTGGCTAGTGTCAGTAGATTATGTTTCCTCCTACGTAGGCTAGTGTCAGTAGATTATGTCCCTTCCTACGTAGGCTAGTGTCGGTAGATTATGTCCCCTCCTGCGTTGGCTAGTGTCAGTATATTGTGTGCCCTCTAGTGTCAGTAGATTATGTCCCTTCCTACGTAGGCTAGTGTCAGTAGATTATGTCCCTTCCTACGTATGCTAGTGTCAGTAATTATGTCCCCTCCTACGTAGGCTAGTGTCGGTAGATTATGTCCCCTCCTACGTAGGCTAGTGTCGGTAGATTATGTCCCCTCCTACGTAGGCTAGTGTCGGTAGATTATGTCCCCTCCTACGTAGGCTAGTGTCAGTAGATTCCGTCCCCCCACTGACCTCTGTGGCGAGCAGCAGAGGCGCGTGGTGCAGGTCGGCGGCGGGCTGCAGCGGGGACAGCGTGCCCTCCCCGCCGCCCACCATCTCCAGCCGCCCGCCCTCCGCGCGCTGGACCAGACACACCATACATTAATAAATAAACAATAACAAATACTTAACATCTAGTGCACCCACATTTCGCCAGTTATGTTGTATGTCCCAATGTAATAGGGGGCAAGCTGACCATCAACCGGGCACAAATCCAGACTCCGTGCTGCTACTGAGAAACCTAATGGAAAAATCCAGCATCACTTTGCCCGACCCGGGATTTGAAACCAGGAACTCATGCTCAGCAGTCACGCTTAGCGACCACTATACCAACGAAGCTGTAGACACTAGTCTGACTTTTGGCACGTCTGTAAAACATACCCACATTTTTTTTGAAGTTGGTAAATACAAAGTAATTCTTTATTCATATTTTCCATTTAAATTGTTGTAATTTTTTATAGCTTTTGTAAAACGCCCCACACTAAAATTTCTCCTGCAACGTGGGTGCGTTTCACAAACATGAAATATCACACACACAAACACCCAGACTCGGGACAAACATCTGCGGATCGCACAAATTTTCCCATGCGGGATTCGAACTCGCAGGGAGCACCTTTAAATTTCCTTACAAGACCTTATCTCAAAAATGTATTTTACCCTTTTTTGCATAAATTTCAACGTTACCCGTTTTTTTTCTCCCCACTGACCTGCGTATTGGTGATGTAGTGCGGGTGCGAGTGCGGCGGCGACGTGAAGGGCCCCCGGGGCGGCGGCGGCGGGGCGAAGCTCCCGTGGTACTGCAGGCCCGCGTACACGCCGCCCATCTGCAGCGAGCGCTCGTCAGACGCATGCGCGGTGTGCGGCGAGCCGCAGTTACGTCACAACGGTAGTAAAGTAGGTTTGTTTGAGGTTTATGGAAGAGTGGCCTGACTACGCTTCTTTTTTTAGATATTAACTTATTTTATTAATATAATTTACTAATTAAATATGAGTTTTATTCAAGAAATAAGTCTGTATTAGGGTTAATCCAAAATTGAATTTTTCATTTTATTTAACCCTTAAATATTTTATGAGGTCCATTGGTCGTTTTTCTTATATTTACTTAAACAAAATATCTTATCTACTGTTATTATTTTTTAACTCCGAGACATATGTATGAATTTATTTATGAATGTATTACTTGCTACATTGAGCCTGGACAAGATAAGATAAGTTAAGATAAGATAAAACTTTATTCATGAAACAGGTGAAGGTGATACATAAGTTACCTAGACTTACACCCTCTTATTCATAAACGAGGATCATACCGGCATTAACTAAACCCCGTATTAAGTCTATTGACATCTCTATTCTTCGATATGCAAACGACAGTGACAGGTATAATTTAATCCTTGGTTTAAAATTGTTATTTTGTACTGGACGAACTTTGAATCAATCTATGTTTAAAAAAAATCAACAGTTTTTTTTTAATTTTAAAATTACCTCCCACTTCCTTACACGTTTCCATAAAACCTTTTCAATAAAAAATAATCAACCCCATAGGTATTTACTAAACCTTAGAGGGACAAATTTTACCGTTGATGACGTCACTGAGACACGCCTGCAAACAGTAATCCACCAATCACAGACAAGATCAAATGTAACACGACCATAGATAAGCATTCTATATGCAGAATTACAAGCACATAATCCAAGTAAATGAAATGATATTACATTTAAATGATTTAGAGTGAGAGCGATAGGAGTTAGTCGTCTCTCGTGTTACATTCGATCTATAAAGACTAACGCACATCCGGAATCCGGATCTTGAGAAACGGATCTCCAGATTTCGAGACACGGATCTCCGGATTTAAACACCCGTATATTTAGATTTGAAAAAAGGATGTCTTGATGTGAACTAACGGATTTCCGGATGTGGATTTCCGGATGTGCGCATCCGTCTCGAAATGAAAAAGGAGCCCAAGGTACCAGGGAAACATAAACAGCGGTCAGTATCAGTTAAAGCATAAAGGTTCTCTACTCGTCCTATCAAATACATGACAATAAATAAATACATAGACAATATCACACACGTGTCAGATCTATGAGAATGTATAAAATTGTGCCAGAGTACTATTCACATTTTATAAAAATAAAAATAAACTTTTTGACCTCATAAAAAATTAATAAATATATAAACAATAATTTCCAAGTGAATACGGGAACACTACGCTACAGTGGGCAAAACTATATTAAATAAACTATTTATTATGAAGTGTAAATATATCGGCGACATAAATAATAATGAGATTGTATATAAAAACCAATATATAACGAACGAGAGAAAAACTTATAGCTGCAGTGTACAAGGGAAGTTCGACGATTTAACAATACATGGTGTTAATCAATGTTCACATTAATAAGAGCATATTTTAGAAAAACAGCCAAGTTCTAATATATAAAGCGACCAGCCAAATATTTTTTTTAAAATTTATTCTCTACTTGATACCAAAGCTTGAGTTGCTAGCGGCAAAAATCTTAAATAAAGTGTGGCAAAACCGTCGCCGGTTTCACCCCGTGTGGTGCCGCGGCGGCCGCGAGCGGACGCGGAGCGAGCCACACGGGGCGAAACGTGGCGCTCCAAAATTATACACGAAACACAGTACACAAGGTATCCAAAAGTGAGGAAAATCGTTGCATGCGATACACGTATAAAATAGTTTAAAGTGACAGGGTTAGTCAACAAAAAAAATATTTGGGAGGGTCGCTGACGACCGGTCTACTTGCACCCCTTGCGTCGCCACGCGGGTTGGGGAGGGTTCGTATCTAGACATATCTTATGCAGCGACTAGAGCTTGCATTATGTACACAGTATGAGCTCGTGTGCATGCTGCGCCGCCTGGCATGCACGGGTGTATACGACATCGTTAATCAATAAAAAAATTGTATTTAAATTTTATAAGAAAACTGATAAATAAACACGAGTAGGACGTGAACTATCGACCTAGCTAGAGGCTCCAGCAGTCTCACCATTTTGTCCGGTGACCCCTATTAAGACCCTTTTCGGGATAGACGGCAGTAAAATATCGCGAAAAAAAAACGACTCGAACCCATTAACCTACCATTCCCTTTTGTTTTTCATCGTCTTAAGGAAGAGATTAGGTTG
The DNA here is from genome assembly GCA_905340225.1 of Abrostola tripartita. NCBI lineage: Eukaryota > Metazoa > Arthropoda > Insecta > Lepidoptera > Noctuidae > Abrostola > Abrostola tripartita. The sequence goes on along the minus strand of HG996513.1, from coordinate 6,308,526 downwards.
GGTTTGTTGTGGTTAATTGGGTTAAAGCAATAACACTAGCTCGATTGGAAGGGCAGTTACAGGGTACTACAGATCGACGAAAAATAATAATAATAACAGCCTATAACTGTCCCACTGCACGGCAAAAGCCTCTTCTCGTATAGAGAAGGAATGATCGGCAAAGATCAGACACACAACCGGGTCATAAAAAAAAACATCACATCACGCCTGTATTCCCCGAAGGGGTAGGCAGAGGTGTACCTTTAATACACCCACATTTTACCACTCATGTTACAGGTTCAAATGTAATAGAGGGTGAGATTATTGCCATCTACCGGGCACAAATTCAGACTCCGTGCTGCTACTGAGAATTACCTAATGGGAAAACGCAATACTTTGTCTGACCCTCTGCTCAACAGTTGCGCTTAGTAACAACTACCAACGAGGTAGACAACCCGCTCGTGTTTCATTATTCAGTTACCTTATAACATTAACAATACAACGTGTAAAATTGCATTTAACTTCAATTGTACCGAAAAATGCATGTCATGTCGATGTTTGTATGACGTCACATACACTGTAACACCCGTGCTATGCACAGTGCATTCGGCGCGTTCGTTAATCGTGTGTATAACATAACAGTCGCCGGAGTGTGACATGAACGTTACATTAACAAGATAATGTTGTTAAGTTGGTGCAGCGGGCGCGGCAAACGACATTATGTGTAGACGCTTCTGTAAACTTTAATAATTAAAATTATAATAACAAAAACATTAATTAACAAAATATTTCAGACACTTTACTTGTTTATAGAACTAAGAGTAATTTAGTAAAATAAATGCACTGTTAATTATTTTTCAAATCATACATTTGTGTATTGCAAACTAGTGTCATATCATACACAATACATTGCAAAAGAAAATGCTTTAAAACCCAAATAAAAAAATAATATATACAGGGTTTATTTTTAACCGACTTCAAAAAAGGAGGTTATTTATTCAACTTGTTCGTTCGATTACGAAACCTAATTTCTTAGTTTTATACACAATACATTGCAAAAGAAGATGCTTTAAAACCCAAATAAAAAAATAATATATACAGGGTTTATTTTTAACCGACTTCAAAAAAGGAGGTTATTTATTCAACTTGTTCGTTCGATTACGAAACCTAATTTCTTAGTTTTAAGCTGTATTTGGATTATATATTTCACGGTAGCGTCTAACATGTTATCTTGCCACACCGCTTCACCTTATCATCAAGCTCTGTGCACTTCTATTTAATATTATATGCACACAGGCTAACAGGCACCCCTTCACCTTGCTAAGAGCTAAGTAGAATCTAAAACGACAGTTCAAATAATTAAAAACAATTAAAAAAATCAAACTCGCGTTCTTATTGGCTGCTTTTAATCGAGGCCACGCCCCTTAAAAATCTTACCAATAAGGCTGCATAATACACACTGTATTTTTTTTTTTAATCTGTATATTTATTTTGACATTTGAAATCAAACCAGCCTATGAGAACGCTTTTATATTTGACAGATTAAAAAACCCCGTTTTTGAATTGCCATTTATTATTCTACTATAGCCACGAACTTACGCTTAACGACAATAAACACGCGTATCATTAATTATTTTAAAAATAATTATTGATTAAAAATATTTCGTAACAAATCTCCATTTCACTTTCGTTCTGAAACTTGTATCAGCCAATACACAATATTTCAATTAAAAATTCATCAACCCAATATTGGCTTATTAGAATAAAATCAATTAAAAATAGTACACTTTTAACGTCATACATAAAATTGCCTTCAAAATGCCCGTCACCGCTTCCTAGTGCTATAACTGGGAAGAAACAGCGCTATAAACTGTCCAGCCTCGCTACCATGACTTCTTAAAGCATTTCATTTTCCGATGTGAAAGTGAGATGCTGCACTACAATGCACATAGCGGCATCTCGCTTCCACAACGGAAATTGTTCTCTAGGAGTTAGTTCATGGTAAGGGGGCAAGTGTCTTAAAATGAGCTTGCATTACAGGATAATTTCTGTTATGGAAGCGAGACGCCGCTACGTGCAGTGTAGTGTGGCGTCTCGCTTCCACATCGGAAAATGACCTGCTGTAAGAGTTTATGGTACGGGGCAGATTTAGAATAGTGTGCACTGTTGGATCTTAGTATTATATAGTTTTGTCTGTGTTTATATACTGTCTAAATTCTTGTATACGTGAGTAAATCATAATCGATTGTAATAATATCGATTGTATCGTCTGAATCGATTCAAATTGCTGGAATATAATGATAATGTGTTGCTTGTCGTTTGCGGTCGTGTTTAAGCTGATATTATCACTAAGGTCGCGACCAGACATGGCTACAGCGCAAGCTCATATAAATAAAAAATATATTTTTGTTTATAATTATTTTATACATGATTTATATTAAAATGAAGGTCGGAGAGTACTTCACAATAAGTAAAGGAAATTGAAGTGTCTAACAGTCATTGCTCAAATTTTAACTTCACCATTATTTAATAATATACTTTGTTCATATTATTCCAATTTCTCGCCTTAGCTTGCATGAAAAAACTTAGTAATTAAATGTGAGCACGACTTACCACCGCACTCAGAGACGATAATGATTACTAAGACTGACACTAAGTAAAGATTACACAAAGAAAATCTTCACTTAGTGATAGTTTAAGTAGTCATTAAATGTCTCTGAGTTCGGCGGTTAGGGAAATATATTTAAGATTACATTATTTATATACTGTATAGACACTTGAAATTCCTTTACAAATTGCAAAATAAGAAACGTTCGGCGAAAATCATAATTTAATTGAAGTCTCACGAGCGTGCGCTGCGCATGCTCGCAGTACGAGCACAGCGATGTCTGGCCGCGGCTTAACATGTCATGTGCTGGTAGCTGGCGTTGCCATACATCCGTTATGGAACTATGAGGGGCTAACGCACCCGGTTACTTAAACACTTGATATTTAATAAAGAAATTATATAAGTTTTTTTTAACATCTTACACTGCTTTTGTCTCTACAATATTTTAATTATAATAAGATGTTGTTATAAGGGTTTTTTAAATGATACCATTATGAAAAAGTGATAAACCGCAAAAGAACCGTTTTTCAGGTATTCAATTTTAATCTTATTTGTCTGATCTTTTGTGCGTATAATATGTCAGGTATGTAAGCACATACGATATAGGACACATTACTAAAGTTTAACTACGGTTTCCTATATCAATAGTTAATAAAACTTTCTTATAATCGGTGTAATTAAAACCCTAATTAGGTTTTTAGTATAATCTATACTATATAATATTATAAAGTTTGTTATAATCGCTGTAAAAAACCCAATTAATATCTAGTATATTAATATCTTTACTTAATATTATAAAGCTGAAGAGTTTGTTTGTTTGCGTTAATCTCAGAAACTACTGGTTCGAATTGGAAAATATTTTTGTGTTGGATAGTCGAGGAAGGCTGTAGGCTATAAAACATTGGAAATCCACGCGGACGAAGTCGCGGGCGTAAGTTAGTTAAATATTAAAACAGTGTAAGACAATACAAGTTATATGCTACGCATGTATGTATAGAAGTATCAAGTGTTTTTAAACGGGTTCGTATAGTCTTTCCATGAATTAATGCAATTAATTGAATAATTCAATTAAATTGGATTAATTCAATGGTAGACCGTAATAAAACCATATTAGTACCGCCCCGGCGCGACAGCGCTCAGACGATGTTTCGACTACCCGCTAAATTAATAATACTGTTATTTACACTAGCAATAATAAAAATTTAGTGTTACTAGTAAAATACTTCATTTATTTTTTGTATACTTTTTTTAGCTGTGAAGGCGGCTAAAATATTAAAAAAATGTTAATTCTAATTAAATCATCGTAAAACATAAAATAATACCTTCCCACCCGTATATTTAGGTACCAAAAATATCTCACATTTTGATTTATCAAAACTTTATAAGAAAAAAAACTGAAATACCCTTTTTTAGCGCTACGACTCTTCTACTAAAATAAGAATCGTTATTTGATTAAAATAATGGTGTTTACAGATAAAGTTATTTTAAAAGTAATCACACATATTTCTGCTATATTTTTGCTACTAAAAGAATATAAAAAAATACGTTTTCTGACAATAACAGTATTCCATCAATCCATAACAACATCGAAACATCGTCCTTCACATAAAAAGACATAATATCTTATAAAAAAAATAAGTTTAAGGTTACAAAACGAAAACTATTTCTATGCGACACATGTAGACAAGCGACGTTTCTGCCTAGCTCCTCAGCTGGCCGTCTGAGCATGCATGGTGCATGACAGAGGCCGATGGAACTCGGGTAGCAACAACCGCGTTGTAGGTAGAAATTACTGTACCATCTTCTTCATCATCATCATCAGCCGGAAGACGTCCAATATTGAACAAAGGCCTCCCCCTTATGGGGGGGGGGTTGTCATAATCCCCACGCTTGGCAAGCTTGAAGGCTTGTGGATCGCAGTATTGGTGGTCGAGTTACAGAAGACGCTGCTGCCCATCTTCTGAATTTTCCCTTAATCGCGTCTTAAGACACCCACGGGAAGAAAGGGGGTGGTTAATTCTACGCCGGATACCACACGGCACCACCACCATCCATTTGTTTTTTTTTTTCAAGTGTTCCATTTTTTTTTTTTCATAATTTAAATAACTGTACCACGAAAAATGTTCGTGTGATCCGCAGATGTTTGCACCGAGTCACACACGACGCGGATAAAAATTGCAGTGAGAGGCAAGTAAAAAGACTGATGGGTGGGGTTAGTTAACCTTAGAGGTTATAAATATATTCTCCATATTGTTTATGGTAATTACTACCTTTGGAGCTTCCAACTTTTTAATACCTATTATTAAGGGATCGCGAAGATCAATATAATAATACTTATTGATTTCAAATTCCAGTGTCTTTTCTACGCACAAATCAACCAATAATTAACCAGAATTATTTTTCTGGTAATGGGCAGGCCACATCGCTCTAAAACCGATAACCGCTGCAACCAGTGGATGCAAATAGCAAGTTGTCGTTCATTGTGGCGTTCTAAGGAGGCCTTTGTTCAACAGTGGACGTCTTCCGGCTGATGATGATGATGATTTTTGCCGAATTTCAGCACTAGGCTGTATTGAATGTAGTCTGGTTAAATTAATGGTACAGTAACACCTCTGCCTACCCCAGATAGTCGCAGTTAGAGTCCCGTTCTACGGCGAGTGCTAGCTTAACACAGAGAATTAAAATACAAACTATTGTCAAACCAAGCGCGTGATATCCAATGCTTACCATTAAAGTATGTTAACTTAGGATGCTGTGTAGTGTGTAGATCTCTCTCGTAAGATAAACAAGTTTGACTTAATTAAATGGCTGCGAGCTCGCAATGACGCTTTTTGTTATGAATGTATAGATATTTGAACGTTGTTGTTTTAATGTAGTCAGTTTTCACAAACAGCTATAAATGTCGGATATATTTCAACGTGTGAATACTAATTTAATATCATAATAAACGCCCTATTACGGTATTTAAGATACAATTTAAAGTAACAACTGACTTTATTGGATTTCCATTGACAATCTCCGAAAGTCTATCAGATCTTCACCAAATTTACAAGGGATAACCTTATAACAAACCAAAACGGTATAAGTATTAGCGAAGATATAGTCAAAATGCAATTTATTTTGCAGACGATTAAAAACCATAATACGTATTTTGTTGGAATTTGTAAACATGACATAATATGCTTCTATAAATGTTCATAAAATAGACCATCGACGAAATAATTTAATTTAATTATCAATCATTTACAACCAAAAAAGCATCATTGGCAGCTGTCAACTGATTAAACCCTTTCACAGATGTTAACCCTTTCCTAATTCAATGCATCACATAAGATGAAACGTCGTTAACTACTTAGCCAGTCAAACAATAAGATAAATCGCGATCTACACAGCATCCCAGCGGTGTAATAATTATATGAAACAGGACGAGCGTGTCGTTAGACCGACAACCGAAGCTTAAAGTATTACCAAACCATAAACACGTAGACTTGACACACACATACACAACTGACTGCTAAACCGGAGATCGTGGGTTCGATCCCCAACCAGGACAAATCTTTGTGTGATGAGCATAATCATTTGTTCTGTGTCTGGGTGTAATTTATTTGTATTATGTATGTATTTAGAAATATATAAGTATGTTTTCTGTTGTCTGTTTACCATAATACAGGCTCTGCCTAGTGGGAACTAAATTTATATTCCTACTCCTATATATTCTTTTATGATTAATTTCGTTGCGGGTTCCAAGACAGTCGAGTCATTTCTCTGGGACGCCTCGAGCTTCATTGCCGATGGTTCTTAATGGGTATCATTGTAGATCCTGGCTTACAGGAGTTGCAATGATGGGCACGATTGGTGGGCTTGTCCCGTAAAAAAAAAGACTGCCTAGTTGAAATATTATTATAAAATAGCCTTATATAGCTCGTCACCAGCTCATGAAGAGCTCCGTTTGAGTTCGAAAATAGTCTAGTGTTTCTGAATATACACGTGAGAAAAGCAGCATGTATAAAAGTTTAAAATATCTTTGTATTGTAATGAAGAAGTTTTGTTTATGAATGTTGGGTGTTACAATATCGTACTAAAATTCGTTCATGCAAAAAAACCGGCCAAGTGCGAGTCGGACTCGCGCAGGAAGGGTTCCGAACCATTATCTATAAAACCGCCAAAAAAATCATGTCTGTTGTATGGGGGCCCCCTTAAATATTTATTTTATTCTGTTTTGTAGTATTTGTTGTTATAGCGGCAACAGAAATACATCATCTGTGAAAATTTCAACTGTCTAGCTATCGCGGTTCATGAGATACAGCCTGTTGACAGGCGGACGGACGTGGACGGGGTCCCGTTTTACCCTATGGGTCGGAACCCTAATAGACTATTGACTATGGCAGTTTATGGAAGTCAAAATTATACAAGCTAGGCCCACAGATCACCGGTAACTTATATTTGTATTATAGAATTTGGAATTGCTAATAAAAGTTAAAGTTAACTATTTAATTGAAATCTAATAATTTTTACTAACAAAGAAGTATGGAATCTTTTCTTTAATTCTTAATATTTAAACAAAAGCTATTTTCATTCGTAAACCAAGTTAAGACTTTGCAATATAGTATTTAATTCGATAATAAATCAATTTGACTTCTATAAAATAGAGTAAAACCGACAAAATACTGAAAACTGTGTGAGTAAGTGGGTGTGTGTGTAAATATTACATATAGAAGAACATATTTTGGTGTGTGTGTGTGTGTGTAAATAATACTAGAATGACATATTGTTGGGTATATGTGTGTCAGTCTGCGTCACATCACTAGAAATACAGTGGTAAAGCGGGGCGGGCAGCCACGGCGCCATCACAGGGACATCACGCAGTTCGGGAACATATCGTAGCCACCAGACATTTATAACAATGGTACATCACTAGCAACAAGAATATAGTTTTATGTTTTACTTTAAAAATCATGGTGGAAACTAATCACAAACAACTAACAGTCAGTCTATCCTAATATTATATGGAAGTAGTCAGGCTGTTTGGATCGTGGGTACGTTTCACAATATCACATACACAAACAACCAGACTCGGGACAAATATCTGAGGATCGCACAAATTTTTGTACCGTGCGGGGATCGAACCCGCAGCCCTCAGTGCAGCAGTCTAATCGCTTAGCCACTGCGCCAATCAGGTCGTCAAAGGATATCACCATTACTCGTTAGAAAATAAGACCTTATTTAATACTATATGTATTGTAAACTATAATACAATACACGAAGAGAAAACATTGGATCCCTTTTTAAGCGCAGACACGGAAAAGTGTGAGAATTTGCATAGTTTATATGGAGAAGTGCAGGAAGCTGAAATTTCTGTACAATTACGGACGAATATAACGACGAAACCACGGGCAATAGTAATTATCATTTTCTATAATACGTTGTAAAAGAGATGAAAACTGTTTGTATGTTAGCGGTAATCTCCGGAACTATCCATCCGATTTCCAAAATTCTTTCACCAATATTTAGACTGGACGTTCAGAGTGGACATAGGCTACTTTAATCCCAGAAAAGACAATTTTTTTTACGCCGACATAGTCGTGATCTCGTAAATAGTATTAGTAAAGTCTAGACAAGTTGTTTATCATTAAATACATACATGCATACATAAAGTCACGCCTATTTCCACGAGGGGTAGGCAGAGACCACGGATTTCCATTTGCTACGATCCTGACATACTTCTTTCGCCTCATTCACTCGCATTAAAATTGATTTTATATATTACTAGCGGCCCGCTCCGGCTTCGCACGGGTATATAATATATATTATAAGTATTTCTCCACTATTTAATGCATGTTATTATACATATAAACCTTCCTCTTCAATCACTCTATCTATTAAAAAATACCGCATCGAAATCCGTTGCGTAGTTTTAAAGATTTAAGCATACATAGGGATATAGGGACAGAGAAAGCGACTTTGTTTTATACTATGTAGTGATTAATTTGACTAGTGATGTACCATTAGTGTGACGATAGTCTAATACTGTTAGGAGCATGCACGCGCCCATCCATGTGTAGATCCTATACGATTTCAATGATATCAATATTCAAAGAAACTCTAACTAACTGAAGATGACAGATTTATGTGTTACAATATGGTATTTAAATAAAACCAAGTTTAATTGCTAAATCTCTTAAAGTGAAACATAGTTTAAAATCTGAATTACTAGTTAAATTATCATTTAGTTAATTGATGAAGCTGAGTTTAATTTAACTTTGTAACATAAATAGGTTATTTACACAATGGTATAACTTTAAATGATAATTATTTGGAAGCTGTAAGAGTAAACTAATGAATCAAGATATATTTTAACTTAGTCGTTACTATAGTGAATCTAGCATGATTTAACAAAGTACCTATATCATGTCCGAGAATTATCCCTATTTCGGTACATAACTCAATTTAGATTTACAATTAAATGTGTTAATAAAAAAAAATATAGTGAAATGTTTAAGAGCTATAATTGCTCAGTTTTTATTAGAAGAATCTTGTTCTTTTTTACTATTTTAACCGATATTTTTAGCTACATTACATGGCTCTGATATTGCAGAATTTACCGTTCGATAGTTCAGCGTATCGTCAGATATTAGGTGTATACAGGTCTAGTACGGAGAATTAATAAGGTATCGAAGAAAGATACATTGATATGGTTATTACCAAGAAGATATATTTATTAAAAAATCAGCCTTGGAGACTAATGAAAAGCATACTTCTGTTTTTTTATCGGCTTAAGATTTCGTGTAGAAATTATGAAGACTTTATAAATGCCACATATGTAAGTAACATTTTTAAAAATTCAAACTCAAAACAATAAATTGGAATTTGTGTTTTCTCGTGAAGGTGCGAGAATTCGTTGGAAAGATTATTCTAGAACAAATTTTCGTTATTTTTTTTGTTTATACTTGAATAGGAGATTTTAAGTCGTGAATACTTCCTCGTGTCGGGACAATCCTAGGATACATGTTAGAACACAGAAATTAGTTAAAATATTTCTTAATTAATTTCGAGACGTGTGGACGTGTGTTAAGGGACAATCCTATGACATTCGTATTTTTTTTTTAATAAATCATTGAAATCGCATCGGACGCATCGCACACTTGCAGTAAGTTGCAGTAGGTTGCAGCAGCAGTCGGGCGGTACCTGATAGCGCAGGTGCGGCAGCGCGGGCAGCACGGCGGCGCCCCACAGCTCGGGCGCGCCCACGCCGGCCGCGCCCACCTGCGCGCAGCCGCGTCAGCACAGGCCCGGACGGGGAGGTGCGCAGGCGCCGCGGGGAGAGGATGCGCATGCGCTTTGTGATGTACGAGACAACGAGGAAGCTGGTCTTGATATTATACTGAATTCTTTGTCGTTTTTGGTAGAGGAAATAGTGAAATGTTGTCCAGAGAGAGTAATATTTGCTTATTTAATTATCGCGTAAATAAGATTATGACGTGCGGAAGGAGTGGAGACGCCTGGTGAAGCGAGCCACTGCTACATAGCGACCACGACCGCTCTGACAAGAGCGATACACGAAGAAGACGAAGATTATGACATATTATGTGAATTTTGTCATATAGGTAGAAGAATTAATGCGCAAGCGATGTGCGACACAGAGAGTAATGTGCGCTAGATATCGTTGGTAACGTTAAGTTAGAAAAAATATAAATAGTTTTTAAAGGATAATTTGCATATGGGCAAATATGATATCTTTGTAGTTTAAGTTAATTAAACACAAATTATTAACGACAAAGTTAATCTAGAGAAGCTAAGTTAAAATAAAATGCCATATCATCGATTCTTTCAAATCGATTATTCCAAATACAATCGATAAAGCCACTAATACTGTCATTTAAATAAATAAAAAAATGACATCGGAATATTTTGTCAGAACTCAGTATAAGTAACCATTTTCGTTCAAAAACGATACTAAATACATGATACTATCACAAGATTCGCATGTTCAATCCACTTCACTTTACAAAGCGGCGCCTGCGCACCACGTGACGTCACCCCGTCAGTACAAAACGGTATATATACCCGTTTGTACGGTCCGGTAATTAACTTAACTTAATTAAAACTAAATATATTATAATCAATGATATTGTATAGTTAAAAGATGTAGACACGTCACCTACAACATTCGATCTTCGCACACAATGTTGTGACGTCACACTACATTAGATGACACGTGAGAGTAGGACGGCGTGTCGTGATTATCGGGGGTGGGAAAGAGATGGACTGATATCAGGTGGGCTAATTGGACTAGTTTTAAAATGCCACTCTTTAGGCGTGTTTTACGTATGTACTTCTTTTTAATATAATATCATTGATTTTAATTAACAAATACGAAATTTGTAGTCTGTTTCGATTCAATTTGATATTTAAAGTAAACAAAATTGTTATTAATAGTCAGTTTTGTTCACTTTTCGTTCAAATCTCATTTAAACAGAATACACAAATAAACAGTGTATAGCTAGAAAATAGATATATAGCAATCTCTCTTTCTTTCTTTAATGATTTAAATTAAGAAGGACGAAGACAAAAACTTTATAACCCGGATACGGAACTCCCTTTTTAACCGACTTCCAAAGGAGATTCTTCTCTTTATCAACCGTCCCGGTTAAAAATAAAATTATTTTTCGTTGCTCAGAGAAATAGTAAAACTTTTGGGATTAATGGCAATAGGCTAGTCTAGTCCACCGGCCTATTAAGCTGAGAAATGTTGATATATATACTTTTGATTAGGGCAACACCTGTTCCTACATTTTTTTGAGAAATAATTTATATTCTATTCTATTCTACCCCTTCAAGGTTGACAGACGTAATCTATATACATAAACTGGATTGCTGTTCGTTAGTCTCGCAAAAACTCGAGAACGGCTGGACCGATTTGGCTAATTATTCGTTAAGGTTTAAATGATGAGAAGGCGGTAATAAGTGCATTATATCAGCTAGTTATAGATAAGAAAGCTGTATATACATATATAACTGCTATACACTGTTTACATAAGGAGTGATACAATAGTATATATGTAACAGTAGTGTGCCTATCTTAATATTATGCTAAACTAAAATTGATTGAACGATATAATAGTACAATTAACAATTGGCTGTGACTTTGTTGTCTCTTTCCCACTAACTCAATTAGAAAAGGATATAAAATTTTAAAAGTACGGTCTTAAAATGGATGAGAGTTAAATTGCCGAGTCTTCTATCCTTTTCTTATGTTGGATAAAAGAAAGAGATAACAGTATCAATACCTACCTAAAGAACGTTTATATCAAAAAGACTTGGACGTGTAATGATGTATTTCCGGTATACAGCGCAGGCGCCAAAGGTACAGTATGCAAAATATAAGGATCGCATTCTGTAAACTGTTTTAAGCTCAGTAAAGCTTGCAGATTAAGATTCTGGATGTTGCCGGTAAGATTGTGGGTCCAATTGCTTTATGCCTATCCAAAAAATGTTGAACTAACTGTATTACCGGTCAATGGTAAGACAGTTGACCGGTTAGACAGCTGACCGGTAAGACAGTTGACCGGTTAGACATCTGACCGGTAAGACAGTTGACCGGTAAGACAGTTGGTCCAACATTTTTTCTGCATACTTTTCTGATCTTCACTCAATTTACAAAATGCGGTCCTCATATTTTGCGAACTGAAGTCCTTCCAGCACCCGGTCTAAACTACGACCTCCAAAAGTCGGCCTTAAGGCCAAGGCTTATAATTTTTTAATGTAATAACTATAATTAGATAATCATCAATAAACTAAACTGTATAAAGTGTAAAAAAGTATATTGGCCAAACATTAGATCAAATATTGGCTGTGAAATTCGTATCAAAATGTTCGTCCAAACATTCCGCCAATGTTGGCGATTTACAAATATTTGTCTGTCAAGTTTGGATGTAAAGTTTGTCAATTGTGTGTGTGTAAAAATAAAATATATATTTGGTATTATATCGTACCCAATCGTTGGGTTATATATTTTTTATGTGTAACTGAAAGAAATCTGCATAATTATATTATTATACGGGACACGTCACAAGAATGCTACGTATTTTAATTTATATATATTATAATTTATAACTAACTATTATATATAAGAAGAGGCCTTTGCCCCGTAGCAGGATATTTCTAGGCTAGTATCTTTATGATTATAAATAATGTATATTACCTATATTTATTTTTAAAAAACTTTAATAATTATTATTATAAAAATAAAAAGTATACTATAGAAAAATTAATAAAAATCAGTGTAAGGCTAAAGTAGATTTTACTACAGCCTAAATCTTTATTTCTTAAATAACTTATTAGCCATTATAATTATTTCGAATTACGTTTTTGACTATAAATATATTTATTTCCAAAAATAACTATCAAAAGATACCCTATTTTTCTACTGTCATATAAATATCCTAATAAAATTGATGCCAGACAGAGAATACGTGAACAAATTCGTATTTCCCATCTCACTCCTTTTCAGTGTTTGGTAAATAATAGCGAGACAGCTACATATCGGTGACGTGTCCCGCGTAGATTACAATAATGTTACTTACAACATTAGACCTTTTAAAATATCTTTTTGGAATAAAAATCTTTAATTAAATAATTAATAAAATCATCATCTGCCAAGCCTTTTTTTACCTATGTTAATCGGCTCCCAGTCTAAGATGCAGCTGGACCCCAGTATTCTATAGAGCGTCTGTCTATCTGACCTCCACAACACTGTTACTGGTTTCAGACTAAGTCTAGTAGTCAGACTTTCGGGCTTCTGACTACCCGTAAGTACATATGAAACATAGGCGGGATTGCTTCAGCTTCACTTGATGCACACGTAAATGTTAAAAATGGCGATACCAATTTTGTTTTCTTCTAGCAGCCTTAATAACGAAAATGTTTTGTTTTCTACTTGCAGCCCAAATAACGTTGATAACCGGGTTATTTATGCCATGAAACAACGCTTCATATTTTACGTACGTTAAACGTCTTCTGCAATCGTTATTTTTTGACGTACGTATGTAACGTTAACAGTCTGTTTGAAGCAACCCGCCCTTAGTTAGACCTAGCAAAGAGGCTGCTTTTTAATATTAGATCATCCTTATAGCATCCAAAGATCATCCTTATTCATAATTACAAAGAATAATGAAAATTTTCATTTAAAAATCTCTGAAATCTATTGATATCTCTGGCGACAAGTGGCAAATCGCACAAATTGACGAATAGAATGATATATGGTGATGACATAATGTTTCGACTATGTTATCGATGACATATGTCATATATTTATCATTCTATTCGATTTTTATTCGTCAAGCGTTTAGCCACTTGTCTAGAACCACGTGTTCTCTGACATGCAGACAGTGACAGGTATAATTTAATCATTGGTTTAACATTGCTCAATTGTTAAGTAACGGTTTAACTCAATGTTATGGAGTTTTCGTTGAGAATTACATTTCAAAAGGTCCAATATGATCTGTAACATTATTGTCAATATTTAAATAATAATAGGGGGCGCCAAGACATCGCTACCAAAACCGTAACATTGCCTGTTGATAGTTATAACAAAAAATAAATTTTGAACCAAAAAGTAATTAAAAAGTGTCTTCACAATCATATACAAGATGATCTTTAGTTAAAAGTAAAATTTGCATATTTTTTTTGGCATTATTCAGTAGGAAAATATGGAGATATACCATCACTAAGCGGTCAAATATGGACGCAGAATTAGAATTTATATAATTTAGAATTAAAATTTATATGTACATAAAAAATAATATTATAAATATTACCTGCTATGTTTTTAACAGAAATCGTGTCTATACTGAATGCCTAGAAATAAATTTAAATTACATAAAACAAACTCCTTGTATAAAGCGTTCAACTAAGAGGGACTAACTCGAACCCAAGAGGGGGTCTAACGATTTTTGAGGGAGACAGTAATAAAAAAATCATCTTGTATAATTTGCGTGAAAGTAAGGAGGTTCAACACGAACCCCAATGGGGGTCTTAAACTTTTTGGGGGTCCCAACACTCAATGACCCCCGTAAGGTTCGAGTGACCTAAACTGTTGTGTAACATATCAACAGTAAATGCTAAGCCTGGGCGCGGTGTGCGTGCGCCCCCCGGCTGTACGATGGGGTACCTGCGTGCGCTGCGCGTGCTCGCGGTGCGCATGCGCGTGCCAGCCCACGCCACCCAGCGCGCCCAGCCGCGTGCCGCGCATCTGCGGAGCGGGGGCTTGTACGTGAGGGGCGTTGTCATGGAGATACGTTAATTAGATTTAGATGGGTCCCCGCACAGGACAACATTTGTAACATCCGTAGGATATAGGATCCGTATCTACGTTTTTGTACATAATATATAATGCGCCCACACTACACGAAAAGAAAGCTCCAAAACATTATAGTTATTTACTAAATAGGGTAAATAACGATCACCCATCTAAGGTCTGACTGCAGTAACAATCGCTTATCCTTTACAGGGCCCACACGGTCAGCTGGTGACCCCAAAGTTCTCCTACAGTGCCTTCTGCATCGCAGTACAGATCGACCATTATTTGTCCTCGCCAACTATCTCCTATCTACAGGGTCCTTATATAAATCACGGGGCTAGCTACGTAGCTACTACAGACCAGTCGAGTCGTTATACGAGGTTAAGCCGTGCTCGCTGCAGTCAGTCTTGTGATAGGAGACCGTTTTCACATATCGAGGCCCCTCCGTGCTTCAGAAGGAACGTTAAGCCGTTGGTCCTGCGCCTGATCTCTCTCCGGTCATGTCTTACCGTCCTGGACTATGAGAGTGAGGGAATAGGGAGCGCAAATGTTTGCGCGCATACTTGTGTACTATAATATCTTCATAGTTGGCTAATTCCAACTGAGATAGGCCGCCGCTACCGAGCTTCGGTCAGGAGAGAAAATATAATTCACTCACCTGGTTGATATCAACCAGCAGCGGCGTGTGATGAGGATGCGCGTGGTGTGTGTGATGCGCGGGATGCGCGGGGTGCGCGGGGTGCGCCGGATGCGCGGGGTGTGCGGGGTGCGCGGGGTGCGCGGAGTGCGCGGGGAAAGCGTGTGGCTCTATCAGCCGCTCAGCCCACGTGCCCGCGCCGTTACCCACGTACCGCATCCGCCGACTGGGGATACAAAAAAAAAGATTAACATGATTAATTATTGAAAAAAAAAAATAACTTACAATTTATAATATAGATTATGTCTATATTAACCCTTTGAGCGCCAGTCTTGTATGGAAGACAAGCGTTTTCGTGCCCTCCAACGCCACGATTTTATTAGAAGACATTATCTAATCGTAACATTTATTACGATTATTGTACATTATATGTTACGATTTGATATTGTCTCTTGGCAGAGTTATGGCGTGGAGGGCACAGAAGCGTTTGTCTTGTATACAAGATCGTGGCGCTCAAAGGGTTAAAAATTCAATATAATCAGATATAGGGCTTGACAACAAACTTAAATACAACAAAAAATATGTGAAATTGATTTTTCTAAAACAAATGTTATAGTTTTAGTATTTATAAAAAATCCCCGGGGCTTCTTTAAATATTTTTTGTTGTCCCAATGTAATAGGGGGCGAGCCTTTCACCATTAACCAGGCAAAAATCCAGACCCCACTGCTACTGAGAATTACCTAATGGAAAAACCCAATAACGCTATCCCCGACCCGGGAATCAAGACAAGGACCTGTTTAGCAGTCGCACTGTGCAACTACAAGACAAACGAGGCAGTCTTAACCTATAGCACGGAATATATACAATTATACATATGTACATACATAAAGTCGGGCCTGTCTCCCAGAGGGGTAGGCAGAGCACTACGGATTTAAATGTGGTACGATCCTGGCATACTTCTTTTAAAAGTAGCCACGTAGCATGGAACATTGAAGACTAATTGATAATAACACAGATACTAACGGTGGTTGGTAGTGATGTCTGGGGGTCCGCCGTTCGACGGCCGGCGCAGACACCGACACGTTGCTCTCACCTGGAAACACACAGACAGACACATTACCATCTAACGTAAATTGAGACCGAATTCCACTGTAAGACGTCACCAAATCAATTGTTTATCATTTCACCCTTTGAGCGCCACGGTCTTGAAGAGAAGACAACGCTTCCGCGCTCTCCACTCCATCATTATACCATGCCACAATTTTATTAGGTGATAATCGTAACATTTATTACGATTATTATTTGTTATTACATTACACAAATGTTACGATTTGGTATTGTCTCCTAATAAAATTGTGGCATGGTATAATGATGGCGTGAAGGGCGCGGAATCGTTGTCTTCTATACAAGACTGGCGCTCAAAGGTTTAAGGTGCTATTTTGGAATCTACTGCAGACTCCAGAGGTTAAAGCTGGTAGCCACGTAACTAAGCCCCTTTATCACACTAATATTATAAACGCGAAAGTTTGTGTGCGTTTGTTACCTCTTCACGCTCAAACGGCTCGACTAATTTTGATAAGATTTGGTACAGAGATAGCTGGCACCCTGGTTTAACATATACGCTACTTTTTATCTCAAAAAACTGTAGCAGTTAACACCGCAGGGCGCAGCTAGTGTGCAATAAACTATTTAAATTTGAAACCTCTGGTCGAGCTCCTGCTAGGAGTTTCCTAAATACTCCAAAAGCACCCCTCAAAAGATTTGACAAAGTAAAACTGTGTTCTTCGATATTTCCGTAGTCTTAGGCCCGAGACTGACCGCTAGGTTATTTCTCAAACGGGTTGGAAGTCATCTGTAATGTGGTGCAAAGTGTCTAACTCGAAGGCTGATTGAGTGTAGTGGGTCTATTTTGGAAGAAAGAAAAGAATGTTTAGATGAAGAGGATAGCGTTTGAACTAGAAAGATCCGTAGTTAACACCATTAAACAATAACACCAAGACACTACTTCTCTAAAATGCTTTATTTCAGCCCCAAAAACCAAATACATTTTTAATTACAGTAAAATTAGATTTTTATTTGCTTTGAAATCAATAAATAGTAAGTCAATTGAGTTTGTGAACTATTGACGTCACAGGTTCCTATTGCCATACACAATCTATGGAGGAATAGCGTTTTGACAGCTCATAAAAAGTATGTCGATTGATTGGTGGTGTTAAATACCATTGTTACTTACCATTCGTGACGTGCTGATAAAAAGAAACTCACATACATACATACATGAACTCTGAAAACGTTGCAGTCCTTTTTTTGGGCAGTCGTGTAAAAAAGGGTGTCTATAAATGGTTAAAACGATCTAATACTCGGCATACCTCTATATCAGTGGTTCTCAAACTTTTTTCGTGACGGAACCCTTTTGGGAAGCAAAATACTTGATGAAACCCTACAGAGGTATCGCGGAACCCTAGGGTTCCGCGGAACACACTTGGAGTATAGCTGCTCTATATTATACGTGAATATCAAATATTGAATTATTAACTTTACCTTTGTGAGTAAATAATAATAACAACCTATAACTGTCCCACTGCTACAAAGGCCTCTTCTCGTATACAGAAGGTTTGAGCATTGATCACCACACTAGCTCGCTGCAGATCAGGTTTCCTTACATTTTCCGTCACCGTTAGCCAGTGTCTTAGAATATCTAAGAAAGTATTTATGACGTCTTATCGTATGGTTGTTGAACAACCTGGTGTCAGAGTTTAAACCACCTGTAGGTCTCTGACATGGCTTTACACACCGTTGAAAAATCTCTCAGGTGTGCCGGTTTCCTCACGATGTTTTCCTTCACCGTTTTTAGCAACTGATAACTAATTTATAGTACGCACGTGACATGTTATGACATTGAAAAAGTCACATTGATACCTGCAACGTTGTAGATGTGCAGCTCGATTTTGATGATTCTACACCAATCAATTGTAATATCATTTCCCATGGAATGCCGGGCCAGAATAGCACCTCCCTATTTCCTCCCGTGGGTGTCGTAAGAGGCGACTAAGGGAAAATCCAGAAGATGGGCAGCAGCGTCTTCTTTAACTTCACCACTAATAATGCGATCCGCAAGCCGCTTGCTCTGCCCCCCCCCCACTCTAAGGGGGAGGCCTTTGTCCAGCAGTGGACGTCTTCCTTACGTGCCTGATTAGTGATGGCAGATGTTTACCTGATGAGAGATGCCTGGATATACGTCTCCGTTTCCTGCTGGGGCTGTCGCCTGCCTTCGAGGACAGTTCTCCGTCCGAAGACCCGGCGCCACTCACCATGGACTCCACAGAGCCCTCGAGCGGGTTCGTGTCCTGGGTGACGGAAATGTGGTTAATAAATTATATTGTATGAAGAAAACAGACGATGAGTTGATGACCTATTCCTGGATTCAATACCAGTGTATGAGACGTATTTCCGAGTATGAGAGGATTATTTTTGTCAGAATGAGGTTCTGTGAGAGAGTTTAATGAAAGGGGTTTTCATTATTGTAATTTATATTTTATAATTTTTTTGGCTTTCTATTGTGAGATTGTAGTTATAAGAAATTAGCTGAGTAGTGTTTTCTTGATTTTTTAAACTGTTTTATTTAAATAAAATGTATTTCTGTCTTTCTATTAGAATTAGTATCTAATCTTCCACAACGACGATCTGATTGGTTATCAAACATACAGCTCTTATGGAAAATCAGTGGATAATGTCTATGACAACCACTTTGAGCACGTGCTTTATAAATAATTAATTAAACGACAATCTAAATTAATATAGGCCTCTCCCAGTGTACGCTAAGCCCGGTCTGCTGCTTTATGCAGCCAGTCGTTGCCTGCCTATGTCCAACAGTGGACTGCAACGGGCTGATGATGACGACCCAATTGGCGCAGTGGCTAAGCGATTGGACTGCTGCGCTAAGGGTTGCGGGTTCGATTCCCGCACGGGAAAAACATTTGTGCGTTCCGCAGATGTTTGTCCCGAGTCTGGGTGTTTGTGTATGTGATATTCCATGTTTGTGAAACGCACCCACGATACAGGAGAAATTCCTAGTGTGGGGCGACGTTTTTAAAAAAAAAAAAAAATTGTTGTTCATTAAACCCAGCCTTAAAAAATGTTCTCAAAGATTGTGCAACCTTATAAATAGTATTTAAATTGCTGGGAAGTGCCTGTAATACTCCGAACCTGTCGAATACTCACCATATGGTGATGGTGTAGCATATGCGGCGGTTCAGCGGACGTCCCCGCCCCGCCCGGACTACCCCGCACCTCTGAAAAGTTACACACCCATCACATTAGCCAACCATATAGTCTGAGGCTTTCCATACCTCAAAAGAACGAAACAGCTTTAAGCACTTTGACTGCCATGCCGCAGACACGATAGATTTTTTATTGTTCTCTGGTCAGATAAGACCCTGGTGGCGTTCAAAGACTTACCGCCGCACTCAGAAACGTTAATAATTACTTAAACTGACACTAAGTGAAGATTTCAAGAAGAAAACCTTCACTTAGTGTTAGTTTAAGTATAATCATTAAATGTGTCTGAGTGCGGCGCGGCGGTTAGTCACCTGTTATTGCAATACAGTTTAGGAACAGAGAGGCAATATCATAACAAAACACCACGCCTGTATTCCCCGAAGGGATAGGCAGAGGTGTGATGTACACCCACATTTCGCCAGTGATGTTATAGATCCATATTAGGCGAGCATATTGCCATCAACCGGCCACAAATCCAGACTCCGTGCTGCTACTGAGAATTACCTAATGTAAAAACCCCAATAACACTTTGGCCGACATGATATTCGAACCCAGTACCTCATGCTAGGCAATGGCGCTTAGCGACTACTAGACCAGAAAGGCAGTCCTAGGCTGGCTGGTGTTATTTATTATATGGAAAAAAAAGACTTCATCGTCAGCGCCCTCAATTGCCGTGAGAGAATCAACCACAATACTTCCTTCAATGGATTTTCTCAGGAGAATATAATGCTGTTATCAGTTTAAATACCTGTGCGGCGTCTTTCTGAGGGTCCGGCGGCGCGACGCTCTGCGCGCCGCGAGCCGCCAGCACCGCCGCCTTTGCAACACACGCGACGTTTACATCAGAGGGGTTATCATTGCGACTATATAGTCTTCATGGAATCTATCCTACATAATAAAAAAACTGACAGTATGAAGTGGAACTAGGCTGGCCACGTCTGTCGCATGCGCTTTGAGAGGTGAACTAATACATATGTCTAAAGCCCCGTTACCATAAACCCTTTAAGCAGGACAGTAAACGTTGATGAAGCGAGACGCCGCATTACACTGCACGTAGCGGCGTCTCGCTTCCACATCTTAAACTGTGCTACTTTAAGAGTTCATGGTATGGGGGCTGTATTCGTCTTTTCTGTGCTCACACCATGCTTTTTTGGCGAGGGAATTCCTTTCTATTCGCTTCTAAGTACCACACGATGGAAGCTGGAGACGCGAAAGACTCAGACCGAGATAGCGAGAAAACCATAGGCTGGGCTTGCCGAGAATACGGTGATTGGGAAGCTTAAATCAGCTTTGCCCAGAAGTGGGACACAAAATTAGGAAGGGTTTTTTTTATAAATCTGTTAATGTCCGAAGCTTTGCTGCTGGGTCGGAATGCGGAAGGTGGAGGACCGGGTATTGTGGCGCCACTTAGGAGAGGCCTATGTCCAGCAGTGGACTGTGATTGGCTGAGGGATGGAATGTCCGAAGACTCACTAAGCATGTGATGGAAACATATCTAAGAACTCCAGCGCCCTTACCATGAACTGACGCCGCATTACACTGCACGTAGCGGCGTCTCGCTTCCACATCTTAGGCTCTAGACAGACGGACCGCATTTCAACTGCAATCCAACCGCAAATTGCAGTTCAAGTGCAGTTTCAATGCAGTTGACACGACTGCAATAGAACTGCAAACCAAAACGTTCATACGATTGCACGCCGACTGCAATTGAACTGCAATCGGACTGCACGTTTGGTTTGCAGTTCTATTGCAGTCGTGTCAACTGCATTCAAACTGCACTTGAACTGCAATTTGCGGTTGGATTGCAGTTGAAATGCGGTCCGTCTGTCTAGAGCCTTAAACTGTCTGCTTAAGAGTTCATGGTAAGGGAGCAGTTGAATTGAAAGAGGCACCTAAGGTGTGATGCTAGATGGAGGATGGCTCTGGCCGAGTGGCCACCAAGTCCTGGAAAAATAACGGCAATGTGTCCGCAGTGCCAAGATGGGCGGATTACATCTTTGTCATCGCAAGTGGAAGCTGCAGGCTGGCAAAAAAGCGTGGATAAAGGCACAGAACTCGGGCTGCATATTATCTTTATATAAAAAAAAATGTATAGACGTTTGTTAGTCTCGCTAAAACTCGAGAACGGCTGGTCCGGTTTGGCTAAATTTGGTCTTGAAACATTCGTGGAAGTCCAAGGAAGGTTTAAATAGTGAAAATGCGGTAGAAGTGAAGAATAAATTTAAGTGTTGTATGTTAGTATTTTAACGCAGCCAGTGTAAAACGATTTTCTGTTCTATTATTTGGGTATAACGATCAAATTTCAACGCAGTTTTAGTAGGTACATCCTTTAGAAGAGCTTATGGACATTTTTCTATGTAAGACTTAATACATACCTATACTAAGCGGCCTGGAATGCTGGTCATGGTGCAGATGCGGCCCATGCGGCCCGTGCTGCTGGTGCGGCCCGTGCTGGTGTTGGTGGTGGTGGCGCACGTCGCGCTTCACCGGCGCCGGCGCAGGCGGAGGGGACGCGGCCACGCACGCCTCTTTTGGACTGCCGGCGCTGCTGCCATCGCTGCGACAAGCAAATATACATTTATTTTTACGAACACGTGTTACAATTTAAAATGTGGTGTTACAATATTTTTGTGGTATTAACATGTCGTGCCGTATCAAATATTTTTTTTTTAAACTTCACCCCACACTAGGAATTTCTCCTGTATCGTAGGTGCATTTCACAAACATGAAATATCATATACACAAACACCCAGACTCGGGACAAACACATGTGGATCGCACAAATTTTTGCCCCGTGCGGGAATCGAACCCGCAACCCTTAGCGCAGCAGTCTAATCGCTTAGCGACTTCGCCAATCAGGTCGTCAGTTAATAAAAAAAGTAAATTAAAAACGCGACTTTTAAAACCTAAAACGGATTAAACAAGTGCCATAGTCTAGAATGTATAAAGTAATAACATCTCACCTTAAAAAAGATAATGCGTCTATGATTTTTTATGGACGGTAGACCGACACAATCGGAGAAAGATCACATAAAACTAACAGCTATGTACGTTATGCTATGACGTCACCGTGTCTTGAGTCTCGACACGAGTGGCCCTTGTTGACATCAATCTTTGTGTAACATCGTGAGATTAACTGCTTAAATAAGGATTGCGTTATAATAGAATAGAATGGAGGGTACTTAACAATTCTGCGTTGTTATGAGCTAGCATAGCAGGACATTTTCCATTATAAAACACTTCCATAACGGAAAAAGTCCTGCTCGTGGTTGATTTTTTCTTAACACGTCGCCCCACACTAGGAATTTCTCTTGTGTCGTAGTGCGTTTCACAAACATGAAATATCACATACAAACACCCAGACACGAGACTTTATCCGCGGATCGCACAAATTTTTGTCTCGTGCGGGAATCTAACCGGCAACCCGCAGGGCAGCAGTCCAATCGCTTAGCCACTTTGCCAATCAGCTACGTTCCGCATAACAAAAGGGGTTTGCAGACAGTTGCGCCACAGTGGCGCTACAGGCAAAGGGTACCTACAAGTAGAGCGGTTGCGTCACAACGCAAAGAACGAAGCACGCACCGCATAGTGACAGGCTGCACGTGTATATCTGCGCGTGCGCTTGCGCAACACTTCGGTGAGAAAACAAGAAAATAAAAGGCTTTGTCGTGTGAAATGAAACCAACCTCAGACACTGTTTTATCCCTTATTAGATGTCCGCAATTATACAAACGAAGCTTGAGTTATATGATAACCTAATTGGCGCAGTAGTTAGGTCATTAGATTGCTATGCTGCGGGTTGGGGGTCTGAGCCCCACATGGGACATATATTTGTGTAATCCACAGATGTCTGTCCCGAGTCTGTTAGAATTTGGCAATGAAAAACATTGTATTTAAAAAGTCCCCTTATACACCTGAACTCGGAGCTATTATCTGTCGATCACAGAAAAATTGGTCCGGCGCGCGAATCGAACCCTTATGCCACAGTGCTAGGAATCAGAGTGTCCCTTCGTCCAGCATACTCACCATGGAATCCTGATATTTCATGAATGTCAAAAAACTGTTCTGAAATAGTGCTAAATAGTGCCCAAAGGAAAAAAATAGTGCTCTTGTACTTGCGAAGTTATAGCCATAGTTCGATGAGTATGCTGGACGAAGGTTTCGCCCAGCATACTCACCTCCGTCCGGAGAATCTGTATACGCTTCAAACATAATTCATACTTCAAAAAATAGTTCCCAAATAGTGCCAAACGGTGCCCAAAAAGAAAAAACAGTGCTCGAATAACTTCGGAGTTATAGGCTTCGTTCAGTGAGTATGCTGGGCGTAGGTTCTACGCCCAGCATACTCACCTCAGTGCGCGAATATCGAACGAGCTATAGGTACAATTTACGTCTCAAAAAATTGTGCTTGAAATAGTGCCCAATATCAGTCCAATTTTTGCTTGACTTTTGACTTAGAAAACCATTAAATTTTAATGTAAACTTCTACATACTAACGTAAAATGGGGTACAGTCGTCGACACATGTTTTTGGACAAAAATATTAAACTTTCTAATTGTAGACTTCATGTTATTGGAAATAATTATGGTATTTTCTCACATGTCAAAAACTTTCGATTAAATGCATTATTATATATTTTATAAATAATAATAAATGAATGAAACTTTAAGCGTAAATGAAGTCTATTACTTCATTGCATTGTGTGTTTGTCTGAATAAAAACAGTCATTTGCAGCCAATAAAATTAATATCTTGAAAAATTGTAAAAAGGAAATTATACAGTTTCTTTTTGTATATATGTTGCAGGCAAAACTTATAACCAGTCAAAACTAGTACTGTGACATAGTTATACAAATTTTTAAAACTCTTTCCAATAGTTTCATCAATGAAAGGTTTAGCAATAAAAAACATTTTTAATTACTTACGTTATTTATTACTATTTAAAGGGCCAAAGTAATCAGAATTCTAGTTAACTAGTTCACAGCTTTTGTTAACATTCATAATATAATCAATGTAAATAGAAAAAATTGTAGTTTTAATATTGTATATAATATACATATAAAAAAATGTTTAGCCAAATATTGGTAAAACTTTCTAAAATATAACACGTAGGTACTTGTACTTTGTTTTACTGCTACAACGTTTTAATCACAATAAAATTATCTTACAAATAAGTATAAATTGAGCAATCACAGTTTATAATCACGTTTTTTTTATTAATATTAAATACCCTATAGTAATTACAAATTAACAATCACAGTTTATAATCACATTTCTGTAAGTTATTAATAAAATAACTTTTACAAGAACAAAAAAAAAACAAACAAACAATAACAAAATAGGAACTAACAAGTTAGGACCGATCTTCATCTTACATTCGCGTATAAATAATGCAGTGTGGTACAGTATATTGGGAATTACTACAAACTTTTTTACTAAGGTCATCATAGCAGTTCCAAGTTCTCTTTAGCAATCGATAGCACTTTGACTTGTAATGCCCCATGCGTCCTGATTCACCATTTGTAAAATCTATTACCGACAGAATTTTAAAGGTGTCACCGTTTATTATGATCTCTTTAGGAATTTCATCAATTTCTATTTCAATTGAAGTATTAATTTCAATACAGAACCAGTACCCACCGCTCACGCAGTACGAGTCAGAAAAAGTTGTCTTCTAACGTGGTGTAAACATTGTGTCTTCAAGATAATCTGAAAATAACACGTATTTAAATAATTTAATATAGGTATGACAGGCTCCAGCCTTCCTCTAAAGGTACTTAAGCACTTACGTGTTTTCCATTATTTTAGCGTGATTTCTATTATAAATAGCGAAGGGACAAAACACGAGGCTGAAGACGATTTCCCGAAGTCACAACTCCCATAGAAAATGTGATGAATAGGTTGACGACACTTAAAAGTTTAAGTGCATTCGCCGGATGACAATCGGTAATAGTCTTCACTTCACGTCATATTATCTAAAAAATACATCTGTGTTAATTCTATAGTTACGTTTATACTTACTACCGACGCTCGCGCTGACTGATTCTACCTATTTCGATATTGAAATGTAACTAACGTGAACTTAAGACGAGAACAGATCCTGACGGGTAACGAGGACAAGCTTGTAATAAAAAAATTGAAGAAAAGTAAATTATATCCTAGCAAATAAGACAGTGTTTCATTTCCAGTAGAATTGGAGGATAAAACCAGGCCTCCGCAGAAGTAGGTATATAAATAGGTATTTGAGATCCAATTAGATAAACAAACAAGTTACATTACGTTATTATGTGTGTACCTACCTACATCAAACCTTTAAAAAAGTAACTAAGTAGGTACCCATTTTTAAAACTTCTTAAGCATGTCCTTAATTTTAAGTGTACAGTGTCATATTCAACGAAAAAATGAACGTGTTTTTGTAAAAAACAACTCGCTTGCTACCTAGTTTTACAGTGCAATTAATGAATGAGTGTAAAATCAATTTAGTTAAATGCCACTATTATAAATTGAAATATACTTACTGATTTGGGTGCAGCTCCTATATTGATTACGTACTAGATACACAATTTTATATAGGTAAATAATGACATCACCAACACATTGTTTGGTTTTGCAACCCACTATGTAGTCAAACTCAAAAGCCGGCGTTATTATAATGATGTGCGACGAAGTAAACAAACAAAGAAACTGAGAAGCGCTTGTTCGTTTCGATTGCTTTGTGACACAAAATGGACCCTTATCACCTTCAAAATACAGATCAGTCTTGTCTAATAATCGTAAGATGTTAGGGCAGCGCCATCTAGTATTTAAACATAAACATATTCATTTGCGTCGCGGGCGCCGCGCGTCGCTTTGTGACACAAAATGGACCCTTATCACCTTCAAAATACAGATCAGTCTTGTCTAATAATCGTAAGATGTTAGGGCAGCGCCATCTAGTATTTAAACATAAACATATTCATTCGCGTCGCGGGCGCCGCGCGTCGTAAGCCCCATACCTATTGACCGTACGTGCATCCATTACTGCCACACTATATTGAACTTTATCACATGAGGAATACAGGTCAATTCCGTAAACGTTGTGGTACCGTCCTTGATCCGGAAAATGATTATTTTGAATAATTTTGTCAGTTGTAATGTAAGCATTAATAACAGCAACTTTATTTTTCATGCATGATTTACTTCATTTGATATCTTAATCCTTCAAGCGCCGTGATCTAGACAAAATATATAAAATCATTGTTCCTAGCTACCGGGGTCCCATGCGACGCGCGAAGGCTTAATCATATTATTATAAAGTATTATTAAAATAATGTGTAATTAATAATATTGCGATTCTAAAGTAAATACTCCCTTACATAGACAATTAATAATTTACACAAGACAAAAATTGTTAGAAAGAAAGTTAATAATATTGTATTCGACTGTACTCAATGTAATGTATGTAGAAGTTTACAATCAAATTTAATGGTTTTCTAGGTCAAAAGTCAAGCAAAAATTGGACTGATATTGGGCACTATTTCAAGCACAATTTTTTGAGACGTAAATTGTACCTATAGCTCGTTCGATATTCGCGCACTGAGGTGAGTATGCTGGGCGTAGAACCTACGCCCAGCATACTCACTGAACGAAGCCTATAACTCCGAAGTTATTCGAGCACTGTTTTTTCTTTTTGGGCACCGTTTGGCACTATTTGGGAACTATTTTTTGAAGTATGAATTATGTTTGAAGCGTATACAGATTCTCCGGACGGAGGTGAGTATGCTGGGCGAAACCTTCGTCCAGCATACTCATCGAACTATGGCTATAACTTCGCAAGTACAAGAGCACTATTTTTTTCCTTTGGGCACTATTTAGCACTATTTCAGAACAGTTTTTTGACATTCATGAAATATCAGGATTCCATGGTGAGTATGCTGGACGAAGGGACACGAATCAGACCCTACGGGAGATACAGCGGGGTTACTATGAGCTCGCTTTGCAGGACATTATCCGTTGTGGAAGCGAGAAGCCACACTACACTCTACGTAGAGGCGTCTCGCTTTAATGTCCTGCAATGCAAGCTCATAGTAACGCACCAGGCGTGATGTTCTAAACAAGTACTCGTATGTGTTATGGTATGTTTGACGACCTTATTGGCGCAGTGGCTTAGCGCTTGGCCTGCTGCGCTAGGGGATGCAGGTTTAATTCGCGCTCGGGACAAAAAATTGTGTGATCCGCAGATATTTGTCCCGAGTCTGGGTGATTATGTATGTGATATTTCATGTTTGTGAAACGCACTGATGACACAGGAGATATTCCGAGTGTGGGGCGACGTTTTATTTATAAACAAAACATGTATGGTACGGTAGCACTTATTAACGTATTATGTACAGTATATAAGACACAACCGTCACCCATAGCTACCCGACTGCGCGGTAACGGGGCGCGTCGGGCAGTTCGTAAGCTGACAGGCTGCGCGCGGCGCTTTCACCTCACTTTCAAAGTTACGCCATAACGCACTGAGACTGCTAGAGTTATACAAGATCAAGCTTCGAAAGGGAAGTCTTTTTCTTATCGCATGATTGATGAACAACCTGGTGTCAGAGTTTAAACCGCCTGTAGGCCTCTGACATGGCTTTACACACCGTTGAAAAATCTCTCAGGTGTGCCGGTTTCCTCACGATGTTTTCCTTCACCGTTTTTAGCAACTGATAACTAATTTATAGTACGCACATGGTTTCGAAGAGACATTGGTGCGTGCCGGAGTTTGAACTATCGTCCTATGACTTGGCAGTCTAACGGGCATACTTGTCGGCTATCAGAGCTGTTGAAAGTGTAGTAAAGCATATGCTCGTAGCTTAGCTACCGCGAACTTCTGAAGTTCTGCGATGTTAAGCAGTGCTCGCCACCTTGTACTTACATTGCATATTTACCCATAAGATCACAGTACACAATATTAACTCTTGTTAGTATAAGTGTGCGACAGTGATGTGAAAGAGCGGAGCCTTCTAACTCAGGCATTGTTTGCTTAAAAGGAGGCTCCAAACACGTTTAATGTAATGTTATGTTCTATTTGCCACAATAAACTATTTTGTATTTTTTGTATTCTACTCCTACGTCGTCCTACACTACGTACTGGAGATCTATAACGATATTAATTTGGCACTCATGTCAGCAGTTCGGAAGCAAAGAGTGAATCAATATCAATATTGATTTGGCAACGAGCGTTAGCACATCGATTGTCATTTTTCATCAGCTGGCAAGTGTTGGGAAGGGAAGACACAAGAATAACGCATCTGTTGCCGATGACGATTTAGTCGACGCTTTATTTTTATACTGTGGAATTTCTCATGGACTTCCTCTGTCCTGGAGCGGACGGAAAGGTTTCCCAGACTCTTACCGGGGCTAAAACGATAATGTCCTTCTAGCTAACTTAGGTCGATGGACGCGGGAACTGCGTCCGCTGCGCGAGATGCCTCGACGGCTGAAGATAACAAGATCCTCATTCCTTACAATGGAAAAAAGAATCAGGAGGTAAATTATAACTTAAAAAAACTTCAGATCCCTTATTAAAGGCTAGTAAAAGATTTTATTTTACTTTATATAGCTGCAGGAGTTTCAAACGCGTTTCATTTCGCATTTGAGTAATCTCCAACGTACGAAATAGAGCTGCTGCGGGCACTTATTCAAAACATTGCAAACCATACCAAAAAGATAAGATTGATCTCCAATATACTTCTGTTATCCTGGTACCGAAGACGTGAGTACATTTTAGAACACAACATTTTTATAGGCAAAATTTTGCTTTGAGTTACATTATTACAATTTTCTTAGGGACCTCAAATTTTTTGAGAATATATTTTAGCTTATTTTACTTCCTGATAATTTAGCTTTCTATCCATAGGTACTTCTTTACTAGTAATATTATAAAGCAGAAAAGTTTGTTTGTTTGTTTGCTTGGACGCGCTAATCTCAGGAACTACTGGTCCGATTTGAAAAAATCTTTCAGTGTTAGATAGCCCTTTTATCAAGGAAGGCTATAGGCTAAAACGAAGTGGCGGGTGGAAGCTAGTTGCTGTTAAAATTGTTGAAATCCGCCCAGTAGTTTCGGATCCTATTCAGTACAAAAAAATCTTTCCCCTTTATAATATTAGTAGATTAATAAGTATCTTACTAAGTATAGTCATAAAAGAAAACATACATAACTTGTACGTCACCCAGAAGTATCCATATCCACTATATCATTCCTTCTGTAAGCTCAACCAGCAGAGCGTTAATCATTGTTCATACATATTTTAGGCGTGCAAGCTGGGGTCTGCGGTGTGGGGCGCGAGCGACCTCCGCGCAGGGTCGCGCGGGCCTTGTGCCGGTAACAGTCGCCGACGCTTCACTAGCACCCATGTGTTACGTTCACAATGATAATACAAACGATATGAACGTTGCAATCCATACTTAATATTATAAATGTGAAAATAACTCTGTCTATCTGTCTGTTACCTCTTCACGACTAAACCGCTGGACGTATTTTCATTAAATTTGGCATGTAGTCAGTTTAAGAACCAAGAAAGGCTACTTTTCTAAATTCTACCCTCTAAGGGGTTAAATAGGGGTTAACGCGGGCGAAGCCGCGGGTAAAAGCTCGTATAAAACAATGTTCTCCTGCCCGAATATCTGTTACAGCGGCCTATCTCATCTGAGTCTAGTTAACGCAGGAGATATTATAGTGCACAAGTATGCATACACAGTGGCGGATTTGCAGTCTTAACCGTCCTAGGCCCCAGGCCATGTAGTAAGTATCAGCCGCCCCTTTCTCAGCCCCTATCATACAGACTACATAAGGAATTTACTATTGTACTTAGTACTTAGATTTCTCTCTTGTTATTATCAGTAAATTTTTTGTCACGATTGGCCGCCCTAGGCACGGGCCTACTGGGCCTTAGGGTAAGAAAGAAAAGAAAGAAAATACATTTATTCACGCAGACACAACGCATAGACAAATACAAACAGAAAATACAAACAAAAACGAATTAATAAAAATAAAAAAAAGTAGAGGAACTATATAGGGGGAAATATGCGTCATATCCACGGTAAATCCGTCACTGTGCTTACAGATGCACTCCCTATTCCCTCACTCTCATAGTCCAGGACGGTAAGACACGACAACCGTAGAAAATCCTCCAAGTTATTCGGTTTCCTCACATAAGAAGAAGAGGCACACAGATTAAATATACCTAACAGACTAAATTAAATAATCTACATTACATAAGTTTCGAAAGTCCAATTTATGAGAATCGACCCTTCGAATAAGCAACAAGTTTTTATTGGTTCAGACAACTTTCTTGTGCGAATTTCGGGCAAAGGCGATCGGTGAACGGCTTTGAAAGAGAAAAAGTAGTTATGATACCAACCTCATTAGTCAAAATAATTGGCAGTGTTATAATATGGTTGCTAGCTCGATTCTGATTGAGTTTTAGTTGGAGAGACTTATTAAAAACTTTTTGTAACCTAGTTTTTACCCGACTGCTTAAGAAGGGTTGTGTTTTTGACCCAATTTATTAAGAAATGTCTTTGTTGTAGGTATGTTATATTTCTGGTGTACTATAAAACATAACATCACGGCTATATTCCCCTAATGTGCAGAGGCAGGCAGAGGTGTAGTGGAGACAAAATATTTTGACGATAATGTTATAGGTCCCAATGTAATAAGGGGCGAGTCTATTGCCATTAACCAGGCACTAATCTAGATTCCGTGCAGCTACTGAGAATTACCTAATAGAAAAAGCCAGTAATACTTTGCCTGACCCGGGATCAAACTTAGGGTCCCACGCTCAACAGCCGCGCTTAGCAGTCACTAAACCAACGCGTCAGTTAGCCATTATATCGTACTCGAAGATGAGTCAGATTCATCTAAAAATATCTACTGTACATATCCACGACATTGAGAAAGTTCAGTATCGTACTATAAATAATATTGGCATTACTCCTGCGAGTCCCAAGTTCCCTTCCCGCGTCAAGCTTGCGGAAACTGAAGCACCCCTCATTCAGAGAATAAACGGAGCCTGTGGCGTCGGTCAACGAACCCAAATGTTTTCGGGAACGCTGGCTCACCAAATAACCCCTATCAAACCATTAACACCTCTATTGCTTACACGTAAAGCTCAATATCCCGCGACAACGTTCTCAATTACTATCTCCGACCGGTGTCGTTTCGCATAAAAAACCCGTCAAAGCAATTTGCGCTGTATTACACACGACATAAGACCCAATATCTATGTTAATTGCGCGTGAATAATGAAAAATCATACTTTATTTTCGTACTTACTCACACGAAAACACACTTTAACACTCACACAATAAAGACGAGAATAGAATGTCTTTGTACAACTTGGCAAGGTTGACAAAGTTTGTCATGAAAGCGAAGTTGAGTGGGATGTGTTGTCTCTTTCGCTCGCGTTGTACGCTGTGGTGTGAGAGCAAGAAGTGTGAACACGTGTTACTGCGAGCGTAGAAGCAAAACAGTAAGATTTTCTTTTTGTTTTCCGTTGTTTTGTGGTAAGAAACGTGAGGGACTTTCGAAGTGGCTACGTCACACACCAAGCGGGTAATTTTCGAAATGAATATTGAATCTTCTTCTTATCGTATGGTTGATGAACAACCTGGTGTCAGAGTTTAAACCGCCTGTAGACCTCTAACATGGCTTCACACACCGTTGAACAATCTCTCAGGTGTGCCGGTTTCCTCACGATGTTTTCCTTCACCGTTTTTAGCAACTGATAACTAATTTATAGTACGCACATGAATTCGGAAACGCAATTCTTGGCAGTTCAACGGTCATACTACTCGGCTGTCAGTGCTATATGCACTGCTATGTGAAATAAGCTAAACTATGAATATGCTCACTATTCATAGACTCGCTATTATTACCCGACTGCGCGACGCAAAATAGGGTAATATGTTTATCAGCTTATGTATAATATTGAATGCAATTTTCATACAATACTGGGAATTAATAAAGTTGCATAAAATGAAAAAAAAAATAACTCCTCTGCCAACCCCTTCGTGGATTACAGGCGCTTATATAGAACAGCTTAACGTGCTTACCGAAGGGTTTCAATACTCATCATGTGAAAACACACATCATAATAGCGACCGCAGCGAGCACTGCTTAACCTTACGGCCACCCATCATATTACTGACCGCGCCGACCACTGCTTAACCTTACGGTCACCCGTCATAATCCTGACCGTGGCGAGGACCGCTTAACCTTACGGCCTCTTATCACAATACTGACCGCGGCAAATACCGCTTAACCTTACGGCCACCCATCATAATCCTGACCGCGGCGAACACCGCTTAACTTTACGGCCACCCATCATAATCCTGACCGCGGCGAACACCGCTTAACCTTACGGCCACCCATCATAATCCTGACCGCGGCGAACACCGCTTAACCTTACGGCCACCCATCATAATCCTGACTGCGGCGACCACTGCTTAACCTCTCAGAGCGCGGTATTAGTACTTTTTACGTGCGTTGCCTAGTGTGAACGTCTGAAGGTCAGACGACCACACGTTCCGACATAGTTCAATGTATCGCTGTCTTTGTTCGCAGCGCGATAAACCGTGCCGTTTGCTTTGTTATCAGGCTTTATTTGTATATACAAAGAGGGGGTAGACAGAAACGTATTTAACAGATTTAAAAAAACCGGCCAAGTGCGAGTCGGACTCGCACACGAAGGGTTCCGTACGTAAAAAATCGTGTTCGTTGTATGGGAGCCCCCTTAAATATTTATTTTGTTTAGTATATTTGTGAAAATTTCAACGGTCTAGCAATCGCGTTTCTTAGCATATAGGCTAGTGACAGACAGACGGACGGACTGACAGCGAAGTCTTAGTAATAGGGTCCCGTATTACCCTTTGGGTACGGAACCCTAAAAAAACGCCCCACCTTGGGACTTTCTCCTGTATCGTGGGCAGTGTCGAAACCAGCCTTTTATGAGCTCGGTGCAAGCTTCTTTAACAACGCCCTTTTTATTGTTTGTGGTCCTGGTCTGGTCATTTTTGCGCCCCTCTGGAGTATGCACCCTGTGCCTGGACACCGCTGGCAGCGCCCTAGTTACGGCACTGATCGTGGGTGCGTTTCACAATCATAAAATATCACATACACAAACATCCAGACTCGGGACAAACATGAAACATCTGCGAATCACACACTTTTTTGTCTCGTGCGAGAATGTAACACGCGACCCTTAGCCCAGCAGTCAATCGCTTAGCCACCGCGTCCATCCGGTGGCCAACTCTCCGATTTCAATTCTAATAATAAATACAATATTGAAATAATTTGGCGCCAGTGTTAAGTTTAAAAGTCCGAAATTTACGATTCCAATCCAATTACGATTACAATTCCAATTTGGTCGGAATTAAATTGCAGAGTAAACCCACAAGTCGTCGTTAGTATTACATAGTATGCACTATGCATCGATCGTAGCGTGTTGCTAACCTAATGGAAACTAAACGTTTCACTTCTGTGTGTGTGTGTGTGTGTGTGCCGTAATACCTAACATAAGCATTATGTATGGAAGGAAATTAGGTATGCGTGTCTACGTCCCAGTTTTCCCTGAATGGGTAAGCAGAGGCGTACAGTTACACATTTTGCGGATTATATTACAGGTCCCTAGTTACGTTAACACCTATATTCTATAAAGGGGTAGTAAGAGGCAGGGATGGAAAAAACGGCGTAAAAATTTTAAACGTTGTACTTTTTTAAATAAGCGTCCTTAAAAAAGTGCTTTGTTGCTTATACGCTTTTTGATTGTAACGTTTAGAAATCGATGAAGTGAAAAGCTTGTGAAAACTAGGCGAAGAGCATTTTTAATTTTTATATATTTATTTCCTTCGTACTTTTACAGGCTTAGAACTGTCTGGAATCAATTATTTTTTACAAAAAGTAGAAAGCATGCTTTTGCACTAATTAAAATAAGCATGCTTAATTAAGCGCTTTTCGTTTAAACGTCCACCTCTCGTCAGAGGTGTATTATAGTGTATAGTAACACTTTTCACCAGTTAAGACTGAATGGGGGCGATATTAATACTATTAACCGGACACCATGCTGCTACAAAGAATTACCTAATGGAAAAACCCAGCAACACTGCCGAGAATCGAGCCCAGGACCATCAGACGCCATTTGTGACCACTAGACCAACGAGACAGTCGATATTTCTCAACAAACACAACAACGACATAACCCTCCTCTCGCAGTCGGGTAATAATAATTTCAATGTCATCGCACCGTTTGCATTGTAACGAGGAAAGTTGTGTCTGACACGATGTGTCTAAAATAGAACCAACGTAATGTGGATACGATATCGTCAGAGTTGCTGCAACCGGTGGAAGCAAATGGCAAGTTGTCGTTCATTGTGGCGTTCTAAGGGGGAGGCCTTTGTTCAACAGTGGACGTCTTCCGGCTGATGATGATGACGAATGGCATGTGACGTCACGACTCACGATTCAACGTGCGAACAGTCATGCTTTATGTAATAAAGGGGGTGACACGTCACCTACAACATTCGATCTTCGCACACACAATATTGTGACGTCACACTACATTAGACGTTAGGAAGTAGGACGGCGTGTCGTGATTATAGAGAGTGAGAATGAGATGAACTGAGTTCTGTAGAAATGTAATACAATGAAAAATGTATGGGGATGACACTTGTCATCGATAACTTGATGAAACATGATGTCATCCCCATACATTTATCATTATATTCTATTTCTATTCGTCAAGCGTTTTGCCACTTATCTAAGGGGGCAGATGAGCTAATTGGACTAATTTTAACGTGCCACTTTCGGAGCATTAAAACGCGGTGATAGCCGAGTGGTATGACCGTTGAACTGCCAAGTCAAAGGTCGCAAGCTCAATCCCCGGAAGTCACACTTACGGCCATAAGATAAACAAATCTCATTCCGTATTACAAGTTAAAAGTGAGACTGGGCTGTATCATAGTGTGTGTCTGTGTGTGTCCAACACGCAGCGCTACTGCGCATGTCCGAGTCAGTTTACAAACATCACACACACGTGCACGTGTTCAAACGTGCGCGCGCCGTCGCGTGTTTCTTGTCTACCTATTTCGTTACGTCACTAGTTGGCTGTACGCGTTGTTGCCTTGTCTTCAAAAAGTTAAGTTTCGTTGGCGGGAAATCAAAATGGCGTTCTGACGTTTAATATTTATTGTTGTTTTCTATTTGATTTTAAATGTTTTTGCTTTTGATATCACTAACTCTAGTTTGCTAGTAGGATTTTTCGTTTGTGGAACGATTGCATATTTTTAGTACATAACATAATTATATAATAATTACTATCTACAATTAGAACAGTTATAATTAACAACGTAACATTAAGCCTGTATTCCGCGAAGAGGTAGGCAGAGGTGTACCTATAGTACACCCACATTTCGCCAGTTATTCATAGGTCCCAAGGGGGCGTGCCTAAGCTTATTGCCATCAACCGAGCACAAATCCAGACTCCGTGCTGCTACTGAGAATTACCTAATGGAAACACTGCCACACCCGGGCTCGAACCAACGACGTCAGGATCAGCAGTCGCGCTTACCGACTACTACAACACCAAATAAACATAACTCTTAAGTTAGATACGTACTGTATTTTCCTATATTTTATTAAAATAAGTGTTGCTACACCCTTAAAGGGCTGTCTGTTGTGATAACATGTAATTGTTTTCTGTGAAACTACATAGTGCAATAAAAAAAAATAGGCATTATTTTCTGGCCTGGTAACGTCTGCCGCATGTCGGAGGAGCTGTGGGCGAAAACAAACACGCAGTGGGTCCCAAACAGCAGCAAACGACTTCGTGGCAGGCCGAGGAAAAGATGGCGCGACGAACTAGACGCCTACCTTAAGGACTGGCGTCGAGTGGCAGCAGACAGAGACAAGTGGAAGGAGGGGAGGGAGGCCTTTGCCCTGCAGTGGGATAATACGGGCTTATAATAATAATAATTATTATTTTGCTGTAAGAATCAATATTGAGTTAAGCTCTCCTCTATACATTTTCTTACGATTTTGTATTTTTTTGTATACAATAACGAATTGATAAACGAATTTGAGTGAAGTAGGCGAGAGAAACAGACTACGACTAGTAGTCCAAGGTGATATATTGAAGGTTGCTATGCCATTTGAAGGTTGTGAGAAGTGCAGCTCTTCGACATTGGAGATATGACGCGTAGAATCTCATAGAACATTCGAGAAATAGTCGTGAGAGGCGTTTGCACGCATCACTGATATAATAACGGCGAAAGTTTGTTAGTGTGTTTGTGCGTTTGTTACAACAAGCAAAAACGGCTGGACCGATTTTGCTATTTGTTATGGAGGTAGCTGACATAACATAACACATAACATCACGCCTGTATTCCCCGAAGGGATAGGCAGAGGTGAACATATAGTACACCCACATTTCGCCAGTTATGTTGTAAGTCCCAATGTAATAGGGGGCGAGCCTATTGCCATCAACCGGGCACAAATCCAGTCTCCGTGCTGCTACGGAGAATTACCTAATGGAAAACTCAGTAACACTTTGCCCGACCCGGGATTTGAACCCAGGACCTCTTGCTCAGCAGTCGCGCTTAGCGACCACTAGACCAACGAGGCAGCTGACACCCTGGATTAACACAGGCTACTCTTTATCCCGAAAAAATATAATTATAGCCCGAATTATAGCGGTTAACACCGAAGGGCGCGGCTAGTATTTACATACTTTGTGTTGGATCACTAAGTGCGACTGCTGAGCGGTCCTGAGTTCGAATACCGAGTCGGACAGTTCGTTTTTTTTTCCATTAGGTAATTCTCAGTAGCAGCACGGAGTCTGGATATGTGCTCGGTTGATGGCTAGCTCGCCACCTATTACATTGGGACCTATAACATAACTGGCGGTATGTGGGTGTACTATACACCACCTACAGGGAACACAAGACATCTCCAGCCCTCTTACCACGAAATCTTAAAGCAGCGAATGTGGAAGCGAGACGCCACTACGTGCAGTGAAATGCGGCGTCTCGCTTCCACATCGTAAACTGTCCTGCTTTAAGAAATCATTGTAAGGGTGCAGCTGGTCTCAATATTGAGTGCCGTGACCAAGATTCGGCCTGGAGGACATGATTACGCGTTGCTAGGCAACAGACCGTGTCTGATTAGTCTGTCCGCTATTGTCCTCTACTTGTGGTCAGGGCTGGGTCACTGCCGTCGAAGCATGGTTGAGACATCGCGACCCACTTGCAAAAACTGTGAATGTATATCGGTAATCACCTATATATTTAGAACTTACTTTTGCCCGCGGCTCCGCTCGCGTTAATTTAGATTGTTGGTTAGTATTATACATATATATCTATAGCTTTTGCCCGCGCCTTCACCCGCGTTAACTCCTACTTAAACCCCTTAGATGGTTGAATTTGAAAAAAAGTAGCCTATGTCTTTCCTCGGGTGTTAAACTTTCTACACGCCAATTTTCATCAAAATCCGTCTAGCGGTTTAGACGTGAAGACGTTACAGACAGACGCCTGGACAGACAGACAGAGTTACTTACACACAAACTTACATTTAATTGTGAGAATAATGTTTTTTACTTTTTCTCTATATTATATGTCTGACGGTTTGAGTATCTCACACGGCCTACCCAAATGTCCTGCAGATGGTACGAGACGGGGCGTCTGTCAGGACAGGTCGACTCAAGACGACTTTGGATTTTTTTTCATAAAAAAAAAACCATCTCCGACGACCTACGTTGTTCTCACACAAACTTACGTTTCTCTGGACTTTAAAAGAGACCTTGACCCCTGAGTTTGTTTCGGCATTTCTTCTCAGAGGTAGTCAGTTAGGAAATGCCGACACCATCATTCAAACTAGTATATAAAAAATGACGTGTAAGTGTTTTTTTAAATCCTATTTGCAGAAATAAAATCATTTATCATTTAATACTGTAAAATACGCTTTTAAGCTACGCTTAAGATCCGCCCAAAAAGTAACGAAATCGGACACATCGCTTTATAATATTAGTAATTATTTCACGGTAAGTTATCCCAAAAAGTTTTCATTTCCAAGTTTTTGTTTTGCTCCCCGGTGTTACCCGCTACATTTTTTCGAGATAACTAGTAGCCTATGTTAATGCAGGGTGTCAGCTACCTCTATACCAAATTTTAGCAAAATCAGTCCAGCCGTTTGAGCGTGAAGAGGTAATAAACATACAAACACACTCACCAACTTTCTCCTTTATAATATAATAGTGTGTGATGTAATTATTTCACGGTAAGTTATCCCAAAAAGTTTTCCTTTCCAAGTTTTTGTCTTCTCTGTGTATGTATGTCAGTGTGACACAGGCAGCTAAATGCAAGTGTTACAAGGCTGCCGAAGCGGCGCCCACGCAACCGTCATTGTACACCGAGTGCACATATCTTCTTACTTCAATTGTTCCTATAATGGGGAGTATAATTGCTTTGTCCTGCTTATAGGGTAGTAAGGAATTTTAATTTTTAGAAGTTTTTTTTTAATTTGTAATGTATGTATTTATTCGTTTTTTCTTTAGTTTAATAAAAAAGCGTCTGTCAGCGGCGTTTCACAAACATGTAATATCACATACACAAACACTCAGACTCAGGAAAAACATCTGCGGTTTGCACAAATTTTTGCCCCGTGCGGGAATCAAACCTGCAACCATTCAGCAGACCAAATCAGGTCGTCAAACACTTAAACATGACTTGTTTTCTATGAAACAAAACTAAACTTCTTATCGTATGGTTGATGAACAACCTGGTGTCAGAGTTTAAACCGCCTGTAGGCCTCTGACATGACTTTACACACCGTTGAAAATTCTCTCATGTGTGCCGGTTTCCTCACGATGTTTTCCTTCACCGTTTTTAGCAACTGATAACTAATTTATAATATGCATATGAATTCGAAAAGACATTGGTGCGTGCCGGGGTTTAAACTTGCTACCTAAGACTTGGCAGTCGAACGGTCATACCACTCGGCTATCACTGTTGTTGTTACAATTGTGCTCTATCCTTTCTTTATAAGCTAGTTTACCCAGTCACTCCACGACGGCACCAAAGATGTTTCAACTCACTTTGCATTTCTCAACAGCGGTTACCTCGTCGCTACAGAATTCGGCTTCACAAAATGGCGGCTTGAATAGCAATGACTTCAATCTCACTTGATTATTGAGATAATGTTCCCAATTGCCATTAATAACATAAACATAACATAACATCACGCCTGTATTCCCCGAAGGGGTAGGCAGAGGTGAACATATAGTACACCCACATTTCGCAAGTTATGTTGTAAGTCCCAATGTAATAGGGGGCGAGCCTATTGCCATCAACCGGGCACAAATCCAGACTCCGTGCTGCTACTGAGAATTACCTAATGGAAAACTCAGTAACACTTTGCCCGACCCGGGATTTGAACCCAGAACCTCTTGCTCAGCAGTCGCGCTTAGCGACCACTAGACCAACGAGGCAGTCATTAAATTCAGCAGTAGCTTAAAGAGATGAAAAAATATGTAGGTAAACAAATTTAAGTTTCAAGTCTGAATTAACTTAATCACACTGATAATAAAGGCGGTGGTCTCTGCTTACCCATCTGGAAAATAGGCGTGACTTTATGTATGTATCTGTACAGAAAACTGTACAGGTTTATTTTTATGTATATACATAGTTAGCGACGCGGCGCATGTCAGCACTTTTATGTATTGTAATTAATTTTGCACATTAGGTATCAATAAAGCAGTCATTGCAGAAGGTTGTGTGGTTTATCATTTTTATTACACAATTTGCCTACCTATATCATAGACAAACAGTCATTATCATTATATCATCTTATCACCCAAGTGTAGGCGTGCTAACCCCTACAGTATCACACAAATATTATAAAAGCGAATGTTTGTAAGTGTTAGTGTGTTTGTATGATTGTTACCTCTTCACGCTCAAACGGCTGGACCGATATTGTTAAATTAAGTATGGAGGAAGCTGACACCCTGGACACGGTAATATTATAATATTACCGTGTCCTGGATTAACACATAGGCTACTTTTTATCACGAAAAATTGTAGCTGGGAGCAGGTAGATAGATACATAGATAGAATAATTATGCTTTATTGTATGCTGTGGGGCTCGTAGCTACGCGGCTACCCGGCAGAT
Organism: Abrostola tripartita; assembly: GCA_905340225.1. Classification (NCBI taxonomy): domain Eukaryota; kingdom Metazoa; phylum Arthropoda; class Insecta; order Lepidoptera; family Noctuidae; genus Abrostola; species Abrostola tripartita. The sequence goes on along the minus strand of HG996513.1, from coordinate 6,267,542 downwards.
CAGCCGATCTGCGAGGTTAAGCCGTGCTCGCCGCGGTCAATCTTGTGATGGGTGACCGTTTTCACATGTCGAGACCCCACCGTGCTTCGGAAGGCACGTTAAGCCGTTGGTCCTGCGCCTGATCTCTCTCCGGTCGTGTCGGTCTACCGTCCCATCGGATTATGAGAGTGAGGGAATAGGGAGTGCACCTGTGTCTGCGCGCATACTTGTGCACTATAATATCTCCTGCGCAGATGGCTAGTCTCAGCTGAGACAGGCCGCCGTGACCGAAATTCGGTCAGGAGGACATTATTATGCTTTATTGTACACCATATTAACAAATAACTTAACTTATTTACATTATCAGGTAGTGTATTATAAAGGCGGATGTTTGTGACTATGTTTGTTACATTTTTACGCTCAAACGGCTGAACCGATTTTGTTAAATTAGGTATGGAGGAAGCTGACACCCTGGATTAACACATAGGCTACTTTTGTCCCGTTAAAATGTAGCTGGTAACATCGCGGTATGTAGCTGGTATGATATAGGTATTTAACAATTATTTGCAGCTGCCTCGAGACTCGTTGGTCTAGTGGTTCCTAAGCGCGACTGCTGAGCATGACCATGAGGTCCTGGGTCCGAATCCCGGGTCGGGCACAGTGTTACAGGGTTTTTCCATTACCTAATTCTCATTAGCAGCACGGAGGCTGGATCTGTGCCCGTTTGGTAGCAATAGGCTAGCTACTAGCTACCTATAACATAACTGGCAATATGTGGGTGTACTATACACATCTGCTGACTATTTTGGGAATACAGGCGTGATGTTATGTCGTGTTTAACACCATATACGTGTAAAGAGTAGCCTTACAGTGTATACAAGTGACTTAGCACTGTTAAGGCTTCTAAGATACGTTTCGAAAATTGATTAACTGCAGTTCAATTATTTAGATAGGTGTGAAACATACTCAAGATCTAGGTTCGATCTTTATTATCCTATTAATATTACAAACAGCTGGGGCTCGTAGCTATGCGGCTACCCGGCAGATCAGTCGATCTGCGAGGTTAAGCCGTGCTCGCCGCGGTCAGTCTTGTGATGGGTGACCGCTTTCACATGTCGAGACCCCACCGTGCTTCGGAAGGCACGTTAAGCCGTTGGTCCTGCGCCTGATCTCTCTCCGGTCGTGTCGGTCTACCGTCCCATCGGATTATGAGAGTGAGGGAATAGGGAGTGCACCTGTGTCTGCGCGCATACTTGTGCACTATAATATCTCCTGCGCAGATGGCTAGTCTCAGCTGAGACAGGCCGCCGTGACCGAAATTCGGTCAGGAGGACATTATTAATATTACAAACTCAGGAGGGTCTCGTAGCTACGTGGCTACCGCACAGCCTCACTACACAAGTGTCAAAACGTCGAAATCAAATAGAATGGGATAACATAATGTTATCACTATGTTATCGATGACATACGTCAACGGTCAAACCTATATCTTTTTCATTCTAAATGACTACTATTCGTCAAGCGTTTTGCCTCTTGTTTAGGGGGGCTGATCAGTGAAACTGCGGGGTTAAGCCGTGTTCGCCGCGTAAGTCTTGTGATGGGTGACCGTTTAAACGTGTCGAGACCCGACTCGAAGGCACGTTAAGCTGTTGGTTCTGCGCCTGATCTCTCTCTGGTCGTGTCTAACCGTCCTGGACTAAGAGAGTGAAGGCATACTTGGGCACTATAATATCTCCTGCGTAGTTGGCTAGTCTCAGATGAGATAGGCCGCCGTGACCGAAAGTCGGTAAGGAGAATATTTATTAGCAAGTTCAGTTTGAACATACGGCCTTGGAATTGGCAGTCCAACGGTCATACCGATCGGCTACCAGTGACTGTATTAATTAATCTCTTAGTTGCTTCATTAAACTATCATTACATTTTGCTTCCGGCGAAGTGGTTTAAAATATTCTTCGCAATTCGATGGAAAAAACTAGTTGATAATTAGAACAATCGTCACAAAGACTGTTGCGTGTATACCCAAAGCGTCATAATAGTAACAATGGTTGTATCAGGTAAGGCATTATCAGTTGTTGCTAAAGCGTGACTTCGTTACAATGCTGATTACGTAGTATCTACTTGTAACTATCAGGGCTCGTAGTTACGCACCTACCGAACAGATCGACCGATCTACGAGGTTAGACTGTCGGTCGGCCGCGGTCGGTCTTGTGATGGGTGACCGTTTTCACATATCGAGAACCCTCTGTGTTTAGGAAGGCACGTTAAGCCGTTGGTCCTGCGCCTGAGCTCTCTCCGGTCGTGTCGGTCTACCGTCCCATCGGACTATGAGAGTGAGTGAATAGGGAGTGCACCTGTGTTTGCGCGCATACTTGTGCACTATATCTCCTGCTTAGTTGGCTGGTCTGATAAGAGACAGGCGAATATTATTGATAATATTACAGGAGTTCTTGGCAACATATCTACCACAAAGACCGAAGACTATCTTCTAGGTTTAGCATGAGGCCCTAGGTTCGAATTCCGGGTCACACCAAGTGTTATTGTGTTTTTCTAGGGTAAATCTCAGTAGCCGCACGGAGTCTGGTTTTGTGCCCAGATCAAGTATAACCTATCATCAAGTAAAACGCTACAATTAACAAGAGAATCTGTTCATGTATTTCGAAACCCTCTCATCCCTGAGAGGAAGCCAATTCACAAACAATGGTCATGTTTGTTCCCTCAGACTGACGTTTTAAACACGATTGAGATCAGGCAACCGTCATATAAAGTATCAAGAAGGTTGACTCGGAACGCAGTAATGCACTGCCTGGATTTGTGAACTGATAGACGAGTGGTATGCACGCTGAACTGCCAAGTAGAAGGTTGCAAGTTCAAAAATCGGCACGCATCAATGTTTTTTCGAATTCATGTGTGTATTATAAGAAACGAGAGATTTTTTAACGATGTAAGCCATGTCAGAGGCCTACAGTTTAAACTGCGACACCAGGTTGTTCATCAACCATACGATAAGATGAAGAAAACTGCTTGGATACATAGCCTGCTTCGTTGGTCTAGTAGTCGCAAAAAGCGACTGCCTTTTTCATTACATTTGCGTCTGATTAATGGCAATAGGCTCGCCCCCAATCCGAGTATCTACCGTATGTTACACTTGTATCTTGTTCTCATCGAGTCGATGGCAATTACCTAAATTTTGTCAGCCCAGAAATTTGCTTGTATGTGATCAAGAAAAAATGTTGTCATTCCTTCTCACACGAAGCACGATGAAAACAGAAATGACGTCACTACCATGTCGATTGTAAGTGAGACTTCTGGTGTTTATTGTGCAGTGCAGATTTCCCAAGAGCCGCGGTAGCATTGTTCTCGGCGCGGCTACACAGCGACCTTGAGCACGTGCACGCTTCCGCGACGCCTGCGCAGTTATGCCACGTTTACACCGTGCAAGCTGGCCTAGTCAGTTACTGCAGAACAGCCCCCTAGACAGATAAATATATGTAAATAGAATGATAAATGTATGGGGATGACATGATGTTTCGACTATGTTATCGATGACATATGTCAAAACCCATTCATTAGATACCTACTCGCATTGTGACTGTGAGAGGGGCTCGTAGCCACGTGGCTACCGCCCAAATCAGCCGATCTGTGAGGTTAAGCCGTGCTCGCACCGGCTTCTATCATGGGCGAGTCAGTGAGCTGCTCACATACGAGTTACTATAGCACGTGTTGATTTTACTCTCCACTCGCCTTCCCCCACTACTTCATAAGCCGCAAGCGACTCGGACAGGGGGTTTTAAATAGGTATCTAAATATCACGTGTATTTATTTTTTCGTCGAACCCACGGTTTCGTCGAAAGATAGTGGACGGGGGGTTAGTCTAAACCGCAGCAAGCATCACCAGATGGGAGCGGAGGTTAAAATATTGCTTAAACCATCACGCTACTATTGGATGAGGTAGGGCTACCTGAGAATAAACGCCAAATCATGCCAGGAGGTCAAGGTGTCTTGAAAACCGGACATTCATCGTAATGGAAGCTTAAGGTCAAGCGTTTAACGCGATTCTAATTATTCTCAGGCACTGATCCATTGGTTGAAGGTTATAATTTGCGAAACTGAGCAATTCAGATAGAATTTCGGTCACGGCGGCCTATCTCAACTGAGATTAAAGGTAGAAAAAAAAGGTCTCACGTACGAAACGTACGCAATACATTATGATATTACACAATTATTTATCAACTCTTTGAATCAGTTCCGAAATCCACGACACTAGCAGATGCTAGAAGTAAATAACATGGATAAAATCCTCAAAAACAACATTGCGCAGGCGCAGCGCAATGTTTACGAGCGCTATATTCGTATCACAGTAATTACAGAGCATTGACCAGAAGTATAATCTGTGGAGATAACGGACAGAGAACAAGACAGACACTCTTAGGGCGCCCACACAAAACCGCGATGCGATGCGATACGACGCCGTATTACAGGAATTTGCTCGCTGCAGCACGCAGATAATAATAATAATGTCCTCCTGACCGAATTTCGGTCACGGCGGCCTGTCTCAGCTGAGACTAGCCATCTGCGCAGGAGATATTATAGTGCACAAGTATGCGCGCAGACACAGGTGCACTCCCTATTCCCTCACTCTCATAGTCCGATGGGACGGTAGACCGACAAGACGATATATGCGATGCGTTGCGAATTCGCAGATAATTATGTGTAGGAGCCTTTACTAGAAACGACAAGCTGTTGCCTGCGACTCTCTTCTTCTCTCGCATCGTGCATGAACTACTTGTTGAATCTTTAATAGATTTAGCCTGCCTCGATGGTCTAGTGGTCGCTAAGCACGACTGCTGAACATGAGGTTCTGGGTTCGAAATTTCGAATCCCGGGTCGGGCAGTTTCACTTGATTTTTTCGTATGGTCTTGACGCGATTCCCGGGTCGGGCAAGGTGTTACTGGGTTTTTCTATTAAGTCATTCTCAGTATCAGCACGGAGTCTGAATTTGTGCCCGGTTGATGGTTTACTCGCCTTCTATTACATTGGGACCTATAACATAACTGGCGGAATGTGGGTGTGCTACACATCCCTGACAACAGGCGTGATGTTATTGTTAATAGACGTATAATAATAATAACAGCCTATAACTGTCCCACTGCTACAAAGGCCACTTCTCGTATAGAGAAGGATTGAGCATTGATCACCACGCTAGCTCACTGCGGGCGATTTCAGATAATTAAATCCAGGTTTCCGCACGATGTTTGTCACCGTTTGTGTTTTGTCACCGTTAGTCAGTGGAGTCTTAGGATATCTAAGAAAGTTGTTATGCCATTTCCGGCCGCACTCAGAGACGTTAATGATTACTTAAACTGACACTAAGTAAAGATTTCACAAAGGAAACCTTAACTTAGTGATAGTTTAAGTTACCATTAAATGTCTCTGAGTTCGGCGGTAAGAGTCACATTGACACTTGCCTGGGTTTGAACCTACAAACTTTTGAATACAAATCCGGTATGTTACCCACTAGGTCACCACTGCATTTTTGTTTACACTACAATTACGTTTACACGAATACATTTCGCAGTTGCCACGCAGTTGTAAGCTGCGTCGCGTTACCAACGAGTAGTGTAGTAATGCAGGTCACTTGTACTGCCGGGTATCTTGGGTGCAACCTTCAAACTTAATGTTTCGTGGTTTCACATAGTGAATAAAGTGTTACTTATACGTATTCCCTCCTGTTTTCCCAGATTTAAGATGGTTTGGGCATGTAGAAAGGATGGATTTAAGAAGAGTGACAAAGCAAATATATGAGGCGAATGTTAGTGGAATATCGGGAAGGGGAAGACCTCGACGAACATACTTGGACAAAAGGTTAGGTTCTACAAAAGGTTCAAGTGAGGAGTACCCGTACCGACGAGCGTGTATGAGGAATGTGAATGAGGCGAAAGAAGTATGTCAGGATCGTAGCAAATGGAAATCCGTGGTCTCTGCCTACCCCGTATGTATGTTTCCCGGATTTTCATTTACTACGCTCCTATTCATGTTATTACGGTATTCCATTATAGTAATTCTAAGCAGCACGGAGTCTGGATTTGCGCCCGGTTGACGGCAATAGGCTCGCCCTATTACATTGGGACCTATAACATAAATGGCGTAATCTTCTTATCGTATGGTTGATGAACACCAGGTTGTTCATCAACCATACGATGAGGAGTAAGAGTTTAAACCGCCTGTAGGCCTCTGACATGGCTTTACACACCGTTGAAAACTCTCTCACGTGTGCCGGTTACCTCACGATGTGTTCCTCCACAGTTTTTAGCAACTGATAACTAATTTATAGTACGCACATGAATTAGAAGTCTGGTGCGTGCCGGGGTTTGATCTTGCAGTCCAACGGTCATACCACGGCTATCACTGCTATACTGGCGGGATGTGGGTGTACTATAAACCCTCTGTCTCCTTTAGCGATTACCGTCGTTATTGTGTGCTGGAATTTATCAGAGGGGTCAAGCTACAATGCTTGTTTGAACTGTCAAACGTTTGTTGAACATCTAGTCTACATAGTTGTAGACACTGAAAGACATTGTATTCTCATTGTTTTATTATGTACACATCACGAGATAAAAAGACCACCTATCTATGTGTTGCGATATATAATTAAGATACGAGCTTCTTCTATCACTATGATCACTACATAGTATAAAAAAGTCGCTTTCTCTGTCCCTATATCCCTATGTATGCTTAAATCTTTAAAACTACGCAACGGATTTTGATTCGTTTTTTTTAATAGATAGAGTGATTGAAGAGGAAGCTTTATATGTATAATAACATCCATTAAATAGTGGAGAAATACTTATAATGTATATTTTATACCCGTGCGATGCCGGAGCGGGCCGCTAGTATATCATAAGTTACCTAATGGTATCAAAGAGCTACCAGAAGGAGAATTTAAAATACATCTTTACAAGTGTTATTATTCTGTAAAAGACTTTTTAGCTGATAATTTACCATAGTTGTTAATTTATATTTACTTTAAGACTATTTTGCATACCCTATGGGTGGAATTTACAAGGATTCTTAACATGTAACAAATATCATATTGTAATACCTACATTCTAAGCAAATAAACTATTCTATTCTATTCTATTCGAGGTAGTTAGTTAGGCTAATCTCACAGCCTTCCGGGGTACCCGTACAGTCTCCTGTAACGGAAACCGCACATAACTTGGCAGTTTGGCACCTATATACATCTCAATTCATTCTCGGCGAAGTCGACAACGACGTATTATTTAAAGAACTTGGCTCTCATTTTATATTTATGTTTTTGATAGGATGTATTTCACAAAATACGAAAATGTGTTGTCACGCAAAAACAGAACCGGATAGGCAATTTTTTCTACAAAGATTATCGGACAGAGAGTGCCATAGGCAAAAAACTGCAAGGTAAAATACGAGCAAAAACCATTAAGAATTGCCTACTTTCTAAAGATTTCTAAAGAGCGCAGGTAGGCACAAAATCATACAAATAAAATATCGTACAAAAACTTACTCTGTAAAATGCTGCCTACCTGATAAGGGTACCTAACGCTTGGGGGTGATGTTAAGACGGAGGGGAGGTTAACAGACATTTTTTTTCGTAGTTTTTTTTTCTATTATTGTTACTCTAATATGAATCTTAAGACATCGTTATAAGGTAACTTATCGGTTAATTAATGGAGTATTGATGTGCAAATATGTATAAGCGTCGTTAAACATTGATGCTGCGATAAAGGGTTCGTCTTCTGTTCCCAGGTTAGAATTTTATGTCGAAAATAGTTTTAATAAGTTAATTTCTGCTGGTTTTTTAAAAAAGTATTATAATATGACCTCAGTAGTACAGCTCAGATACATAGGTGAGGTATTACGTCCCCCGTATACCTCATTCATTCTCCTCACATAATTTTTTGTATTATAATGTCCTCCTGACCGAATTTCGGTCACGGCGGCCTGTCTCAGCTGAGACTAGCCATCTGCGCAAGAGATATTATAGTGCACAAGTATGTGCGCAGACACAGGTGCACTCCCTATTCCCTCACTCTCATAATCCGATGGGACGGTAGACCGACACGACCAGAGAGAGATCAGGCGCAGGACCAACAGCTTTACGTGCCTTCCGAAGCACGGTGGGGTCTCGACATGTGAAAACGGTCACCCATCACAAGACTGATCGCGGCGAGCACGGCTTAACCTCGCAGATCGACTGATCTGCCGGGTAGCCGGATAGCTACGAGCCGAACAGTTTGTATTATAATGATAACAGCCTATAACTGTCCCACTGCTACAAAGGCCTCTTCTCGTATAGAGAAGGATTGAGCATCAATCACCACGCTAGCTCACTGCGGACGATTTCAGATAATTCAATCAAGATCTTATTACGATGTTTTCCGTCACCGTTAGTCAATAGTGTCTTAGAATATCTAAGAAAGTAGATACCTATGTATATATGACATTAAAAAAGTCACGTTGATACTTCCTTGGATTAGAATTTGAACCTGCAAACTTGTGAAGGTTAACCACAAAGCCACCATTTTTTTATTATGAGCCAATAATATCCCACTGCAGGGCAGAGGCCTCCCTAGTCTCTTTCTCTCAAGGGCTGCAAATGTCCAATCCAATATCATCACATACATAGTACACATGCAATACATTTATTCGCCACAAATATATTTTCATCATCATCAGCCGGAAGACGTCCACAGTTGAACAAGGCCTCCCCCTAAGAATGGGGGGGTGCCATAATTCCCACGCTTGGCAAGCGGCTTAGGGATCGCAGTATTGGTGGTCAAGTTACAGAAGACGCTGCTGCCCATCTTCTGGATTTTCCCTTAGTCGCCTCTTACGACACCCACGGGAGGAAAGGCGGTGGTCAATTCTAGGCCGGATACAAACACATTTTGATCCAATGCAAACCTTACCGTCGAACTCAGAGACATTTAATGATTACTTAAACAATCACTAAGTTAAGGTTTTCTTTGTGAAATCTTTACTTAGTGTCAGTTTAAGTAATCATTAACGTCATCTTGAATTAATGACTAGGACAAACTACCTATTTCAATTAACTACACACGGGAATTAACGTGAACACAATTTTAAATTTTAGCTTGACGGTTAGACCGAGTTGCATCGGCCGTGCTTTGGTCAGTACCTATTTGAAATTATTGGTATTTTCCGTAGGGAATTTCTCAGTAGAAACCCAAGGATTCATGGCATATTTACCATATTTAATCAACACACAATAATTAATTAGTGTGGAGATAAAACAGCGTATTTTTAGTTGGTAAGAAAATTTTTTTTCCTTGTATTAGTAGTTTAGTTGTGAAGGGAAAATACATGCATTTATATAATCATGCCTATTATCTTTGCAATGGTAGGCAGTGACGACCTGATTGGCGCAGTGGCTAAGCGATTAGACTGCTGCGCTAAGGGTTGCGGGTTCGATTCCCGCACGGGGCAAAAATTTGTGCGATCCACATTTGATTGTCCCGAGTCTGGGTGTTTGTGTATGTGATATTTGATGTTTGTGAAACGCACCCACGATACAGGAGAAATTCCTAGTGTGGGGAGACGTTTTATTAAAAAAGATGAAAAGATGAAAGATATTTCCATGCCAGTCAGCTCGCAGTGCAGACAAAAGTATCCAAATATGCGTCGCGAATGTTTAAATTGTATTAAAAATAATTGTAATTGTTTCTCATTTTACTGTCTTTTTTTTATTTACTACTAGCAGCGCCCCGCGGCGTTACCTGCTACATTTTTTCGTGATAAAATGTAGCCTATGTGTTAATCCAGGGTGTCAGCTACCTCCATAGCATATAGCATAACAGCACTGATAGCCGAGTGGTATGACCGTTGGACTGCCAAGTCAAAGGTCGCAAGTTCAAATCCCGGCACGCACCAATGTCTTTTCGAATTCATGTGCGTACTAAAAATTAGTTGTCAGTTGCTAAAAAAACGGTGAAGGAAAACATCGTGAGGAAACCGGCACACCTGAGAGATTTTTCAACAGTGTGTAAAGCCATGTCAGAGGCCTACAGGCGGTTTAAACTCTGACACCAGGTTGTTCATCAACCATACGATAAGAAGAAGAAGAAGAAGCTACCTCCATATCAAATTTTAGCAAAATTGGTCCAGTTGTTAGCGTGAAGAGGTAACAAACATACAAACACACTCACAAACTTTCGCATTATTAATATTATTGTGATTTGTGTTTAGTCATAAGAATAATTTTGTGTTTTTACCAATAATAATATAATGTTTAGCTTGTGTAAGTTATCCTATTTTAAATGTTGTTATCTGAACTGTCCAACACCTATTTTTAAAACTGTATTGTGTTTAATAAATTATAAAATCGTCTATCTGAAGGCTAGACTAGTCTAGTGTATACCCGCAAACCGCCAGGGCCGGATTATCTATTAGGCAGAATAGGCAACTGCCTAGAGGCCCCGCATCGGCAAGGGCGGCGCGCCACGAAATATTTTTTTTTCTTAATATAGTAAACCTAATTTTAAGATTGGTATGTAATAGAGCATTACTGACAATTACTGCCTAGTTTTCATATAGGTACTACCACTAGCTTCGAGAAGGCCTGAAAAGGGTAATGGGGCCCTGAGACGAGCGTGGCCTGACATGGTTAATCCAGCATACCGCTCATCATTAGTACAAATAGCAGGAAGCGAACCCAACCATTATTAGAACCTACAGAGAGTTCATCGCTACTAATCTTAATAAAAAAAAATCGTCGCCCCACACAAGAAATTTTTTGTATCGTGAGTGCTTAACAAACATGAAACATCACATAATATCCTCCTGACCGAATTTCGGTCACGGCGGCCTGTCTCAGCTGAGACTAGCCATCTGCGCAGGAGATATTATAGTGCACAAGTATGCGCGCAGACACAGGTGCACTCCCTATTCCCTCACTCTCATAATCCGATGGGACGGCAGACCGACACGACCGGAGAGAAATCAGGCGCAGGACCAACGGCTTAACGTGCCTTCCGAAGCACAGTGGGGTCTCGACATGTGAAAACGGTCACCCATCACAAGACTGACCGCGGCGAGCACGGCTTAACCTCGCAGATCGACTGATCTGCCGGGTAGCGGCATAGCTACGAGCCCCACTATAAAAACATCACATACAAACACCCAGACACAACAAACATCTGCGGAATATACATATGTATATGCCCACACGGTAATCGAGCCCGCAACCCGTTACAGCAATCAGACACTTAGCCGCTGCGCGAATCAACTCTTAACTATTCGTCGAAGAAAAATAATGACTGCCTCGTTGGTCTAGTGGTCGCTAAGCGCGACTGCTGAGCAAGAGGTCCTGGGTTCAAATCCCGGGTCGGGCAAAGTGTTACTGAGTTTTCCATTAGGTAATTCTCAGTAGCAGCACGGAGTCTGGATTTGTGCCCGGTTGATGGAAATAGGCTCGCCCCCTATTACATTGGAACTTACAACATAACTGGCGAAATGTGGGTGTACTATATATTCACCTCTGCCTACCCCTTCGGGGAATACAGGCGTGATGTTATGTTATGTTATGAAAAATAATCACATTCTTAATCACTCTATTTAAAACCAAGTTAAATACACTTCTAGATGTATCGATGATGACGTCACGATCTATACATACACCTGTGTATACGTTTTTGTGCAGTATTTTTGTTCCCCCCCTCTTCCCGCCCGCTAGCCCTCACCCCCGCCGGCTCTCAGACGCGACATCCGCGTGTATTTTAGGGCGGCGGTGCGTTGAACTCAAAGGTCGGTCGCTACCTGCGCAAGCGCACACACCCTCGCCCCACACGAGCACACATGTGTATCGTGATATCGTCCCTTCCTTTGTGCGGTGTTGTAGGATTTCGCTTACACGATACAGTTGAATGCAGAAGGTTAAGGGCCTGCGCAAAAATAGTAAATTTTTGTTACTGACATGGCTGCATGGTGGCGTTGCTGTGTCTTGTTGTGGCGATTACGTCTGCGCAGAGATCGGCTGATTTTATACTTTTTTTTTTAATTTCACGGCATCCCTTGACATGTCCCGACCCGCCTCTTCACGGCCTACATGACGTACGGAACATCAGCGCATAAGAAAAAAAAGCCTAACTAATAAGCGACACTGCCTTCAAATCCTACATAAATCATATAAATATTATAGGCAGATTCCTATATAATATATAGGCAGAATTATTACAATCTTTACGACTTGTTCTTCTGTTATACCCTTTAATGCGACCACAACCGACAACGCGTGCACAGTTTTTCTTATACTTTTTGTGTGCCTCTGAGAGCCTAGCTATCTTGCCAACCCGCAGTGAGCTAGCGTGGTGATCAATGCCCTTTTCTTCTCTGTATGAGAGGCCTTTGCAGCAGAGGGACAATTGTAGGCTGGTATATTTTAATAGATAGTACTTTTTAAACTTATTCACATAGGACACACACAATGTCATGATACGTCAAGATTGGTCAAAGTCAGAAGGATTTTAATAATGTATACTTTAATATTAATACTTTAGTAAGTATTCATTTGTGATTACACTCAGCAAACGTCTAAACTTAGAGTCTTAGGTGATTAGCAAACCAAATCAAAGTTACCTATGTCCGTTTAACGATTGAAATTAAAATACCTAAGTCTGTTTTGTTTAATTTTTAAATACTTCGCCCCACACTAGCAATTCTCCTGTACCGTGTGCGTGTTCAAACCTGAAACATCTGATACACAAACACCTAGTTTCGAGACAAACATCTGCGGATCACAACCCGCAATCTTCCCTTAAAGTCCAACCGCTTAGCCACTGCGCCAATCAGGCGATCTTTACACTATTTCGAGTATGGCAATATTGCCTGTCTTGCCTCCCTGCATACCCCAACAAAGCGTGCATGATATAGATACCAATTATACACGTGTACACGCATGCGTCACACGCTGTTTCGTGAAAACCGTTTCGCTCTGCCGCTACCGCCGACTTCCGCGCACACGACCTTATGAGCAACCTTCGTACGCCACGATCGTCCAAAGTAAAACCGAAGGGCAGACTTAGTAAAGGAGTGCTCGTATAAAGAAATAGAGGTGGTGTATTGTAATAAATTATGGCCCACTACCCCTAGTAGGCCATAATTTGCCCCTTGGGAGAAGCCATGTCCAGCAGTGGACCGCGATAGGCTTAGAGAGAGAAGGGCCCCGCGTTAAATTAGCGAAGCACAGCTTGTATCATTATAGATGATTGCCTATCCGCCGAAATCAGAGATATTAAATGATTATTTAACTACCACTTAGTAAAGGTTTTTTCGTGAAATCTTTACTCAGTGTCAGTTGTTAATGTTAGTTAATATATAAGCTACATTACTCTAAAATTTTATTAAAATCCTTCCAGTAGTTTTTGTGTGACGGAAAGACAAACATGCATCATCACAATCTTTCGCGTTCATAGTATTAGCAGAATCGACTGCCTCGTTGGTCGAATGGTCGTTAAGCATGACTTTTTTCATTCGGTAATTCTTAACAGCAACACGGAGTATGATTTCGTGCCCGGTTGTTGGCAATAGCCTCGCCCCCTATTACATAACAGGCGAAATGTGGGTGTACTATACTATGTACACCTCTGCCTACCACGAGAATATAGGCGTGATGTTTTAAAAAAAAGAACGTCGCTCCACACTAGGATTCTCTCCTGTATCGTGGGTGCGATTCACAAGCATGAAATATCACAAACACAAACACCTAGACTCGGGACAAATATCTGCGTATCGCACGAATTTTTGTCTTAGCAATATAATCGCTTAGCCACTGCACCAATCGTGTTATGTATGATATCGTAATGAATCATTTTGCATATTGCAACAATCAAACAATGGATAGTGGGTGCTGTGGGTAGTCAGTAAACTCACTAATCAGTCGTTTATGGCAAAAACTCATTAATCTACGATACAGCGACCCAACGGTTAATTACATAACTATACTACTTTGGGACATTCTCCTCACCGAGTTTCCGTCTAGGGGTCCTGATTGGCGCAGTGCCTAAGCGATTGGACTGCTGCACTAAGGGTTGCGTTCGACCCCGTAAGGGACGAAAATTTGTGCGATCCGCAGATGTTTGTCTCAAGTCTGGGTGTTTGTGATATTCCATGTTTGTGAAACGCACCCACGATACAGGAGAAATTTATAAAGTGGGGCAAGTTACATAAAAAACATTTGGAAATCCTCCTCACTGAGTTTCCGTCAAGGGGCCCTAGGAAAAACGCTTGACAAATAGAATGATAAATGTATGGCGATAATGTTTCTAGTATGTTATCTATGTCTTTGTCAATCCATTTTTTCCGTCTATTTGATATATATTCATCATTTAAACGAGTGGTATGACCGTTGGACTGCCAAGTCAAAGGTCGCACGTTCAAACCGCGGTACGCATTTATATCTTTTCGAATACTTGTGCGTGGGTGCGTGGTGTAACAAAACGGTGTAGGAAAACATCGTGAGGAAACCGGCACACCTGAGAGATTTTCCAACGGTGTGTAAAGCCATGTCAGAGGCCTACAGGCGGTTTAAACTCTGACACCAGGTTGTTCATCAACCATACGATAAGAAAATGCGTTTTGTCACTTTAATAGTCTCAACTGGGACTAGGTAACGCAGGAGATATTATAGTGTGTGAACACAGGTGCACTCCCTATTCCCACACACTCAAAGTCCAAGACGGTAAGACACGCCAAGAGTTTGGTGCGGGACACACGGCTTTACATACCTTTAAAGTGTTGTTTCTAACGCTTTAACAAATGGTTTTACTTAATAGTTACACAATATAACTTCATCCTAGTGTCATTGGGAAGTGGCAGGGTGGGCGGATGTGGGTAGCCAATATTGGTGATGTTAACATGATGTTTGAAAAGTACTTTAATAGGTTTGTTGAGTAAATATAACTATTTTTATAAAACAAAGAGGATGTCTACTGAAAGAAAGTGATATATCACTTTATTCCTTTAGCTTCACTGCATCACTACATAGTATAAAACAAAGTCGCTTTCTCTGTCCCTATATCCCTATGTATGCTTAAATCTTTTAAACTACGCAACGGATTTCGATGCGGTTTTTTTAACTAGATAGAGTGATTGAAGAGGAAGGTTTATATGTATAATAACATCCATTAAATAGTGGAGAAATACTTATAATATATATTTTATACCCGTGCGAAGCCGGAGCGGGCCGCTAGTATAATATACAATCATGTTCATTAAAAAACAAAAATAACGATAAAATGTCATTATTATTCATTTGTAACCTCATCATAACATAACTACTGAACTAATCACTGTTAAGTGACTAATAATGCATCCACATTAAATAGAGAAATCATTCTTACCCCCGCACTCATCATCATCAGCCAAAGACGTCCACTGTTGAACATAGGCCTCCCCGTTTAAGCGGGGGGGTTTGCCATAATCCCCACGCTTGGCAAGCGGCTTGGGGATCGCAGTATTGGTGGTGGAGTTACAGAAGACGCTGCTGCCCATCTTCTGAATTTTCCCTTAGTCGCCTCTTACGACACCCACGGGAGGAAAGGGGGTGGTCAATTCTAGGCCGGATACCACACGGCACCCGCACTCAGAGACATTTAATGATATTTAAACTATCACTAAGTAAAGGTTTTGTTCGTGAAATCTTTCCTTAGTGTCAGATTAAGTAAGCATTAACGTCTCTGAGTGCGGCGGTTAGGGCCTGTTTCACCATCTACAAGTAAAGTGTTGAATAGTTACTTCTTGATTGATGCTAATCGGCAAGTAATATTACGTGAGTGGCAACATTAATTAATAAAAAAAATTATTAACCTACCCTACATTCCTAAAAGAAGTTTCACTATAAAACTTTAAGAAGATAGCAATAACCATAGAGAAGGACATAGACTTCTGTTCATCTAAAGAAAAACTGAGTTATAAGCAGAAACAAGTCACCTTAACTTTTTTATAACATCTTACGCACATATAACGTATTGTTATGATCGTGAGTCATTGTGTGCACCATGCTTTCGTCAACACATAGCCGTGTGCTAAAGATATGATCATATCAAGGGTATTCTTGGAAACCTGTATAATAATTATTTATACTATTTCCATGATATTTGTCACTGGATATTGGTCTAGTGATTAGTGACCCTGACTTCTAAATCGGAGGTTGTGGCTTCGATTTCCACCCAGGACAAACCTTTGTGTGATGAGCATAATCATTTGTTCTGTGTCTGGGTGTAATTTAACTATATTATATATGTATTTAGAAATATATAAGTATGTTTATCAGTTGTCTGGTTACCATTATACAGGCTTTGCCTAGTTTGGGATCAGATGACTGTGTGTGATTATTATTATTATTAATTTAGCTTTTATGAATAACTAGCTTCCTCCCGCGACTTTATCCACGTGGATTTCCAATGTTTTAGCCTATAACCTTCCTTGATAAATGGACTATCCAACACAAAAAATTATAGAATTCGAACCAGTAGTTCCTGTGATTAGCGCGTTCAACCAAACAAAACTCTTCAACTTTATAATATTAGTATAGATAATACAATGGTATATTGTGGAGATGGTGCGACTATGAGTTTTACCAACTAGCCATCTAGTTGGTCGCAAAAATTACGACTAGTCGGCAATGCCGATCATTGCTTTCATTTATGTCCGGGTCCCATCACTGGTCGGCCCATCTCTAGTATATTGCATGTAATTAATTTCTTCCCAACCAAACTTTGGTCATGCCATCCAGTTTTAATGGAGCCTAGCAAACTATGTTATAGGAAAATAGATAAATATAACGGTATATTCTGTAATAATATATTGACTTGGTACAATAGAGGTTAATCTCAAAGAATCTATCTAACTAAAAAAAAATAACAATAAAGTTTGAATATTAATATTAATTATGAATAAAATACATATAAACGATACATACTTAATAACTATATAATACTCAATAAATATCATGCACCTACGCTATCTACTTTTGCATTAACTAAGTACTACCTATATCTACCTATATAAAACGCCTTCCTCTCTTCTACTTGCTGTGCCCATCAGGGTCCATAATTGTGACTTTTATATTTTATTTTCCACCAATAATGTACATTATGGATTGCAATAAAGAATATGAATATGAATCTAACGCAGGAGATATTATAGTGCACAAGTGCACTCTCTATTCCGTCACTCTTATTGTCCAGGACGGTAAGACACGACCGGCGAGAGATCATGTACAGGAACAACGACTTTACATTTCTCTGAGCATGGTATTTTTCTGGTAGGAAAAGTAAGTTAGACAACTGTCTGCTTCTTACAACTTTTTTATATGTTTGTTGATTTTTAATCTGTTCTATTCTATATAGGTAGAAAACTAGCAATGAAATAACAACTTTTTTTTGTCTCAAAAACGCTTCCTATGCCAATGGTGACTGATTCATCAGCCAAAAGTGTTGCTAACGTAATTAAATGTTTAAAAGCACTGTTAAATGACTATTAATGCACCTACATTCATACATAAAACATTCTAAGTGCGGCAACATTGATAAACATGTTTTATTTCTTTTATTACCCTACCCTACATTCTTAAAAAAAGTTTGGTATTAATTTATGCAATATGCAACTATCTTCAAATGGATTATATTTACAGAGCTTGGCTGAACAATTTCTCGCCAACTGGCAACAATTCAGTAAACTACTAAAAAAGTTTTAATAAAAACTATTCATAACTTATCTTGGCACGGGCTAGCCTACTAAAATTTCTAGAAAGGTTTAAAATATTATATCAGTATACCTACTTATTTGCTGGAAATAATTTTTTTTTGATTTGTGAAGACTGGCACAGAAAAACCGACGCCTATTACCCAGCAGTAGGCGAAGTTGGGCTGTGGATGATTAAGATGAAGACTTTTGTTATGCAAATATTGGTTTTTAATTAAAAACATGTGACCATAGATTTTCGGTGTTAGTTTTAAAACCACTTCTGTACACCACAAATGCTGTATACATGAAAAAAAAGTGAAAACAATAACGTTTTACTTTTTAGTTACTTCTATCAACAAAAAAAGCTATTTTTAATAAGTTTTCATGCTAAGTCACTACTGGTCTATTCCTCTATCTACCCTACATTTCTAGTAACACATTTATCCGTGAAAATAAGTCTAGATATCGTAAGAATCAAGTCGTTTACAGTGGTTCGCAGACGTTACAGCTAAAGTTACGTAAAATACCACAAACATGATATGCATACACAAACATCAGGGAATGGTTTGCTAGTGTCGAATGTGTCGGCTACGCGATGCAGGCAGTCATCGGGCACGTCCGTCACGTATGCTAAGTATGAAGGAAGCACGATACGGCGCCAGCTCGAACGTGCAATGGAGAGATATGCCCGTCACGCTTGAAAACTTAAACAATATGTCGAGTTTGCTGTCGACTGTCGTGTGTGTGGGTTATGTACCTATAGTTTTGCTCGTAGTCCCAGTAGTCCTTGTAACGCGGGTGCCACCGCGGGCCCCCGCGCGAGTAGGGCCGTCGAGAGCCCCCTTGGCTCATATCCGCTGCGCCATAACACTTGGCCGTATCGATCCGCGCCGACACCGCGGAGCCACGCGCCCCGCGTCGCACCACTACCACCAAACAACACAACACTGACACACTGCACTGCGACACTTTTGCAAGTACCGAGATTATTAAATTTATTATTTTCAGGTCTCCAACGGAGCCCTACACTCTTGTTTTGGAACCTACTACAACGACGCGAAGCTCGCGCGGACTGAGCGACCACACGCAGGCGCACGAAGTCACCGAACGACGACCGCGCCGCCTAGTGGACGCACCACGCACTACATTCGAAAACGACCGCCAAGTTTAGCATTTTGTTAGAAATATTTATATATCACACTATGGTTTATAAAAAATGTACTGCGCAACTAGAGTTTAATATTTAAGAACGCCCAACGTTTTGCTGAGGGTAAAATTAATCTAAAGCACACTAGGGATTACCAATTCACACAGTATTGATTTTACATTAGCGGCACACTTGCATCGCTTAAGAGTTCTTTGCAAGCTAATACTAAAATGTCCTGGATGTCCGAGAACAACGGGCGTGTTATCGCGCACTTAAAATGGTTCGTCACCGTTCACATAATTAATGTGAATCAGGCTCGGTGATCTCGCCTTGGCCGTCACGCACTGACGCACATCACACTTTCGCAAATTATGCACTAATAGCTTAAAAACAGTTTATCCCTAACGAATAACTACTTAGAAACGAGAAAAATCCAACAGTTTAAAGAAAAAGTCTAATATAATGTAACGCTATGCGCCCAGTCCGGACGACCGATACGTAAGCCTCATTAAAAAAAGTTTACACAACTCGTGCCCTGAATAATATGTGGCGCTACATTCAGCGAACTCAAAGCGGTAGCTATAAGACGCTTTGAAAATTTATCGCTGCAGCGCTGTCAAAACGAAAGACTCCGCCCATTGTTATTATAATGCAGCCAACATGACGCACATAGTGCAGTGTGAAGTTGTCTACGAGTGCGACATGTGTGTTGCTCTCTGTCGCTCTTGTGGGAGTGAGCGAGTGAGAGGGTCGGGTGTGTAGGGGCGCGGCGAGTGTCGTGATGGCGGGCGCTAGCAATGTCCCATGCAGCGCGATGCTATTTTCGTGATGACACAACGGCGAAACTAACTTTCACTTGATTTCGTCTTATTTTGCAACAGAAACAGAATGGTGGATGTAGAACGGGCATCACCATTACATTAACGGTATTTTTATGCATTTATGGTTAACCAGATGATTTGGAAATCGTGTGAATGGGACATTTCGTTTATTTTAATGAGGATACCAATCTAGATGCCCCCTGTTGTGCAGTAATGCATAGTGTATACACTCATTTCAGTTTCAGACTCAGCCGTCCGTATAAAATAATATTTTTTGTAGAATATTAAAAAGGTAAACTGAAACTCCACTAAGCTCCGGAGATTTTTACCTGCGCGTTAGGTAGAATGGCAAAGTATGATTCGAAATTATTAAGAGAACCTGTATCAGAATGTTAATAAAACCACCTTAATATAGTATTCTTTAAGAAACTACTTTCTAAAACGCTAGTCTAGTTCTCAGACTGCATCTTCACACCACATTTTGTATAAATGTTTTTGAGTCACTCTGACACCTAATTTAGTTTAACACTCGCCTATATCTGTCCCACTGCTACAAAGGCCTCTGATACAGAAGGAACGAGCATTGATCACCACGCTTGTGAGCTGCGTGTTGACGTCACACCATTAAGTACAGGTTTCATCATTACTAGCATTGTATCAGCCTGTAACTGTCCCACTGCTACAAAGTCCTCTCATACAGAAGGAACGAGCATTGATCACCACGCTTGAGAGCTGCGTGTTGGGAATATCATGTCATCGAATGTAGGACTATGGGGGGTGCGCAATCAAAATAATATATTAAGATAACTATCTGTCGCCAGGACAACTAGACGTAATAGGTGATGAACCCAGTGTGGGCCCCATGAAGGTTCGACACTATTATTACCTAGCTAAGACCTTTGCATGGGACGTATAATATTGCAGTAAAATGTTGGTTGCACGCCTGTATTGTCAGAAGGGGTAGGCAGAGGTGTATTCTACACCCACATTTTACCAGTTATATAATATTCTACTTATTTATCTGTCTGTCTCTATGATAATAGGTCCCTATCTGGTCCCTATATAGTAAGAGGTGAGCTTATTGCCATTTTCGCGCACAAATCCAGACTCCTTGCTGAGAATTACACACAGAAAGTGTTTCCCAGAGAAGGTAGAGACCACGGATTTCGATACACTTAAATACACAAGATCCTAGCATACTCCTTGCTGAGAATTATCCAAATAACGATTTACTCAACCCGGAAATCGAACCCAAGACTTTACGCTCAGTAGTCGCGCTTTGCGACCACTAGACCAAGGAGTCTTTAATCTTTCTCTAATTTGAAGAAAACTAGACTCTGCCTAGTTTCTGAATGATTTCACACTCACCTAACAATTGCGCTATTTATATATTGTTCAGTTCAGTTTCCACGCGTTTGTAAGCGTGTGACAATTTTATCTAAATCGGTCGACCATTAATTGCTCTGACGATAAGCGAGACAAGCATGTACGATAATTACTTTGTTATTTTACGCCCACCCGCCATTTTAACATTATTATTTGTTAGGTTGGTAAGCCTGGGGTTATGTCAAAAGGGTAAGGAGTATCTTTCAAAATTACTAAAAGTAGCATTTTGTACATAAACATAGATTTTAGATACATAGTAGTTTTTTTTGTTTGATTCAATTATTATAGGTAATATATACCGATACGTATAAACTAAAAGTCACGCCTGTTTACTAGGGGGGTGAGTGAAAACCAGGGATAAGCTACGAAGACGACTGACCTTTTAGTTATTTTGACCTAAATCTTGGAATATCGGTAGATCACACAAATATGTCTTTTGCGGCCTCGTTGGTGTAGTGGTCGCTAAGCGCGACTGCTGAGCATGAGGTCCTGGGATAGAATCCCGGGTCGGGCAGTGTTAATACTGGGTTTTTCCGTTAGGCAATTCTTAGTAGCAGCACGGAGTCTGGAATTGTGCCCGGTTGATGGTAAGCTCGCCCCCTATTACGTAGGCACCTATAACATAACTGGCGAAATGTGGGTGTACTATAAATGTACACCTCTGCCTACCCCTTCGGGGAATAAAGGTGTGATGTTATGACCTGTGCGGGGATTGAACCCGCAACGTTTAGCGCAGCAGTCCAATATTATTTTTGGTTGTGCATGTGATGTTTGCATATTTAATACACACACACACAATACAGGAAATATTCTGTATGTGGAGCCTTTTTTAAACAAAAAATCTTATTTTACACAAAATGAAACATAGTAAGGTCTGAAAAAGAATAATTAAAACACAATTAGTTATAAAATTTGTATATTATAAACGTTATGTACACAATATGTATATAATATACATACATAACAGATAATATCAATAATGTCGACGAAAGTTCATTTTTATTTTCTCTAATTAACATTAGCGTGAAAAGCATTGCATCTTTCGGATAAGTACCCTATACCCTTCTCTAGTGTTTAACCTATCTCCAAATATAAATTTCATTATAATCGGTTCAATGATTTAATCCTATTAAGGTAATAAAAAGACAAACGGCAATAAATTTAGAAATGTAAGGAGAAGCATTACATATTTACATTTATTACATCATTTCTTTAGCTTTTTTCGAACTGTGTTAGAATTGGCTATGTGTGTAGGTATTCCGATGTGTGAAGACACCCATCCAAGTTCGGAATTGACGAACAGTGTTTAACCTTACAGACTTGACATTATAATTAAAACATCGTGAGGAAACCGGCACACCTGAGAGATTGTTCAACGGTGTGTAAAGCCATGTCAGAGGCCTACAGGCGGTTTAAACTCTGACACCAGGTTGTTCATCAACCATACGATAAGAAGAAGAAGACTTTATAATATGTTCATTAGCCTTTAAAAACCTTTTACATGACAGAAAATCTTTTGAACTTCAATTCATGTATTTTACATTAATATTAAATAAAGAAACAATACTTTGTCGACATTCTTAATTAATATCTATCTTTAATACATCAACGCCAATCGTTAATCAAATGCGCACGAACTCCCACGAACTTCAACACGACTTCGCACGAACTTATCTCCACTTCAACACGAACTTGCACGAACTTCGACGACGTTGCACGAACTCTTCTTACAGATTATAGTCATTAGGATCGTAGAGTTCTGACAGCATCCGGTACATGTAAGACGGAGAACTGCCGCCGCTGTTGACAGATAGACAAAGGATTTGAAAAATAATAATTAAAAAAACCTCGCCCCACACTAGGAATTTCTCCTGTATCGTGGGTACGTTTCACAAACATGAAATATCACATACACATACACCCAGACTCGGGACAAACATCTGCAGATCACACAAATTTTTGTCCCGTGCGGGAATCGAGCCCACAACCCCTAGCGCAGTAATCCAATCGCTTAGCCACTGCGCCAATTAGGTCTTCAATCGATTATAATAATAAATCATTTGTAAAACAATTAGGTAGTTGACACCATCAATCAATTAATATAATTTTATTGAGCTATCGAAAGAATAAAATATCTATACCCATATATAATGTACTAGGTTCAGCCCGCGACTTCGCCCGCGTGGATTTCGAATGTTTTATAGCCTATAGCCTTCCTGGATAAATGGGCTATCTAACACTGAAATAATTTTTCAAGTCGGACCAGTAGTTCTTAAGATTAGCGCGTTCAAACAAACAAACTTTTCAGCTTTATAATATATAAAAAGTATAGATTGCACACCAAAAATCACAGAACCTGAAAACTGAAAACAGGTTTCATTACAAAACTTACAGGTTTGTAATGAACAGGGTCACGTGATCAGGTGGTGCGAAGTCGTACATCGGAGCGTACACGTGTACGTTCTCGCTGGCGCACTCGTGTCGGCTAGAAATACGATAGAAATAATAATAATGATTAAATGGCGGTTTGAGTCTTTATAGCCTACACAAATGTCCTGCAGATGGTACAGTCAGCAACATAAGTAGCTGAACATGTTAAGAAGCCTTATATCAAATAATTAAAAGAAATAAACATCAACTCAAGTTATTGCTTCAAATTATAGGAGCGCGATATGATGATCTACGCATATTTAAGACTGACTATGTATGAAGTTGTTCTTCAATTAACGGTAGATAACTTTAAAAAATGTAATGTTCAGCTACTTATGTTGCTAACTGTACGAGACAGGGCGTCTGTCAGGACAGGCCAACTCAAGCCTGATTTGGATTCTTTTCTTTAAAACAACCATCTCGGACGACCTACATTGTTCTCAGACAAACTTACGTTTGTCTTAAAAACTTAAAAAGAGAACTTGTCTTAAAAACTTTTTGGACTTAAAAAGAGACATTGACCCCTGAGTTTGTTTCGGTATTTCTTCTCAGAGGTAGTCAGTTAGGAAATGCCGACGCCATCGAGTTTCTTGTTGATTGAAATCTGACGTGTTTAAGTGTTTTCAGAAACATATCAGAAATATATGATTTATTTTTTCATTAAAAGTTCTCAACGGGCCTCTGCGTGTTGGACCTGTGTCCCCACGTAAGACTTTTAAAAGACGGGTCATCTTCCGCGTGGTTGTTAGCCCGAGTAAAAAAGAAAGAATTACATAATAATAATAATCTTGGGACAGCCTCGATCACCAACTTAAGAGGCTCGCGTAGTCATAGTCATAATGTTTTTATTTCATATAGGCTACAAAAGAGCACTTACAAAACGTCAAAACTAGTTGCTCGGTTCCAAAAAGTCGTTTCTATGGAGAAGAACCGGCAAGAAACTCCATAGTTACTCTTTTAAAAGTCAAGGTCAAGGCGTCAAGGGCTTGATGCAGAAGGCGGGACTCTTCCTCTCTCTGGAGCCCTAACCACCGGCACCTAGGACCCTGATCCCGATGCCGGTTGGCGACTATTTTTTATATTTTCATTTTTATGTTTTTGTACTTATTAATTACCTATAATATAATTATTTAAAAATGTAATTGATAAGTGAAATATTAAATAAAGAAAATAATCTAGGTACACCTCACACACGGTCATCTGATCCCAAACTAGGCAGAGCCTGTATTATGGTAACCAGACAACTGATAAACATACTTATATATTTATAAATACATACATAATATAGATAAATTACACCCAGACACAGAGTTTCCGTGCCCTCCACGCTACGATTTTATTAAAAGACAATATCTAATCGTAACATTTATTAGGATTATTGTTTGCATACATTACACAAGACTGATTGACAAAATATTGACTAATAATACAGTTATGGCGTGGAGAGCTCGGAAACGATTGTCTTCTATACAAGTCGTGGGGCTCAAAAGATTAAAGAAAGTTTATAGTGTTGGTGACTCACTCGTATGGTAAGGCGGTGTGCGGCGCGGCTAACGCGTTGAAGTAGCTGGCGTCGCTCGCGTGCACCGGGGACAGCTTGTACAGCGGGGCCAGCGCGAGCACCTACGGGGGATGGGCATCATATTATGAGTATCATCATCAGCCTATCACATCATCATTAGCTTGTCATATCATCATTAGCCTATCATCATCATCAGCCAAAAGACGTCCACTGTTGAACATAGGCCTCCCCATTTAAGCGAGGGGGGCGGGTTGCCATAATCCCCACGCTTGGCAAGCGGCTTGGGGATCGTAGTGTTGGTGGTCAAGTTATAGAAGACGCTGCTGCCCATCTTCTGGATGTTCCCTTAGTCGCCTCTTACGACACCCACGGAAGGAGAGGGGGTGGTCAATTCTAGGCCGGATACCACACGGCAAATCATACCATATAGCCTATCATTTTATCACCATCATCAAACTGTCATGTCATCATCGACTTATCATATCCTATCATCATCAGCCTATCTTCGTCCACTGATGGACATAGGCCTCCCCTATGGCTCGCCACTGAGCTCGATTTTCACCTTTCCGCTTCCAGCCGCTACCAACTATATGACGTACATATATCAAATTTTTATATAATGTTCTCCAGAACCAGTTTTTTCTTCTCAGATTTTCACTTTTTCAGTTACTATACTTTCGGTTTTAGATTATCTAGATGGAGTCTGGCGCTACATTGAAACAAAAATCAACGTGTCAATTGTTTTTTTTTTGCTTGAGTGCGTGACAGCTACGTCTTACACAAGTATATAATTTATTTAACATACGGGTGATAGGATACATATTTATTAATATTCAATCGGCCTCTAATTTCTATACACCTTAATAGCTCATTTCGCCATTTTTATTACGTTATTTTATGATAGAAATACAAGTGTTTCCATTGACAACACAATTGACACTGTTGGCGCCAAAAAGCTGTAGGGTAGGTTCAGTGGCGTGCATTGGTTTTTAGACTAGGTAGGCATTAGCCAAATGGAGTTTTTTTTTTTTAATACGTGATTATTTACATACACTGCGGAATTGGCACATGATTATATTCCCGAATCTATAAAAAGATGTATAGGTATACCCTCTTCAATCACCAAAATATCTATTTTATTAGTACCTACCTAAATATATTGTTGTTTTTTAATACCTACGTTCGGCAAGTTCTGACCTCCGCGTTAGTTAAAAAACTTTACAAATAAGTTGATTTATCACTATGAAGATATCGTGTAAATAGAGAATGTATGAGTGTCCGGCTAGTGGCAATTGGCCTATGGGACGGTTAATATAACTCGCAATTCCGCTAACACTATCTTGAAATACCTGCACACATGATAGTAATTTTATTGTATTTATGTAACACACTAGATTTGATTTTATACTAATTAATTACTGTACCGCGATCGTGAATACCTCAATGGGCTTAAAGCTTATAGGTACCTACTTACACATTTAGTATTAAAAAAGTGATTTTGAGATTTAGATTACGACACAATGAATAAAAGACAGTTGTTTTAAAAGGAAATAGGCTTAACATAATAATTGATAATATTGAAATAGGTACATTCGTAGTCTCGTGAAGACGTTGATTACGTAATCAAAACTAAGGTACTTACCTATTCGTCGAAAAACGTTTAAATCAATTATTTACTCACATAATTTTAACTCCACGAATCTCTTCTTGACATTTTTAGGCAAATTTATCGGCACTTGGACTTTTATTTACCTCCACAAACATCTAATTGTTTTGTCAACAAACGAAAACTTACTAAAGTTTGCATGTAATTTGTCAATACATGTTGCATTTTCACCACAAACAAAACACTGTAATTTATCTAAATTCATGAAAAAGCCAATATGTATGTAACAGTTTCTAAAAAATCACTCATAATTAAAGAAATTGTTTTTGTTTACATTGTTTGCACTAAAGTAAAAATCGCGCACGTAAATGACATATAGCAGACTGCAGGGTTACCAGATTTATAAAACCTTTTACCCGTACTGAAACGGTTTAAATCCGTATTTTAATTTGTATAAAAATCATTTTGCCATAAGAACTATTTAATTTAACATATAAAAGTTAATTTTACTTAATAGGAATAGGCTAAAATATGGTACGAAATCTAATGAAGAAATAATTTTTTTAATAAAAATTAGTCTAATATTGTCTAAGAAACATATAAACAGGGAGATTTTTATGAATTTGGCAACTTTGCCCGACATTCGACGGAGAAGAAAGTATAAGGAATGCTTGCTCTCTTTCTGATTTGCTTAAGAACTATAACAGCCAATAAGAGACTCGGAAGTGTAATGCATTAGATTGCAGCATGAATGCAGCCAATATTGATTAAAGTAGGCTTGCCTACCTTGGTCGGCTAATTTGCGAATGTCAAATGTCAGTGTAATACGTATGGAAAAAGTGGATTTCTATTTCGGTCGTATTATACTAAAGAAGTGTGTGTGTGTATACGAATACGTAAATTCTTTTCTAGTGTGCGTGGATTTAGTAGGCAGCTCGACGACTGCCTACTATTGCGTCATGCTATGAATGGACGGACGATCGTAGTATATTTTTGTGATGGTTATTAGAAGTATTTTATTTGTGTAGTATATTTTGAAGTATAATTATTATTTTATATTAATTGGTATGATGAATTATTTTATTTATTTAGTAAATATAATGTATTGAATTGTTGAATTTATATGAGGTAGGCACTGCCTAATTGCCTATATGGGATGCACGCCACTGGGTAGGTTTTTAGCGCCAACTCCTCACAATTGGCGCTAAAAAATCCCGGCGCTGTCAGGATCTTGATACTCCATCTAGACATATATGTATATAATCAAAGGTTAATAACTGAAATATGACTTTTGGTGTCATTTTAGCATGTTGCCCATGCTAAGCTTGAATCTAAATTGCACCGTGGCGCGGCTCTGCAAAATGAGCTGTCGTGTCACAACGAAATAAAGTTCAAATAATGACTAAAACGGAATTTGAAATTCGATGGATGCGAGCAGCGACACGGTAGCTCAGTTGGTTAGAGCAGCGCCACGGTAGCTCAGTTGGTTAGAGCAGCGCCACGGTAGCTCAGTTGTTTAGAGCAGCGCCACGGTAGCTCAGTTGTTTAGAGCAACGCCACGGTAGCTCAGTTGTTTAGAGCAGCGCCACGGTAGCTCAGTTGGTTAGAGCAGCGCCACGGTAGCTCAGTTGGTTAGAGCAGCGCCACGGTAGCTCAGTTGTTTAGAGCAGCGCCACGGTATCTCAGTTATTTAGAGCAGCGCCACGGTAGCTCAGTTGGTTAGAGCAGCGCCACGGTAGCTCAGTTGTTTAGAGCAGCGCCACGGTAGCTCAGTTGGTTAGAGCAGCGCCACGGTAGCTCAGTTGTTTAGAGCAGCGCCACGGTAGCTCAGTTGGTTAGAGCAGCGCCACGGTAGCTCAGTTGTTTAGAACAGCGCCACGGTAGCTCAGTTGGTTAGAGCAGCGCCACGGTACGGCGAGGATCGCGGTTTTCAAGTCCCGCTCGTGTCTATCATTTTTCACATTTACTTACCCATGTTTTAAGCGAAATAAATAAGATAAGATTAGATCAATTAAAATAATGTAAAGGTCAGTATACATACGGGCACGCTGTAGTGGCTGGCGGCCTGCGTGACGGCCTGCAGCCCGGCCGCGGCCAGCACGGCCCCGCCGCCCAGCGCCGCCGCTACACTCACCACCACCTGCAGCCGCAAACGGTATTTTACACCTTTTTTTTTCATTTATATATCTTCATAAAAAAAAATATTACAACGTTTTATATGAATTGCAACTAAGAACCGACGACCTGATTGACGTAGTGGCTAAGCGATTAGACTGCTGCGCTAAAGGTTGCGGGTTCGATTCCCGCACGGGGCAAAAATTTGTGCGATCCACATTTGTTTGTCCCGAGTCTGGGTATTTGTGTATGTGATATTTCATGTTTGTGAAACGCACCCACGATACAGGAGAAATTCCTAGTGTGTTGTGTATGGACGTTTTAAAAAAAAAAAAGAAACCACAGGTTTATACCCAGTGCTATTATGAGTCTACGTCGTGTACAAAATACAAAATCTCACATAACCGTTACAAAATATATTATAAATATTCATCTTTCTATTCTACATCCTTATCACTCGAACGTATAACAACACACAATTAGTTCGAGCTTAAATAATATTGTTTTAATTTATGTTTAATATTTTTATTTGTTACTTTTACGCACAATGCTTTTCTTAATGGCTAGGCCCTACACAAGTGGCAAAACGCTTGACGAACACAAATCGAATAGAATGAAAAATATATGGGTTTGACATATGTCATCGATAACATAGTCGAAATATTACACACATAACATTACATTCGACGACCCGATTGGTGCAGTGGCTAAGAGATTTGACTGCTGCGCTAAGGGTTGCGGGTCCACTGCGCCAACCAGGTCGCCAACGTCACATTAACTTATTTATTGATAAATCACTACATAGTATAAAACAAAGTCGCTTTCTATGTCCCGATATCCCAATGTATGTATGCTTAAATCTTTAAAACTACGCAACGGATTTTGATGCGGTTTTTTTAATAGATAGAGTGATTGAAGAGGAAGGTTTATATGTATAATAACATCCATTAAATAGTGGAGAAATACTTATAATATAAATTTTATACCCGTGCGAAGCCGGAGCGGGCCGCTAGTAAATAAATAAAATTCTTACAGACAATAGCAACACGCCATGTTATACCATAAGGCGTACAAATGTTAGTAAATATCCATTACATGGTGTCTACATGGTGATCTTACCTTGTTGACTCTCGACATGACAGCATAGATGGAAGCCGAGCTGATGACAGTGACGGGCACTCCCGCGGCGCTCAGACGGTTAGCCATGGCGTGGCTCTGAAAAATAACGATCAAATTAAACCATACAAAAAAACGGCGACACAATCGGTGCAGCGGTTAAGCGCTTCGACTGCTGCGCTAAGGGTTGCGGGTTAGATCCCCGCACGGTACAAAAATGTGTGCGGTCCGCAGATATTTGTCCCGAGTCTGGGTGTCTGTGTATGTGATATTACATGTTTGTGAAACGCACACACTATACACGACAAATTTCCAGTGGGGAAGGGGTTAAAAAAAAATGCCTTATTGATCTAGTGGTGCGCGTCTGCTGGATCAGGGAATACAGCGGCTCGTGCCAATAATGAAGAGGCTTGATGTAATCTAAATTATTTTTTTAGATTAGTAAGCAAAGACAACAGATTTTTTGTTTCATTCACACTATCATCGAATCTCTCTTTCATTTACTCACATCGACTTATTCAGTCAAATTATCATTCACCCTCTCATTCATAATCCACATTGACTTATTCACTCACACTATCGTTCACTCTCATTGACTTATTTCATTCACTCAATAATCTACTCACATTCACACTATCGTTCATTCATTAACTCACATCGGCTTATCCATTCATTCACTCATTCTCTCACTCACGTACACTCATTCATTCACTCTCACAATGAGCTACTCTACCTCAGTGTGATCCGGTCCCTCAGCGAGGATCAGCTTGTACTTCCTGGGCGCGGCGGCCCTCAGGAACTTCTCAGCGAGCGAGCTGGCTCCGTACGTCAGGATCAGCTCATCACCGTGCACGTGCTCGCGCGCCTGTCCACACACTGAAGACACTGAGGATTCCAGCTCACCACGCAGCTGAAATGGTAATGTTACGGGTGCAGATTTTAAAATCGGATGTTACGGATGTGGAATTAACGGAATCATGGACGAGCATCTGCTGATGCAGCTGTTTTTTACGACATAGGTACATCTGTGGATTTATATTACGACTCATCTCGGATCTGTAAGCTTTCAATAATCTTAACAAGTTAATATTAAAAATGTATTTTTAACACAAACATAACCACCGAACTCAGAGACTGATTACTTAATCTATCACTAAGTAAAGGTTTTCTTTATGAAATCTTTACTTAGTGTCAGTTTAAGTAACCATTAACGTTTCCCAGTGCGGTGGTAGTCAGCTGGACTAAAAGTACTGGTGAAGATGAATTAAACAAGCCCAAACACGTATTGCGTCATTTCGTTACAGAGTTCCTATGACCACCTTCTGACTCCATCATCAGACCAGCTCAAAAGTACCATAATATTGTACTGCCACTGCACCTATATAGGTAAGCAGAAATTCATTTGAATCGGATGTCAAGAAGTGATTCTAATTTAAATTGCAAGATTTGATCTTGTGGAGGAAGGGATCTGGAGTTCCTCCGACGAAAAGGGAGATCATCCAACCAGGCGGTGGTATGCCTGGTGGGCCGCGGCGCCCCACTTCTCAACTCGGGGCGGCTGTATATATAGCTAGCGCGTGTGATTACTTCGCTAGCGCGATGCAGGAATGTCATCGTTATTCGTCCTTCGACGGGTAGATGTCGCTACAATCTAAACTAACATACATACATACAAACATTGCAAGTTAGATAAAAGCTTGCTAAACTGTCAAGTTCTGTGCTTGTTAAAATATAAAACGTCATATCAAGGACTATTATCTAAAAGTTGATTCAATAGTTGGTTAATTTAGGTCAAAAACACGATACATATTTCACTTTTTTAACCTACTTCAAATAAAGTTTGTATGACCGGGATTTTCTTAAAAACTACTGACCTGCCCCTTTAGACAAGTGGCAAAACGCTTGACGAATAGAAATAGAATAGAATGATAAATGTATGGGAATGACATAATGATTCGATTATGTTATCGATGACATGTGTCAATCTATTTTGTTTTTGATTTATTTATTTATTTTTTACAAACTGACATTATGTATTAATTTATCTTTATTAATGTGAAATTAATGTACAATGTAGGATTTATCCGTTTTATGTAGTTTTTTTTTGTCTGGCGGTTTGAGTATTTTTTATACAGCCTACCCAAATGTCCTGCAGATGGTACGAGACGGGGCGTCTGTCAGGACAGGTTGACTCAAATCTACTTTGACTTTCTTCAAAAGACCATCACAGAAATTATATTATTTGTAAATGTGAGCATTGTGTAGGATTTCCTTTTTTTTTTTTTTACTAATTTTTCTTTTACGTGTCTGACGGTTTGAGTATTTCAAGCGGCCTACTCAAATGTCCTTCAGATGGTACGAGACGGGGCGTCTGTAAGGACAGGTCGACTCAAACTCGCCGTGGTACTTTCTTAAAAAGACCTCTTCTCAGACCACCTACACTGTTTTCACATAAATTATTTTTACTTGTCTGGACTTTAAAAGAGACATTGACCCCTGAGTTTGTTTCGGCATTTCTTCTCAGAGGTAGTCAGTTAGGAAATGCCGACACCATCATTCTAACTAGTATATAAAAAAATGACGTGTAAAAGTGTTTTTTAAAAACCTATTTGCAGAAATAAAATCATTTATCATGTTATCGATGACTTGTGTCATTCCCATACATTTTTCATTTTATTCCATTTCTATTCGTCAAGCGTTTTGCCACTTGTCTAAGGGGTCTGATATGGATGAGAATTTCGTGACCTTATGAAGCTACCAGTATGGCTACTGACCTCAGCGATGTGGTCCCTCAGCGGTTCCCTCAGGTCATGCTGGGCCGCCCCGAGCGTGGCGCGCCTCGCCCCGGCTGCCAGCACCAGGCGCTGCAGACTCTCCCCGGAGCCCTCCACACTCTGCAACACCACACAAAGGGTGATGGAACAGTGAAAAATAAACTGTTCTAAGTTTATATTCATACGAATTTTGGTGTCATATTAGCATGTTGCCCACGCTAAGCTTGAATCTAAATTGATAAAATGACGTCACCCTAATACGTAAATACTAAAGGAAACTAGAAATTTGATGGGTGCGAGCAGCGACACGATGGCTCAGTTGGTTAGAGCAGCGCCATGGTACGGAATAGGTCGCAGGTTCAAGTCCTGCTCGTGTCATTTTTCAAATTTCCATTATCAATTTATGTATTCATTTTGTGTAATTTGACATAGCTTTGATCCCTGACACTTTTTTTCCACGCAGGAGATCAGGCGCTCGTGCTATGTAAGCTGTTCCGTGAAGTCCAGGCGTACCTGGTTGGCGTGCGCCCTGTTCTCGTCGCGCACGGCCCGCAGCACGCGGCGCGCCACGTTGGCCGCGACCAGCTGGTGCGGCAGCGCGCCCGACACGCGCCGCCCCGCCGCGCGCACCGCGCCGCACAGCTCGCTACACAACCATACATGTTTGACACATACAATTTATTTTATTTATTAAAAAAAACGTCGCCTTACTCTAGGAATTTCTCCTGTATCGTGGGTGCGTTTCACAAACACAAACACCCAGACTCGGGACAAACATCTGCGGATCGCCCAAATTTTTGCCTGTGCGGGAATCGTAAGCAACCCTTAGCGCAGCAGTCCAATCGCTTAGCTACTGCGCCAGTTAGGTCGTCAATGTATTACTTTTCAATATCATAAATCAGTTATTTACTTAGAAGTTATATATATTCCGGTTATACTCACGTGTGTATTCAGGAATGCCCGACTAGTTTCGAACTAGAACGGAGCCCTTATTCATGAGCTGGTTATGCGACAACCGCGACCCGAACTTATATTCCCGCACGGGACAAAAATTTGTGTGATCCGCAGATGTTTGTCCCGAGTCTGGGTGTTTGTGTACGTGATATTTCATGTTTGTGAAATGCACGCACGATACAGGAGAAAGTACTAGTATGGGGCGACGTTTCTTAAAAAAGAAAAAAGAAATGAATACTTACAAAGCAGTTGCATTTTGAGAGTCATTGATGATAGTTTCCAGCAAAGTTACCATTGCTAGAGCAATATTATTGGATCCACGCAGTTTGCTGCAAGAAAAACATATAATCAGTATTATTTATGATCGGAGATGTTCTACAAAAGGGTCAAGTGAGGAGTACCCTTAACCGACGAGCGTGTATGAGGAATGTGATGCGAGTGAATGAGGCGAAAGAAGTATGTCAGGATCGTAGCAAATGGAAATCCGTGGTCTCTGCCTACCCCTCGTGGAAATAGGCGTGACTTTATGTATGTATGTATTTATGACACTGTATGGGGCCTGATTAAGAATACAATGCCCATTTCTAGCTGAGCAAGTAAATTGGAAGAGACAACAAACCGTATTTAGTTTTTTAAATAAAAATACACTACACTAGGAATCATCCCTTTATTGTGGGCAGTGCCGTAACTAGGGTGGTGCTAGCGGTGGCCGGACACAGGGCGCAGAGCCTAGAGGGGCGCGGAAATGACCAGACCACGACCAAAGACAATAAAAAAAGTGCTTGTGTTCTAAGCTTATACCGGGTGAAAAGAGGTTAGTTACGGTGCTGATTGTGGGTTTAATTCATGGCAACAGACTTCCTACTTAGTATATAGGATCTATAATAAGCATTTAAATGTATATATATAATTAACACCTCAGCGGACTAGAGGTGTCGTTGTCTGTGAATATTAGTTTTACTTATATGACTTTTTTGGTGTGATTGTAGCGTGTTGCCCATGCTAAGCTTGAATCTCAGTTTGTGAGAGCAGCGCCACGGTACGGCGAAGGCGCAGGAACAAGGCCTGCTTGTGTTTATAATTTTCAAATTTCCTTTATCAATTTGGATTTGTTTTACTTGTTATAAAGGAATGAAAACTTTTATTTAGAACCAAAAAGGAGATCCGGGAGACATAATATAAAACATAGAATAGGAATTGCATAACTAGCATTATAAATAATCATAACATTACAAATCTTAGTAACATTTTGTGGTACAGGGTTTTGTCTGCTGTATTTAATGTTAAAGGTTAAAAACCTGATAAATTGGCATGTAAACGAATCTCAGAACAATATGTTGCATACAGACGTATTGACATAATGCAATCAAGCAGTCTGATGCAATAATTTACTTAGTAATGCATCAAACAAATAATCTATAAACTAAACCCAAACTATAACTACATTATTATAACTACAGTCTAAAAAAAAGCCTATTAAAGCAGCTATAAATATAAAATTAAACATATTTTTATTAACTATAAAATTTCAAAGAATTTAAATAGGAAAATTTTACGTACCCATTCTTTATGTCAGAAACAAATTTTCCAATCAAATCAACGAATTTATCGTCCAATTCCTTAACTGGGCCTTGTGAGGGAGACATCTTCAGTTTTTTATATTATATAGATTGATCTAATTATTTCTGTAAATAACTTACAATTCATGGATTTCTAATAAAATATTTATTTGTCACCATAACATAACCTCAAAAGAATTTTTCAAAGTTCAAGTGAAGTGACGTTTGAGAGCGTAAATTTTGACGTCAACGATTAACGTTCCTTTTCATTCATACTATATTTATTTAGTCAGTCCATACTATGAGATTTATTTTTACACATAAAATATTAAAATTAATATTATAGTAATTAAAAGTGCGATGCTATAAGTAAGTATATAAACCACAAATACATAAATTATTACATTATAAAACACAGAGATTATTATAAGCCAGGATGGTTGTAAATACACATCCATGGTCTCTGCCTACTCCTCTGAGAAACAGGGCGGGACTTCAGATTTGGATTTTACATTATAGCAAATATTTATAACCTATTTACCAATTACCAGTTATTTCTATACTAGGAAACAGAAATGAAAATTTATTCAGTTTTTTATGCTCCTAAAACGAACAAAAAGAACCCGAAAGGTCGCGAATTTATAAATAAAACCTTATAAACTAGTGTACATAGTTCTATCAAAAAGAGTTACAATTTATGATACGATATTCGTCAATACAATACAATATTCATATTTCAATTACCTACAATCCGACTGATTCAATTGTGTATTTTATAAAGCAAATACAATGCAATATAATATCCTCCTTAAGTTCACTGGCCACCCCCTATTACTGTGTGTTCATGGTTATATCAGCATTTCAATTATTCGTAGAATCGTACCCCTTTCAGTTTCAGTCACGCTCCGGCCAGCGATGAGAGCGCACGTCACGCAAGACACAAAAATATTTATGTGTTTTTATTTTTATTATTTAGTGTTGATCCTTCGTTAATTGTTAAACTTATATTAGTGTTTTGAGAGGTATGTATTCTTGTTAAAAAATAATGGTTTATTTGATAGAATATTGTTTAGTTGAATAAAAAAAAAAGTGTTTGCGACTTTTACGTTCCCGCGTAAATTTTTAAGACAATAGTCTAGTGCGCTTGTTATATTATAACACCTGTAATCAATGTGGGGGTGATCAGTGGAGTGTTTTTGCACATCCTGTGCATAATTTTAATAGAAAGAGGCTTGTTATCCGACGTGAATGTATAAAGAATTTGATGATTGAATTTGGTGAAAGAGGTTTTAGTAGCAAATGATCCGTGGTCTAGGAAACAGGCGCGAATCTGTTTGTAAGTTTCTATTTTTGGATGTTAGAGGTAATCTTTTAAGTTGGAAACTATCCATCTTATTTCAAATAATCTTTCACCTATATTTAGAACGTACCTTAAGGGTGGACGACGGCTACTTTTACCCGGAAAAGACAAGACAATTATTTTAAGTTTGACCCGGGAATCAAATCGTTGGACTTCGATTAGAAGTCACGTTACCGACCCCAATCCAGTTGCAGTTGTTTTTTTTAACTAAGAAGAAATATCACATACTTAAACACCCAGGCTCGGGACAAACATCTGTGGATCACACAATTTTTTGTCCCAAGATATCGAACCCACATCCCCCTAATCGCTTAGCCACTGCGCCAATCAGCCCACTTACCATGAACTCCCAAAACAGGACTTTTTCCATCGTAAAAGCGAGATACCGCTACGTGCAGTGTAAAACGGCATCTCGCTTCCACAACGGAAAATGCCAAGTGGGCAGGTCGTTGAAATCCTGGAAAACATTTTCCACGACGACGTCGCGGGCAACAGTTAGTATTATTTAATGGGGTATAATTTACCGCAGTTGAACTCCTATGGGAACATAGCGGCAGTTCATTAATTATTCAGAGAACTTCCAGCTAGAGTCGGTGAACTCTGTTTAAACGTACGTTTTGTTTATTAAAAGGTTATTTAAACAATTAGATAAGCTGTGGGCTTACTCTCCAATTAGTTACTTTACATTTTAAATAAAAAAACCTCGTCTCGCTCTAGGAATTTCTCCTGTATCGTGGGTGCATTTCACAAACATGAAATATCACATACACAAACACCCAGACTCGGGACAAACATCTGCGGATCGCACAAATTTATGTCCGCAAAAAAAACATTTCTAAGACACAAATCTAGCCAGACTCCGTGCTTCTACTGAGAGTTAGAGAGACTAGAAAATCCCTAAATCATTTTTCCCAACCCGGGAATCAAACCTGAGTCGATCTCAAGCTGAGAAGTCGCGTTTGCAAAATTTAAAACAACACGGCAAACACTAAGTAACATAATGATTTTTATAACTGACGTGCCTTAGGCATTTTCTCCCAGTCAACCTTAGGATGGTGCAGAAACAGACACGTGGTAGGTGCAATTTAGGACATGTAAAGGGAAAAATAATAATAATTTCATTAAATGCTTATACTGTATACATAACATAACATCACGCCTGTATTCCCCGAAGGGGTAGGCAGAGGTGAACATATAGTACACCCACATTTCGCCAGTTATGTTGTAGGTCCCAATGTAATAGGGGGCGAGCCTATTGCCATCAACCGGGCACAAATCCAGACTCCGTGCTGCTACTGAGAATTACCTAATGGAAAACTCAGTAACACTTTGCCCGACCCGGGATTTGAACCCAGGGCCTCTTGCTGAGCAGTCGCGCTTAGCGACCACTAGACCAACGAGGCAGTCACCGCGATAAAATCCGTAAAAATAGTTTTATTTCAATAACTAACTATGCAATGTTTTTAGTATAAATCCACTCCTCTTTGCAGTCGGTTAAAATGACGTAGATATTACAAACATCGTGTCCTACATCGGTAATGATCATTTTAAATGATTAGACAAATATCTATAAAAGAATATTTGGGTCAAAAGAATTGTGTCCATTCCATTCTTGTAACCATATAAATACTTATAATATCGTTGATCCATTACAGAGATTATAGTAAACTAAACGTAACATCACGCCAGTGTACCCCGAAGGAATAGGCAGAGGTGTGTAGTACACCCACACTTCGCCAGTTATGTTATAAATCCCAATGTACAGGCCTAGCCTATTGCCACTAACCGGGCACAAATCCAGACCCCCTGAAAGAATACTTTAAACGAAGTACTTATTGAAACTATTTATAACCGGCTTTGATAAAAGGAGGTTCTGTATTCGAGCCGTATGTATGTATGTTTTTAGGTCCGCGGTTTTCTCGAAAACTACTGATCTCGAAAACAAATAGTCTCAGATGAGATCGGCCGCCGTGATCGAAAGTCGGTCAGGAGAACATTATTATTATTGCCTGTGATACTATTTGCGTAAGTTAGAAAAACAATGCTATGTTTAACCGGCTTTGAAAAAAGAAGGTTCCGTATTCGACCCGTATCTATATAGGTATGTTTGTATGTACGCGATTTTCTCGAAAACTACAGCCCCCTCACCATGAACTCTTAAAGCAGGATAGTTTAAGATGTGGAAGCGAGACGCTGCTACGTGCAGTGTAATGCGGCGTCTCGCTTCCTTAACGTTAACTGTCCTGTTTCAAGAATTCATGGTAAGGACTGATCCGATTTTGATGCGGTTGACTTTATGAGTATTACTATTCGCGTTAGTTAGAATTCATAATGTATTGACTCACATGTTTTCAGATATAAAATGGATAAGCAGAGTTCAAGGACATCAAAGATCGCTGCCTGGATATTATTAATTATCAACTTCACTGCCATGGTGAGTACTACAAGCTTCAGCACATATACATAAGTATACATCAGACCCGGGAATCTGGGAACTGTCATGTATTTTACCCAAATTGTAAATGAGAGAATAACCAATCTATATTAATATTTTTTATTTGACTTTGATGCTACTCGTATTCTCATTTTAGGTATATTGTGTAGCTCATTATTCTCTCATACTTGAAATGATTGTTAAACCATATTTTTAAAAGAGTAACTATGGAGTTTCTTGCCGGTTCTTCTCCATAGAAACGACTTTTTGGAACCGAGCAACTAGTTTGACGTTTTGTAAGTGCTCTTTTGTAGCCTATATGAAATAAAAACATTATGACTATGACTATGACTAATCGAACCTAGGACCTCATGCTTAGCAGCCGCGCTTTGGGGCCACTAGACCATCGAGGCAGTTTATCACACTAATATTATAAAAGCGAAAGTTTGTGAGTGTGTTTGTATGTTTGTTACCACTTCACGCTCAAACGGCTAGACCAATTTTGGTATGGAGCTAGATAACACCCTGGATTAACACATAGGTTTTTATCTAGAAAATACGTAACGGGTAACACCGTGGGGCAGCTAGTGAGGGAAGTGTAAAAGGAATTATAAGCCATAGAAAATGTATAGTAGAAAATTAATTAAATATACAACAGGTTTCTATATTTTGAGGTACCTACTATTAAAAATCATCATCATCAGCCGGAAGACTTCCACTGTTGAACAAAAGCCTACCCCTTCCCCCCA
Source organism: Abrostola tripartita (assembly GCA_905340225.1). NCBI lineage: Eukaryota > Metazoa > Arthropoda > Insecta > Lepidoptera > Noctuidae > Abrostola > Abrostola tripartita. Next base: position 6,227,850 of record HG996513.1, on the reverse strand, counting down.
GAAGGGGGGGGGTTGCCATAGTCCTCACGCTTGGCAAGCGGCTTGGGGATCGCAGTATTGGTGGTCACGTTTGAATGGTGGCGACGAAAAAAAAAAAAAAATTGGTGGTCTTCTAGGTTTCCCCTTAGTCGCCTCTTACGACACCCACGGGAGGAAATGGGGAGGTGTTATTCTGGCCTGGCACGCCACGGGCAATATCTAAATGTGATCATTCTTTTCAGTTGGCCTGCGTACTGATGGTAGCGCTTGGACTCTGGATCATATCGTCGCCATCAACTTTGAGCAGTGTTATAGACGCTTCTGGAAGCTTAGTATTGAAGGTAAGCTCTTTTTAGCTATTTTTAAGATGCACAAGTATGTAAGAACTCTGGCGCACTGCCCGATACATAAGTATGTAATTTGAATATCGCCAACGAACCGTCATTTTGAGTTTTTCTATATAAAATCTATAACACTTGGGTTTTTGAGGCCAATATAACGATACCTTAACTGTCGAAATCCACCCAGCCGTTTGCCAGATACAATGTAATAAAGAAAAACAAGAGACGCGCGAAAGACGTAACCCTTCGTTGGCAGTCGGGAAAATAGAAAGGTTTATTTCGACACTTACAATGTACAAAACATTATTCGGCAACCTAACTGAAAAACTATCGTGTTCCATGATAATTAGAATTAAAACACGGATATAAACGTGAACACAATTTTTTTTCTCGCTTTTTCGTTTAACACAACCTCGCCTTTCTGCAGAAAGGCGAGACGCAGCTACGTGTATTGTAGTGCGGCGTGTCGGTTCTACAGCGGAAAATATCTTGCTTTAACCTGTTCTTAGTTGCCGTGCCAATTTGTTATGGGGGAGTCCATGGTAAGGGCAGGGGCAGATTTGGATAAAATTTGGCAAATAAATCGTTTGTAACCTGGATAACAGGGGGTGCTTTTTATCGATGAGATGATTCTGAAGAACAGACAAAGGCACGGGCAGATGCGTAGTACTACGCAAATATTATTATTAGAAAAACATTATTTTTACCCGACTGCGCCAGAAGGAGGGTAATGTTTTTTAATATGTCAACTCAAGGTTACCTATTACATCACGGACCACACATCACCCTATTACCTGCAGACGGTGAACATGGTCTGCCAAGTCAACGGTCACAAGTTTAAACCCCAGTACGCACCAATGTCTTTTCGAATTCATGTGCGTGCGACCGTCTTTAGCAACTAATAACTAATTTATAGTACAAATTAGTTATCAGTTGCTAAAGACGGTGAAGGAAAACATCGTGAGGAAACCGGCACACCTGAGAGATTTTTCAACGGTGTGTAAAGCAATGTCAGAGGGCTACAGGCGGTTTAAACTCTGACACCAGGTTGTTCATCAACCATACGATAAGATGAAGTACCAGCACGGAGTCTGGATTTGTGTTCGGTTAATGCTCGTTTCCTATTACATTGGGACCTATAACATAACTGGCGGTATGGGTGTACTCTACACCTCTGTCTACCCCTTCGGGGATAATGGCGTGATGTTATATTGTAATTTTTATGTCGATTTGTACTATTTTTCGTTAATCAAACTTTCAAAAAATATCGAAAGGAAATTACTTTATCAAGAATCATTTTTTTTAAAAAAAAAAAACGTCGCCCCACACTAGGAATTTCTCCTGTATCGTGGGTGCGTTTCACAAACATGAAATATCACATACACAAACACGCAGACTCGGGACAAACATCTGCAAATCGCACAAATTTTTGTTCCGTGCGGGAATCGAACCCGCATCCCTTAGCGCAATAGTCCAATCGCTTAGCCACTGCGCCAATTGGGTCGTGGCTAAGCGATTCTACGATATATTAGGCTGTAATTCTGTCCACACTTAAAAATAATTTAGTTGCTATCGTTAGTGATCCACACATGAGCGCAACAGATAACACACACGATATTGTAATTATGAGATACGAACTATCCGGGTCACCCGGTAATTATAAACAATAGCCGGCTAAAAGGGTAGTTCGGGTGACTGGCTAAAATTAAGTAGGGCGGAGCTTTTAGATAATGTTATTAAGGAGCTCGTAGCTACAGAAGCACCGTGCAAGTTAAGGTTAAGCAACACTTGTCGAGGTCAGCTTTTGGATGGGTGACCACTTTTGTGCCTCGGACACTGAATTCTTCATACTAGTAATGAAAATATGATGCAATGACACTTGCCATAGGTGTCAATTCGGTATTTGACACCACCAATCAATCGACATACTTTTTATGAGCTGTCAAATCGCTATTCCTCCATAGATTTTGTATGGCAATAGGGACATGTGACGTCACTAGTCCGCAAACTGAATTGACTTACTATTTATTGATTTCAAAGCAACGAATTTCACAGTTAATAAAAATGTAGAGGCTAAATAGCATTATTTTAGAGAAGAATTGGAATGATAGGTTAATGGTGTCATCTACCCAATTTTTTTTTACACGACTGCCCAAAAAGCAGTGTAATGTTTTCAGGGTTCATGTATGTGTTAGTGTGTTCATGTGAGTTTTTTATTCCACCATAACTTCTGAATGCCTGAACCGATTTTGATGTATCGAGTGTCGTTAGAATCCTTACACTATCGCGAGTAACATAGGATGTAAAAAAATGAAACAAATTATTATTATTATTTTTTTTTTTTTTTTTTTTTTCTTTAAAAAAAACGTCGCCCCACACTAGGAATTTCTCCTGTATCGTGGGTGCGTTTCACAAACATGAAATATCACATACACAAACACCCAGACTGGGGACAAACAAATGTGGAATGCACAAATTTTTGCCCCGTGCGGGAATCGAACCCGCAACCTTTAGCGCAGCAGTCTAATCGCTTAGCCACTACGCCAATCAGGTCGTCAATATAAATAATGTAATCAGTAATTCATTTATTGACACAATATGACATATGACAATCCATTCATATTTGGAACTACTGTTTTTAAATCTATGATTGTAATAGACACATTACAAATTTAAAAAAAAAAATTAAAGATGGCGACGACGACGAACAAATAAAAATCAAGTTTTATTGCAGTCGGGGGACCGTTCTGTGGAACACTGTCTTATCTAAGAGGTACACAGACTGCGATGGGAATTGTTTTTTAACTTTTACGTTAGTTTTCTTTAATAGCAGTCGTGTTTTCTAATTTTTCAAATTATATTTACTTTATTATTTACTATAAATCCCGGTTATACTCACGTGTGTATTCGGGCATGCCAGACTATGCGTAACCAGCTCATGAATAAGGGCTCCGTTCGAGTTCGAAACTAGTCGGGCATACCCGAATACACACGTGAGTATAACCGGGATATATAGTAAATAATATGGATAACACTCACGGAAGTTATTATAGTAAAATATATTTACTTTATTGTTAGTTTTCAGGTTATCAGGCATGGCAGTCGTGGTTTTTAATTTTCTCTTTCATGATGTGCCGTGTGGTATCCGGCCTAGAATTGACCACCCCCTTTCCTCCCGTGGGTGTCGTAAGAGGCGACTAAGGGAAAATTCAGAAGATGGGCAGCAGCGTCTTCTGTAACTTCACCACCAATACTGCGATCCCCAAGCCGCTTGCCAAGCGTGGGGATTATGGCAAACCCCCCCGCTTAAACGGGGAGGCCTATGGTCAACAGTGGACGTATTTGGCTGATGATGATGACTGATGATGACCATCATGCCTTTGTACTGGCTTGCTGGCCCTTGTCCTCAAAGCTCGTGATGTTCAGACTAATAAACCGTAAACATTATTAATATCGTGATGGCCTAGCGTTACACACATACATAACATCACGCCTGTATTCCCCGAAGGGGTAGGCAGAGGTGAACATATAGTACACCCACATTTCGCCAGTTATGTTGTAAGTCCCAATGTAATAGGGGGCGAGCCTATTGCCATCAACCGAGCACAAATCCAGACTCCGTGCTGCTACTGAGAATTACCTAATGGAAAACTCAGTAACACTTTGCCCGACCCGGGATTTGAACCTAGGACCTCATGCTCAGCAGTCGCGCTTAGCGACCACTAGACCAACGAGGCAACAAACAAAACAAATCAAAGAAAACACCTTGTGTAGGTACAAGGATAAGGTTTAAGGCCAAGAAACATAACCTTGTTAGTGTCATAACGTTAAGCGGCGCTCGATACGGTCAGTCCTTGAATGGGTGACCGTGGCATACACACAGAGACGTCTAGGAGAGCTAGTTAAACCGTGTGTTCTGGGCCCTTGATTAATAGAAAAATGCTTGACGAATAATATTGATAATTATCAAGCAAATTAGACCATATCGGAGATGTTTTGCTAAAGGATCAAGTGAGGAGTACCCTTAACCGACGAGCACGTGTGAGGAATGTGATGCGAGTGAGTGAGGCGAAAGAAGTATTCCAGGATCGTAGTAAATGAAAATCCGTGGTCTCTGCCTAGTACTTACTATTAAACTATTGCGTTGCATGAGTTTAATTAAACTACACGGGAATTAACCGAAACACAAGTTTTTAATTTCCCCGCGAGGTTGTGTTGTGATAAACGAATCAGTGGAGTCCAAGATGTTGATAATTTGTAGCTGTCTTCCCGATTGAAAGGATGTTTCTCGATTTCCAATCCAATCCAAGCCAATCAATGGACACTTCTCCGCGATAATTAATCCAGTGATTAGTTTCAGGGTTTCTGGCTACAATAGTTGATCTGCTATTGCCGATTTGGTGGTCTAACAGTTTTTAATTTCTGCCTAGTAGCCTCTAGGAAATAGGCGTGACTTTATGTATGTAAGTATAAGTTAGAGGAAAGATGTAGGAATTTACTCTGAGTTATATTACTATAAATATTTGTTTGTCGGACGTTATTTTAACATATCTGTAATGAAGGAAAACTTCAAAAGATGTGCATGACACAGCCTGGCACCATCGACCGGGCCACAGACGGAATTATTAACTAGAAGATCCCGCGACTACGCCCGCGTGATTTCTTTAATCACCGATCACATTGAAAGTAACATAATAACATCATGCCTGTATACCCTGATGCGGTAGGCAGAGGTGTAAAGTACGTCCACATTTCGCCAGTTATGTTATGGGTCACTATGTAATAGGGGGCGAGCCTATTGCCAGAAATGGATACAGATTTATTTTTTTACATGTACCTATACTTTTTAATTATATCATAGCATCACGCCTGTATTCTCCGAAAGGGTAGACAGAGGTGTGCAGTACACCGACATAAAATCGGTACCAGGTTATGGCAATTGGCTCGCCCCCTATTACATTGGGACCTATAACATAACTGGTGAAATGTGGGTGTACTATATGTGCACCTCTACCTACCCCTTCGGGGAATACAGGCGTGATTTTATCTACTTTTTTCGGGTGGCAATACCGCCAGCCTTTTCAGCACCCTACCAGTCGACAGTGATGAGAAATACTTCGATGCATAATTTTTAGATTTTTTATTTGTATATAATAAGACGTTAGGTATATTATAATGTAAAATTGTTAAAGGATATAATACTTAATAATAATTCATTCTTAGAAAATTTTAGGGTTCAACTCAAAAGGAAAAACGGAACCCTTATAAAGCGAACAAACAATGGCGTATACGTTAATTAATTATCACAAATTCGCGTAGCGCTGAGACTCTGGGTGTTTCTTTTGTCATCTTGTCTGAAACCTAAATTGAATTGGCAGCATTGTTGAATTGATAGGTCCCGTATGTTAGTCGATTTAAGATCATTTCGTTGTACGTCTGTCTGTCTGTCAACCCATTTTTATCTTCACACAGGCGCTGTTCCAAGAAGCGTTGACCCTGCAGGTGGGCGTGGCTGTGACAGCCGTCGCCATCTTCTTAATCTTCGTGTGTTTCATGGGGTTCTATGGTGCTATCACCAGATCACCGTTCTTATTATTTATGGTAAGTGAAAGATTACCTTGTCTCTTTGTGTCACTCGTAAAGACTGCTTTTTTTTAAACGTCACCCCACACTAGGAATTTCTCCTGTATCGTGGTTGCGTTTCACAAACATGAAATAACACATACACAAACACTAGACTCAGGACAAACATCTGCGGATCACACAATTTTTTGTCCCGTGCGGAAATTAATCCCGTAACCCTTAGCGCAGCAGTCCAATCGCTTAGTCACTGCGCCGATCAGGTTGTCTCTCTGCCAACCCTTAGCGCAGCAGTCCAATCGCTCAGTCATTGCGCCAATCAGCCCTCTTACCATGAACTCTTAAAGCAGGACAGTTTACGTTGTCGAAGCGAGATGCCACATTACACTGCGCGGAGCGGTGTCTCGCTTGCACATCTTAAACTGTCCTGCTTTAAGAGTTGATGGTGAGGGGCAGGACATCTCTCTGCCTATCTTCTAATCCTCTTTTTATTTCCAGTATTCAGCGCTGGTAATATTGCTGCTACTTCTAGAATGTGCTCTTCTGTATTACTTCTCAAGCAATCTTGTCAAGGTATTAATAACGATATTTTTTTTTGTGCCGAATCATATTTTACCTCCAATGATATGTCAAAAAGTATAGATACGTCATATGCTAACAAAATGAACGAGAAAAGTGTTCCGAACTCTGAGTACGAACTGCACTAGTCTTATGTCAAATCGGACAACAATTGTGCTACCCAAGACTACAATTGTCACTTTTTCGAGTCTACAAAATAAGTGCGCTAGTAACAAATCTGTGCTTTTTGAAATATCATTGTTTATGTCATTATTGTTGAACATGCGTGGGCCAGAGAAAAAGGGAGGCCTATTCCCAGCAGTGGGTGATACCGGGCTCAAATGATGATGATAATGCGTTAGCCAGGAAGTAATTTTACAAGATTCGATCATCGCATTTGGCGCCACTTTCTGAGAGTTACAGAAATTTATATTAGTATTATCGACTGTATTATCGGCTTCTCTATGTTGTTCTTCATTATCCTTTTTTGAGACTATTCTTACGTCGATTTGTCATTTATATAAATGTTATCGCCCACAGAAGGGTTTCCAAGATGACGGACAATGGACGCACGCAATGCGTCTAGCCTTCAAGTGTTGCGAGCATAAGTAAGTGGAGTTTTACAATAAATTGGGGTAATTAACTAAATAGTGTACGTATAAATTTCCCCCCCCAAATTACACTACTTTAATCGTCTGTTAGTAGTAGATTCAAGGGTCAAAGATGATGATGATATTTTTCAGTCTTATTATTATTTTGAAACCTTGGTGATAAAGAGAGTTATTCTTAAGCAAAGACGGTAAGAAAACCTCATACCAATGATGACCACCAGAATCTTAGCAAATGGAAATCCGTGGTCTCTACTTACCCCTTCAGATCATGATGCAAAGTGGCAATAGGCTAGGACCTATGTCATAAATGGCGGAATGTGGGTGTACTACACGCCTCTGCCTAGAGTTAAGTATGATGTTATAGAATAATATTCTCTGCAGCATCTCGGAGCCGGACGTGAGCAAGCCTCCGTGGTCCTGCTGCGGTCCTGAAGCGTATCCAAGCAACTGCACCACGCCACTAGTTTATAAGAGGGTAAGTAGAAAAAACTTGATGTGTGGTATCCGGCTTAGAATTGACCACCCGCTTTCCTCCCGTGGGTGTCGTAAGAGGCGACAGTGTTGGTGGTGAAGTTACAGAAGACGCTGCTGCCCATCTTCAGAATTTTCCCTTTGTCGCCTCTTACGACACCCACGGGAGGAAACGGGGTGATCAATTCTAGGCCGGATACCACACGGCACATACCATGTGTCCATTGGGAGGATCTAACTGTGATCAAAAGATTGACAGCATTTTTCAATTAAGCCTTATCATGTTTCCGTTAAATCAATATTAATTTTTCATTGGCCTTGTATTAGAATTGAAATTAAATTAAAGAATAGTCTAGTAGACTATTATTATTACATTTGAAGTGTCCCACAGCTGGGCAAAGGCCTCCCCAATCTCTTTCCACATCTCCCAGTCACCAGCTGCCAACAACCAGTCTTGCATATACAAGACGAGTTCGTCCCGCCATCTCCGTCTGGGTCTTCCTCGCTGTCGACTGCCCCTGTTGAGTTCGGCCCATTGTTCGTATGCCATACGACAGACATGTCCAGCCCAGCCCCATTTTAACGCAGCAGCTTTACGAGTGACATCATAAACTATAGTTTTGGGTCGGATTACAGTATTTCTGATTCTGCCAACAAGTTTAACTCCCAGAATACTTCGTAATTATTAGCTATTATATATTGTTCTTTTTCTTTCAGGATTGTCACGCGTCAATAGTCAGTTGGTTGGACCGATATCAGTTACCGATATACACATCTTTAGCAGTGTTCCATGTTATACTGTCGTCCTGCTCTCTCGTACGGCGATCTTGTCGTTCGTCTCGCTCTTATAGCTAGCGTTCACAGCGGCGCGTTAGCGGTTAGTATTTTACTGTCACTTATGGGGAAGGCAGAAGTGTGTAGTTTACCTCACATTTTTGTGTTTAGATCCCATGTTAGGACGAGCCTATTGCCATCAAGCTGTTGGCAAGCAATTCGTGCTGCTACTGAGAATTACCTAATGGTAGAACCACCGACTGATTCTGGATTTGTGCCCAGTTATGGCAATAGCCTCTCTCTGTATTCAAATATATTTCTGTAGCCTGGTGCTATAAGGGCCTAAGTCCGTATTTGTAAATGTGACTTTTCTGTCTTATGTTTGATTATGATTTTTATATTTGCCAAAACTGTATGGACGCACGCAATACATTGGCCTTTGTAACCAACCGTAATTTTGACGGTAAAATCACATTTCTAACTAAAACAGATATTGGCCCTTTTAGCATCAGCATTTTTCAATTTCAGCATCGCCTCACCCCGAGGTACCGAGCGTACATAGATGGAGCCACAGTCGTGTGACGCCGACGGTGGAGCCATCTACCGAGGACGTGTTAATGCTTGTCGTGGGGAGAGCTAAGCTGGGCTGGATAGATAAGGGCTCGACGCAACGCTAGACTTTTTTTAACACGCTATTACTTATAAAATAATTTTCTCCTGACCTTTCGGTAACGGCCTATCTCATCTGAGACTAGCCAACTACAAAGATATTATAGTGCACAAGTATGCGCGCAGACACAGGTGCACTCCCTATTCCCTCACTCTCATAGTCCAGGACGGTGAGACACGACCGGAGAGAGATCAGGCGCAGGACCAACGGCTTAACGTGCCTTCCGAAGCACGGTGGGGTCTCGACATGTGAAAATGGTCACCTACGGCTTATCCTCGTAGATCAACTGTTCTGCGCGGTAGCCACGCAGCTTCGAGCCCCTTACGCTATTCTTGCATCGCTTGTAATCTACAGTGTAGCTTAACTAAAGGGAGGCAAGCTGGCATAATGCCACGGGCCCCCAACTGGCAGGGCCCCCAGTAAGAGGGAGCTAGCGAACTTCAAAAAGTTAGTTAAGCAACATTACTTTTCGCAACCTTAATACCTATTAAGTGTTTATCTGATCACCTTGTTAATTAATATACAGGGTTAAATTTTAAACACCGTTATCCGCTTTCGGGGTCATTGTACTCCTCATTATGGACAAAACTATGGGACCAAACCTGAAATCGAGAAAAACATCAGCTGTTCCCCCTATATTTATGTTCGCATAACTGACGACCTGATTGGCGTAGTGGCTAAGCGATTAGACTGCTGCACTAAGGGTTGCGGGTTCGATTCCCGCACGGGGCAAAAATTTGTGCGATCCACATTTGATTATTATGGATATGTGGATATTTCATGTTTGTGAAACGTACCCACGATACAGGAGAAATTCCTAGTGTGGGGCGACGTTTAAAAAAAAAAAGACAAAAAAAAAAAACTCCTCAAAATGTTGGAGGGAACAGCTGATTTTACTGTACTGTACAATGACCCCTAAAGAGGACAACGGTGTATAAAATTTAACCCTGTATATACATATAATATTATAATTGTGTATGTTTAAGTGTAAATAAGTAGATAACTATGTCAGTAATTCGTATGCTTATGAGTTTTATAATAGTGCGCATCACAGACTACCCTAGTATTAATTTTCATCGCTCCAGTCCATCCTAAGGTTGTCTGGAAGATGTCGCTATTAGCGAAAAGACGGGCGGTCTTTTCGCTAATAGCGACATCTTCCAGATTTGAGATTGTACTCTATTTTCTGACTTTGATTCCACCTGTAAAATATGTATAATGCTGTGTAATAAAGAGTATTGTATTGTATTGTATTGACTGGCCTGTTGGTCTAGTGGTTAGTGACGCTGACTTCTAAATCGGAGGTCGTGGGTTCGATTCTCACCCAGGACAAATCTTTGTGTGATGAGCATAATGATTTGTTCTGTGTCTGGGTGTAAATTATCTATATTATGTATGTATTTAGAAATATTTAAGTATGTTTATCAGTTGTCTGGTTGCCATAATACAGGCTCTGCCTAGTTTGGGATCAGATGACCGTGTGTGGGCTGTCCCAAGATATTATTATTATTATTATTGTAAGGGAAGGCCAGGCCATGAAGGTTTTCTACCAAAAATATTCTAGTCTGGGTACCTCTTAGATAAGACAGTGTTCCACATAACGGTCCCCCGACTGCGATGGAACTTGTTTTTCACTATTTAGTTCGTTTTTTGTCATGGCAGTCGTGTTTGTTAATTTTTTTTTTATTTGTTTCATTTTTCTATGCCTATGTTACTCGCGATAGTGTAAGGATTCTAAAGACATCGAAGTCGGTTCAGGCATTCAGACGTTATAGTGGAATAAGGAAACTCACATACATACATGAACCCTGAAAACATTACATTTCTTTTTTAGGGCAGTAGTGTAAAAGGCACGAACTGAATTAAGAAAAATAATATCTTAACTTCACATAACTTACCCCTTACTTAGACAGAAAAAAAAAATCACTTCTTCATAATATTAAGTACTTAGTATAGATTGTATAAAGTAGTTTATGAGTAAGACTGCCTGCTTGGGGCAGTGGCTATGCAATTGGACTGCTGCGCGAAGGGTTGCGGGTTCCCGGGCACGGGACAAAAATTTGTGTGATCCGCAGATGTTTGTCCCGAGTCTGGGTGTTTGTGTATGTGATATTTCATGTTTGTGAAACGCACCCACGATACAGGAGACATTCCTAGTGTGGGGCGACGTTGTTATAAATTAAGAAGAAGACACATTAAAATGTAATTTGTAAAATAAATGCTCAATAAAGAAGATTTTACTATTCCTCATAGTTTTACTTTAATTCTGTTTCAGAGAGTATCTATGCTGTCGAAAGAATAATCATTATCCTACTTAATTGTTTTTACCTCTTCAAGCATATCCCGCAAAGATGTAGGCAGAGGTGTAATATAATAACACCAGCTTATACTGTCCCACTGCTGCAAAGTCCTCTCATACAGAAGGAACGAGCATTGATCACCACGCTTGGGAGCTGCGTGTTGACGTCACACCATTAAATGATAAATGATTTTATTTCTGTAAATAGGTCTTAAAAAAACACTTTTACACGTTATTTTTTTTAAACTAGATAGATGGCGTCGGCATTTCCTAACTGACTACCTCAGAGAAGAAACGCCGAAACAAACTCAGGGGTCAATGTCTCTTTTAAAGTCCAGACAGGTAAAAAATAATGTATGTGAGAACAGTTTAGGTGGTCTAAGGTCTAATTAAGTACAGGTTTCATCATTACTAGCATTGTATCAGCCTGTAACTGTCCCACTGCTACAAAGTCTTCTCATACAGAAGGAACGAGCATTGATCACCATGCTTGTGAGCTGCGTGTTGACGTCACACCATTAAGTACAGGTGTCATCATTACTAACATTGTATCAGCCTGTAACTGTCCCACTGCTACAAAGTCCTCTCATACAGAAGGAACGAGCATTGATCACCACGCTTGTGAGCTGCGTGTTGACGTCACACCATTAAGTACAGGTTTCATCATTACTAGCATTGTATCAGCCTGTAACTGTCCCACTGCTACAAATTCCTCTCATACAGAAGGAACGAGCATTGATCACCACGCTTGTGAGCTGCGTGTTGACGTTATACCATTAAGTGCAGGTTTCATTATTACTAGCATTGTATCAGCCTGTAACTGTCCCACTGCTACAAAGTCTTCTCATACAGAAGGTGCGAGCATTGATCACCACGCTTGTGAGCTGCGTGTTAACGTCACACCATTAAGTACAGGTTTCATCATTACCAGCGTTTTATCAGCCTGTAACTGTCCCAATGCTACAAAGTCCTCTCATACAGACGGAAGCATTGATCACCACGCTTGTGAGCTGCGTGTTGACGTCACACCATTAAGTACAGGTTTCATCATTACTAGCATTGTATCAGCCTGTAACTGTCCCACTGCTACAAAGTCCTCTCATACAGAAGGAACGAGCATTGATCACCACGCCTGGGAGCTGCGTGTTGACGTCACACCATTAAGTACAGGATTGATCATTACTAGCATTGTATCAGCCTGTAACTGTCCCACTGCTACAAAGTCTTCTCATACAGAAGGAAGCATTGATCACTACGCTTGTGAGCTGCGTGTTGACGTCACACCATTAAGTACAGGTTTCATCATTACTAGCATTGTATCAGCCTGTAACTGTCCCACTGCTACAAAGTCCTCTCATACAGAAGGAACGAGCATTGATCACCACGCTTGTGAGCTGCGCTGCGTGTTGACGTCACACCATTAAGTACAGGTTTCATCATTACTAGCATTGTATCAGCCTGTAACTGTCTCAATGCTACAAAGTCCTCTCATACAGAAGGAACGAGCATTGATCACCACGCTTGTGAGCTGCGTGTTGACGTCACACCATTAAGTGCAGGTTTCATCATTACTAGCATTGTATCAGCCTGTAACCGTCCCACTGCTACAAATTCCTCTCATACAGACGGAAGCATTGATCACCATGGTCGCCACATTTTTTTTTAAAGAATAAAAAACTTGATTTTGACGTATAAATGTCAATTTTGACATTTAAATAATCCAAACTAAACTGAACGTACGAAAATTATCCTTCTTTTGCTTTTCATGCAGTTTTCCGTGCTGAGTGTAAAGCTATCGATTACAATGTGACCTAATTATCGTTCATATCGCGTGTTCGAGTCCGTGCGTGGGAATTAGGACAGTAGCTATTAACTTTTATGTAGGGGACGGAAAAGTTTGCATAAGCCGTGTGACAGTTACATGAACCTGTGTATATACCATGACAGTACCTAGTCGCGGTCAGTCTTGTGATGGGTGACCGTTTTCACATGTCGAGACCCCACCGTGCTTCGGAAGGCACGTTAAGCCGTTGGTCCTGCGCCTGATCTCTCTCCGGTCGTGTCGGTCTACCGTCCCATCGGAATATGAGAGTGAGGGAATAGGGAGTGCACCTGTGTCTGCGCGCATACTTGTGCACTATAATATCTCCTGCGCAGATGGCTAGTCTCAGCTGAGACAGGCCGCCGTGACCGAAATTCGGTCAGGAGGACATTATTATTACCTAGTCAAGCGTCAATATGACTATTTTAATATCATAAATCTAATAGGAACAATTTACATTATATAATATACACTCGATTTTTTTATACTAACTAATAAATATTATATAATTAAAACTAAAAATAAATACAAACAAAAAACATAAAAAAATACGTTTTTAGATATTCTAAGACACTGACTAACGTTGACGGAAAACATCGTGAGGAAACCTGGATTTAATTATCTCAAAGCGCCCGCAGTGAGCTAGCGTGGTGATCAATGCTCAATCCTTCTCTATACGAGAAGAGGCATTTCCCTGTGGGACTGTTAATTTCCTTATCGTATGGTTGATGAACAATCTAGTGTCAGAGTTTAAACCGCCTGTAAGCCTCTGACATGGCTTTACACACCGTTGAAACATCTCTCAGGGTTGAACTTGCGACCTTTGATTTGATAGTCCAACGGTCATACCACTCGGTTATCAGTTGGACATTTACAGGCTGGTGTTGAAAAACAATACATAATTATTATTCTAAACATTCTCAAAATAAGATTAAGCCTCTATTCCCTGAAAAAGTTTATGATAGCTTATACAAAAAAAAAAATCTGCTAATGTGTTTTAGCAAAGTGAAGAGTACCCTTAACCGACGAGCGTGTATGAGGAATGTGATGCGAGTGAATGAGGAGAAAGAAGTATGTCAGGATCGTAGCAAATGGAAACCCGTAGTGTCTGCCTACCCCGCTGTGAAATAGGCGTGATTTTATGTATTTTTAGTGATACATTTTAAGAAATGATATAAATGATTATTTGAACTTAATATTGTAATCATCGTAATGGTTCTGTCCATTTAATATTGCTGTTAAATGCTTAATGCGCTGCGTCTCATATGGGATGAAGACTTTCTTCGGCTGAAACAAAGAAATAATAATAATAAATTTTTATTTACTATAAGTTTTAAAGTACAGTTACAAATTTGTAACATTATAACAGCTGGAGGTAAGGCTAAGGTACTTTAACATAATAATTGAGGTAGTCTACATCCGAACTAGGCAGAAACCTGTCTCGGATTGCAGCTAATCCCTATATTAATATTCAACTTTAATTTGACTAGCCATTTTAAAAAGGTTATATAATTTTAAATCATAGAAAGGTAAATAGTACAAAAGTAAGGAGCACATGGTGTGTGGGTGTGTAAGTGTGTGTGTCTGTGTGTGTGTGTGTGTGTGTTTGTGAGTGTGTAATGTGCGTGTGTGAGAGTGAATTTGTTGTCTGAGATAGTATAAAAACTCGAAAAAATAGTTATATAGGAAGAAAATATTTAATTTGCGAGAAGTTTTATAATTTAAAGACTGTAGGTATCTGTCTGTGGCATCGTAGCTCCTAAACTATTTCTGTTTTAAGGAGACTTGATTTTTTTTATTGTGTGGTTGATGAACAACCTGGTGTCAGAGTTTAAACCGTCTGTAGGCTTCTAACATAGCTTTACACATCGTTGAACAATCTCTCAGGTGTGCTGGTTTCCTCACGATCTTTTCCTTCACCGTTTTTAGCAAATATTAACTAATGTATAATACGCACATGAATTCGAAAAGACATTGGTACGTGCCGAGGTTTGAACTTGCGACCTTTGATTTGCCAGTCCAACGGTCATACCACACGGCTATCAGTCCTTTAGGTAACTTGATTTAGTGTTTTAACAATGACTCAAGAATGTCTGTTTAGCCTTATGAAGATCATCAGCTCTTTGATGACGAGATTTGCAACCTGTTACTTTCAATAATATTGCAAAAACATGGCATCCAGGATCTTAGGATCGGAGAACTAAAAATTGAAACTTGTCAGCTTGGCTATACAGCCTTATTGTTAGTACCAACGAAAACCGAGACACGTTAAATATTTTTATGTAAAATATCTCAGTATAGATACCGGTACTGTATCATAAAAACTCACAAGTTACAGGCTTCTTGTGTTTGTCAAAAAAACATATTCACGGCGCGTGCGGCACTTACGAAAAAAATATAACATGGTGTGAAAATCGTTGCAATTCATTCAGTTACTGATTTTGAACAGACTATTCTCAGGTTTCGTATAAACCAAAAATAGGGTTGTATATGTATGATAGACAACGCAAAATATCAATTCCAATTGAGGATCGAGCCAGGAGCGTTCATTAAGTGTTCTTATTCTAACCTCTATGACAGCAGGTTTTTTCTGTTCTCTTCTAGAAGGTTGTTCTTTGAAGAAGATTCTGAACAGTCTAGATAGTAAGAAGAATAGGATCTCCACGAAGCTGATGAAGCTGGCACCGAGGAACAAGCCGGCGGCACCACCAAATGACACTGAAATGTTTAAAAATATCTTTCTCTGAAAATAATAAAAGATTGTCTACCCTTTCGGAGAATACACGCGTGATTATGTTACTATATATAAGTTATTTTCTATGATATTTATTTCTATAAAACACAACAAAAATCGCATCCTTAATTACTAAGAAAATATTTTCGCGTACGAATACAAAAATATAATGGCACCCAGCTGGGGCCAGAGCAATATTTCATTTAAAACTCCTTACCAACTAGATCCTGGAAATGGAAGACAATCTCCCTGGTGTATCTCGTCTTCGGCGCCTGCAGTATGAACTTGACTGATCCTCTGAACTTGAAGGGAAGTCGGTCCCTGGGTAAAGCAGAATTTATATTATAGCGCCACCTACCGGGTCTAATTGTGTTTTCAAACCATCCAACAACCCATTTAAATATACAACAAAAATCATGCGAATCGGTCCAGCCGTTTAGGAGGAGTTAGGTGACAAACACACATACAGAAGAATTTTCATATTAAGATGAGGGATTAAAGATGTGGTAGCCTAATGGGTGACATACTGGATTTGTATGCATAAGGTTGAAGGTTCAAGCTAGCAGTGACACGGTAACTTAGTCGGTAAGCTGCGCCACAGTTAGACGAAGGTCGCGAGTTAGAGGCTCGTGTCCATCGTTTTTCAAAATTTTTCAAAACAAAAAAAGGTGGAACTTCAAAAAGACCAATGTCTTCACAAATCACCAGATCTGATCAGTGACGCTGATCTCCTTGTAGATGCTGTCCATGCATTGAGGTGCGCAGGCGCACTTCTCTCCGTCATTGCTTGATAGCTGGTGGGAGAAGCCAGCGAGACACCACATGCCGGCTGGGGTGCATAGAGGACCCCCTAGAAAAAATGGTCCCGTAGTTAGGTTTTTAGAACGGTATGGATTATTACTAAAAATTTGGAGTGTTGTCTGAGCCGACATTTGTCCCGAGTCTGGGTGTTTGTGTATGTAATATTTCATGTTTGCGAAACGCACCCACGATACAGGAGAAAGTCCTAGTGTGGGGCGAAGTATATATGTATGTGACATGTGGGGCTCGTAGCCATGCGGCTACCCGGCAGATCAGTCGTTCTGCGAGGTTAAGCCGTGCTCGCCGCGGTCAGTTTTGTGATGGGTGACCGTTTTCACATGTCGAGACCCCACCGTGCTTCGGAAGGCACGTTAAGCCGTTGGTCCTGCGCCTGATCTCTCTCCGGTCGTGTCGGTCTACCGTCCCATCGGACTATGAAAGTGAGGGAATAGGGAGTGCACCTGTGTCTACGCGCATACTTGTGCACTATAATATCTCCTGCGCAGATGGCTAGTCTCAGCTGAGACAGGCCGCCGTGACCGAAATTCGGTCAGGAGGACATTATATGTATGTACATATGAATATAGGTATATTATATATTAATGAATGTATATATACCTTCATAAAAATAGTAGAAAGGTACGCAGCCACATTTCTTCATAGCCAACCGACTTCGGCAGGTTAGGCGACAAGTATTCGTACTGTATACCTGGAAATAGAAAACATATGAGTTGTTCTTTCTATCGTATGGTTGATGAACAACCTGGTGTCAGAGTTTAAACCGCCTGTAGGCCTCTGACATAGCTTTACACACCGTTGAATAATCTCTCAGGTGTGCCGGTTTCCTCCTCCTCTACCGTTTTTAGCAGCTGATATTTAAGTTATCATCATCAGCCAGAAGAAGTCCAGTCCAGTTCAGTGTTGAACAAAGGCCTCCCCCTTAACGAGGGAGGGCTTTGCCACAATAGGTCGCAGTATTGGTGGTGTGGTTACAGAAGACGCTGCTGCCCATCTTCTGGAATTTCCATTAGTCGCCTCCTACGATACCCACAGGATGAAATGGGGAGGCGCTATTCTAGCCTGGCACTTCACAGAACATATTTGAGCAATTCTCAAAATTAAAGATACCCTAAGTAACTGCTTATAATATCAACTATCTGCCAGTGAAAGTGTCGTCAAGATCGGTCCAGCCGTATTGGAGATTATTACCATTCTTTTACTGTTAGTCGGTTCATCAGTATACAGACAGCCTCGCCTCTTCGGCTGCAGCTCCTTCACTCCCCGTCCACACCGGGACTCCATGACGCTGAGCTGCGTAGCCCTCGTGAGGGTCAGGAAGACCTCAGAGACAGCGTGCGTCAGGTCCATGATATCGTATGGAGAGTGTACGTAGAACTAAATAAGAAATATGATAAAAAAACACGCCTGCCATGTCAAAAAACTAACTAAAAAGTAGATATATCGAAAACTAATCTTCTCTTATTGTATGGATGATAAAAAACCTGGTGTCAGATTTTAAACCGCCTGTATGGCTTTTAGCACCGTTGAAAAATCTCTCAGGTGTGCCAGTTTTGACACGAATTCACGATGTCTTCCTTCACCGTTTTTAGCAACTAGCTACTTAATTTTTAACACGCACATTAATTCGAAAAGACATTGGTGAGGCCAGAGAACAAATAAATTTTAAGGATGACGGCATGCAGTAATTACATGTAAGAAATTTACTTACATCAGCGTCGCTTGACACGTCCATGATGATGTAGCAGCTCAGAGAGGAGTATTTACACGACACTGGCAGCTCTTTGCTGTCGTTTGGGCTTAGTTTCCTGAAACAAAAATGTTCTACGTACATAGTTTACTATAGCAAAAAGCAGCATTCGTTTGAGGTGCTATAATATGGGTAGGCCTCTCCACGAGTGCTACCTAAGTCCGTCACTAGACGGTCAACCTTGCTAAAGTTCCCATCACGTAAAAGGAACGCTGGCCGTTAACTTAATTTTTTGAATTCCAGTCTATTCCAAAGTGTTACGGAACTAGTAAAGTACCTATAATGGTTGTAAAATAAAACAATTACACTTAATTATAAACCACAATAGTCTAGGACCATAGGAAGCGACTACTTATATCCGAGTGCAAACAAATTATAGTCGCTCATCATTATTTTTACTTGACGGGAACTATACCAGCCTTGTTGATCCAATCTCTACAGTATGACCTGTTTACTGGTGACTATTCAATCGAGCACTAGAAGCGGTGAAGAGCGTTCTTGTGGGTTGTCCTATATACGATCAGAGAGTACCTACTATTTCCTTGATACAAATTCCATATGCTGGTGGGATCGAAGAACTTCGGACCGCTTCAGAATTAAAGCCTTCCCTGAATTTCCACAAATATTTAAAAACCAAATTAGCCAATTCGGTCCAGCCGGTCTCAAGTTAGCATGATCAAGGGAAACAGGGATTCATTTTTATATATTGAAAGATGGCTTACTAGATGATTTTTATCCCTGCAACAGACCTTCCTTGTGTCAATTTGTCTCGATTCCTTGTGAACATCATACTCACACCATAGCCACGTCTGCGAGAGCCAGCGAGTTGGTAGCGTAGCACGCTCCAGCCTCCGTCATCACGGGCATCCACTTGAAATTCACACCCTCAGAGGACACTGTCTTGATGTGGGATTCTGGCATCACCTGGCAAAGGTTTAAGAAATAAACAAGCCTTATTTATATAAAACAACAATTTTACATAAATAATAATAATATCTTAGGACAGCTCACACACGGTCATCTGATCCCAAACTAGGCAGAGCCTGTATTATGGCAACCAGACAACTGATAAACATACTTATATATTTCTAAATACATACATAATATAGACAAATTACAACCAGACACAGAACAAATCATTATGCTCATCCCATAAAGATTTGTCCTGTGTGGGAATCGAACCCGACCTCCGGTTTAGCAGTCAGGGTCACTAACCACTAGACCAACAGGCCAGTCCAGAAATTATACCTTTAAGAGAATAGTAGTGGAGGCCAAGACTCATACTCCGATAGGACGGCAGACCGACACGACCGGGGAGAGATCAGGGCCAACGGCTTAACGTGCCTTCCGAAGCACGGAGGGGTCTCGCATTGTGAAAACGGCCACCCATAACAAGACTGACCGCGGCCAGCTCGGCTTAACCTCGCTAATCGACTGTTCTGCGCGATAGCCACGTAGCTACAGGCTATCAGTGGGACAGATATAAGCTGGCATTAAACTGCGATTAGGATCAAAGCCAGAGCACTCACATCAGTAGCAACCTTCAACATGTCCACAGCTGTATCCAGCTCCTGGAACTCCTGGAACCGCTCCAGGTGGAACAGGTCGGAGCTGGCGATGGCTGACACCAGCCGGGAGTAGTAAGAATACTTCTCATCACCAGGATCCACGCCCCAGTGGTCTTTGATCACAGCTGGCAACTTCGCCTTGTCCACTCGATTCTGGGCAAGACTTGGTTAGTAAATAGAATAGAAGAGACATAACATTGTGACATAAAAGAAGAAATAACAGCTGCCTTGGTCTACTGAGCATGGTATTCAGTTCCAATCCCGGGTCGGGCAGTGTTACTAGGTTTTTAAGGATTCCGTATCCAAAGGGTAAAATGGACCCTATTACTAAGACTCCGCTGTCTGTCCGTCTGTCTGTCTGTCACCAGGCTGTATCTCATGATCCGTGATAGTTAGAAAGTTGAAATTTTCACAGATGATGTATTTTTTTTGCCGCTATACGAACCAATACTAAAAAACAGCATAAAATAAATATTTAAGGGGGTTCCCATACAACAGACATGTCTTTTTCGCCGTTTTTATAGATAATGGTACGGAACCCTTCGTGCGCGAATCCGAATCGCACTTGGCTGGTTTTTTTTATCTTTTAGGTAATTCTCAAGCAGCACGGAGTCTGGATTTGTGTCCAGTTGATGGTTAGCTCGCCCCGTATTACATTGGGACTTTTAACATAACTGGCGGAATGTGGATGTATGTTATGTGGATAAAGCATTACCTTGTAACAATAAGTGATAGCAGGGAGACTGAACTTCCAGGATCTGAAGTCTTTCTCCAGGGTTACTACTGTGGGACTCTCGTTGAACCTCTGCAGTTGACCCAGGGAGACATCCAGGGCTCCCCAGATCGCGAACACTGTGGCTACTATCCACAGAAGCCTGGGAAAGGACAAATAGGAATAAATTTTCCGTCGACGGAAAAATGAGACGTCCGTAGAAAAGCAAATAGTACCCCGTATTCGTTTTACGTTATTCCAGGATTTGAAGCCGAGGCTACCAAAGATGAAGAGCTTATTTATCGGCTGCATAGGCGTAGGCATACAAAAATAGGCTTTTATTAGTCATTAGCTGCGCCTTGCGGTGTTACCCGCTACATATTTTCGGTATAAAAAGCAGCCTATATGTTAATCCAGGGTGCCAGCTACCTCCATACCAAATTTTATCCAAATCGGTCCAGCCGTTTGAGCGTGAAGGTAACAAACGTACAGACACTCTTACAAAATTTCGCTTTTTTATTATTATTTTTTTTTTTTTTAAGAAAAAAACGTCGCCCCACACTAGGAATTTCTCCTGTATCGTGGGTGCGTTTCACAAACATGAAATATCACACACACAAACATCCAGACTCGGGACAATCAAATGTGGACCTCACAATTTTTTGCCCCGCGCGGGAATCGAACCCGCAACCCTTAGCGCAGCAGTCTAATCGCTTAGCCACTGCGCCAATCAGGTCGTTTTAGTTAGTGTGATAGTGTTTTTATTTATAGGCTACAAAAGGGCATTTATAAAACGTCAGATCAAGTTGCTTGATTCAAAAGTTTCGTTTCTATGGAGAAGAACCGGCAATCATAAGAAAACAAAACTGTATTCCCCGAAGGGGTAGGCAGAGGTGTATAGTACACCCACATTCCGCCAGTTATGTTATAGGTCTCAATTCAGCGGGCGAGCCTATTGTAATCAACCTGACACAAATCTACAGAGTCCACACTCCTTGCTGCTACTGAGAATTATTTTACTGAGGATTAATGTGGAAACTGCCTCGTTGGTCTAGTGGTCGCTAAGCGCGACTACTGAGCAAGAGGTCCTGGGTTCAAATCCCGGGTCGGGCAAAGTGTTACTAAGTTTTCCATTAGGTAATTCTCAGTAGCAGCACGGAGTCTGGATTTGTCCCGGTTGATGGCAATAGGCCCGCCCCCTATTACATTGGGACTTACAACATAACTGGCGAAATGTGGGTGTACTATATGTTCACCTCTGCCTACCCCTTCGGGGAATACAGGCGTGATGTTATGTAATGTGGAAAACAATATTTTATGTCTACTGCAAAACTAATTTTTTTCTGTTTACGAACTAAATTAGAACCTCAAATATACCTGCCAACAAGCTGCATCGCGTTTACCGAATAAACCGGTTTAATTTAGTTCAAATAAAGTTCTTAAAACGTTTACGTTTTTTAGAAAAAGTTCGGAGGAAATCCGATAATATACCAGTATTAACCGGTACCGAATAAACCGATATTAACCGGTATTGTTCAAACCGGTTCCGAGACCTGATTCCTGCTCCTAGTATTAAAGACATTACAAGTCACTTACCGTTCAGCCCAGTGCCTTCGCGGCGCAGCGATGTGGTTAAACCCATGGATGCTGGTCTCCTTACAAAAGTCCCTACCGCCTCTCATAACAGCTTTCACCACCACTGTGGCCCATCGTGTAAACAGCGATGGCTCATTATTACTTTCATAGTCGTAGGTATACATGATAAAATTACTAGAAGTTAATGCAAATTTATACACGCCTGTATCCATCTAAGAGGTAAGCAGAGGTGTGTAGCACACCCACACTTCCCCAGTTATGTTATAGGTCCCCGGTGGGGTTCGTAGCTACCCGGCAGATCAGCCTATCTGCGATGCTAAGCCGTGCTCGCTGCGGTTAGTCTTGTGATGGGTGACCGTTTTCACATGTCGAGAGTCGAGACCCCACCGCGCTTCGGAAGGCACGTGAAGCCGTTGGTCCTGCTCCTGTTCTCTCTCCGGTCGTGTCGGTTTACCGCCCATCGGATTATGAGAGTGAGGGAATAGGGAGTGCACCTGTGTCTGCGCGCATACTTGTGCACTATAATATCTCATGCGCAGATGGCTAGTCTCAGCTGAGACACCGCCGTGACCGAAATTCGGTCAGAAGATCCCAAATACACACAAACGGAGAGAGATTGTGCCATGTAGTATCCGGCCTAGAATTGACCACCCCCTTTCCTCCCGCGGGTGTCGTAAGAGGCAGATAAAGGGAAAATCCAGAAGATGAGCAGCACCGTCTTCTGTAACTTGACCACCAACACTGCGATTCCCAAGCCGCTTGCCAAGCGTGGGGATTATGGCAACCCCCCCTTCTAAAAGAGGGAGGCCCTTGTTCAACAGTGGACGTCTTTCGGCTGATGATGATGAAAGATCAGGCGTAAGACCAACGGCTTAACTTTCCTTCGGAAGCACGGAGGCCCGGAGGGACATGTGAAAACGGTCACCCATCATAAAACTGACCGCGGCGAGCACGGCTTAACCTCGTAGATTGAATGATATGCACGGTAGCCACGTAGCTACAAGACCCCCAACATTTAACATAATAAACTGCATATGAAATACTGTATCATGTTGTTAGTAAGTAATAGGTGACAAATATAATTTATTTGTACGGTACGGACAGCTAGCCAAGCTGTCAAAATATTATGACATAACATCACGCCTGTAAACCCCGAAAGGGTAGGCAGCGGTGTATAGAACAGCCACATTTCGACACTTATGTTATAGGTCCCATACTCCCAGTGTGGGGACAGTGGGCGAGCCTATTACCATTTTCGTCTGGTGGTTGCCGAGGATGGGGTCCTGGGTTCGAATCCCGGGTCGGGCAGACTTATTCGGTTTTAATTTGGGTAATTCCTAGTCACGGAGTCTGGATTTGTGCCCGGTTGATGGCCAGCTCGCCCCCTATTACATTGGGACTTATAACATAACTGGCGGAATGTGGGTGTACTATACACCTCTGCCTACCCCTTCAGGGACTACAGGCATGATGTTATGTTATTGATGACGTAACTATGTCCAAATTGTTCATCAATTAATGGTAGATAATGTAAATTGAGAAAGGAAATTTGAAAAATGATGGACACGAGCATGACTTGAACCAGCGACCTTCGCCGTACCGTGGCGCTGCTCTCACCAACTGAGCCATCGTGTCAACGGTACGGCGAAGGTCGCAGGTTCAAGTCCTGCTCGTGTCCATCATTTTTCAAATTTCCTTTATCAATTTAGATTTAAGCTTAGCATGGGCAACATGCAAAAATGACATAAAATGTCATGAAATGGTAAAAAAGTTTAAAATATTTATTGAAAGATACTTTTTTTGTTGACTGTTAATACCGTTATATTTTTTAATCTGTGGCAAACATGAAAATTACATTAAACAAATAAAAAAAAATATCTACTGTTAATCCAACCGATTTTGAACTCTATTTAGTAGGCATAAGGTTGAAATTTACAGTAAAAACGTATTTTCAATACCAAGTGTCTTATTATCAATGCAGTAGAGGTCAAATTTGCTTGAACAGACTGCAAATAGCTTCTTAAATTGTATTTTTAATTGTGTGTAGTTAAGTAAATTATCATGTTCGTAATATCGTGATTGACAATGCAATGTTGCGTGCTGTCCTAGATTCGATTCCAGTGCAATCAATAGACATCCGTATCCGTACACTCACACTAATATTATAAAGGTGCAAGTTTGTGAGTGTGTTTGTATGTTTGTTACCGCTTCACGCTCAAACGGCTAGACCGATTTCGATAAAATTTGATAAGGAGGTAGCTGTCATCTTGGATTAACACAAACTTAGGTTACTTTTTATCCCGATAAAAATTAGCCGGTAACACCGCAGGGACCAGGGTGCATCTAGCAAACAGAAGAACATAGGGTACCTTCCATCAAGATTTTTTTTTTAAAACCTCACCCCCCCACACTAGGAATTCCTCCTGTATTGTAGGTGCGTTTCACAAACATGAAATATCACACACAAACACCCAGACTCGGGACAAACATCTGCAGTTCGCGCAAATTTTTGCCCCGTGCGGGAATCGAACCCGCAACCAGGGCAGCAGTCCAATCGCTTAGCCACTGCGCCAATCAGGTCGTCATAGATAAAAGATCAATGATGATATCAAATGTTTACAACTTTTTATTTTTGGAATAAGTTTATGGTATGTAAGCAGTACATTTATATTTTCAAACAATAACCATCCACTTTACTCGGTCGTGTGCTAAAGTGGACCAGTCTCTCCTGTAGGCAAGCAGCTCGTCATGCCACCGTCGTCTGGGTCTGCCGCGATGACGTCGTATATTTTGTGGGACCCAATCGGTGCAAATTTTTGCCCATAAGTTGTTGGTCATGCGGCAGACATGTCCGGCCCAGTCCATTTAAGCTTGGCAGCTTTTTGGGTGACATCGGCGATTCGTGTTTTGGAGCGCAGCTTTGTATTCCGGATTCGGTCCGTAAGAGTGGAAGAGTGAAAGGGAGGCCTTTGCCCTGCAGTGGGACAATACAGGCTGAGAAAAAAAAAACCATCAGATAATCTAGGTATCCTCACGATGTTTTCCGTAAGAAGAACTAAAAAAGTATTTGTGATATTGAAAAAGGCAGATTGATACTGCTTGTTTTGAACTTCCAACCTTGTGCATACAAATCCATTATGTTAACCACTGGGCCAGCACGACACAAAAAAATTATGAGAATGCCATAATTCGTAGATTACACAGTCGAAACCTCAGAGGTCGAAATATTACCTCATCAATCGGGTACTTGACACCACCAATCAATTGACATATTTGTATGAGCTGTCAAAACGCTATTCCTCCATAGATTGTGTATGGCAATAGGGACATGTGACGTCACTTGTTCGTAAACTCAATTGCATACATACATACATAAAGTCACGCCTATTTCCACGAGGGGTAGGCAGAGACCACGGATTTCCATTTGCTACGATCCTGACATACTTCTTTCGCCTCATTCACTCGCATCACATTCCTCATACACGCTCGTCGGTTAAGGGTACTCCTCACTTGACCCTTTTGTAGAACATCTCCGATCTGGTCCAAGTATGTTCGCCGAGGTCTTCCCCTTCCCGATATTCCACTAACATTCGCCTCATATATTTGCTTTGTCACTCTTCTTTCATCCATCCTTTCTACATGCCCAAACCATCGAAACATATTCTTCTCGATTTTTGTAATGACATCTGCATTCACTCCGCATCTCTCTCTTATCACCTTATTTTCTACTCTATCTCTCAAAGTCACACCACACATACTTCTCAAAGCCTGCATCTCTACTGCATTAATGCGGCTTTGATGTTTTTTCTGCCATACCCAACTTTCACTACCATACATAAGACTCGGCACTAATACTCCTCTATGCACGGCCAGTCGAGCGTTTTTTGACACCTTCTGGGTGGTCATAAAGGAGTGTAGTGCCCCATTCACTTGATTCCCAAAATTTACTCTCCTTTCAATATCTTCTTCATGCTTACCATCCCTTGTAAATAATGTCCCCAGGTACACAAAATCTTTCACTTGCTCTACTCTCTCTCCACCAATCATAATATTGCATGCTGTCATACACTCATCTTTTTCAAAAATCATAACTTTCGTCTTTCCTACATTTACTTTCATTCCCTTTTCCTTAAGTGCTCCATGCATAATAGTCACCATCTCCTGCAGCTCCTCTGCTGATGATGCAAGTATTACCTGATCATCGGCATAAAGAAGACATTTGACGAGTAACTCATTCATTCTCAATCCACATTCGCTATCTTTCAAATCTTTCATACAACTGTCCATGAACAGATTGAAGAGCCACGGAGACGCTACACATCCCTGTCTAACACCTTTTTCGATGCTAAACGATTCAGTATAGGCCCCATGTATCCTCACGCACGCACTAGAATCCTCATAGAGAGATTTAAGTGCCCGAATGAGGTTGCTCTCCACTCCATACATTGACAGTACCGACCACAATTTATTGACTCAATTGACTTACTATTTATTGATTTCAATGCAAATAAAAATCGAATTTGCAGTTAATTAAAAATGTATATGTATTTTAGGGCTAAAATAAAACATTTTGAAGAAGTAGTGTATTTTAATTATGGGATATTGTCAACTACACCGATTTTCTTTGTCCTTCTACACTTTCTGTTCTAACCATAATGTCGTTTATTGAGCTCCAAAATCTTCATATTAAGGACTTGATTTTTGAGCTGTCTTAACCGATCTCTGTTAACGTCTTTAAGGTCAAAAAAGTTCTGCTTTACGAAGCCATCGCGCAGAATATTGACATTATCTTCATATTTCTTCCATTTGAACATGTTATTAGTTTTTCCGTAAGACTTTTCGTACTCAGAGTACGCTTTTTCCCTTTTGACGGGCTTCTTGAACTTCGGATCGCCTCTGTACGCTTTTATCTTCCCTCTTAATAAGCTCGATAATAATTGTGATAATGCATTTCTACCGCTTGGTTTCCGAAATGTTCGTAAAACCTGTTTTTTTGTTGTTGATTGTGGTATTAAAACTGTAACAGAAGACGGTTAGTGGATATTAGTTAAACTAATTATCTGTTTTGGTGATTTAGTGTCGTCGAGTGTGACGTCCCGCTACCCTAGACAAGTAGCAAAACGCCTGACGAATAGAAATCGAATGATAAATGTATAGGGATGACATAATGTTTCGACTATGTTATCGATAAGATATCAAACATCACGATGTAGGTATTCTTTCACCGCTTTTAGAAACTGACAACTAATTTATAGTACGCACATAGATTCATAGACACTTGCGACCTTCGATTTGGCAAACCAACGGCCATACCACTCGGCTATCAGTATTTTAATATTACTATATAGATGTGAACTTACCGGCCAATAGGAAAATAACAATGAAAAAATGTATCGTCCGCATTCTCAAGACGAAATATAATTTAGAACTGAAATCAACCGCCTTCTTTAAATGCGGCTAGCTTCGTAATTAATTAAAACGTTTAAATGCAGTGAGAAATCGATTATGAATAAACATAGCCACTAATTTAGTTTCAAGAAAACATAATTAAGGATTATAGATGCTATTGTTGGCTAGGAGTTTTTTTTTAATTTTTTTTTAAATAAACCTCGCCCCACACTAGGAATTTCTCCTGTATCGTGTGTGCGTTTCACAAACATGAAATATCACATACACAAACACCCAGACTCGGGACAAACATCTGTGGATCACACAAATTTTTGTCCCGTGCGGGAATCGAACCCACAACCCCTAGCGCAGCAGTCCAATCGCTTAGCCACTGCGCCAATCAGGTCGTCGATCAGTTGAAAGATTGGAATTGTTTGCTTCAGGTTGCGTATTCAAATCTTAAGAATGAAATATAAGTAAATCCCGTCACGTAAAATAACGCTGAGCGGCTGTTTGTACTCGGATATAGTCGCTTCCTATGGTACTAGGATATTGTGGTTTATCTATAAACATATATTTTACTATAAACTTTGTGAATAAAGAAAGAATAAAGTTTATAAACCAATAGACTCGTATCGTAGGAACTAACTTTAGGCTCGTAGCTACGTGGCTTCCGCGCAGATCAGTCGATCGGCAAGGTTAAGCCGTGCTCGCCGCGGTCAGTCTTGTGATGGGTGACCGTTTTCACATATCGAGACCCCTCCATGCTTCGGAAGGCACGTTAAGCCGTTGATCCTGCGCCTGATCTCTCCAGTCGTGTCGGTCTACCGCCCCATCGGACTATGAGAGTGAGGGAATAGGGAGTGCACCTGTGTTTGCGCGCATACTTGTGCACTATAATATCTCCTGCGTAGTTGGCTAGTCTCAGATAGAGACAGGCCGCCGTGACTGTAATTCGGTTAGGAGGACATTTTTAATGTAAGTGTAATTGTTTTATTGTAGGATCATTAAAGGTACTTTACTAGTTACGTAACACTTTGGAATAGACTGGAATTCAAAAAATTAAGTTAAACGTCAGCGTTCTCTTTACGTGACGGGAACTATACTTCTTAAATGTTCACAATGTTGGGGTGCAATAAGAGTGCCTCCACGTTTGATAGTGCCTGATTACGTTTGGCGCACCCTGGGCGGTCATCACTACCAACCTTGTTGACTGACCAATCTCTACACTACGACATCAGCATAGCCTGTTTCTTTATACATAGCTTATGCCGATACAAAGAAGAAGAACGTTAATCGAATGCCTTTGTCTCGTGGTCGGTATACACCACTGCTGTGTGTGAGGTCTTCAATTCAAGTACCGGGTCAAGACAAGAGTTATTGGAGTTTTCCGATAAGAAATTATCAGTAGCACGGAGTCTGGATTTGTGCCCGGTTGAAGGCTAGGCTCGCCCCCTATTACATTGGGTCCTTGGCAAATGTGGGTGTACTATACACATTGGCCTACCACTTTTGGAATATCGAATAGTCATAGTCATCATATTTTATTTCATATAGGCTACAAAAGAGCACTTACAAAACGTCAAACTACTTGCACGGTTCCAAAAAGTCGTTTCTATGGAGAAGAACCGGCAAGAAACTCCATAGTTACTCTTTTATAAGTATGTTGTAGTTATGTTCAACAATCATTTCAAGTATGAGAGAATAATGAGCTACACAATATACCTAAAATGAGAATACGAGTAGCATCTAAGTCAAATAAAAAAAATTAATATAGATCGGTTATTCTCTCATTTCTATCTCTGTATTGTTACAATCAGACAGCTTCAATTTTATTGTCATAGATGAAGATATCTATAATATAAAAATGAATCGCAAAATGTGTTGGTAAGCGCATAACTCAACAACGCCTGGACCAATTTGGCCAAATCTTTTTTTTTAATGTTCGTTGAAGTTCAAGGATGGTTTTTACGGCGAGAAAAATTAGAATTATTGCTGGAAAAACCCTAAAAATAGCCCTTCTTTTTCCCATACAAATGATTTGTTAATAATATGTATTAAGGTTTGAAACTCCGAAATTGACAGGTCACGTCATGAGTACCAGGATAACAGAAGGAAGTATTTGTGAAATCAATCGTAGGGGATTTTTGTTTGGGGGTTCGCAATGTTGTAAAATTACCCACTGCGGCCGTATTTTTGAATGTTGGGTACTAGGATATCAGAATGAAGACAAATAAGGAATACACAAATGCAAATGAAACAGATAAAACCGCGGGGTAAATTTTCCGCAATTGATAGCACATGTCATGAGTACCAGGATAACAGAAATATAGGGAAATATAGGGAAGTATGTGTTTTTTACCTAGCTCCTAAACGTGGGACCGAATTGGATGAAATTTCATGTGTATATTTCAATGGGTTCTTGGATGGTTTGAAAACACAATCCGATCCAGTACGTGGCGCTGCTTTTCCGGGGCAGAACAACGTCAGCCGGGTCCGCTATAATATTATAAAACTGAAGAGTTTGTTTGCTTGAACGCGCTAATCTCAGGAACTACTGGTCCGATTTGAAAAATTATTTCAGTGTTAGATAGCCCATTTATCGAGGAAGGTTATAGGCTGTAAAACATTCGAAATCTACGCGGGCGAAGTCGCGGGCGGAAGCTAGTAATTACTAATTTTCTAATTATTGTTACATTAGATTAATATTTGACGTTAATAGTTAGTCATTCGTAAGTCTTTTATTTAGATTTGAGTAATCAATACGTGATATTTTAAACACTCATATTTTGTATTTAATAATTTGATTAAAACCAAAAACAAATGAACTGTCAGTATACTTTTAATCAGTAACTTTTATGACGTAATTGGAGAGTCAGTTTTTTAATACGATTAATTTCTTTGCTGTCAAATAAATCTATTGTCAAAGACAGAAGAAAGTGAAAAATGACAAGGATAGCTTATAACACTACCATATGGAAAACATAGCTTGAGTGAGGGAGATAGAGAAAGCTTAATTTACAGACTGGATTTACTTAGGAATATTGGGACTTCAATCAACTGTACAAGAAATGTTAGCACAACTATGTGTATCCTTAATTATTTTTTTAGCAGGTAAATATAATCCATACTAATATTATAAACGTGAAAGTAACTGTCTGTCTGTTACACCTTCACGACTAAACCGCTGGACGGATTTTGATGAAATTTGGCTTGTAGAAAGTTTAAGAACCAAGAAAGGACATAGGCAATTTTTTTTTAAATTCAGCCCTCTAAGAGATTTAAATAGGGGTTAACGCGGGCGAAACCTAGTTTATATCTTACTTATTCCAGTAATTACCGTAGAAACAAGACAACACAAATCTTCAGCCCACTGCTTTGACGACGCTAAGAAGAAAGGGGAAATGAGAACTCCTCATTCCACAGAAGAACTGAGTGAGTGCGATAAGCCCGCTAAGAAGAAACTGTCAGATTACGAGAAATTCGTCAGGGATTTAGAAAAAAACGGGATCAAAATTATGGATCCTCCAACAACTGTAAGGAAATCCACGAGCACTACTTCTCGAAGCACTACTTACGAAACCACTACTTCAGGAACCACTACAAATGAGCGCACTACTTCGAGAACCACTACTTCGAGAAGCAGTGCAACTGAATCTCTTAAAATGACGCCTAAACCTTCTTTTGATGATGCAACATGGAGTACGAGATTCCGTCGATTTTCAACAAGAACTAAAAAAAATACGGCTGACCATTTATTTATTTAGGAATCTTATTAAACCTCCTTTTTCCGGCTTTGCTTGTGTAATTCATTATTATTAATAAAATGAAAAAATTAATGATTTTCGGTTCAGTGGTTTAGGGTCATTGCACAGTTATCAAATCGGTTCGTTTGTATGTAGGGAATAATCTTTGAAACTCTATCCGATTTCCAAAATTCTTTCACTAATATACAAGATGTCCCAGATTTAAAGACAGATCCAAGACAAGTTATTAAAATAGAAGATCAAGATAATATCTAGAATTTAATTTAGTTAAACCAAACCTAGTAATTTTTCATAATATATGTCTGTATATCTAAGGATAGATAAGACCGAACTACAAAATCAGTCGTGCAATTAAGGTAAGTAAGCTTTATTCCTTTGAGTAAAGGTTTAAATTTCCCTAAACGAAAGACAGACAGACACACATAGCGGTTAAACTTATAACACCCCACTTTTTCCGTCGGGGTTCAAAATAATATGAACTTATTTTTAAGTGATGTTTTTAATTTAACTCAAATGAAAAAAAAATTCCAGAAAAATTAACAATTATGAATGAATGATAAAAAAAATATGATGGAATTCGATTCAGAAGCCTGTTCTAAACCAACTACTGTCAGGTCTTGCGATAATCCTGTTACGACCTGTATAGAATAAACCTCTATGGTAGACTGGTAGACGTAGGCTGTTTAAATCCCAGAAAAGACGGGGTTCTCATAAAGATAATATATTTATCCATCAACATCCATACGATTAGTAACAATGGCAACTCTTTAACTATGTTAGTATATTATAAAATTTAAAATTATGACATGTATAGTTATTTAGCGACTGTGCGAATAGCATTTAAATGATATATGATTTTATTGCTGCAAATATGTTTAAAAAAAAAACACTTTTACACGTCATTTTTTTGTAAACTAGTTTGAATGATGGTGTCGGCATTTCCTAACTGACTACCTCTGAGAAGAAATACCGAAACAAACTCAGGGGTCAATGTCTCTTTTAAAGTCCAGACAAACGTAAGTTTGTGTGAGAACAATGTAGGTCGCTTTAATTTAGACACCTACTAATGCATTTATTTATAATAGGTAAGTCTGTCATGTCTCCCCTCTATGATTTTCTGTATGCTGTTAGAGCTGGCTCACACTCTGCTGAGTAAAGAAGGGACTTCTTGCGCATTATAACGAACAAGTCGTCTGTGTGAGCCTGCGCGAACATTTTTTGCTGCCTGCGCGGTTTTCCTACGCAGACGGACTTGTAGGCTCGTAGATTATAAATTAATAAAAATACCCCGTGATATAGTATTTAATGTCCTGATTATAATTATTGTCATAATTCATTTTTTTTCTTGGTCTCGTTGTAAATCAGATAAACGGTATTCATCGTCGTCAACACGCTCAAAAATAGTTGATGTTCTGGAAGTAGTGTCACGGTTAGTAGTGCTTCTCGCAGTAGAGGTCGTAAAACGACGGATGTTTCTCGGACGGAACATGATCCCGTGTCGTTTCATAAATCTGATGAATTTCTCGTATCTTGTTAGTTCCTTTTTCTCAGGCTGACTTCTTTCTACGGCAATTACTGGAATTTATAAGTTAAGACATTATTTGTAAACAATATCACATTTAATCTTCCTATCGTATGGTTGATGAACAACCTGGTGTCAGAGTATAACCGCCTGTAGGCCTCTAACATGGCTTTACACACCGTTGAAAAATCTGTCAGGTGTGCCGGTTTCCTCACGATGTTTTCCTTCACCGTTTTTAGCAACTGATAACTAATTTATAATACGCACATGAATTCGAAAAGACATTGGTGCGTGGTGCGTTTGAACTTGCGACCTTTGACTTGGCAGTCCACCGGTGATCACCGGTCATACCACTCGGCTATCAGTGCTCAATATTGTAATATATCAAAAGAAAGTTTATTTTTTAGCACATAATCACAGTTATATTAAATACAACCTTCGTTATTACATTTAAGTCTTATGTACTAAATAGACTGCAGTGCAGGGTCACTACTACTCAACACTGATTGTCAGCTGCAGCCCAGGGTGCCGTACGCCCGAAACTATGACTTGATTTTATGAGTATATACATACATAGTATAAAACAAATTCGCTTTCTCTGTCCCTATGTATGCTTAAATCTTTAAAACTACGCATCGGATGTTGATGCGGTTTTTTTAATAGATAGAGTGATTGAAAAGGAATGTTTATATGTATAATAACATCCATTAGGTAAATAGTGGAGAAATACTTATAATATATATTTTATACCCGAGCGAAGCCGGAGCGGGCCGCTAGTAATAATTAAATTAACAGAAAAAATAAACAGATTACAAATATATATATCTAATCGCCAACCCGCAGTGAGCTAGTGTGGTGATCAATGCTCAATCCTTCTCTATACGAGAAGAGGCCTTTGTAGCAGTGAGACAGTTATAGGCTGGTATTATTGTTAGCTTTACACCTACAAAATTTAAAATGCTGTTCCATGTCCTCCCGCTTATGTAAGACAAATCACACCTGTATTCCCCGAAGGCGTAGGCAGAGGCGTATAGTAGGTACAGCCACATTTGGTCAGTATGATCATCCGCCGGAAGACGTCCACTATTGAGCCAAGGCCTCCCCCTTCGATAAAGGGGGGTAGCCAAAATCCCCGCGCTTGGCAAGCGGCTTGGAAATCGCAGTATTGGTGGTGAAGTTACAGAAGACGCTGCTGCCCATCTTCTGGATTTTCCCTTAGTCGCCTCTTACGACACCCACGGGAGGAAAGGGGGTGGTCAATTCTAGGCCGGATACCATTCGTCACATCAGCACACCTTTCGCCCGTATGATGTATCATGTAGGTCCCAATGTTAATTACAAACTATATTTACCTGTTATAAAAATAATTAAAAGTATGCAAATTTTGAGCAACAACATTTCTTGTAGGTACTTTGTTTGAAGTCCCAATATTCAGAAAAATACAGCCTGGATGTAAATTAAGGTATCTTTTTCTCTCTCACTCAAACTAAGTATTCCTGGTAGTGTGATAACCGTTCCTTGTTATTTCACACTTTCTACTGTCTCTGTCAACTGAACTGTCTTTCACAGGATTTGTCAGTAATTAAATATGTCGTATTAAAAAACAGAATCTCTAAATCACTGATTATAAGTTCAATTGTTTTTCGGTTAAATAAAGTTAAAAAATAAATACACTAACGTTGAAAATATCACGTATTGATTAGTCAAATCTAAATAAAATAATAATTGAGAACGCAATATAGGTAGGTACCTAATTATTACGGTAAATATTATTCTAATATAACAATAATATCCAAATAGATAGGCAGGTAATTAATTATTCATATATGTAAAAAATATTGAAACTGTCTGTTTGTAACAATATCTAGATTATCCGTGTCTCAGCTACCCCGTCGGTCATTCGTAGATCTTTGACAGTCGATACAGGTAGTCAGAAGTCTGATAACCAGTCTCACTAAGTATCGTGTCAACAGTAACTGTGTTGTGGAGGTCAGATAGACAGGCGCACTATAGTATACTGGGGTCCAGCTGCATCTTAGACTGGAAGCCGACTACAATATCGTTGGGAATAGGATACACCTGTGGAGGAAGGGATGTGGAGTTCCTCCAACGAAAAGGAAGATCTTCCAACCAGGCGGTGGTATGCCTGGTGGGCCGCGGTTGGCGCCCCACTTCTCAACTCGGGGCGGCTGTATATATAGCTAGCGCGTGTGATTACTTCGCTAGCGCGATGCAGGATATCATGATTCGTCCTTCGACGGGTAGATGTCGCTACACACCGATGATCTAATCAAAATAACAATGTTTTAGACTATCCTTTTCCAGAAATACTAAAGCAATTCCATGGGCTTTCACTAGTGTTAATAGTACCGTTTTTATTTATCAGTACATTACGTGTTGCACGGAATTCATTAATTAATAAATACATGTACTAATTTACAGTAAATTAATTAATTTTAAACTAAAAACGCAGATTTTATGCATTATAAAGAAATTGCCGAGTGCCGTGTGGTATCCGGCCTAGAATTGACCACCCCCTTTCCTCCCGTGGGTGTCGTAAGAGGCGACTAAGGGAAAATCCAGAAGATGGGCAGCAGCGTCTTCTGTAACTTGACTACCAACACTGCGATCCCCAAGCCGCTTGCCAAGCGTAGGGATTATGGCACCCACCCCCCCCCCCCCCCCCCCATCTAAAAGGGGGAGGCTTTTGTTCAACAGTGGACGTCTTCCGGCTGATGATGATGATAAAGCAAATATAGTAAGTTAATAAATGCTAAATACTAAGAAGTACATGGAAATACCCGACCCGGGGGTCGAACAGGGCCTCATGCTCAGCAGTCTCGTTTCACTTGCGTTCGCGACCACTATCAGAATAATAAGGTACAGGCTACCTACTAAAATAAATAAAAACACCGGTTTGATGCATATATTTATAAATTCATTTAATTCACTAAATACAGATAAATAAAAGAAAATAACAAAACCATAATTGCCTATAAGTATATATTTCTACGTAGGTATACATTAAAAAATAAAAACATATAAAATTGGCTAATACAACAGTATGCCAATAGATGTCGCTACTCATCTGACATAAGATTCAGTGTTACCAGTTTAACAAAAGTAATGTTACCATTCTTTGACAAGATTATAAAAAATCTTCATTATTCTATAACTGATATAGCTGTTTGTTTGTTACCAACGGCTAAACTATTAAACCGGTAATCATTTTTGATATTAACATGGTTTAAACCCTTGGAAGGGACAAAGGCTACTTAACCGACTTTAAAAAGGCGGATATGTATGGGCTTTTTTACAACGATAAAGGCAGAAACTGGTCCCACGCAACGCATCAGGACGCTTGATTTTGTATGAAAATCTATGCAATAGACACTTTTGCCCGATGCAACGTTGCATGGGACACTTTATCTTCATAGAATAAGTCGCGGGGACAACTATTACTAATAATAATGTAAATGTTATGAGCAATCTTGTGTTTATTTCTATACCTTTTTGTATGTAATTATAGGTTACTGAAAAAAAAATACAATCTACTTCTCAAGTAGTTATGATATTTTATAAACAAGCGTCTCTAGATATTTTTTTCTGTATCCCATGTTCCATTGTGCAATTGTATTTTATCTATCAGTGACAGAACGCCATTTTGACAGCAAATTTGGCGGTAAATAATTAACATTTAAAAAGGTACTTCCAACTTAATTGGAAATCAATCACACCTTTTGCTATATTATAATATACCCGTATATATTTATACGTATAAATAATTATAAATATTTATGCAAATTCAACTAATTTATTTTCGTGTGAAAATATAAATCTTTTATAAATCTATGAGGTACTTATCTAGTACAACTTCTTGTAAAAAGTATCGATGTTTTTGGAAAAATGACAAAAAGCACGTTCTAATTTACCAGTTAAAGGTTCCGTATAGGGTACGATGGATCCAAAAAGAATCGTGAGGGCGATTTGTCGTTACGATATTTGCGATAATTACGATGTTGACATACACCGTCGTTTCGATTGGTCTGAAACGACGGATCGTTACGTGAATGGTATAGTATAAAGGCCCTTTACAGGTTGGTATTATTTCTCCAAAAATATCGACAACTAGTGATGGCACACATATCGATTAAAACCATCGATAAGTGCCCGTCCTAAGGAATAACAATGTACCAATGTTAGTGATACTAATAGTTTATTTACTGTATTTACATTCTTAGTATTATGGTAATAATAGCACTACCATTTATACTTAATTCGTGTGACAATCACTGTCTAAGTACACATTTTTGACAGGTGATATTCTAAGTGACAAATGTCAATTTTGACATTGACAGCTGTTTGACGTTTCTTTGACAGGTATTTATTTTAAAAAGAAACTGAATAAGGTAGGTATATCGCGACATGGTTTAAGAGTGACGCGAAAAGAGAGACTAAACGTATAGCTGTCATAATTGAGTTTCGCGAAGAGAGTTACTAGTATTTAAGTTCATAATAAGCACTATTACGGATTAAACGCAGCAGTCAATGATTATTCCAATAGTACAGAAATCAAATGGGTAGTCGACACAATTAACTAATAATTCGAAAACACTATTTCTATAAAAAAATGCTTTATTTTAGCCCTATAAACCCTATACATTTAAATTAACTGTGAAATTCGACTTTTATTTGCTTTGAAATCAATAAATAGTAAGTCAATTGAGTTTGTGAACTAGTGACGTCACATGTCCCTATTGCGATACACAATCTATGGAGGAATAGCGTTTTGACAGCTCATAAAAAGTATGTCACTTGATTGGTGGTGTCAAATACCCGATTATTATATAAGTAGATACGAATATACTCTGACCAGTCCCCTTAGAACTATTAGAGCAGGACAGTTTAAGTTTTGGAAGCGTGACACCGCTACGTGCAGGTTAATGCGGCGTCTCCGTATCACAACGTAAACCTACCCAGCTTTAAGAGATCATGGTAAGGGGCAGATCGATGTTCTAGAAAAACGCTAGGTTAGGAAAACCATAAACCGATGAGCAAGTATAAGGAATGTGCTGCGAGGGAATAAGGCGAAGGAATATGCCAGGATCGTGGCGAATAGTAATCTCTGCCTAACTCTACGAGAAATAGGCAAGACATTAACCGTCTTACTTATAAATAAACGATGCTAACATGTGTTTTAAGATAACCACTTGTTAAGTCTATTGGCATCTCTATTTTTTTACATGCAAACGACAGTGACAGGTGTAATTTAACCGATAGTTCAACAATGACAATTTTTATAAGTAAGGTAGAAAGCATATAGGTAGGAAGCTGGGACAAACAACGAGGGACCTAAACCTGATAACTTAGTTAAAAAACTGGCAACATTTAAAACTATATAAAAAAAATATCACTAACATTGGAAATAACTATTAAGGGGCGTTCAGACGGCCAACGAGCCGCGAACATTCGCTGTTGAAGCGAGCGTTCGTGCCTCAAACGACACCCGGCCTGCTGTCTTAATATTAAAAGGTTGATAAGTTTATTAACTTACTTTTGCGTTAAAACGAAAAACGTGCGAAATAAAATTTACTGACCATATTTAAAAAACCTGCAGGTCAAATACAATTTTGAGAAATATTACTGATGTGAGACGTTTATTGGCGCGTAAAATCGACTCGCGTGCCGTGACGGTAAACGTTGCCATGATGCCCCCACTACGCCGCTGCTCTCGACTCCTTTGCGTGCGCGTATACTACATGTAGACTTTGATGTTTCACATCTGCCGGGCGTTTTCCCTAACGGTAAAACGGGACCCTATTACTAAGACTCCGCTGTCCATCCGTCTGTCACCAGGCTGTATCTCATGTATCTCGTGATAGTTAGACAGTTGAATTTTCACAGATGATTTATTTCTGTTACTGCTATAACAATAATCACTAAAAAACAGAATAAAATAAATATTTAAGGGTGCTCCTATACAACAAACGTAATTTTTTTGATAATGGTACGGAACCCTTTGTGCGCGAGTCCGACTCGCACTTGGACGGTTTTTAATTCTCACGTTTTTCGCAACACTCAAAAGTAGGTAACCACTTAACGGTCTATTTTAATACGACGGCAGCAGTAGCCACAGGTTAACCCTCTTCCATCAGCTCCTGGCATCGTTAATGGTCTCTGGGACCTTGATTTCTAGCCCATCCATCTCCTTTGTAAGGGTTATCTGACAGCCTAGCCGCGAGGTGTCTGTTAGTCCGTATGCTAGGTCTAACATGTCTCGTTCTTCATCACACGGCTCTTCTGGTAGCCTGGGGGTTAAAAAAATTTACAATTTAGCCGTGTTAACAAAAAAATATGCACCGAAAACATAATCTCCTCTATTTTGAAGTCGGTTATTAAATATAGCCTAGTATTTCTCATATAGTTTAAAATTTGTTCGAAATTAGCCTTAATCTGAATAGAAACAGGGAATTCGAAAAATGATGGACACGAGCGGGACTCGAACCTTTGCCGATCCGTGGCGCAGCTCTGCTAACTAAGCGTTGTCAATTTAGATTCAGGCTTAGTTTGGG
The DNA here is from genome assembly GCA_905340225.1 of Abrostola tripartita. NCBI lineage: Eukaryota > Metazoa > Arthropoda > Insecta > Lepidoptera > Noctuidae > Abrostola > Abrostola tripartita. The sequence continues at coordinate 6,188,317 of HG996513.1, read as the reverse complement.
CAACATGCTAAAATGGCACCAAAAATCATTAGCCGATAATAATAGCATTGGTTCGATTCCCACCCAGGACAAATCTTTGGGTGATGAGCATAATAATTTGTTGTGTCTGGGTATAATTTATCTATTTGTATGGATTTATGTGTGTGAGTTGTCCCAAGATATATCTTTTTATTATTCATCATCATCAGCCGGAAGACGTTGACTAATGAACGAAAGCCTCCCCCTTTTAGAAGGGGGGGGGGGGAGTGCCATAATCCTCACGCTTGGCAAGCGGCTTGGGGATCGCAGTATTGGTAGTGAAGTTACAGAAGACGCTGCTGCCTATCTTCTCGATTTTCCCTTAGTCGCCTCTTACGACACCCACGGGAGGGAAGGGGGTGGTCAATTCTAGGCCGGATACCACACGGCACATTTATTATTTTTATTACAAAACCTATACAAGTTCTCCTTACCTCTTATAGTCGTCCTGTTTCAACACAACGTGGCACGTGGAGCATGTTAGAGTGCCCTCACACGCGCCGTACCCCTCGATGTTAAGGTCATTGTTCACGACTACGTCGAGCAGTGTGTCGCCGACTTTGGCCTCCGTCGTCAGACGGTTGCCATCGTATAATACGAATGTGATTTTGATTCTGAAAGTACATACAAATGTGACATTTAAGGGCCCACACAAAACCGCGATGCGATGCGATACGACGCGGTATCACAGGAATTTGCTCGCTGCAGCTTGCAGATATGTGCGATGCGTTGCGAATTCGCAGTTAAAAGGAAAGGAATCGTTACTGTACCAACTCGAGCTGTGCAGTAGTATTTGTATGAAACTCCCTACTGCAACGCACACTAATCGGATTCGTAACATAATCGCCTCGCTTCGGGACCAGCGAGTCATAAGCGCGGCGTCGCCTAGCCGCAGCCGAGTCGACGTATCGGAGCAGCCCCCCTAGACAAGTGGCATCGCTTGGCGAATAGAATGATAAATGTATGGGGATGACATAATGTTTCGACTATGTTATCTATGACATATGTCAAGCCCATACTTTTTTCATTATATTCGATTTCTAAGCTCCCCCTAGACAAGCGGAAAAACGCTTGACGAATAGAAATAGAATAGAATGATAAATGTATGGGGATGACATCATGTTTCGACTATGTTATCGAAGACATGTATCATCCCCGTACATTTTTTATTCTCAAGCGTTTTGCCACCTGTATTAGGGGTCAGATCCGCTAACGTGCTTTCGTAAGGTTGACGCCTGTTTGACGGCAAGTCGAAAGGCGATACGGTGACGATCCCTTTCCGATTTGATGTGTGCTGTGACCCTAAGCCTGTATTCCTAAGTAGGTGCATAGTACACCCTCATTTCGTAAGTTGCGGTACAGGTTCCAACGTAGTAGAGGAAGAACCTATTGCCATCCACTGGGCGCAAATTCAGACTCGATACTGCTAATGAGAGTTATCTGATGGAAAACCCCAATAACGCTCTGCTCTACTCGGGATTTGAACCCAGGACTTTGTGCGTAGCAGTCGCTTAGCGACCACTAGACCAACGAGGCAGTCAGGCAGCATTAATATCACTACATAGTATAAAACAAAGTCGCTTTCTCTGTCCCTATATCCCTATGTATGCTTAAATCTTTAAAACTACGCAACGGATTTTGATCCGGTTTTTTTTAATAGATAGAGTGATTGAAGAGGAAGTTTTATATGTATAATAACATCCATTAAATAGTGGAGAAATACTTATAATAGGTATATATTTTATACCCGTGCGAAGCCGGAGCGGGTCGCTAGTTTATTTATATAAGAAATACACTAGAAAACAATAGGTCCTTTACAGAAAATAATCAGTTAGTTATCAGACACTTGATTGTAACCTTGAACACATTTTAGGTTCTTATAAACAACTATTGTTATGTATAAACAACAATTGTAATATACCACAGTTTCTTGTGGCTTATAGTTATAGTAAAAACAAAAAAAAAACATGTTTTGGCAAATATAAAGTTATCCACAGACAATAATAACTTTTTTCTAAGTTGTACAGGAAGAATGAATTGGTAAAAAATATAACCATACACAACAAAAACAATAAAATACTCCTTTTTCGAAGTTGGTTAAAAACCAGCCCCTTTTCTTTTCATGTTTGAACTAAAAATAGGTAAGTATTGATAGTTTTCACATCATGAGTATTACAGAGGTTAAGCAACACATGGTAAGTTTAGTCTTAGATGGGTGACCATTATTCACATACTGAGGTACCCTATATCTCCATATTTTTACATAAAACTGTACAAATATCATAGTCATAATGTTTTTATTTCATATAGGCTACAAAAGAGCACTTACAAAACGTCAAAACTAGTTGCTCGGTTCCAAAAGGTCGTTTCTATGGAGAAGAACCGGCAAGAAACTCCATAGTTACTCTTTTATAAGTATGTTGTAGTTATGTTTAACAATCATTTCAAGTATGAGAGAATAATAAGCTACACAATATACCTAAAATGAGAATACGAGTAGCATCTAAGTCAAATAAAAAATATTAATATAGATTGGTTATTCTCTCATTTACAATTTGAGTAAAATACATGAAGGTGAAAAGGTTCAATAAGACTTAATTAGTGTTTGTTTATGAGAATAATAATGACAAGTTGGTAAACACAGGTGTCATACAGTTATAAAGTAACCAGCTTATGCCTGCACCTTTATCTCTGTGGACTTCAATTTAAAAACCATGTTTGTACTACAAATTTATGTAGCAGCATTGAGCTGATTTACTTATTTAAATCACATTTTGTTAACAATAACATAACATAACATCACGCCTGTATTCCCCGAAGGGGTAGGCAGAGGTGAACATATAGTACACCCACATTTCGCCAGTTATGTTGTAAGTCCCAATGTAATAGGGGCGAGCCAGCAACAATTTCATGGGTTTATATTTGTTTCCCGCTGAACCCTAATTATTTTGGAAATTACATAGCCTATATTATTCCTTCGAACATCAGCTATCAGCCAGTGAGTCCTTTAACACCGGTTCATTCAATAGTAAAATAATACATTAATAATTACCGCAGATGTTTGTCCCGAGTCTGGGTGTTTGTGTATGTGATATTTCATGTTTGTAAAACGCACCCACGATACAGGAGAAATTCCTAGTGGGGCGAGATTTAAAAAAAAAAAAAGAATTGTAATAAGTTTCACGTTTTTATAATTTTAAAAGATAGTATGAATTTTAATATTTCTTTTACATTATTTAATCTCATCACATTCTTCAGACTCCATTTTGGTTAAGGGGACTTTGGCCTGGCCCTTCAGCTGCCAATTGACTGCTCACAGAAGTACGAGCAGTAGGAATGCAAAGTCAAAGAAAGTAAGTCCACTTTCATTCATAATAATTCTTTACTTAGTCAATCTACATTTATTGCTGCTGTCTTTATACCTAAAACGTTCTTACTATACTCCAATTCATTCTGTACCTATGTTTTATGTCAATACACGACTTAGATAAGTGTTATACAGAAGGAATTTAAGATATGCAAGATACGTAATTGTTCTTTGGTAGAAGCAATAATCACTTACTTCTCGTCTTTTAATGCTAATTCCGTCGTCGATAGCGGCGCTATACTCTTCATATTGCTCAAACTTGATCCTGTACCGTTGTTTTTGACAAAACAACGAATATTTTTTGCAGACAAATTTTTCACAAAGTTCCGTAACATTTTGTATTATTTTCTATACACAGGATCGCTTAAAATAGCTGAATCACTGCATGCAGCACTGTCGTATATTAAGCTATTCGCCGAGATAGCGTCCAGGAGATTTATGATAATAGAAATATGATAATTTCTCGAAATTATTCTCGAATTGACCTTAGCAATTTTAGGTTACACAAATAACGTTCCATGCATGACATTGAATTGCACGTCAAATTATCAACTTTCAAATAAACTACAACAATTACATCAGAATGTTTTATTTTACAGGAATTGTTTATAACATAGTATTTAGTTAAAAATAATCAAAATTAGGTACTTTTATTTTAAATTAACCCAATAATTATTGTTTTTTGTTAATTGTGTATAGAAATCGTATTTATATTTCTAAGTGAAAGGGAACAGATGAACACCTGATGTTGACGTTGACAAACGTTTAATTTTAAATATTTGTGACCTACTAGATTTGTTATACTTGCATTTTATTTGTTAAAACAAAACTTTGATCAATTAAAAATTAATGTTCATTTTTATTATGTAAATCCTCTGAAAATCAAGCTATCTTTTGTAGTAATCGTTGATGCCAGTTTAGTAATTTTAAAATGTTCATGAACCTATTAATAACTAAACGCAATCGTGTTTCATTACTACACATTCAATTTGCTTAGCATAATATATTAACAGGATTTTTCACTTACATTTCAGTTTCACACTCCTAAAATAATGCACTTATAAACTGAAAAAACTTGAAACAATTTTTTAAACTGTTCTATACGATATTTTTCATGTTAGCTCAGCAAAGAGACTATTGTCAACTATATTAACATAGCAAATACTTCATTATATGATATTTAGTAAGTTATTACTGCAATGTTTAAAAAAAATATAAATTCTATTCTTTAATGAAGCTAGTTTTTATTCTAATAACAGAAATGTCGACACTGGAACGCTTACATTTCTAATGTCAAAAAGCTGTCAGTCAATCGTCCAAATTCATTGTCTTGTTGAAATTGTATTTGTCCATATCCAACGCAAAGTCAAAATATAAAAGTATTTTCCCTTTTCTGCGTCCCCTCGAATTCCAAATCTCAATCACTGATCGTGTTACCCTAAATTCATAAGAATAGATCAAATATGTCTGAGAGATTAAAAAGTACAAATCACGTATCGAATGATGAAGTGATTGACGATATTACAAGAAATCTAACTTCCTCACTAAACGTTGATGATGCTGTTGAAGAGTTTGTTATCAACCCTGGCACAAGCGCAGAAGAGTTTCCAAATACAGGCGCCGGAGACGCACCAAAGACTAGCGGTATTATTTTTAATGTAATTTGGGCGTAGTCAGTTTGTTTTATAGCTTTTCAATGTCAAGAAATATGTACTTGCATTTACAAGTTGGTTTAACGTTAATTATCACGTAATTAAGTCTATACTAGTATACAATCTAAGTTTAAACAACGATTTGAAACCTTGGAGCAGGTTTTTCTTACTGTTTTGTTTTCAACCATAATTTTTAATATACTTGTTCAATTATAACCAATATTACTTGTATCTTGTCTTCATAAGCACTGATAGCCGAGTGGTATGACCGTTGGACTGCCAAGTTAAAGCTTGCAAGTTGCACCAATGTCTTTTCGAATTCATGTGCATACTATACATTAGTTATCAGTCGCTAAAAACGGTGAAGGAAAACATCGTGAGGAAACCAGCACACCTGAGAGATTTTTCAACGGTGTGTAAAGCCATGTCAGGGGCCTACAGGCGGTTTAAACTCTGACACCAGGTTGTTCATCAACCATATGATGAGAAGAATAAGCTATACAATGAAATAGCCCAAGCAGTAAAAGATTAAATCATTAGCCAGTAAGCAGGTTAATACCATGTAGAACTACATATATTCTTGTAATAGATCTAATACATACAAGATCATTCTTCTTAAAATTTTGAAGATTAAGATGAAGGGCGTCGGTAGGCGCGAAATTCATTTTAGTTGTATTTTTTGCTCATCCCAGCTCAGTAAAACTTCTTGGGAAAGCAATGACTGAATCTGCAACAACTAGGACTCCTACCAAAAAGAAATTTTCTCAGACAACCTACATTGTTCTCACACAAACTTACGTTTGTCTGGACTTTAAAAGAGACATTGACCCCTGAGTTTGTTTTGGTATTTCTTCTCAGAGGTAGTCAGTTAGGAAATGCCGACGCCATCTAGTTTCTTGTTTGAAATCTGACGTGTTAAAGTGATTGTAAAAACCTATTTACAGAAATAAATTATTTTTAATACACATGTCTTAATTTATAGTATCATATAGATATCTTTAATATCACAACATAGCTATCTCCAATTATTTTTGTATAGTTTATGGGTTCGTGAATCAATATAGCTAAATTTAGATTACGGTATATAATTCCAGAAACATCAATTCCTTCAATGGATGAGGACCCAGACTTAGACAAAGACTACACAGAGAAGGAGGATGCTAAAGACGACAGCGACTCCGACGTAGACGAGGAATCTCTCAAAGACGCTGAAGTGGATCTTACAGATGACCAGAAAGAGGAACGGAGGATTATCGCTGAGGAGCTGAAAAAGGCTGGCAATGAGGCGTTCAAAGCTGGAGAGTATGAACGAAGTATAGAGAAGTACACCGAAGGTGAGTTAGGTTAAGCGTTTTACGACGAGGTCGGGTTTAGGATGGGTCACAGAATTGTATCACTACAGAGGTGACTTGCTACAAAGGTCATTTTTACAACGAAGTTCTACTCTTGCTACGAGGGTCAGTCATGCTACGAGGGTCAGTCTTGCTACGAGGGTCAGTCTTGCTACGAGGGTCAGTCATGCTATGAGGGTCAGTCATGCTACGAGGGTCAGTCTTGCTACGAGGGTCAGTCTTGCTACGAGGGTCAGTCTTGCAACGAGGGTTAGTCTTGCTACGAGGGTCAGTCTTGCTACGAGGGTCAGTCTTGCTACGATGGACAGTCTTATTATAAGGGTCAGTCTTGCTACGAGGGTCAGTCTTACTATAAGGGGCAGTCTTGCTACGAGGGTCAGTCTTACTATAAGGGACAGTCATGCTACGAGGGTCAGTCATGCTACGAGGGTCAGTCTTACTATAAGGGTCAGTCATGCTACGAGGTTCAGTCTTACTATAAGGGTCAGTCTTGCTACGAGGGTCAGTCTTGCTACGAGGGTCAGTCTTGCTACGAGGGTCAGTCTTACTATAAGGGACAGTCATGCTACGAGGGTCAGTCATGCTACGAGGGTCAGTCTTACTATAAGGGTCAGTCTTGCAACGAGGGTTAGTCTTGCTACGAGGGTCAGTCTTGCTATAAGGGTCAGTCATGCTACGAGGTTCAGTCTTACTATAAGGGTCAGTCTTGCTACGAGGGTCAGTCTTACTATAAGGGACAGTCATGCTACGAGGGTCAGTCATGCTACGAGGGTCAGTCTTACTATAAGGGTCAGTCTTGCAACGAGGGTTAGTCTTGCTACGAGGTTCAGTCTTGCTACGAGGGTCAGTCTTGCTACGATGGACAGTCTTATTATAAGGGTCAGTCTTGCTACGAGGGTCAGTCTTACTATAAGGGGCAGTCTTGCTACGAGGGTCAGTCTTACTATAAGGGACAGTCATGCTACGAGGGTCAGTCATGCTACGAGGGTCAGTCTTACTATAAGGGTCAGTCATGCTACGAGGTTCAGTCTTACTATAAGGGTCAGTCTTGCTACGAGGGTCAGTCTTGCTACGAGGGTCAGTCTTACTATAAGGGGCAGTCTTGCTACGAGGGTCAGTCTTACTATAAGGGACAGTCATGCTACGAGGATCAGTCTTGCTACGAGGGTCAGTCTTGCTACGATGGTCAGTCTTGCTACGAGGGTCAGTCTTGCTACGAGTGTCAGTCATGCTACGAGGTTCAGTCATGCTGCGAGGGTCAGTCTTGCTACGAGGGTCAGTCTTACTATAACGGTCAGTCTTGCTACGAGGGTCAGTCTTGAACGAGGGTCAGTCTTGCTACGAGGGTCAGTCTTACTATAAGGGTCTGTCATGCCACGAGGGTGAGTCTTGCTACGAGGGTCAGTCTTGCTACGATGGACAGTCTTATTATAAGGGTCAGTCTTGCTACGAGGGTCAGTCATGCTACGAGGGTCAGTCTTATTATAAGGGTCAGTCTTGCTACGAGGGTCAGTCTTGCTACGAGGGTCAGCCTTGCTACGATAGACAGTCTTATTATAAGGGTCAGTCTTGCTACGAGGGTCAGTCTTACTATAAGGGTCTGTCATGCCACGAGGGTCAGTCTTGCTACGAGGGTCAGTCTTGCTACGAGGGTCAGTCTTACTATAACGGTCAGTCTTGCTACGAGGGTCAGTCTTGAACGAGGGTCAGTCTTGCTACGATGGACAGTCTTACTATAAGGGTCAGTCATGCTGCGAGGGTCAGTCTTACTATAACGGTCAGTCTTGCTACGAGGGTCAGTCTTGCAACGAGGGTCAGTCTTGCTACGATGGACAGTCTTACTATAAGGGTCAGTCTCGCTACGGGGGTCAGTCTTACTATAACGGTTAGTCTTGCTACGAGGGTCAGTCTTACTATAAGGGTCAGTCATGCTACGTGGGTCAGTCTTGCTACGAGGGTCAGTCTTGCTACGAGGGTCAGTCTTACTATAAGGGGCAGTCTTGCTACGAGGGTCAATCTTGCTACAGAATAAAAAGTGTCTTGTGACACTGTGTCACGCGACTGTTGCAGATATCGAAAGCGTAATTTTTAAATTTTATTTCAATGAAATTTTCTCTAGTAAGAAATAGCCGAGGTATGTTAAATTACATCAAAATCGGTACAGTGGTTTACTCGTAAAAGCGATACAGACAGACAGGGGTACTTTTGCATTTACAATATTAATTGTTGCTTCTTTTTCAGCATTAAGGACGTGTCCGCTACAGTTTTCACAGCAACGGTCCATACTGTACTGCAACCGAAGTGCAGCAAAAACCAAACTGGAACGATATGCAAAAGCTATAAAGGATTGCACCAAAGCCATTGAGCTTGATGATACATATGTCAAAGCTTATGTCAGGTGAGACACAAGTATAATTATTTAAAATATAATTTAAAAAAATAAAAAACACGACTGCTATGACAAAAAATCGGGGGCCGTTCTGTAGAACACTGCCTTATGTAAAAGGTACGCCGACTGCGATGGAACTTTTTTTTTACTTTTTAGTTCGGTTATTGACATGGCAGTTGTGTTACTTTATATACATTTTTTTATATTTCTTTTTTTATATCCTATATTACTCGCAATTTTGCAAGGATTCTAACGACACGCCAGGTATCAAAATCGGTTCAGGCATTCAAAAGTTATCGTGGAATAAAGACTCCAGAACTCACATACATACATACATGAACCCTGAAAACATTACACTCCTTTTTTTTTGGCAGTCATGTAAAAATGGACACGAGCACGCAAGCAAAGGTATATGTACCTCTGCCTACCCCTTCGGCGAATATAGGCATGCTATGTTTTAAAACCCTATTTAATTCCTTGAAAAGCAGAAATCTTTCATTTATTGTTCAACTTTAAGAGGCCATCCTTTCCATAATCGCATTAATGTTATAAAAACAAAACTGTGAGTGTGTTTGTATGTTTGTTACCTCTTCACACTGAAACGGCTGGACCGATTTTGCTAAAATTTGGTATGAAGGTAGCCGACACCCTGGATTAACACATAGGCTACTTGTTATCCCAAAAATGTAGCGGGTAACACCGCCGGGAGAAGCTAGTAATATCTATAATATTAATTTATAACCTCAAATTTCAGACGCGCAGTGTCATACGAAGCCACAGAGAAATTCGACGAAGCTCTAGCCGACAACAAGAAGATTCTAGAACTCGATCCATCACACAAAGAAGCCAGGATAGCTCTCATACGCCTCCCGCCACTGATCGAGCAGAAAAATGAGAAATTAAAAGCTGAAATGTTGGGTACTCTGAAGAATTTAGGCAATATGATATTGAAACCGTTTGGCTTGTCAACTGAAAATTTTTTAATGGAACAAGACCCAGTCACGAAGGGATACAAAATTAATTTTAAACAATAATTACGATTATAAGTAAAATTGTGATATATATTTATTAATATGGTTTCTTGTTTTATTTTTATTATTTTGAATTACCGGGGTTTTTACATGGATGACCATAATTTCAAATCATATCATAGGTTCCTCTGACGCAGTCCGAAAGTCTGACAACCAGTCTTACTAAGGGGCATCGTGTTATAGATATTCTATTTCACTACCGTTTGTCTCTCTGATTTAGAAACGTGTACTGACAAGCGCTTGTGTGTGTCGCCGTCACAACCGTAACCGAGCGCTCTTCAAGTAGAACACACTACAACAATTTTCATGTGCGCACCTGACAACATACGTAGGCAAACGGACTTCGTGAGATGCAACATTTATATACGAACCCAGTAACTGTTGAGAAGGTGAGGTAGGCAGACGCTTCATATAGAGTGCTGGAATAATTATGTCAGTCGACTTCCAGTCAAACCAGCTGGAAACCCATATTTTAATTAAAACCCTTTTTTAACTGATCTCTCAATTAAAAGACATTACTTCTAAAAAAAATACATTTAACTGCTTTCATTTTTCTTCCATTTATAGTCTATGGTATCGTAGAACTGTCAAAGTTGACATAAAATATGGCGCCAAATCTAAACTGATTACAATGACTTACGTAATTCGAAAACAATCGGATGGGTGATTATTTAGTGGTAATTGGGTGCTGTCGGGCTGCAGATAGTAATCTGTGATAAATCACTAGACATAGTCTCAGTCATATATTATTACGGATGACTGCCCTGTAGTGCGACTTTACTGGCTTATAACATTGACAAATAGCAAAACACTTCACGAAGTACCGGGCCAGAATAGCAACTCCCTATTTCGTACCTTGGGTGTCGTAAGAGGCGACTAAAGGTAAATCCAGAAGATGGGCAGCAGCGTCTTCTGTAACCACACCACCAATCCTGCGATCCCCAAGCCGCTTGCCAAGCTTGGAGCCTTTGTGAGTTTGTGTTAACAGTGGACGTCTTCCGGCTGATGATGATGATAAATAGCAGAAACGATGGGTTAATGGTTGATGGCAATAAACTCGCCTTATTACATTGGGACCTAGGTATTGACTGAGTTTAGGACCTCGCAAACAGTGGCTGCACTGTAATATGTGCATCTCTGCCTGCCCCTTCGGGGAATACAGGCGTGATGTTTTATTCTTGTTCCTCAGACGAGTATTTCCATAAAACATGATTAAACGCTGCTTCTCCTAAAATAGAGCTAATTGTAAATAATTCAGCCTTCTTTCTCATTCATAGACACACGCAACAATGACGTTTAAAAAGAATATAATCAAAGACCTTTTAAATATAGAATGTACGCTAAATAGTATTGTTTCAGACATTTTCTATGTAGGAATAAAAAGATACTGGTTTTTTTATATTTATTTTATTGAACGTCAAATTATTTTCGTGTGGAATACAAATGAATTTTTAGATCTGATATGAGATATAAAATCTCATACCAAATGAGAAATTAACCGTACCAAAGCAACGGTGAGTCTGTAAACTATTAATTGCCTTTATTAATTGTATTAGATAATGTCTCTGTCTTGTGTTTTTATTTTATTACGATAATATAATGTACGCGTCTACTTCAGAAAGCCTTACAATCGTAATAGCATAAATATGTAATTACGATTGTCACTTTACCGGCTCAATCATCATCATCATCAGCCGGAAGACGTCCACTGTTGAACAAAGGCCTCCCCCTTAGAACGCCACAATGAACGACAACTTGCCATTTGCATTTTACATCCACCGGTTGCAGCAACTCTGACAATGTCAATACATTGACAACTAAATTCGTGAATGAAGACAAAGTAAAAATTTAAACCCTCGGAATTATTAAACCCTTTCGTCAATTTTGATATTTTAGAATTCCTTTCATAGTGAATGCGTCGGCGTGAAGTTTCATTTTTTTCACGTTTTGTGCTCATCACAGCTCAACAATACTTCTTGGGAAAGCAATGACTAAATCTGCGGCAATTAAGACGCCTAACACAAGTGTTTTAATTGATAGTATGTAATAACTGTCTTCAATTTAATTTTGGTAAAAAAATTGGGGTAACAACTCTATAAAAATATTTGAAATATCTATGTTGCGATATTAAAGATATTTATGTAGCAACAGATTCAGTCATTGCTTTCCCAAGAAGTGTTGTTAAGCTGTGATGAGAAAAAACACAAAAAAAAATGTATTTCGCGCCTATTGACGGCGCATCCCCCTGCATTTATTATTTTGAGAAAAAATCCTACAGTGCCGGCCGCTGAGAGGAGAGAATGCGTTTCTGACTGTCACTAGTATTGATCAAATGACAGACATTTGATCGATACTAGTGACAGGAAATAATTAAAAGTTTTAAAACATTTTTCAAGATTATCAGATTAAAATAAAATTAACTAAAATTCTTGTTTGTCTGACTTTTAATTTCTAATTGTAACTAGTGTAAAGAAATAAAAATGCATTTGTAATATTGTTAAATATGGTCCGTTTGTTCTAATTGCACGTATTTATCTGGCAAACTACATAGTGTAATAAATAAATAAAATAAAATAAAAAACTCAATTACACCCATTTTGAGAAACAAAACAGAACAAAATAAAATAATATATTTTTATCGGTTTTGTATTGAACTATTAGAATACGAAAAATAACATAAAACCTACATAAAATTACTGTATTAAAGTACTTAAAACTAAACACTACTATGTGTATACTTTCGATATCTAAGACTTTGACATTTCATCTGACAGTTAGCGTTGCGTTTCAACGACTTTAGAATTCCCGCTAATTTATGGCATTTTTTAAAATTATTTTCATAATCCAATTTTTTAATATAATTAATGTCAATAAAGGCATAATTCTCGAATTAAAAAAATTGGCTCATATTTGAATCACATGCATATAATTAAATTTTGCTTAAACATTATTTAAATATATTTCTTATGAAAACTCGTAATTTATGTTGCAAGTTATTTTATGCAATCTCTTTGCCTTTTCATACCTAATTGTCTAATTAATTAATGTTATTTTTTACAGACAAAATGGCCAAATGTCGACGAAAACGGAAGTAAGTATTGGTTTATTTAATTATGTTTTAATCGAATTTCGTACCCGTTCTCAACTGAGATTAGATCACGCAGAAGATTTAACTCTTTTCTTCTATTTGTAAGAGGACATCATCAGACGAATGGCAATAGACTCGATTAATGGCAGCAGGCTCGGTTAATGGCAATAGGCTTAGTTCATGGACATGGGCTAGGTTCATGGCAATAGGCTAGGTTCATGGCAATAGGCTAGGTTCATGGCAATAGGCTCGGTTAGTGGCAATAGGTTCGTTGCCTATTACAAGGAAATTTTTATTATTACATATTAACATTTATCAGATATTTACTGTTAGATTATCGTAGGTGTAAGACAATTTTTAAATCTTTTCTAATATAAGTTCGTTTCTTTTACAGAACGGGCAGAACGTAAGTGATATAGAACTATATTATCAAACACAAGTAAATGTCATAATTGATAATTTTCGAGGTATGAATATGATTTGCATGTTACCTAAAATCACCATAAGCTCAGTAAGTATATGCCTGTAGTTTAGTGGGAAGAGTACACGCCAAGGCAAAGACCGACAGAGATCGCGGGTTATATTTATATTTTTCAAAATTGTATCGCTAATTTGGTAATAATGTATGCAATGAAGGAAGGAGAGGCTGAAAATCACCGCTGTACCGAGTCATGCGTCCCGGTACAGCGCTATCTGAGACTTTCGATGGTACTAACTAAATTTTTAATTGTCAGGGTCATTCATTCATTAAGTAAGACTATTTTTTACCCCCCTCACGCCGTTAACTAGGAAAAATAAGAATAGGCTGACCCCCTCCCCTCGTCTTTATTATTTATTACGTAAGAATCTAAAGGAAAAAAAACTAATAAACGTTTGGTTTGTTGCATTTTGGTAGTAATAAATTTTAGTTTTGGTTTATTTGCGCATATAATTATGTGATCTTACGTAAGAACTATCATTACTCCCTCCCACCCCATAAGACGTGGTCCATCCCTCTTACCCCTAAATCGTCTAACGTAATCAATCAATGGCCCCATCTCTGTGCGTTTTCGTTGTAGCTATAAATGTATTGTAATTTAATGTTCTTTTTTATTCAAACATTGTAATTTATTTAGTATATGCCGCAACAAACAAGGCAGGTTCAAGCGCTGCAAGCCTTGTGATAAACGATATCATATCAGAGCACCATGTAAGCCCCGCAAGAGCTGCCGGCCCAAGCGCAAGCGGAGGCCGTCGAGTTGCCCTTGCCGTTGTTCAAGCAACAAGCCACGGTGAGTCCTTCTGCACTCAGCTACTATCTAAGAGAAAAAAAAATAAAAAACCAATATAAAATAAGCGTTTAAAAAGGATACGAAGGCAAAAATAATAATAAAATCAAAGAAAAAATGGAGAAATACGCAGTTTTAATATCTGTGCAGGAGGCACTCTGCCCTGTTCGCGCAAAACGATAAATGTTCCGGCGATATTAAATTAATGTGCAAATACTTAGGCGTGACGTCATTTTTAAGCCTATCATATGTCTGTCAAACAATAAATTTGAAATGCTTACAACTTTGTCATTTTTTGCCGTATTTAAGTACCCAGTTTGTTTTTACAGTTTTCATATTAATTATACACCTTTTTTCAGAATATATTAAAAATAAATTCGTAATCTTCACCCCTTGTATACAAGGTGACATGTAAGTAAGGTATAATGGCAATAGACTAGGTTTTTTAGTGTATGTTCACCCTGCCTTCAGGATGAACATAGACTAAAAACCCATTCTGAATATTGTTGAAAGAATTTTGAAAATCTGATGTATAGTTAAACTCTTGAAGATTCGACTGCTTCTTTCGTCTAGTGGTCGCTAAGCGTGACTACTGAGCGCGAGCTCCTGGGTTCAAATCCCGGGTCGGACAGTGTTATTGGGTTATTCCATTAGGTAATTCTCAGCAGCAACACGGAGTTTGGATTCGTGCCCGGTGGATGGTAGGCTCTGATCCTATTACATTGGGACCAATAACACAACTGGTGAAACGTGGAATATTGTATATCTGATGGATAGTTCCGAAGACTACCTATTTAATATATCTTTATAATGTTAACAGTATATTAGTAAGTATATACGTTGAAACAAAGGGAAATTTGATGAGCTTGAACAGCGAGTGGTAGCTCAGTTGGTAAGAATAGCGCAAGTGATCGGCGAAAGTTACGGGTTCGAGTTACGCTCGGGTCCATCATTTTTACAAATTAGCACTATAAATTTAAGTGCCCGGCATGGGCAACAATCAACTTTAAAAATCAAAAAATGGCGCGGTTTCCTAATGAGCGGGAACTGACCGTAGCGTCGAAAAGCGGTACCGTCATTTTTTCGACGGCCGTCTTGTCGGTTTTGGATAGCTTGTGAACGGTTTCACAGATAGCGGTGAAATCATTTCTTTAAATATTGTATTGTTTGTGTGACATGACTACCTACTCTAACTGGAGCAGCGAGGACGACGAAATTTACTAAAATTTTAAAAGCCCCTTTTGCACCACGAGTTTACGGTATACAACGGCTGTGAAACTTTCCACATGTCGTCACCGTCAAGGCGGCCGTCTTTTTGCGTTCGTTATATTACGGCCGCTATGTGACGGAACCGCTATCCTAGGAAACCAGAGATTTAGTGATTGACAGACCGGATTTGTATGCACAAGGTAGCAGGTGCAAACCCAGGCAAGTATCAATTTTTTATAGCCTTACTCACGATGATGCAAGGATTCTAACAACAGATACATCAAAATCGGTTATGGTATTCAGAAGTTATGGTGGAATAAACAAACTCACATACATACATACAATCATACATGCATGAACCCCAAACATTACACTACTGTTTTTGGCTTTCGTAAAAATTGTGTAGTTGGTAGCAATAATGCTCTAAGCTACGTGGCTATCGTGCCGATCAGATGATCTGCGAGGTTATGCCGCGTTCGCCGCAGTGGTGTGGTGGCGACCGTTTCCACATGTGACTCCGTGCTTCGGAATGCACGTTAAGACGTTAGTTCTGCGGCTGATCTCTCACCGGTCGTCGGTCTACCGTCCCATCCGACTATGAGAGTGAGGGAATAGGGAGTGCACCTGTGTTTGCGCGCATACTTAGTTTAGTTTAGTTTGGCTGGGCATTTTCCGCACTTAGCCACATAATTGGGCCATTGTGTGTAATTTGTTTTTCTTCTTTTACTCCAGCCATCCTAGTTCGTCCCAGAAGGCGAACAGCCTTTTCAGGTTGCCGCAGACTTCCGATAACGATGCTGGACACTGAAGAGTTCGTGCCCGTTGATCGGTCATGCTTCCGCACTCCATGAGCACGTGATGTGGCGTTCCTTCCGCCTCAATGCAGCCTCTGCATAGAGGGCTAACCGTCACTGCGCGCATACTTGTGCACTATAATATCTCCAGCGTAGTTGGCTAGTCTCAGATGAGATAAGCCGCTGTGACCGAGATTCGGTCAGAAGGACATTATTATATTCTTTGTCTGCGGCAGGTATACGCTGCGCTGTAGGTCTCGCTGTGGGAGCTTCAAACGCTGCCGCCGCTGCGACCGCCGCTACAAGGTCAGAACTCGCGGTCGGTCGTGCTCGTGAGAAAACTATATTACTTGCTGGTAAATATCTCTTCAGACCATTCATTTAATACGTAAGACTATTTGTAAGAAAATAATGAATACACGTTTGGTTTATTGCATTTTGGTAGTAATAAACTTCAGTTTTGGTTTTATTGACCATTTACGCGATCTTACTTAAGAACTATCAATACGGGATCCCACTCTCTTGTAAGAAAAAATAAGATAAGGTCGACTCCCCCCCCCCCCCCCCCCTTAAATCGTCTTACTTATAAATGAATGGCCCCCAGACCGAAAACAATAATTGGCTTTGACGACTAGTCGACCGACTAGTCGCCATTTCTGCGACCGACTAAGTAGTCTAGACTAGACTTTAGTTTGACATCGTCTACGAAGCAGAGATTAATTCCAACCTCTCACCCGTTTATTTTTTATTAAACTTTAGCGTCAGGTAATTCTCAGTATCTGACGATAACGTCAGAATTGCTGCAACCGGTGCAGGTGGATGCAAATGGCAAGTTGACGTTCATTGTGGCGTTCTAAGGGGGAGGCATTTGTTCAACAGTGAACGTCTTGCGGCTGCACGGAATCTGCATTTATGCCCCGCCCGTTAGTGGCAATAGGCTAGCCCCCTATTACTTTGGGACCTATTACATATCTGGCGGAATTCGGGTGTACTACACGCCTCTGCCTACTTCTTTGGGAAATACAGGCGAGATATTATCGATGTTTATATTGAACCTTATTTTCAGGTACTGTCGCGTTCGTGTTTGTCCGCAGTGTGTCCAGCGTTTGAGAAAATTATGCAAATTATCAATAACGATAAAATTATTTATATTTAAAGTTGTTTTATTTAATCGCGGTTATTTTAAACCTTTTTTTAGCAAGTTTGGTTTAAAATTGTGCCCGGTTAACCTCATTTACTACGTGACCAGTGTAGGTGAAAGTGACCCTGCCTACCCAAGTATTCAAATGGGATGAATGAAGGAAAATTTATTTCAAATATTTGATTATACTTTTAACTGATATTTTTAAAGGTTTTTCTTTTTATTACTTGTCTACCTTATTTTTATGCTATGCGGTTATGTATTACGGCAGATAAGTCGATCTGCGAGGTTAAGCCGTGCTCGCCACGGTCAATCTTGTGATGGGTGACCGTTTTCACATGTCGAGACCCCACGGTGCTTCGGAAGGCATGTTAAGCCGTTGGTCCTGCACCTGATCTCTCTCTGGTCGTGTCGGTCTACCGTCCCATCGGATTATGAGAGTGAGGGAATAGGGAGTGCACCTGTGTCTGTGCGCATACTTGTACACTATAATATCTCCTGCGCAGATGGCTAGTCTCGGCTGAGACAGGCCGCCGTGACCGAAATTCGGTCAGGAGGATATTATTATTATACCTTATTTCTAGTGAAAAAAACCTTTTTTAAATTAAATTATATATTAATCATGTCAGAGGAACTAGAAATACAATTATTTTCCTGGAGAAAAAGTGGTGAAAAGTTCTGATGTTAGTAACAGCGGGGTAGAGGCGACAGCGGAGCAGCGACGCTGACCAGTTTTGGATGACAGCGATCCGATCGATCAGTCTTGCGGCAAAGTTGTTGGCTCAAGTGAACGCGATATCGATACATCGACGGCGATAGGCGACAATATATTTAAAAAGATATTTAAGTGCTTCCCATAACCTATATGATTAACATCTTTGTTATTCCATATTGGTGAGCTAATAAAAAGAACAGAAATTATTTCCTCCACGGACATGTAACCCTATCAACATGACGTTGGGACTACGCAGGACGGCATAATAGAAATTAAATGCGCTGTGTGTACAACGCTTAATGCACGCGATCTTTGTAAACTATGTTAGATCATCCATCTCCATTTTGGATGGTGTTACGTCTGAATTGCGCGCATTGACAGGTTCTGCTTTATTCTGTATTACTAAGGTGGTAACTTTATCGATAAAATGAGGCGAGTTGAGCTGAGACACCGCTTGACAAGAGCGAATCGCTCGCGCGCCGCACCCCGGGCCATCCAGAAAGCTTCAATAAAAAATAATGCATTTAAACACTCCACTGCCCGCTCCGCTGTTGCCTCCGCCCCGCTCTCAATATCATCCCGTAAGCGGCCTTCGGATGACGATCGGGAAATAGATTCGCCCCCTATTACATTGGGACCTAGTGTCTGGTAACTAAAATGTCGTCGTACAGACCTGTCTATCCGTTCGGGAGATACAAGTGTGATGTTTGTGAAAATCTGAGCCTTTTTTAATTGCTTGGTTAAAATTGATAAAGGAAATTTGAAAAATGATGGACACGAGCAGGACTTAATCCTGCGACCTTCGCCGTACCGTGGCGCTGCTCTTACCAACTGAGCCATCGTGTCGCTGCTCGCACCCATCGAATTTCAAGTTCCCTTTTAGTATTTACGTCTTAAGGGTGACGTGATAAAGGGTTGTGAGGATCTTGCACAGAACTGAATGATTCGACTGTTACTTCAATGACACTGAGAACGTGGTAACTTGGGCTTGCAATGACATCGTTGTGGTTTGGCAATTCATTAGTTTTAACCGACTTCAAAGGAGGAGGTCCTATTTCTTATTAGGCTCTGGTTCCACAGAGGTGAGGGAACAAGAGATGTGGAAATGACAAAATTTGATTGGTTTATTCAAACACGTCCTCTCAGATCCACCAATCAGGTTTCGTCAGCGGAGAAGAGATGTGGAAATAACGAAATCTGATTGGTTTATTCAAACACTTCTCCTCTCGACTCCTTCCTCTCTGCTTTAGTAGAAACCTGATAGATATAGGTATACATTTGTGTTATACATAATTCAGACGCTGTTATATTTCTTATCTATATGACCTATTTGGTAATCAGTGGCTCAAATACGATCACATATCGATTTTTCTAGTCTAGTGGTCGTAAAACGCGACTGCTGAGCGTGTGTTCCTGGGTTTAACTCCCGAGTCGGGCAAAGTGTAAATAGTTTTACCCTTTCCCACCTTAGTCTCAGTAGCAGTTTGTGCCCGGTTAATGGCAATAGGCTCGCCCCCTAATACACCTATAAATACATACTTGGCAAATTATCTTTTGCGTTATAATGCTAATAAGATAGAATTTAAGGAGAACCCGTGTAATACTGTAAACCTCAGTTATCAACTGATAAGCGTAGGTATTGATCATCACTGTTTGCACTGAGTTCATACCACTATTAATACGCTTTGATAATAATAATCTACAACGGACAGGTAAGTAGCAGAAGGCACACAGTTACATATATTTCTCTATTGTGTGTGTTCTGCTGACCGCCGGCCGCCTATCTGATCTGAGACTAGCCAACTACGCAGGAGATAGTGCACAAGTATACGCGCAAACACAGGTGCACTCCCTATTTCCTCACTCATAGTCCAGGACGGTAGACCGACACGACCGGAGAGAGATCAGGCGCAGGACTAACGGCCTAACATGCTTTCTGAAGCACAGAGGGGTCTCGAGTCTCGACATGTGAAAACGGTCACCCATTTCAAGACTGACCGCGGTGAGCACGGCTTAACCTCGTCGACTGATCTGCCAGACAACCACGTAGCTACGAGCTCGTCGTGCCTCATCTGTATTGCACACCTACTATAAACGTCAATGCAATCTAAGGATAGAATGTTGTTACCTAGTATGTTGAGAGAGTAGAGTGGTGTGAATTTTGGACTGCCAAGTCAAAGGTCGCAAGTTTAAACCCCGGCACGCACCACACTAATTCGAATGTAGGCTTTTCGAATTCATGTACGTATTAAAAATTTGTTATCAGTTGCTAAAAACAGTAAAGGATAACATCGTGAGGAAACCGGCACACCTGAGAGATTTTTCAACAGTGTTTAAAGCCATGTTAGAGGTCTACTGGCGGTTTAAACTCTGACACCAGGTTGTTCATCAACCATACGATAAGAAGAAGAGGATAATGTCCTATTTGGCGGTCGTATCGCACTTAACCTATCGTGCCTAGTGGTATCCGGCCCAGAATAGACCACGCCCTTTCCTCCCGTGGGTGTCGTAAGAGGCGACCTAATGGATCGAATAGATGTGTAGCAGTGTCTTCTGTAACTTCACCACCGATACTGCGATCCTCAAGCCGCTTGCCAAGCGTGGGGATTATGGCAACCCTCCCCCCAAATCAGGAGGCCTTCGTTCAATAGTGGACGTCTTCCGGCTGATGATGATCCGGTTAGCAATATTTTAAAGTTTGATCATAAAAAGATTTTAATAGAAAATACATTAAAATTTCTGACACATATATTTCTGGATGTTACCTGTCAAATATCAACAGTATTTACCACTTTTTAGCTTAACGCAATAGATACAACCGACTATATACCTTATTACAAAAAGATAGCTCTCAATTTACTTTATCAATAGGACTATAATTTCTGGGAATTATTATTCACAAATTTGCCTTCTTTCATTTTATGTATTCTTGCAGATTATTTTCGCATAAATGTATAAGTAATTAAAAATAAATTTACAAAAGTAATTTACAAATAAATACTATTTTGCTTAGACTGCCTCGTTGGTCTAGCGGTCGCTAAGCGCGACTGCTGAGCAAGAGGTCCTGGGTTCAAATCCCGGGTCGGGCAAAGTGTTACTGAGTTTTCCATTAGGTAATTCTCAGTAGCAGCACGGAGTCTGGATTTGTGCCCGGTTGATGGCAATAGGCTCGCCCCTATTACATTGGGTCTTACAACATAACTGGCGAAATGTGGGTGTACTATATGTTCACCTCTGCCTACCCCTTCGGGGAATACAGGCGTGATGTTATGTTATGTTGACAATTTTTTATCTGCAGTTAAATTAAATTCTTCTGATCCTACAGGTAGGTCGGTTGGCAATAGGCTAGTCAGAGCAACCTATTCATATTCATTTCATCATTATTATTGCATCCCGGTAACACCTACTGCCTTCCTTTTTCACTGCCATTCATTTATTTATGCATTATGTTGTCAAAAGATAGTCTTCTTCTTTGAATCGGCATGAGCCAAATGCCACATGGAAACAGCTCATGCCGTGGTGTAGTGATTGGTCAGTCAACAAGGATGGTAGCGAGGTTGACCGTCTAGTGACGGACGTACTTAAGTATCGTCACTCGTGAAAGCTTTCTACTTGAGCCCAAAAAAATAGGATATTAGTTTCGGATTGTATTTGTATCAAACATGAACCCTGCGGCCCTACCTTGTTGGTCTAGTGGTCGCTAAGCACGACTGCTCAGCATGAGGTCCTGGGTTCGATTCCCGAGTCGGGCAAATTTGTATTGATTTTTCCATTAGGTTAATCTCAGTAGCAGCACGGAGTCTGAATTTGTGCCCGATAAGTGGCAATAGGCTCGCCCTCAACGTTGGGACCTTTAACATAACAGGCGAAGTGTGGGTATACACCTCTGCATAAGTTTTTAAAAGATTTGGATGAATCGGAGATAATAAAGTGCACAAGTATGCGCGCAGACACAGGTGCACGTGCGCTTAACGTGCCTTCCGAAGCACGGTGGGGTCTCGACTTGTGAAAAACGGTAAGTGAACACTAGTTCACCAACCGGCACTTGATCTGTAGTACTCGCGACTAATAGCAAGGATGATGATAGTAAGTAAAACCTTTGTTATTGGTATTTAGTACATTATAGCAGTTTTTTTTGTATAATTCAAAACAAGGACCCTATTCAAAGTCCGGAGAATCTTAACACCGCCATTTAGAAATGGTGGGTATTTTGAACAACGCCATCTAGTTACAATTTGCGAACTAAATTAATACATTGGTACAAAGAATCACAAAATTGAATAGGACACGTGTGATCACTAAATGGTTACAAATCAATAAAATAGTTATCCTAAGCACTAAGAATAGAAGCCGAAGTCGATAAACGAAAAAGAGACAAAAGAATCAATATTATTATCAATCATGACGACACATTCAACGAATGACTGTGAGTAACATGTTAAGGAGAATCATGAAAGTTATTCATATATACAGCGGATATTATACTTCCGTTTATTGTTATCGAATGACGAACTGTTACTATAGAATGTGGAAGATGATCTAATAATCCATCCTGATGGTCTAAGGTCGACTTTTATATAATTTTTTCTTCCTTAATAAAAACGTCGCCCCACACTAGGAATTTCTCCAGTATCGTGGGTGCGTTTCACAAACATGAAATATCACATACACAAACACCCAGACTCGGGAGAAACATCTGCGGATCACACATTTCTTTTCTCCAATGCGTCAATCAGTTCTTCATATAGTAACAACCGAATTAAACCTAGTTGAAATACGTTTACTATCTGTCTTACAGGAAACTTAATTCAACAACGTGTAAGTATAAGCTAACACCATTCCTCAATAAAGTCTTACTATCATCAAAGTTCAATACATGCAAATACAGATTAAGTTCACAAATTGATACCAAAAATATCAAGGCCAGTCCCAACATAGCTCCTTGCGGCACACCGGTCTGCGCGCTCCACAAACTCGCCCTTCGCAACGTTATCTCGTTATCAGGCATTATCAACGCGTACCTTCACGGTGAATTTTGAAACGGAGATAAGATAGCTCGCTTTTATACTACACATCTAGTTCAAATAAGATTAGGCATTGGGAACGAGTGTGTCGAACGCAGCGGTCAAGTCGGTGCAAGAAATTTAGGATTTCATGTAGGATTATTCCTGCAGTGTTAGTGAAGTGAAATATGGGTTTCAAGGAGCTATTTTTGTTCGTGTTTGTGGTTGGGGCGGCGTCGGCGCAGAACTGTGAGTATTGCATAACTTTAAAGGATACGATAATGTAGATAAGGATAAACATGGCGGCGTATCGGCGGGTTATGTTCGTTAAGTTTTATTATTATATTGCCTTCAGGTACTTAGTAATTAAATTGTTTTAAAACTGAGTAAAATCCTGATTGGACAAATTTATCTAAATTGAAAATTGTTTTATCAATAATTTTTAATATTAGCACTTAGCTTTTGCTCAAGGCTTTGCTGGAGTGGCCGATCTTATTAAATATTAGTCATTCCTGGTTTAGAATTTACAACTCTTTGGTTGGCCGATAAACTACATCTATAGTTAATCAATCGTCCTATCCCTATCTGGCTTGTTTTGTGTAAGAAGGACACAAACAGTTTTGGATGTAAAATTTAATTAGATAAGTAGATTAAAGAAATGCTTGGCAGTTACCGTCCACTTTCATCAGCTTAGTTTCATCAATTCAATAGTTTTATAATCTTGAGTACATTGCAATTATGTAATGCCTATATACCTTGGAATTATTTTCCAGTAATCAAAGCTAATACCGGTGCCATTGCGTTTGTGTAAGTTGGTTACTTTATGCCTAAAGACGCTTACGTGCTCCGGAAGGCACGTTAAGCCGTTGGTCCTGCGCCTGGTCTCTCTCCGGTCGTCGGTCTACTGTCCTGGACTATAAGAGTGAGGGAATAAAGAGTGCACCTGTGTTTGCGCGCATACTTGTGCACTAAATACAATATCTCCTGTGTAGTTGGCTAGTCTCAGATAACACCGAAATTCTAACCGAATTTAAAGAAGATTACTATAACCTTTTAGTAAGCTAATCTTGTCTGTTGTCATTACATTAGGTAGTTGACACCATTAATTAATCAATAATTCTAAGACACTACTGATGTAATGTTAATATATTTAGAAGAGGGGGCCCACCTTTGCGGGTCCATACGCACGACATGGCCAACCCACTCCCACTTTAGCTTGGCAGTTTTTCTGCCCACGTCCGTAATACCTGTCATGGAACGCAGGGTAGTGTTTCTGATCCGGTCTGTGCGTTTAACACCCAACATACTGCGTTCCATGGCTCTCTAGCAAACCATGAGTTAGGTCTTTTGATGTTTAGTGAATGATCAGTCTTTAAGTTAGAAATGCAAAATATTTTCATTCTTCTTATCGTATGGTTGATGAACAATCTGGTGTCAGAGTTTAAACCGCCTGTAGGCCTCTGACATGGCTTTACACACCGTTGAACAATCTCTCAGGTGTGCCGGTTTCCTCACGATGTTTTCCTTCACCGTTTTTTGGCAACTGATAACTAATTTATAGTACGCACATGAATTCGAAAAGACATTGGTGCGTGCCGGGGTTTGAACTTGCGACCTTTGACTTGGCAGTCCAACGGTCATACCACACGGCTATCAGTGCTCAATATAAAAATATTTTTATTAACCTTCGTATAATATCTTGATGGAACAATAAAGTGTTGAATACTTGTAACTAATAGTCGATAAAATCTAACATACTTAGAAACAGAATTATATGTAAGTGCAATGATGTCATTTCTTTTCCTGACTCGATAAAGTGTATTAGAGAGCATGCATTTAGTTATTTACTATTATATTTATTCTCTGTGGGGCTCGTAGCTATGTGAGCTATGTGGCTACCCCGCAGATCAGTCGATCTGCGAGGTTAAGCCGTGCTCGCCGCGGTCAGTCTTGTGATGGGTGACCGTTTTCACATGTCGAGACCCCACCGTGCTTCGGAAGGCACGTTAAGCTGTTGGTCCTGCGCCTGATCTCTCTCCGGTCGTGTCGGTCTACCGTCCCATCGGCTTATGAGAGTGAGGGAATAAGGAGTGCACCTGTGTCTGCGCGCATACTTGTGCACTATAATATCTCCTGCGCAGATGGCTAGTCTCAGCTGAGACAGGCCGCCGTGACCGGAATTCGGTCAGGAGGACATTATTATTCTGCGACTTCGTCTGCGTGGATTTTGTCGTATATTTTCCGGGATTCAAGTATTTTATGTCCACTTTGAAGTTGCTGATCTATCCTAGATATTGGTGAAAGAATTTTGGAAATCGGATCAATACTATGGATAGTTTCGAATATTAAGGCCCTGTGTCACCATCTACAAGTAAAGTGTTGAATATTTACTTCTTGATTAACGCTAATCGGCAAGTAAAAGTTACGAGTGTCTTCTATCGTATCTTAGTTACAGGCCAGTTTATCCCCTGATTAATTCTACTCAGATATTGTGAAATTCTTCTGCCTCGTTGGTCTAGTGGTCGCTAAGCGCGACTGCTGAGCAAGAGGTCCTGGGTTCAAATCCCGGGTCGGGCAAAGTGATACTGAGTTTTTCATTAGGTAATTCTCAGTAGCAGCACGGAGTCTGGATTTGTGCCCGGTTGATGGCAATAGGCTCGCCCGCTATTACATTGGGACATACAACATAACTGGCGAATTGTGGGTGTACTAAATGTTCACCTCTGCCTACCCCTTCGGGAAATACAGGCGTGATGTTTTGTTATGTTATGTTATTGTGAAATTCGTATGAGTAGTTACGGGTGACTTTAAGTGGCGGTTCGTCTACTTAACACTCTACTTGTCGATGGTGAAACAGCATCTAAGTATCTCGTACATACAAACACAAAAACATACAAACATTATCTCTTTATAAATGAGTAAAGAGTATTGATAGTATTATAATAGCTATATTAGATACCTATAGGTTAATAGGTATTAGCAGTATTAGGAATGAATGATTTGGTTGGTTAAAGCAAAGTACGACTGTCTCCACTGTCTCTGGTCTAGTGGTTGCACAGCGTCACTGCTGACCGTAAGATCCTGTTCGATTCCTAGGTCTGCAAAGTCTTCTTAATTACCTATGGTGTATTTCAGTCAAACTGAGTCTGGATTTGTGCCCGGGTAATGGCAATAGGCTAGGCCTGTACATTGGGACCTATAACATAACTGGCGAAATGTGGGTGTACTACACACTCTGCCTACGTCTTTAGGAAATACAGACGTGATGTTATGTTATAAGTTATTTACTAAATAACTTATTATACCCAAATAAACTCTACACTTTTTAATATTAAGTGATTACTCAATAGTGACAGACCTAAGATGACGCAACGCCATTTTTAAAATCATGACAACTGTTTGACATTTAACATAACTGGCGAAATGTGGGTGTACTACACACTCTGCCTACGTCTTTAGGAAATACAGACGTGATGTTATGTTATAAGTTATTTACTAAATAACTTATTATACCCAAATAAACTCTACACTTTTTAATATTAAGTGATTACTCAATAGTGACAGACCTAAGATGACGCAACGCCATTTTTAAAATCATGACAACTGTTTGACATTTATCAATGTTTGATATTTACTTAATATTTTAAAAATAGATGTAAAAATATTTATTCTGCGAATTATTTACCTTTAGATAAAAGATAGCGTTCTAAAGAATGATACGATTCGAAAACGATTTTAATATATCAGAGAGTTACGTAATTTTTTGACGTTAAATAAGATAACGGTTTTATGAAGAAACTGCAAAGTCGTTTCAGTTTACATAGATGAGGAGGCACAAGCAAGCTTAGGTGACAGCATAGATGTTCTCTTTTATACCTAAGTACCGTAAAACGTGGTGAATCAAATCTCAAGGGTGAATAGACACAGAACTTTGGAACTGATTTTAACATTAAATTATTACCTACAGATACTTGTCCATTAATACTCTAGATTGTTTGTTTAAAATACAATTTAAAGTATAGGGTCCTTAATGGTAACAATATTAAATACTCTTTTTACTATCAAATCAGTTCTAAAGTTTTGTTTGTATTCACCCTTGAGTTCCGATTCACCCCGTTTTACCGTTAAATCATTTGTCGTTTAAATATCGTCGCCGTACACTTGGAATTGTCCTTATCGTGACTCGTGGGTACACACTACACAGTCTTAAAATATTATACCCAGACACGGATCAAACTTCTGCGGATCTTACAAATTATTGTCTCGTGCGGGAATCAAGTCAATTCTTAGCACAGCGGTCCAATTACTTAACTACTGTGCTGATGATGGTGATGAACCTATTGAATATGAAATTGTGGCAATAGGCTCGCCTCCCTTTTACATTGGGACCTATAACATAACTGTCGAAATGTGGGTGTTCTTCTCAACTCTGTTTATTTCACCAGAGGATCAAGACGTGATGTTATGTTTTGAGTAAAAATTGTTGGATCGCTTAGTGGAATTAGGTCTGCTTCTCATCGTATGGTTGATGAACAACCTGGTTTCAGAGTTTAAACGGCTTGTAGGCCTCTGACATGGCTTTACACACCGTTTGACAATCTCTCAGGTGTGCCGGTTTCCTCTTGACGTTTTCCTTCACCGTTTTTAGCAACTGATAACTAATTTATAGTACGCACATGAATTCGAAAAGACATTGGTGCGTGCCAGGGTTTGATCTAGCAACCTTTGACTGGCTGTTCAACGGTCATACCACTCGGCTATCACTGCTTGGCATACGATATAGTTGGAAGTATGTTGTTACAGTAGGTAATTCAAAATATTTTTTTTTTTTTTAAAAAACGTCGCCCCACACTAGGAATTTCTCCTGTATCGTGGGTGCGTTCCACAAACATGAAATATCACATACACAAACACCCAGACTCGGGACAAATATCTGCGGATCGCACAAATTTTTGTCCCGTGCGAGAATCGAACCCGCAACCCTTAGCGCAGCAGTCCAATCGCTTAGCCACTGCGCCAATCGGGTCGTCGTTTCTTATGTCGTTCTTGAACAGTGCAACAGCGATACCACATCAGCCTATTGCAGTCTACTGCTGGACGTGGGCCTCCCCCAGGGTACGCAAGCCCCGCTCTCCCGTTGTCGCCACCCAGTCACTACCAGTTACCTGGAATAGTAGGCCGGGAACTGGGGCCCGTTTTCCTTGGCTACTCTTCATTGGGGATTTTGACTACAGTCACCACGCTAGGCAGGCGGGTTAGCAATCGCAGTATGGTGAACGAAACCTACACAGAAACCCAACGGGAGGAAGGGGGTCTAAGCTAGGCCGGAAACCACAAGACAGCGATGTGCCTTCGATAAAAACACGATGACCCGATTAGTGCATTGGCTAAGCGATTGGACCGCTGCGGTAAGGGTTGCTGGATCGATTCCCGCACGGGACAAAAATTTGTGCGGTCCGCAGATATTTGTCCCGAGTCTTGTTTGTGAAACGCACCCACGATACAGGAGAAATTCCTAGTGTGGGGCGACGGTTTTAAATAAATAATCAACGATTTTCGTATTGACTATCGTTGTAACGTATTTAAAACGTCTCATGTTATGAATAATTGAAGAATTGACCTACAGCGTGTCTAAGAAACCACCTAGTTTGTATAATTACCTCATCTAACATAACATAACATCACGCCTGTATTCCCCGAAGGGGTAGGCAGAGGTGAACATATAGTACACCCACATTTCGCCAGTTATGTTGTAAGTCCCAATGTAATAGGGGGCGAGCCTATTGCCATCAACCGGGCACAAATCCAGACTCCGTGCTGCTACTGAGAATTACCTAATGGAAAACTCAGTACCACTTTGCCCGACCCGGGATTTGAACCCAGGACCTCTTGCTCAGCAGTCGCGCTTAGCGACCACTAGACCAACGAGGCAGTCACCATCATTACCTCATCTATTACAAATAAATGATAAATTTTAAATGTATTTACCCGGTATGAATCATCGGCGCTCCTTCACCTTATCAGGCATACTTACTACAATAAATTCAAAGTCATATGACAAATATATTGATAACAGCTCAAGAAAATGGTTGCTTCATATCCAATCCATAATTCTTTAATATAAAAATGAATCACTGTTTCCGTTGGTCACGCCATAACTTGAGGACGGCTGGACCGATTCGGCTAATTAAGGTTTTGAAATATTTGTAGAAGTCCAAGGTTTTAATGGTGAGACCGCGGTACAAAGTTAGCTAGTCTTCTTCTTATCGTATGGTTGATGAACAACCTGGTGTCAGAGTTTAAACCGCCTGTAGGCCTCTGACATGGCTTTACACACCGTTGAAAAATCTCTCAGGTGTGCCAGTTTCCTCTTGATGTTTTCCTTCACCGTTTTTAGCAACTGACAACCACTTAATTTATCCCGGAAAAAATGCGATGTAACCACCTGGACGAAGTTGCAAGCGATCATAATTTTGTCACAAAAAAGTTGCTCAGCCTAATCTATACATACATACATACATATAATAAAATCGTAAACGACCCGTGTCTGTACATTCAATATTAAAAAAGAAAACCAATTTATACACTCTCTATTTATGTAACCGAAGCCAAAAATATAGGTTTAAAATTTTTTGTCTGTTTGTCGGTTTGTCTGTTTGTCTGTTTGTCGGTTTGTCGGTTTGTCTGTGCGTTTGAACGCGCTAATCTCAGAAACGACTGAACCGATTTGAATGCGGTTTTCACTGATGTATTGTGGCAAGCTTCCTATAACATTTAGTGTTTGTTTCATTTAAATCGGTTCACAAACAAAAAAGTTACGTCAATCTTTACATTACATATTACATTACATACATACATACAATACAATACAAGTAATAAAACAGTACGGCTTGGCGTAAGTACTAATAGAATCTGCTCAAACTTGGCAAATATATTATTTAAGGGCCGGCGGGTAACATAGGCTATATATTATCACGGTATTTGCAAAAGGGGATGAGCAATATTGCATTGTATCTTTGTTCGTCTACTATTCACTGCAGGATTAATAAAAGACAAAACCAATAGTTGAAATATGTAGA
Source organism: Abrostola tripartita (assembly GCA_905340225.1). Lineage (NCBI taxonomy): Eukaryota > Metazoa > Arthropoda > Insecta > Lepidoptera > Noctuidae > Abrostola > Abrostola tripartita. Next base: position 6,158,211 of record HG996513.1, on the reverse strand, counting down.
TTAGTTACAGATGAACCTCTGAATTGGAAATCATCACGCTATCACAAGGAACTCAGCAGTAAATCATGACATGTATAGAAACGTCTATTTTGAACCAATTGTCAAATATCATCCATTTCTTTTTGCATGTTTTTGCACTTTAATAATTATAATAGACCTTTATTTATACTTTTCACATAACATTTCGGACTATTTACTATGTTTTAATTAATTTCAATTTTTAATTAGTTTTTCTACAAAATACATACGATAAGGTATTCGGAAACTAAATTTGCATTTGGATAGTAACTATAGGCCCCCATCGCAAAGAATTTATACGAACGCATTAAGGGGGTACTAAATATGTTGCTGCCTTCCTCCGAAGAATATAGGCGTTGATATAACTAATAGTATGGAGTGAAATGACGATAAAGATGACATAAATCAGATTAATATTTTTTATTACGCCAGAGAATTGTCGACTTATACGTAGGCACGGCAAACGGTGAAGAGTTTTCAGGAAACATTAAGGCCATTGAATGTATGATTGTCTAAAGTGTTCTTCTAAATAATCGCAACTAACAATCACCTATACCACGCAAAACAGGGTCCAACGTCTGCCTCCTTATGAACTGTGCGCTTTCTTACTAAATTTCAGGACGAAGTTATTTAAATTGGCAACACCGCGGTCGTTTTTAGGCTGCAGGCTCTACTATTTTTAATAATTAATGCTGTAGGCAACTATTTAAAATAAAGGCGCATAGCCTACCATCGTTAAAGACTACATAACTATGATGATGAGGTGATAATAAAATCGGCCTTAATAGCGCTGGGCTTGCTCAACGTCAATTGGTTTTCTTAGATGCTCTTGGAATGCACTTATGCCCACTGGCATTCTTCCTGGAGGCTGAAACAAGGAGGTAATGAAAATAGTACCTTCCCTTTGATGTATGTAACGTGACGACGAATGTGTGTATGAAAATGTGACACTTGCTTAGAGAAAATTCGTCTTCAATTGTATGGGATTAATGTACGATGACAGATAAATAGCCATTCAAGGTTTTAGACAGAACTCGGCAGGTTACCATGATATGTAACATGTATGGATTTTTTCTCATTACCTCATAGACAATTGTAAATTTCGCAGCAAGTGACACATAAGGTAATTACCGTTCAAATTTTGCGGTTTTGTTAAAAAAATACCAGAAAGTATACGTAGATAAATAAGTGTTTTCAAGATTTTTAACCTACTTCAAAAAGCTAGCCTGGTAGGTATTTTTTTCAGTTAAAAGTTCAATGGGCTACTGGTGTTTTATCCGAAATACACGCGGACGAAGTCGCAGGCAACAGATAGACATGTAATAAAATAGTATGGCTAGGCGTAAAAACTACTAAATAGAATCCAATTTTGCTGTGTTCGAATGTCCACGCGAACGGAGTCGCGGGCACAGCTATCAATAATATAACTATATCTTTACATATACATATAATAAAATCGTGAATGACCCGTGTCTGTACAATCAATATTAAAAAAGAAAACCAATTTTTACACTTTGTATTTATGTTACCGAAGCCAATAATATAGTTTTTAAAATTTTTGTCTGTTTGTCTGTGCGTTTGAACGCGCTAATCTCAGAAACGGCTGAACCGCTTTGAATGCGGTTTTCATTGATGTATTCTGGCAAACTTTCCATAACATTGAGTGTGTGTTTCATTTAAATCGGTTCACAAACAAAGAAGTTGTCAATCTTTACATACATGTAATAAAACAGTAGGGCTTCGCGTAAAAATAACTAAATAGAATCCAATTTTGCTGTTTCCGAATGTCCACGCGGACGGAGTCGCGGGCACCGCTATTTACTATAATAACGTTCGTGACGGTTATCCATATTATTAACTATACTAGGTTCCACTCACGTGTATATTCGGGAGTGCCGGATTTCTTTCGGACTCAAACTGAGCCCTAATTCAGAAACTGGTGAAGCGAGCCAAACTCGTCTCTGCATTGCCAGCTCACGAACGCTACAGGTTCCGTTCGAGTCCCAAACTCCGTTATACTAACTAATGCATGTTTAACTTGTTCGTATCTTTTGATATCGCCTTCATCGTTAGCCTATCTCAGTCCACTGCTGGACTGCCACACCTATGGCACGCCACTGAGCTCGATCTTCGGCCTACCGCTTCCAACCGCTGCCAGCTATTTTGCGTATATCGTCGCCCCACCTAGCTGGAGGACGTCCTACAATACGTTTACCGAGTCGAGGTCTCCACTCCAGAACACGTTTTCCCCACGTTGTCGGTTCTGAGACAGATGTGACCAGCCCACTGCCACTTCAGCTCGCTAATCCTGTCACAATATCGCAATTAATCTAATAATTTATTTATTCCAGTCAAAGTATGCAGCACCACGGCTGTACCCTTCTCGTTGTGCCAGAGTATCAGCAAAGATGACAGTCAAGCGTCCTGCGAGATTGTTGAGTCCAGGTGAATATTACATAATAATAAATCTTCTTCTTTAAATCTATCTATATCTATACATATAATAAAATCGTAAGCGACCCGTGTCTGTACATTCAATATTAAAAAAGAAAAACAATTTATACACTCTGTTTTTATGTTACCGAAGACAATTTTTTTTAAAATTTTTGTCTGTTTGTCGGGTTGTCTGTTTGTCTGTGCGTTTGAACGCGCTAATCTCAGAAACGACTGAAGCGATTTGAATGCCGTTTTCACTGATGTATTGTGGAAAGCTTCCCATAACATTGTCTTTGAGGGAGTCGCGGGCACAGCTAGTTATAAATAATACACAGTGTCGTCACCAGCCTTTTATGCGCCCGGTGCTAGCATCTTCAACAGCGCCCTTTTTTATCGTCTCTGGTCATGGTCTGGTCATTTCTGCGCCCCTCTAGGATCTGCACCCTGTGCCTGGGCACCGCTGGCACCGCTAATAACACCTCTTCGGGGAATACAGGCGTGATAGTTTGTTTTGAGGTTAAATTCCCTGCTGCCTCGTTGGTCTAGTGGTCGCTAAGTGACTGCTGAGCAAGAAGTCCTGGGTTCAAATCCCGGGTCGGGCAAATTGTTACTGAGTTTTCCATTAGGTAATTCTCAGTAGCAGCACGGAGTCTGGATTTGTGCCCGGTTGATGGCAATAGGCTCGCCCCCTATTACATTGGGACTTACAACATAACTGGCGAAATGTGGGTGCACTATATGTACACCTCGGACTACCTCTTTGGGGAATACAGGCGTGATGTTATGTTATGTAAATTCTTTGCTCTCTACAGATTGGACTGTGCCCTCAAGCTGGCGCGCGGGGCGGCCGACATTGGCTACTTCACTGAAGAGGAGACACTCCTCATGGCGCAGCAGCAGCCGGATAGCCAAGTGATCGCTTCCGTCAGGGACGCCAGCAAACTCGGTAAGCCTGAGTTCTTCTTATCGTATGGTTGATGAACAACCTGGTGTCAGAGTTTAAACCGCCTGTAGGCTCTGACATGGCTTTACACACCGTCGAACAATCTCTCAGGTGTGCCGGTTTCCTCACGATCCCTTCACCGTTTTTAGCAACTGATAACTAATTTATAGTACGCACATGAATTTGAAAAGACTGTGGCGCGTGCCGGAGATTGGATTGACCTTTAATTTGGCAGTCCATGGGTCATACCACTCGGCTATCAGTTCCACATAAAATGTCTAGAATTTCTTGACTAAGTAGCTTTTATAGCAACGAAAGGAATCTCATTTATAATCGTTCTGGGGCTCGTAGCTATGCGGCTACCCGGCAGATCAGTCGATCTGCGAGGTTCAGCCGTGCTTGCCGCGGTCAGTCTTGTGATGGGTGACCGTTTTCACATGTCGAGACCCCACCGTGCTTCAGAAGGCACGTTAAGCGTTGGTCCTGCGCCTGATCTCTCTCCGGTCGTGTCGGTCTACCGTCCCATCGGATTATGAGAGTGAGGGAATAGGGAGTGGACCTGTGTCTGCGCGCATACTTGTGCACTATAATATCTCCTGCGTAGTTGGCTAGTCTCAGCTGAGACAGGCCGCCGTGACCGAAATTCGGTCAGGAGGACATTATTATTATTATTGTTCTCACAGAGCATTATCTTCTTGTTTACAGACCCCATCTCCTTCGAGACTGTAGCAGTGGTGCCGGCTCACCACACCAATGGTCTTGAAGGCTTGCGCGGTGGAGTCTACTGTCACCCTGGACTCGATGAGACCGAGCTCCGCTGGTCTCCGAGAGTCCTGAAGGCTTTGGAAGAACTGGTAAGCATATTCATCTATTTTTTATTAATAACAAGCGCTCCACCTTGTATAATGTGTCAGCTACATCTGATTACTGGAAACCGATCATAGTTTGTTTATAAAGAAAAAATCACACTCGTGTTAGCAGTTGAGATTTTTTTGTTTTAAATTTTTTATTAATAACCCCATACACCTAAATTTGTTCAGGTATATATAAGCTACAGTGTAGTTTGTTTTATAAACGTCGCCCTACACTAGGAATTTCTCCTGTATCGTGGGTGCGTTTCACAAACATGTAATATCACATACACAAACATCCAGACTCGGGCAAACATCTGCGGATCTCACAAATGTTTGTCCCGTGCGGGAATGGATCCCGCAACCCTTACCGCAGCAGTCCAATCGCTTAGCCGCTGCGCCAATCAGATCGTCAATTAAAATACTTGCTTACATAACCCTGAAAACATTACTATACTCCTTAACGTGGGCAGCTGGGTAAAATCTAGGCAAATGATAGATTTTATCATTATTTTGTCTCCAGGCTGCCCGCACCGACCGCTGTCCTGATGTTGAGACAGCCGGCAAGACCGCTACCGAGCTGGAGGTGGACACCCTCAGCAAGTTCTTCTCCGCAGCCTGCCGGCCCGGCACGTGGAGCAACAACGCCACTGTGGACGCTGATCTGAGTATGACATACAATCGAGTTTAATTTTACTTAATTCAAAATATTCTCCACTTTAAAACTTTGTTCAAAATATTCTCCACTCCAGACTGCCTCGTTGGTCGAGTGGTCGCTAAGTGCGACTGCTGAGCAAGAGGTCCTGGGTTCAAATCCCGGGTCGGGCAAAAAAGTGTTACTGAGTTTTCCATTAGGTAATTTTCAGTAGCAGCACGGAGTCTAGATTTGTGCCCGGTTGATGGCAATAGGCTCGCCCCTTATTACATTGGGACTTAAAACATAACTGGCGAAATGTGGGTGCACTATATGTTCACCTCTGCCTACTCCTTCGGGAAATACAGGCGTGATGTTATGTCTCCACTCTTAATTTTATTCACGATATTCTCCACTTTATTTCTGATTTAAAAATGTATTTTTTTCATAACCTTTTACTCCGTATATCTTCGAATACTTTATTACAAGCTTTTATTTTACTTGCAATGTTTTTAAATTGATGTTAACAATGCTCCTAGATTGAGAGTTGGATTCTAAATGTAGCAACTGCCTTTCTCAATGCTAGCATTGAGAAAGGCAGTTGCTACATTTAACTGGTAACTATAATTGGTTTTAATTACAGAATCCCGCTACCCAACCCTCTGCTCGCTCTGTGGTCCCGACGCCGATTGTTCTCGCTACACCATCAACATGGGAGTCAGCATCTCTGGCGTCAGTAACGAGAACCGACACATCCAGGCTTTGGAGTGCTTGATTTCTAACGCTCACAACGCCGCAGTCGCATACGTTGCCTGGCAACACGTCAGGGAATTCTTCACCGTAAGTTATGTTGGAGAAATTTGAATAAGTATGCAGAATAATTTGAATAATACGTAAAAGTGTATATTCAAAAAGCGTAAAAATTTGAATATGTATGAAGAATTGTTTGAATAATACCTAGACTGCCTAGTCTAGTAGTCGCAAGTGTATCTGCTGAGCGGGTTTCATTCCCAGGCGGGTAAAGTTATTGCAAAATTCTCAGTAGCAGCACGGGAGGCACGGGGGTGAATTTGTGCCGGGTTAATGTCCTTAGGACTTATAACATAACTGACAGAATATGGTTGTATGTAATTCGTTTTTTTAATACAATTGTTTTTTAATCTGAACTCCAAGTCCTCCTATTAATTTGAGCGTTTTTTTCAGCTGCGCAACCCTGGAGACGTTGGGTCTAACGCCGTATTGTGTCCTAACGGTACTTTAGTGCCTTTGACCACTGACATCCTGAATGCTACCATGTCTCCCTGTGCCTTCGTAAGCCAACCCTGGGGGACACTTGTGGCTTCAACGTAAGTATCAATACTTTTCTATACTAATGTATATCCACTTCTATACTGATCTATACTGATTTGTACCATCTATACTAATCTATACCATCTTTACTATCTATACTGATCTATGATAATCTATACTGATCTATACTAATCTATACCATCTATACTATAATATTAAAAAAAGGCAAAGTTTGTATGTTAGGGGTAACAGACAAAACTATCCATCCGATTTCCAAAATACTTTGAGCAATATTTAGAATGGTTTGTGTACTTGTTAAATAAATAAAGTAACTGGAAAATAAATAAAATTACAGGACCTTTAGCGTGCATATAGGCTGCCTTAATGACAAAAGACACAAAAATTCACACAGACATAGTCGCGATATGAATCTAACTCATCATTATTTGCGACCTGATTGGCGCAGTGGCTAAGCGATTAGACTGCTGCGCTATGGGTTGCGGGTTCGATTCCCGCACGGGGCAAAAATTTGTGCGATCCACTTATGACTGTCCCGAGTCTGGGTGTTTGTGTATGTGATATTTCATGTTTGTGAAACGCACCCACGATACAGCGGAAATTCCTAGTGTGGAGCGACGTTTTCTTAAACAAAAAAAAATTATAATCTTTGAAGAACAGTTGCAATAATAATGTCGTCCTAACCGAATTTCGGTTATCAGGAGATATAATAAAGCGCAAGTATGCGCGCAAACACAGGTGCACTCCCTGTTCCCTCACTCTCATAGTCTAGGACGGTAAGACATGACCGGAGAGAGATCATTCGCAGTACCAACGGCTTGACGTGCCTTCTGAATTAGACAATATTGTGTGTGATGCAAATGGCAAGTTGTCGTTCATTGTGGCGTTCTAAGGAAGGCCTTTGTTCAACAGTGGACGTCTTCCGGCTGATGATGATGATGTGTGTATGAAGATCAAATTTTACCTAGATAACATGTACCTCTTTCTACTTAAAATATTCTATCATTATCGTCACAGAGCCGCAGCCCCAAACCTGCTGAACAATTTGAAGACCTGGTGGGCTACTGGCGCGGACCCTGGCGGCAACACGTGGCAGTCCATCATGTTCAGGGTCCTTATCCCTGGCACCGACGGCCGCATCGTCTTCCAGGACACACCCACCTCTGTTCTCAACTACACTTCTCTTAGTAAGTATAAATATACAGTGAGTTTGTTTCGGTGTTTCTTCTCAGAGGTAGTCAGTTAGGGAATGCCGACACCATCATTCTAACTAGTTTATAAAAAAATGACGTGTAAAAGTCTTTTTTTAAAACCTATTTGCTGAAATAAAATCATTTATAATTTATGTATTTATAAATTGATAAAGAGAATTTGAAAAATGATAGACACGAGCGGGACTTGAACTCGCGACCTTCGCCGCACCGTGGCGCAGCTCTGCTAACTGAGCTATCGCGTCGTTGCATACATCCATTATTTAAAAAAAATAGTGGTAATCATAGATCCAAACATCGTGAGGAAACCGGCACACCCGAGAGATTTTTCAACGGTGTGTAAAGCCATGTCAGAGGCCTACAGGCGGTTTAAACTCTGACACCAGGATGTTCATCAACCATACGATAAGAAAAAGAACAGATAATACCTGACGTCACCCCTATGACGTAAATACGAGAAGGAAATACATGTATTTACATAACTTTTACCGAAATCTCTCTTTATCTGAATATACTGTAGCCACTTATTCATAAAAAAATACAATTTTAAACCAAGGATTAAATTATACCTGTCACTGTCGTTTGCATATCGAAGAATAGAGATATCAATAGACTTAATACGGGGTTTAGTTAATGCCGGTATGATCCTCGTTTTTCATTAAGAGGGTTGGTGAATTCGTTCTTCTTCTTATCGTATGGTTGATGAACAACCTGGTGTCAGAGTTTAAACCGCCTGTAGGCCTCTGACATGGCTTTACTCACCGTTGAAAAATCTCTCAGGCGTGCCGGTTTCCTAACCGTTTTTAGCAACTGATAACAAATGTTATACGCACATGAATTCGAAAAGACATTAGTGCGTGCTGGGGTTGAACTTGCGACCTCTGAATTGGCAGTCCAACGGTCATACCACTCGGCTATCAGTGCTGTTAGGTGTATTTGTAATAAAACAAACAAATCTTCCTTCCTTCAGCTCGTACCATCAGCAACGTTGACGCAACTGCTTCCTGTCTTCCCGCCCGTCGTTGGTGCACTATTTCCGCACAAGAACAGACCAAGTGTTCCTGGCTTCGCTCTGCAGCATACACCCTGGGCATCCAGCCCACTCTCTCCTGCCAGCAGCGGTCCACTGTCCTGGAATGTCTCTCAGACATCAGGGATAACAGGGCAGACTTTGTGGCTATTCCTGCAAACTATGGATATCTAGCAAGACAGTAAGTACCTATTTTAGTGCAGGCGTTAGGTTCTTGAGTGTGCGGAATATGAGGACCGCGTTCTGTAAATTGTTGTTCAGAAAAGAAAGCAGATTAAAATTCTGTATTTTGCCGGTAAGATTTATGTATATATTCCGGTTATACTCACGTGTGTATTCGGGAACGACGAATTTCGAACTCGAACGGAGCCCTTATTCGTGAGCTGGTTACGCGGCAGAGTCGCGAGCCAAACCGAATACACGTGAGTATAACCGAAATATATGGTAAATAATATGGATAACACTCGCGAAAGTTACTCGTATTACAGTGGAATTGCCGTTAAGATTGCTGGTCAGAACCATTCCCATCTTCTTCTTCTTCTTATCGTATGGTTGATGAACAACCTGGTGTCAGAGTTTAAACCGCCTGTAGGCCTCTGACATGGCTTTACACACCGTTGAAAAATCTCTCAGGTGTGCCGGTTTCCTCACGATGTTTTCCTTCACCGTTTTTAGCAACTGATAATTAATTTATAATACGCACATGAATTCGAAAAGACAGTGGTGCGTGCCGGGGTTTGAACTTGCGACCTTTGACTTGGCAGTCCTATGGGCATACCACTCGGCTATACCATTCCCATAATCTTAATCTACAAGCTTTTCGAAGCTTAACACAATTAACAAAAGGCGGTCCATATATTTAGCACACTCTACTCTATCCAGCATCCGGTCTGCTTTTTCTTAAATTTATAAATGTGAAAGTAATGCCTCGTCGGTCAATTGGTTGCTAATCGCGACTGCTGAGCATGAGGCCTTTGGTTCAAATCCCGGGTCTGGCAAAGTGTTATCCCTTCACATACATACCTAAAGCCACGCCTATTTCCACGAGGGGTAGGCAGAGACCAGGGATTTCCATTTGCTACGATCCTGACATACTTCTTTCGCCTCATTCACTCGCATCACATTCCTCATACACGCTCGTCGGTTAAGGGAACTCGTCACTTGACCCATTTTTAGAATATCTCCGATCTGGAGAACCCCTTGAATCATCGCTCTACTCCATCATCTAACTCCTGACTTCCTAAACAGACACTACAGGCTGACTCCAGTGAAGTTGGTTCAGAACTCGCAGTCAGACGCCTCCAGGATCGCAGCATTCGTGAAGGAGTCAGCAGCGGCCAACGAGAGTATCACACGCTTCGAGAACCTTCGCGAGAAGAAGGCTTGCTTCCCAGAGTACGGTGGACTGGGTATGTATTAGGAAAAACTTATACTGGCCTGTTGGTCTAGTGGTTAGTGACGCTGACTTCTAAACCGGAGGTCGTGGGTTCGATTCTCACACAGGACAAATCTTTGTGTGATGAGCATAATGATTTGTTCTGTGTCTGGGTGTAAATTATCTATAATAAGTATGTATTTAGAAATATTTAAGTATGTTTATCAGTTGTCTGGTTGCCATAATACAGGCTCTGCCTAGTTTGGGATCAGATGACCGTGTGTGGGCTGTCCCAAGATATTATTATTATTATTTATTATAAGGCCGCCTATATATATGTATTTATTTATTTAACATGGGAAATTAAACAGCGGTTAGTATATTATTATGAAAACATAACATCACGCCTGTATTCCCCGAAGGGGTAGGCAGAGGTGTACATATAGTACACCCACATTTCGCCAGTTATGTTGTAAGTCCCAATGTAATAGGGGGCGGGCCTATTGCTATAAACCGGGCACAACTCCATACTCCGTGCTGCTACCTACTGAGAATTACCTAATGGAAAACTCAGTAACACTTTGCCTGACCCGGGATTCGAACCCAGGACCTCTTGCTCAGCAGTCTCGCTTAGCGACCACTAGACCAACGAGGAAGTATTATTATGAATAAACAAAAATGTGTTCATAAAACTAGCTTTTAGAAATATACTAGATCGCCACTACACTTTCCCACAGATTACTATAAAAAAACAACTTAAATCTGTAAGCAAACAGCAGCAGACAACTGCGAGTGAAGTTAAAAAACTATAATTTGACGACCCAATTGGCGCTGTGGCTAAGCGATTGGACTGCTGCGCTAAGGGTTGCGGGTTCGATTCCCGCACGGGACAAGAATTTGTGCGATGCGCAAATGTTTGTCCCGAGTCTGGGTGTTTGTGTATGTGATATTTCATGTTTGTGAAACGCACTCAAGATACAGGAGAAATTCCTAAATTAAAAGAATTAATGTTATGGTAAACTTACAAACATTATGTTTGTATCAGAAAAGTATTATGCATCATCAGTCGGAAGACGTCCACTGTTGAACAAAGGCCTCCCCTTGAGTAAAAGGGGGAGGGGGTTGCCATAATCCCCACGCTTGGCAAGCGGCTTGGGGATCGCAGTATTGGTGGTGAAGTTACAGAAGACGCTGCTGCCCATCTTCTGGATTTACCCTTAGTCGCCTCTTACGACACCCACGGGAGGAGATGGTGAGAGGTGGAGGGGTGCTATTCTGGCCCGGCAGCCCACGGGCACATAAGCAGTAGGCAGTAGACTATTCGAATTCGAAATTCTCTACGCGACAAAGTCAAGTCCGAAAGCTAGTATCTTTTACTTACTATAATATAATTACATGATTTCTTTTCTCTCAGCATACATGTCATTCGTGCGCATCGGTCAAGAGCGCGGAGTGCTGTCAGACACTGAATGCGACTATGCCAAGACTGTCGGTGAATTCTTCAGCGGCGCGTGCGCACCTGGCGCTATTGATGCCGCGCATGCTCTCTCCAACAGTTCTGTAAGTATTCTGAGATTCCCCTCATAACAAAATTATAAAATCTTTTTTGCGAAAATGACCATAGATAAGTACACTTCTGCCAAACCCTTCTGGGAATAGAGGCGTGATGTTATGTTAAGCTATCTCCAATATAGTATTCTAAAATCGTAATTAATTTATAATGATAATTGTATTGTTAACAAACAAATCGATTTGAATCAAAAAAATTATTTATATTTTTTTTTGTCTTTCAGACTTTTGATTCATCAGTGCTTTGCTCGGTGTGCCAGCCTACCATCTCCATTGTAGGCAATTTCTCCAACGGTAAGTACATAATTAATTAATTATAGACACAAACGGGATTCGGACCTACGACCACCGATCGTTGGGAACTGCTCTTTCAATTGAGCTACCGTGTCAAACTCGCATAGACCAATTCGATGTTAAAATTCCTCTCATTTAGAAAATATAGCTAAATACTTAGAAAAATATATATTTTAGTAATTTTTTGCGTTTTTTTTCCAGCGATTTGTTCTTGGGATTACTCAAACAGATTTTTCGGTAACAACGGATCTCTGGCCTGCCTCGCTGAGCCGGATACGGATGTTGCATTCCTAAACATGCAAAACATTGCTGGTGAGTGTGAAAATTATCTAGACTTCTTCTCTTTCGTATATCGCTCTTGTCACAGCGAGCTTGGTCGCTATGTAGCAGTGGCTTGCTTTACCAGGCGCCTCCATTCCTCCCGCACTGCTGGTACCTAAGTACTACACTACTAATCTTAATTAATGGGGAAAGGAAAGGAGGTCTTTGCCAGTGGGACAATCATGGTAGACGAAAATATTACACTCCTTTTTTTGGGCAATCGAATAAAAATACGTTTCCCCACACTAGGAATTTCTCCTGTATCGTGGGTATATACATACATAAAGTAACGCCTATTTCCACGAATGGTGGGCAGAGACCACGGATTTCTATTTTCTACGATCCTGGCATACTTATTTCGTATCATTCACTCGCATCACATTCCTCATACACGCTCGTCGGTTAAGGGTACTCCTCACTTGACCCTTTTGTAGAACATCTCCGATCTGGTCCAAGTATGTTCGCCGAGGTCTTCCCCTTCCCGATATTCCCGATGTATTGTGGGTGCGGTTCAGAAACATAAACTATCACATACCTACACAAACACCTAACCGGGACGAACATATGTGGATAACACAAATGTTTGCACCGTGCGGGAAACGAGTCCGCAAAACCTAGAACAGCAGTCCAATCGCTTAGCCACTGCGCCCATCAGCCCTCTTACCATAAACTCTAGCAGGACAGTGTACTGCGGAAGGCAGGTTTTCAATACCTGTCATAACTTAAACCTATAATTAAGTGTATTGACATCTCTATTCTCTGACATGCAGACAGTGACAGGTATGATTTAATCCATGGTTCAACATTGTAATATTTTAAGAATAAGGTGTGAAGTTTTACACTTGAAAGACCCATTTAGTGTGCAAAATATAGCTACGGCGTACAGAAATGAAATATGGCGGGAATCAAAGACAAATGATTATACTTTTCAATGATAAGTGGCGCATTGCTGTGGCTGATGGAGATCATAAAAGAAGAGATATACATATTAGATTTGGAGACGGATATAGTATACTTTCTATCCCAGCGGCATGTTTCCGTGATAAAATAATTTACAGATGGGCGAAATCGCTGGTGCAGCTAATTATTATCCAATTTTTACTGATCTGCTGCAAGATCTCTCCATTGAATTAACATAACATAACACATAACATCACGCCTGTATTCCCCGAAGGGGTAGGCAGAGGTGAACATATAGTACACCCACATTTCGCACAGTTATGTTGTAAGTCCCAATGTAATAGGGGGCGAGCCTATTGCCATCAACCGGGCACAAATCCAGACTCCGTGCTGCTACTGGGAATTGCCTAATGGAAAAGTCAGTAACACTTTGCCCGACCCGGGATTTGAACCCAGGACCTCTTGCTCAGCAGTCGCGCTTAGAGACCACTAGACCAACAATAAGCTAATTATTATCCAATTTTTACTGATCTACTGCAAGATCTCTCCATTAAATTATTTTTCTCTTTACATATAATGAGAAGTGGTTATCTGCATTATTTCCCACCATTTTCGTTTTCGTACACAAACATTTTTGAACCGGGTCGGATTATAGGGCATGACCTTTACTTTCTTCTATTTCTATCAGGGCATCTAAGCAGCCTTGGACTCCAAGCGAACCAGTTCCGCGCTCTCTGCAGGAACAACTCCTTGGCGGTGAACCCCGGCATCAACATCGATGACAACTGTCTTCTGTCCTACGTGGTAGACGCTGAGGTTGTCACCAGAAGGTAAGAATACATCCTACATGGCACATGGCTGTCTATGAAGCTATGATAAAAATAATTATCTAGTTATTATGTTGATAAACACTCCTGTAGCTATTCTTATGGATATATCTAAAGTGTTTGACGACCTGATTGGCGCAGTGGCTAAGCGATTGGACTGCTGCGCTAGGGGTTGTGGGTTCGATTCCCGCACGGGACAAAAATTTGTGTGATCCACGGATGTTTGTCCCGAGTCTGGGTGTTTGTGTATGTGATATTTCATGTTTGTGAAACGCACCCACGATACAGGAGAAATTCCTAGTGTGGGGCGACGTTTTATTGAGAAAAAAAAAAAAAAAAAAAAAATTGACCACGTCCATCGTGAAATACTGCTTCATATATTAGAAAGATATGGAATCCGAGGAAACAATTTTAATCTTATGAATTTTTATCTGATGCATCATTATATGTAAAATGAAACTATTTATCCGATTTCCTTAATTCTTTTACCAATATTCAGCACGGACCTTTAAGGAAGACGTAGGAGAATTTAATCCCGGAAAAGAAACAAAAAAAAATTATGCGGAAGATGTCGCGGGCAATTGCTAGTTTACTTAAAATAACGTTTTTCCGCAGGAACGACCCCCTCTACAACAGTTTGAACGAGCTTTTGGACACACTTGGCTTCTACTTCGGATACTCCGCTGCGTCAGGCGTCCAGCTAATCAACCTAGAAATTTTCTCACCTTTCGACGGCGTCAGCCACTTACTATTCAAAGACTCAACTATTGGCCTCACGGAGCCTTCAAACTCATCGACTCATGAGCCAGCTAGGAACTACATCAATTTAGTTAGGCACTTACAGGCCTGCACGGGCACCGCACCCCCGGTCCCTGGACTGGCAACCCGTAGTTTCTTTTCAATTGTTACTTTAGTAACTATGGCGCTTCTAGCAAGATTCGTCGTGTACTAATTTTCGTTTTGTATGTGTTTCCGAACGTACTTTTAGATTTGACAGTTCGTTTTGACAGTTGTTTTGGGGGGAAGCATTTTGATTGGTTGTTTTTATTGTAGAATAGCGCTGTCTGTGAATTGCGAGCGTTTAGAAAAAATATGACAAATATAAAATTATTTAAGGATTTATGTATGTATGGATAAAATTTAAGACATAACTTGCTTGCAAATGAACAATTAATCACTTTTCTATTTTATTTAGGCGCCATAATGTAAAAGAGACGATTATTTTCAGTAAAAATGCCACAGGCAATAGGTTATTTCCAATATTGTGTTCAATAATTAAAGAAAACATGAATTTAATTACCTACTTACCCTTTTTTTGTAATTAGTGTTTTTTATCTATTACACTATCATATGACGTACTTACTTATAAATTATTTTAGTTATTATTTTGTATCAGTGTTTTCTAAAAAATATAAACGTGTTTTATTCTTTATAAATGTGTTGCCATTAGCGTTACCATAATATGTATTTAGTTTGTATTTTTGTGAAGAAAATTTAATAAACTTTTTTTTATAATTTGGTCTTACTACTGAGAAATATCCAAAAATAACACCCATAAACTATTCATAACACAGGAGTTAATTCCAGGATCTCAAGCTTAGCAGTGTACATGCACTGATAGCCGAGTGGTATGACCGTTGGACTGCCAAGTCAAAGGTCGCAAGTTCAAATCCCGGCATGCACCAATGTCTTTTCGAATTCATGTGCATACTATAAATTAGTTATCAGTTGCTAAAAACGGTGAAGGAAAACAATAACATCGTGAGGAAACCGGCACACCTGAGAGATTGTTCAACGGTGTGTAAAGCCATGTCAGAGGCCTACAGGTGGTTTAAACTCTGACACCAGGTTGTTCATCAACCATACGGTAAGAACAAGAAGAAGCTTAGCAGTGTACTACAGACACAAATAAAATAAACCACCTTGATATTTCCCTAGGTTTTAAACTGCAACATTATGTATACGGATCCGATATGTCAACCACACTAATATTATAAAGGTAAAAGTTTGTGAGTGTACATACATAATAAAATCACGCCTGTATTCCCCGAAGGGGTAGGCAGAGGTGAACATATAGTACACCCACGTTTCGCCAGTTATGTTGTAAGTCCCAATGTAATAGGGGGGAGCCTATTGCCATCAACCGGGCACAAATCCAGACTCCGTGCTGCTACTGTGCATTACCTAATGGAAAACTCAGTAACACTTTGCCCGACCCGGGATTTGAACCCAGGACCTTTTGCTCAGCAGTCGCGCTTAGCGACCACTAGACCAACGAGGCAGTCCTATGTGAGTGTGTCTGTATGTTTGTTACCTCTTCACACTCAAACGGCTAGACCGATTTTGCTAGAATTTGGTACAGAGGTAACTGACACCTTGGATTAATATATAGACTACTTCTTATCCCGAAAAAAAGTCGCGGGCAACACCGCGGGGCGCAGCTAGTCTAGAATAAAATAAAACAAAATAATTTCCTCAATTTGTTTATTAAATACAATATTTATAAAATACACTGATAATTAATAAGTTATATGCACTGTACTACGTTGCATAATACATTTAGGAAGTGTTTTTACTTGGTAGCTAGATGACAACGCCATTTTGGAAATAATCGATGGATATTCTAGAAAAAAAAAAATCGGCAACATTTTACTGAAAACATTGCTCCACAAGGATTTTTTTCTTGTGTCGTGGGATGTTTTACAAACATAAAATATCACATACACTCACCCAGACTCGGGATAATTATCTGCGGATCACAAAAATATTTGTCCCGTTTAGAGAAACCCGACACCCTTAGCATAACCAACCGATTGGACTGCTGCGCTATGGGTTGCGGGTTCGATTCCCGTACGGGACAAAAAAAATGAGATACGCAGGTCATTGTCAGAGTCTGAGTGTTTGTGTATGTGATATTACATGATTGTGAAACGCACCCACGATACAGGAGAAATTCCTAGAGGGGCGACGTTATTTTTTTAAATCTTTTCATTAAGCTGCAAGTATAGTAAAAATATTTTTATTTCAAATATACATTTATTTAAATATCAACAAATTACCACCAAAACACGACGCGTCTTCGTTACCGAGTAAAATCTGAACAGTTTTAAACTGACAAGACGCCATTTTGGAAAATGACTCATATTCTGCAAGTTAATAAAATCGCTATTTAACTATCATATTTACTATACAAGATGTCCCAGATTTAACGCAGGACCTCAGACTCCCCAATTAGTATAAATTATTATATGATTAAAATAATATCTAGAATTTAATTTAGTTAAACCAAACCTAGTAACTTTTCATAAAATAGATGTTGTTTATGTCTGTTTAGGAGAGGATAGAAGACCGAACTACAAATTCGGTCGGTGCTAAGGTAGGCTTTATTCCTTTGAGTAAAGGTTCAAATTTCTCTAAACGAAACATGGTATTAACTTATTTTTAAGTGATGTTTCTAATTCAAGTGAAATGAAAATTATTTATTGATAAATTTATAGCTAATGGCGGAATTCGATTCAGAAGCCTATTCTGAACAACTACTTTGAAGTCTTGCGTTAATCCTGTTACGACTTGTTTAAGCCGATTTTACTAACGTGTATAATCACCAGTAATATTCATTAAACGTTAAATTCCTTTTCACATGTTGACCCTATTTGACAGTACTTTGTTTTAAGTAAAGACACCCCAAATGGGGTAGGCAGAGGTGTGCAAACAGTACATTAAGCACATGTAATAGGCGAACACAATGATATTTCAAAAAGTACAGATATGTTACTAGTGCGCTCATTTTGAAGACCAAAAAGGGGACATTTCGTTTTTCTTTAAAAAAAAAACGTAGCCCTACACTCGGATTTTCTCCTGGTTCGTGGGTGCGTTACACAAACATGAAATATTACATACACAAACACCCAGACTCGGGACAAACATCTGCGGTTCACACAATTTTTTCCTCGCGCGGGAATCTAGCCTGCAACCCTTAGCGCAGCTGTCCAATCGCTTAACCACTGTGCCAACCAGGTCGTCAAAGGTAGTCTTGGGTAGTACTATTGTTGTCCGATTTAACATAAGACTAGTGCAGTTCGGACTCAGAGTTCGGAACACTTTTCTCGTTCATTTTGTTAGCATATGACGTATCTATACTTTTTGACATATCATTGACCTAAAGTAGTAGATTTTGTCTACGATTACACTATTAAGTATATAAACAAGCCTAAAAATTAAATAAAAAAACTAAAGTGATAGTCCATACAGTTTATTTCTAAATTATTTACAAACTTATTTTAATAGCCTATATTTGCTAGATTTTTGTAAAAAAGAATTTTACGAGTTACAGTTTTCCGACCGATAAATGGCGCTAAATTCATCGTTTCATCTTGTCAGCTTGTGACCTTAAGATGCAGTTGGACCCTAGTATTCTATAGAGCGCCTGTCTATCTGACCTCCACAACACAGTTACTGGTGACACGATACTTAGTGAGACTGGTTGTCAGACTTTTATGCTTCTGACTACTTCTAATGACTTTCATAAACGAGGATAATACCCGTATTAACTTAAACCTGTATAAAGTCTATTGACATCTCATTTCTTTGACTTGCAGACAGTGACAAGTAAAATGTAATCCATGGTTTAAGGCATAAAGTCACGCTTGTTTCCCAGAGGGGTAGGCAGAGACCACGAATTTCCATTTGCTACGATCCTGACGTACTTCTTTCGCCTCATTCACTCGCATCACATTCCTCATACACGCTCGTCGGTTAAGAGTACCTTACCTGATCTTCAAGCAGAAAATCTCGTAAATAGTGAATAATTATTAATTATTGCAGCAAATCAATTTGAGGCCTATGTCCCTCAGTGGACTGCAGCGGGCTGATGATAATGATGAATTTGCAAAAAATCTATTCTCGTGTCACCAGTAACTGTATTGTGGAGGTCAGATAGACAGTCGCTCTATAGAATACTGGGGTCCAGCTGCATCTTAAGCTGGGAGCCGACCACAACATAGGTGAGAAAAACTAGGCTTACGTCCCAATGTTATAGTGGGCGAGCCTATTGCCATCAACCGGGCATATCATTCACGGACAGTTGTGATAATATTGAGCTCCTATGAGTTTCCTACTTGTACTAGCCGCAATATTCAATTGTCCTAGCCATTAGGACATACAGTCTACGCCACTATATACTGCCAGTTAAGATAATATTAAGTTCCCATGAGTTAGGTCCTAATCGCTGCCGCTATATTCTCCCGTCCTAGCCACTAGGACACAGTGTCTAGGCTACCATACGCTGTCAGTTGTGACAACATTGAGTTCCTATGAGTCAGGCGGTAGTCGCTGCCGCTGTATTTTTTGTTCTAGCCACTAGGACATACGAGTATAGGGCACACCGTCAATCGAAACGTTTTAATCAGTTAGGCGTTATTCACTGCCGATTTATTTTTTGTCCTAGCCACTAAGACATACTGTCTAGGCCAACATTACAATCACAACATTGCTAGGAGAACATTAACAGCTCCCATGAGTTATGAGCGAGTCGCTGCCGCTATATCCAGCTGTCCTAGCCACTAGGACCGGAAGCCTAGGCTAACAGTCGGTGGCGGTGAGCACATAGAGGTCCCGGGAGCGAGGCGCTACCCGCGGGTATCGTGTCCCAGCTGCCCCCCCCCCCCCCCCCCCCGTCAGTGGTGCAGCGCGTGGTGCGGGGTGAGCACGGCGCCCCCGGCCGGCAGCACGGAGGTGATGACGGGCGCGGCGCCGCCCACCCCGCCCACCCCGCTCACCCCGCTCACACCGCTTACCCCGCTCACGCCCCCGCCGCAGAATATTACCTGGTGGCCACAAACGGTGATGTAAGTGTGATGAGCATAACAATGTCAAATTAAATTTATTTGTCACAATAAATAGAACAACAAAAAAAATGCATTTATAAAAAAAAACAAATTCTAAAGATTCCGACGAATTGAGAACCTCCTCCTTTTGTTGAAGTCTGTTAAAAACAGCTTACAGAGGAGTAATACGTTAATGACCGCCATACTAGGAAATTCCTGTGTGTGGAGCATCCATCCATCCATCATTATAATAATCTCACAGAGTGGTGTTTTATAAATGTAGTATAAGTGCTACAGATAGTGTTGTAAAAAACTCAAGTCTTTTAGTCTTCATTTCGAGACTTGAGTCGATTTTCAAGACTAGGACTCGTTAGTCACATGAGTCTGAGTCCTTTGAGTCTTTTAAGTCCTTTCGAGTCTTTTAAGTTATTTGAGCTAGACTGAGTCATGAACTTGAGTTGTAGTATTTAATACACCTAACCTAATGAATTGTATCCACCTGAAGACTGACGATTTGCTGAATCAAAATTATAAATATATAAATATTTTGGGACTTTCTATTTTTACTTTTATTTACTCCAACCAAACTATATAAACTATTAAAAAAAAAAAAACTGCCACATATTAACTACACACGGAGTATCTGTGAGCGCTCGAACTGTTCGGAGAAGGTTAAAAGAACGCGATATGGTACCACACAAGCCAGCTAATGGGCCCAAACTAACGCGAGCCCACCGAACAGCGCGCCTTCATTTATTAAGGTAACTGTGTATGTGTGTGTGTGAACAGAGTGAATCGTGTGTGAATTCTGAAAATTTTACAGTATGTATGGGAGTGGGAGAACCAGGAATGTGATGTGATGAGCATAACATGTCATAAGATTGAAGATCATGTGATGAGCATAAAAATATAAAGTATAAATTTTATAGTGAAACTTAGAGAAATTATTGATTAATCATTGTTATGTGTTGTTGTTAGGTAATGTTAAATCTAGCACATACCTGGGACACGGGCGTGGCCGGCTGTCCGGGTGTAGTTAGAACATACTGCTGTTGTCGGACACCGCCTACCTGGAACAAATACCATGATTATCATTATTTACGTACGTGTGTGGCTTCGGTATGCTGCCTGCCTGATTTTACGCTCTAACAACGGTTAAGCGTAACATCAACAAGACTAAAATGGTTACTGTCAGCAATTCCCTTTATATATGAACCACTAGCTTTTGCCCGCGGCTTCGCTCGCGTTAATATAGAGTGCTGGTTAGTGTTATATATATATATACTAGCGGCCCGCTCCGGCTTCGCACGGGTATAAAATATATATTATAAGTATTTCTCCGCTATTTAATGGATGTTATTATACATATAAACCTTCCTCTTCAATCACTCTATCTATTAAAAAAAACGCATCTAAATCCGTTGCATAGTTTTAAAGATTTAAGCATACATAGGGATATAGGGACAGAGAAAGCGACTTTGTTTTATACTATGTAGTGATATAGCTTTTGCCTACGGTTTTCTGCTTAAACCCTTATTTAAACCCATTAGAGGTTTGATTTTTTTTTAAAGATGCCTATTTCCTTTCTCGGGTCTTAAACTGACTACATGCCAAATTTCGTCACAATACGTCCAGCGGTTTAGTCGTGAAGGTGTAACAGACAGACAGAGTTACTTTCACATTTAGAATATCAGTATGGAAGTTTCATCATCATCGTCAGCTGGAAGACGTGCACTGTTGAACAAAGGCCTTCCCCTTATAGGAGGGGGGGGGGGTTGCGCCATAATCCCCACGCTTGGTAGCGGCTTGGGGATCGCAGTGTTGGTGGTCAAGTTACAGAAGACGCTGCTGCCCATCTTTTAGATTTTTCCTTAGATGGAAGTATGGATTTAATAAATTCCCAGCAATTCTCTTAATATTTATACATTTAAAAGCTGAACCAATTCGTTAATAATATTAACAGCATAGTTGGATCTGCTTGGATTTTCTGTTTTTTCTCCATGAGAATGACATTTTTGGAGCAGGACAACTATCATTTTGAAATTTCATAACCCCCTGTAATTGCTTTATATGAAACAAAAGTATTTTGAATCTATCTTTCACAAACGTTGCGCCAAAAACTTCCCATTACCATTCTATCTCTTTATCTTTCTTTTAGCAGTGTGCAAATCTATACTAATATTATAAAGCTAAAGAGTTTGTTTGTTTGTTTGAACCCGCTAATGTCAGGAACTACTGGTCCGATTCGAAAAATTATTTCAGTGTTAGATAGCCCATTTATCGAGGAAGGCTATAGGCTATAAAATATTCGACATCCACGCGGGCGAAGTCGCGGGCGGAAGCTAGTGGCCAGCACCGATTGCGATTCAAATAGCACGTGCTAGGCGTTATGTTCAACAAGCGAAAAGTCGATCTCATTAGTGCCAGAGAAAATATTCATAACGAATCCAATTTATAACGTTTTTGAGAGTATAAATCGCATGCTATATTGCTATGTGCTAGTTAGATTGGCTGGGCATTATCCGCACTTAGCCGCTTGAATGGGCCATTGTGCGTGATGGGTTTCTTTCTTCTACTCCAGCCATCCCAGCTCGTCCCAGAATGCGAGCAGCCTTTTCAGGCTGCTACAAGCTTCCGGTAGCGATGCTGGACGCTGGAGAATGCGTGCCCGTTGATCGTCCATGCTATGTGCTATATTAACACCGCTACTTTCTATCTTCCCTCATCACGGAGGCCCCGACCACGTACCTGATGTATCTGCTGCGGCTGCTGTATCGTCTGCCGGTGCTGCTCATCTGTCTCGACCACCACTTGCTCCATGAACGAACCGCCACCTTGTGGGCAATATTACACTCCATTAGTGGTTATTATATTTGTTATTTAAATTAAATTACACACCTTTTTACTAAACCGCACTTGTAGTCAGTCGTGGGGCGATGGGGTTGATGAACAACCTGGTGTCAGAGTTTAAACCGCCTGTAGGACTCTGACATGGCTTTACACACCGTTGAATAATCTCTCAGGTGTGCCGGTTTCCTCACGATGTTTTCCTTCACCGTTTTTAGCAACTGATAACTAATTTATAGTACGCACATGAATTAGAAAACACATTGGTGCGTGGTGCGTGGTGCGTTTGAACTGGCGACCTTTGACTTGGCAGTCCAACGGTCATACCACTCGGCTATCAGTGGTATATATATAATGCAGGATTACTCACCAGTATTGTTAGTAGACGCGGTAGTGTTGTTACCGTCACATCCGAACAGACAATGCTGTACTGTCCACCGGGGCTCGAACGGAATGTGTGTCTTCACCTGTGGGATAACACAATTAATTAACAGACGACCTAATTGGCGCAGTGGCTAAGTGATTGGACTGCTGCGCTAGGGGTTGCGGGTTCGATTCCCGCACGGGACAAAAATTTGTGCGGTCCAAAGATGTTTGACCCGAGTCTGGGTGTTTGTGTATGGGATATTTCATGTTTGTGAAACGCACCCACGATACAAGGGGAATTCCTAGTGGGGGGCGACGTTTTTAAAAAATAAAAAAATGAACGAGAAAAGTGTTCCGAACTCTGAGTCCGAACTGCGATAGTCTTATGTCAAATCGGACAACAATTGTACTGGTGTCGGTCTCAGGCTTAGTGGGACCGGTGAGACTTACCGGGACCGACCCGATTTACAGGATTGTTTATAACGCGAACAATTACGCTTGTTTATATATTGTGAGTAGGCACGCAGATATCGGGATCGCGGCTTGGTAGGTAACTCGCGCCTGGTATGCACCCCTCCCGCGCAGGACACGGGCGCTCGCAACGCGCATGCGCGTACGATCGGGTCCGCTGGCCAGCTACCCAGCTAGTGAGCCGAGCGCTGCGGATGCAACGCTACGTATACACTAACTACACTTACCTATACCTACTTGTGTAACTTATGTGTTTCTCATGTATATAAACCAAATTGCCGTAATGTGCCGTGTGGTATCCGGCCTAGAATTGACCACCCCCTTTCCTCCCGTGGGTGTCGTAAGAGGCGACTAAGGGAAAATCCAGAAGATGGGCAGCAGCGTCTTCTGTAACTTCACCACCAACACTGCGATCCCCAAGCCGCTTGCCAAGCGTGGGGATTATGGCAACCCCCCTCCCCCCTCTAAGGGGGAGGTCTTTGTTCAACAGTGGACGCCATACGGCTGATGATGAAGATGATGATAAACCAAATTGAATATCGGGAAGGGGAAGACCTCGGCGAACATACTTGGACCAGATCGGAGATGTTCTACAAAAGGGGTCAAGTGAGGAGAACCCTTAACCGACGAGCGTGTATGAGGAATGTGATGCGAGTGAATGAGGCGAAAGAAGTATGTCAGGATCGTAGCAAATGGAAATCCGTGGTCTCTGCGTACCCCTCGTGGAAATAGGCGTGACTTTATGTATGTATGTATGTATAAACCAAATAAATATATTTTACAATCAAAAACTGTTTATTAATTAATAATTGCATTCAGAAGTTATGGTGGAATAAAGAAACTTACATACATACATACATACATGAACCCTGAAAAAATTACACTCCTTTTTTTGGGCAGTCGTGTAAAAAGGCCAATGTGTAACCTTGCGAGGTAGCCCACATTATTGTAAAGTAGCCTAAAGGCTTGTAAGGTGTAACCCATAGTTCAGTAAGTGTAGCCTAACATTGTAAGCTGAAACCCCGTTTTGTGTGATGTTGCCCAATCTAAAAAAGTGTAGCCAATACATTTCAGCGCTAGCCCAAACTGCAAGCTGAAGTCCAATTTTATAAAATGCAGCTCAAACTTTTTAGCTGTAGCCTCAACTTATAAGGAGTAGCACAAAACTTTTAAGATGTAGCTTAACTAAGCTGTAGCCTTCTATCAAGATGTAGCCAAAACTGTAGCCCACACTTTTGTAACATGTAGTCTAGTTTTAAATCATTATCATACACAGCCTTCAATATCCCACTGCTGGGTATAAGCTTCCCTTAAACAAAGCTATCCGCCGCGGTCCTGTGCCAATCTAGTTTTATATAGTGTAACCTAAATTTTCATGTTGTAGCCCAGTGTCACCTAAATTTTCATGTTAGCCTAAATTTTCATGTTGTAGCCCAGTGTAGCCAAAATTTTCATGTTGTAGCTCGGTGTAGCCTAAATTTTCATGTTGTAGCCCAGTGTAGCCTACATTTTCATGGTGTAGCTTGGTGTAGCCATACCTTAAGCTCTGTAGTCAGCATGAGTATGTGTCGGCACGGTAGCCGGAACACCTTGCTAAACAGACAGGAACACTCCTGCGTCGACGTACCGTATTTACAAATGGCTGCGCTGCTGTGCTTCCTGAAATTTAATATGTTATTACATTAACTACCAACAAGCCTGTTAGATATTCGACAATAAAATTTACCAATTTATTTCATTCTTCTTCTTATCGTATGGTTGATGAACAACCTGTTGTCAGAGTTTAAACCGCCTGTAGGCCTCTGACATGGCTTTACACACCGTTGAAAAATCTCTCAGGTGTGCCGGTTTAATAAAATAACTAATTTATAGTACACACATGAATTCGAAAAGACATTGGTGCGTGCTGAGGTTTGAACTTGCGACCTTTGACTTAGCAGTCCAACGGTTATTCCGCTCGGCACATAATATAATTACATACCTTCCAGCTCTATCGTCGAGGCATTTCTGCGCCAACTTCGTCTGATGGCTCATCAGGTTGTACGCGTACTGCGTTATTGTATCCGTCGGTGACTGCTTCAGCGTCTCCGTGTCCTGAGGATGTACACCAAATTGGAATTGAAGGACAGTTTTAGAAGTCATTAAGCTGCTCCCCAGAAATGTAGCGGGTATCACTACATTTTTTCTGGATAAAAGTATAGCCTATGTGTTAATCCAGGGATACAGCTACCTCCATACCAAAATTTCTCGAAATCGGTCCAGCTATTGGAGTGTGAAGAAGTAACAAACATGCAAACACACTTACAAACTTTCACCTTTATAATATTAATGTGATTTCTTTTTGTAAATTCTAAATAATTATAAGATTAATGATGAGCGGAACAATTTTGGTGTATAATGTCCTCCTGACCGAATTTCGGTCACTTCGGCAAGTCTCAGCTGAGACTAGCCAACTACGAAGATATTATAGTGCACAAGTATGCGCGCAGACACAGGTGCACTCCCTATTCCCTCACTCTCATAGTCCAGGACGGTGAGACACGACCGGAGAGAGATCAGGCGCAGGACATTTAAAGGTGTACTTGACATACTTTTAAGAATGACGAAGGACAATATTATCCGTCTGTCAATAACAAAAATCATACAAAGATTTTCGTTATTGATAGACAAAAAAACCTAGATGTTCTTTTAATAAAGTATAAGGGTTCCGTTTTTTCCTTTTATGGTACGGAACCCTAAAAACATCGCCCTACACTAGGAATTTCTTCTGTATCGTGGGTACCTTTCAGATACATGAACTATCACATACACAAACACTCGGGACAAACATCTGAGGATCGTATAAATTTTTGTCCCGTGCGGGAGTCGAAGCCGCAACCCCTAGCGCAACAGTCCAATAGCTTAGCCACTGCGCCAATGGGGTCATCGAAATTGATTTCTGTTTTCTACTTGAATATTAAGGTACTCACTCGAAGCCTGCTGATGGCGAAGTTTCTTCTCTCGTTCTCCAGCTGGTTGGCCACGTTGAAGAACAACGACACGAACTCATCGGGCTGCAGCTGGTTGCGAACCAACTGCTGGAACTTTGACACTAGACGCTCTAGACCCTGGAAAAAGTAAAATAATTATTTATTTACAATACACCTGATTGGCGCAGTGGCTAAGCAATTCGACTGCTGCGCTAAGGGTCTCGGGTTTGATGCCCGCACGGGATAAAAATTGGTGTTATCAGTAGATGTTTGTCGCGCGTCTGTGTGTCTGTGTGTGTGTGTGTGTGTGTACTATGTTATGTTTGTAAAACGCGACCACTATACAGGAGAAATTTCTTTAGTGCGGGGGAAGATTTTTTATGAAGAAAAACTCAGCAAATGCTTCTTAATTTTTAAACTGCATTAAATTTGCACCAATACCAATGCAGGTGATAAGGGAAGCATAGCTTGTATTATTATAAATTATAGTCCATGTGTTATTCTGATGTTTAAGCTACATTACTCTAAAGTTTCATCAAAATATGTCCAGTAGTTTTAGCGTGAAGGTGAACGTGATAACATACCTATATACAAGTAGGACCACAGGTTGCCTAAAGGTAAATTCGACCGTTATCCAGATACGATTAGTAAGACATAATCCGGATCCGGGAAATCCAAAAGATTCGTAAGATCCGGATCCGGTAAATCCGTAAATTTCGCGTATATATCCGGTAAATATGAAAATTCCGCATCCGGATCCGAGAATTCCATAAATTCCGTAGTAATCTAAAAGATTCGTATGATCCGGATCCGGTAAATCCGTAAATTTCGCGTATACATCCGGTAAATATGAAAATTCCGGTTGTTTCGCGGTCAGCAGGACATACCTTGTGCAGTATATTGGTGTAGTTGTCGGCCTCCAGCCAGGAGTCCAGCTTGGCGACGCCCCCGTTGGCGCGCGACAGCAGCTCCCACATCCGCAGCGTGCCGGCGCCCGTGCCGATTATGTTGCGTTTTAGGACCTAAGGAGATTGAAGTTTAACTTTGAAATCAGCTAGGCCCAAAGTACTAGTGAAGACGAATTGAAAAAGCCCAAACACAATGGCATTGCGTCATTTCGTTACAGAGTTCCTATGACCACCTTCTGGATCCATCATCAGATCAGCTCAATTCTTCAAAAGTATCATTTTTTTGTTAATGAAAACGTCGCCCCACACTAGGAATTTCTCCAGTATCGTGGGTGCGTTTCACAAACATAAAATATCACATACACAAACACCCAGATTCGGGACAAACATCTGCGGTTCGCACAAATTTTTGCCCCGTGCGGCAATCGAATCCGCAGCCCTTAGCGCAGCAGTCCAATCGCTTAGCCACTGCGCCAATCTGGTCGACAATATTTTACTGTCACCGAACGTAACATGCAAAATTGTATTCGAATCGGATGTCTAGAAGGGATTGTAATTTAGATTGCAAGATTTGACCTAAACAAACTAACATACGTAGAAAAATTGCAAGTTAGTAAAAGCTAGTAAAAAAATAATCTTTTTAAATTGTTCTTCGTTTAACGGTAATCTTAAAAGGAGAAGGTAGCACCAGAAATTACCTACAGGGCAAAGATCTTTGGCAATATTACGTTGCATCAGAGCAAAGGGCAACAAAGGGAAAACCAGGCTAGGCTACCAAATTACACTGCTAGGCAATATTAGCTTTTTTTGCCACCTCTGGTAATATCGCCACCTTTATATGCACCTCGACGCCTACCTTAAGGACTGGCGTCGAGTGGCAGCAGACAGAGACAAGTGGAAGGAGGGAAGGGAGGCCTTAGCCCTGCAGTGGGATAATACGGGCTTATAATAATAATAATAATATATGCAGCTGCGCGTGTATGTCGTACTCTTGAATACATGAAACTGACAGGCAATATTGCCCAGCAAACCGAAATGTTCGTGTGACAACCACTAGGCAGCATAAACTACTACACACACGAGCGATATTACCATAAGTGTCATATGGTAAATATAGCCACTCCAGGTAATATCGCCACCTGCCCTCACCTGCAGCTGCGCGTGCGCATGGTCGCCCCGCAGCAGCGCCAGCGCGTAGGTCTTGCAGCGCGCGGCCAGCTCGTCCAGCGTGAGCGCGGTGTCCTCGCGCCGCACGGACTCCATGCACAGGCGGGCCGCGGCGCGCGACGCTTGCCACACCGAGCACGTCACGTGAGCGGACGGGAAGGCGGTGCGCACCGACTGAGGAACCAGTTACATTTTAATGGTAAAATTCTAGGGTAAAAATAATTATTCTCGCATGGGGTAAAAATTTGTGGGATCCGTAGATGTTTATCCCGAGTCTAGGTGTCCGTGTATGTGATATTTGATATTTTTATAAAGCACTCACGATACAAAAGACATTCCTAGAGGTGTGGAGTGGTGTGAGGTGTTAAAATAAACCTTTTACTTATAAAACCGTAAAAAACCTTAAAAAAAAAATTACAGCCTATAACTGTCCCACTGCAGGGCAAAGGCCTCTTCTCGTATAGAGAACGGATTGAGGGATTATTAAATTCTATGTCAAATTTAATAAGACTGGACTGTAAATAGTAACATGAATTATCAAATAGGCATAAGTTTTAGTGATCTTAAAAATGTGTATGAATTAATTTTATTCAAGTCCTCAAAAAAATTACGAATACTTAAAAAATTGAGGACAACGTCCCGTGCGGGAATCGAACCGTCTTTCATTTGATTAACCGACTTCAAAATTAGAGGTGGTATTTATTACCTGTTGACACTTGGTAGGGTCACACACGACGCATCTCACTTGCCTCCACGCGGGGTTACAGGACTTGAAGGTCTCCAGGAGCCACGTCAGATCCTCTCCGATGAGCGTTGATATACCTGAACACAATAGGAACATAATATACATACAATCACACTAATATTATATTTTTTTTTTAAAAACCTCGCCTCACACTAGGATTTCCTCCTGTATCGTGGGTGCGTTTCACAAACATGAAATATCACATACACAAACACCCAGACACGGGTCAATTAAATGCGGATCGCACAAATGTTTGCCCCGTGCGGGAATCGAACCCGCAACCCATAGCACCATAACATTAGCTCTTAAGTATTCTCGTGTTACTAACACTGTATGGAGAAATCTGAAATAAATTATTATTATTATTATTATAGCGCAGCAGTCTAATCGCTTAGCCACTGCGCCAATCTGGTCGTCACAAGGTCGTTTGTATGTTTGTTACCTCTTCACGCTCAAACGGCTGGACCGATTTTGCTAAAATTTGGTATGGAGGTAGCTGACACCCTGGATTAACATAATGTATACGGTAACACCGCGGGGAGCGGCTAATAGAAGTATACAAGACGCAGCGTTGTCAGGCCAACAGGATATCGTCAGAGTTGCTGCAACCGGTGGATGCTAATGGCAAGTTGTCGTTCATTGTGGCGTTCTCTATTGATATATTCTATAACACCTGTATTCCCTGAAGGGGTAGGCAGAGGTGTACAGTACACCCACATTTCGCCAGTTATGTTATAGCTGCCAATGTAATAGGGAGAACCGGGCAAACCAATCAACAGGGTAATTTCAGACTCCGTGCTGCTACTGAGAATAACCCAATAACACTTTGCCCGACCTAGGAATCAAACCCAGGACGTCACGCTCAGCGGTCGCCCTTAGCGTCCAGTAGATCAGCGAGGCACTCAGATTAGTACAGATAGTTTACAAATATAGATAGTGCCAAAGTATAGATAGTATAAAAGTATAGATTAGTATAGATGCCCAAAAAGCACTGATAGCTGAGTGGTATGACCGTTGGACTGCCAAGTCAAAGGTCGCATGTACAAACCCCGGCACGAACCAATATCTTTTCGAATTCATGTGCGTACTATAAATTAGTTATCAGTTTCTAAAAACGGTGAAGGAAAACATCGTGTGGAAACCGGCACACCTGAGAGATTGTTCAACGGTGTGTAAAGCCATGTCAGAGGCCTACAGGCGGTTTAAGCTCTGACACCAGGTTGTTCATCAACCATACGATAAGAAGAGAAGTATAGATGATATTTGTGGACTCACCGGCGCTCACTATAACAGACTTGCCGTTCCCATCTTCAGCTAGGAACAGTGTAACATTGTGTTTCACGGCCGGCGTGCCCGTTCCCCCGACAGTCGGGATCGTGCTGTTGAACTCTATCCCTGTTGACATAAGGATCAATTTACTATACTGTGTATGAGACGGGTGACAATGATAAGCATACAATCTTCATGTGTGTTAGTGTGAGACAGAAAACCCGCCATAAGTGCACCACAGCTGTGTATGAGTGAGCAAGTCAATGTGAATGTGCGCACGTATGTGCGTCTGTGTGCGCTTGTGTGTGTGTGTGTGTATGTGAGCGTGTGTGTGAGGGTGTGTGTGTGTGTGTGTGTGTGTGTGTGTGTGTGTGTGTGTGTGTGTGCGCGTGCGTGTGCGTATGTGTGTGCGTGTGCGTATGTGTGTGCGTGTGCGTATGTGTGTGCGTGTGCGTATGTGTGTGCGTATGTGTGTGCCTGTGTATGTGCGTATGAGTGTATTTGTGTTGTGTGTGTGTAAGTGCGTATATGTAGATGACTGTGTGTATGCGCATGTGTGTACTATTCAAGTCGCCTCACACTAGGAGGCCTGCTATTTTCTGAGAGCAATTTACTATAATTATGTATAGTATTTAGTGTTATACATTATTGTATACAACTGCACTGTAAATTCTTTAAAATATAAGAGGTGACTAAGGGAAACCCAGAAGATGGGCAGCAGCGTCTTCAGTAACTTGACCATCAATACTGCGATCCCCAAGCCGCTTGCCAGCGTGGGGATTATGGCAACCCCCCGCCCCTCCTATAAGGGGAAGGCCTTTGTTCAACAGTGGACTTCTTCCGGCTGATGATGATGATTATGATGAATTTTAAATATAAACAACTTACCGGTCTCAATACATAGAAACTGTGGCACAGCGTTGAATGCCATCTGCATGCTCGGCGTGGTCAGATACACGCACTGGATGCAGCCTGACTGAGAGTGCAGGAGTTTGACGCCGGCGTCTGTAAATACACACTAATATATTAATACATACTATAATATTATATTATATGAAACTAGATGGGCCCAGCTGTGTTATCCGTTACATTTTTGGGGATAAAAAGTAGCATAATATGTGTTAATCCAGGATGTCAGCTACCTCAATACCAAATTATAGCAAAATTGGTCCAGCCGTTTGAGCTTAACAAACATACAAACACACTCACAAACTTTCGCTTTTATAATATTAGTATGAAGTGTGATATTGAATTGTTTATGTCTTTTCCGGGAATAGAGTAGCTACCCTGAAGGTCAATTCTAAATATTAGTAAAGA
Organism: Abrostola tripartita; assembly: GCA_905340225.1. Taxonomy (NCBI): domain Eukaryota; kingdom Metazoa; phylum Arthropoda; class Insecta; order Lepidoptera; family Noctuidae; genus Abrostola; species Abrostola tripartita. The sequence goes on along the minus strand of HG996513.1, from coordinate 6,126,610 downwards.
TTTTTTTTTTTTTTAATAAAAAACGTCGCCCCACACTAGGAATTTCTCCTGTATCGAGGGTGCGTTTCACAAACATGAAATATCACATACACAAATTTTTGCTCCGTGCAGGAATCGAACCCGCAACCCTTAGCGCAGCAGTCTAATCGCTTAGCCACTACGCCAATCAGGTCGTCAATTTTGGAAATCTCAGCGCGACTGCGCCTAAAGTGTTACTTCATTACGCTCCAACGGCGGAACCAATTTTGATAAAAATTTGTACGGAGCTAGATGACACCTTGAATTAACACATAGGCTAACACGTTTAATCCCGAAAAAATGTAGCGGATAACACCGAGGGGCGCAGCTAGTCATCATAGTAATATTATAAAGGCTAAATTTAGTTTGTATGTTTGTTACCTCTTCACGCTCAAACGGCTGGACCGATTTTGCTATGATTTGGCGTTGAGGCAGCTGACACCCTGGATTAATGTATAGGCTACTTTTTCAAACGAAAAAATCTTGCGGATAGCACCGCGGGGCGCCGCTAGTTCCCCATAAATATGAGATTAAGTAAATAATCAAATGTTAAACTCACCGTAGTTCAGCTGCAGTTTCCTAACAACAAAGTCATATTTCTGGTTGAGCCAGCGCACCGCACCAGTTCCTGTGGCCACCAGTTGCTCCTCTGTCGTCACCACTTGAGATTCAGTGCTGAAACAAGCGTTTCACTATACTAATTGTGTAACGAGATTAATGGAGTCACCACACTTATGCCGCTCCCATCCCCAACGAATAGAATGAAAAATATATTTTGGGTTTGACTTAGATGCTACTCATATTCTCATTTTGGGTAGATTGTGTAGCTCATTATTCTCTCATACTTGAAATGATTGTTAAACATACCTACAACATATTTTTAAAAGAGTAACTATGGAGTTTCTTGCCGGTTCTTCTCCATAAAAACGACTTTTTGGAACCGAGCAACTTGTTTTGACGTTTTGTAAGTGCTTTTTTGTAGCCTATATGAAATAAAAACATTACGACTATGACCACAGCTATGACTATAACATATTTCATCGATATATAGTCAAAAAGTTCGTCCCCATACATGTATCATTCTATTCGTCAAGCGTTTTGCCACTTGTCTAGGGGGGCAGGACAGTTTACGATGTAAAAGCGAGACGCTGCTACATGCAGTGTAATGCGGCGACTTGCTTTCACTTAATCTGCTTTATGAGATCGTGGTAAAAGATCTGTAGGCATTTTTTATTAAATAAATGTAGTTGTGTAATAAATAATATATAATAAATAAATAAATAATAATAAATAATAAATAAATAATGTAATAAATAGTCGTGGTGGCCTAGTGGTTGACATACCGGATTTCTATGCACGAGGTTGCAGGTTCAAACCCATGCAAGTATCAATGTGACTTTTTCAATGTCATAAATACTTTCTTAGATATTCTAAGACACCACTGACTAACGGTGACGGAAAACATCGTAAGGAAACCTGGATTTAATTATCTGAAATTGCCAACCCGCAGTGAGCTAGCGTGGCGATCAATGCTCAATCCTTCTCTATACGAGAAGAGGCCTTTGCCCTGCAGTGGGACAGTTATAGGCTGGTATTATTATTATTATTTAGTTAGTCTTTTACTATTGTTCTTTTTGTGAGTGTTATCTATATTAATTAATTTGTAATCCAGTTTCATTCACAGATAACTCCCGACTAGCTTGTCAATTACAGCTCATAAATAACATTTGAACTCAAAAAAAGTCTATAAATTTCATGTGAGATGAGGACAACAAGGATGTTATGATTTCTTACAGATAAGAAAATCTTAATAGAAAGCAAAAATTTTTGTGCCCTCCACACCATGATTTTATTAAAAGACAATATCTAATCGTAAAATTTATTACGATTATTGTTATTACATTACACTAATGTTACGATTTCGTAGTCTTCTATTCAAAGTTATGGTGTGAAGAGCATGGAAATGTTAGTCTTAACTCATATATATGTATATGACCGTGGCAGTCAAAGGGTTAATAAGTGGGTACCTCTCAGTGGCTTCTGCTGGTGGGTTCTCTATAATAGCCACTTCGTACTCCTGCTGTCCGTCCACCTGTGTACCGCTGCTCAACTCAAACTGCTGGTATGTGTTCTGTTGCTCCTCTACTTGTTGCTGCAAATAGGAAGTAGTTGATTTAGGTTAGGTTACAGGACATAATCATATGCTGCACATAAGGCAGCTGCATAGTTAATATTTGCATGCTATATTAAGGGTGGGTGGCACCAAATGTCTGTTATAGTTAAGTCCATACGTCAACATTTAGTTAATAGGAAATTTTCATACAGCCATATTGAATGCTAACCAATACATCAAAGTTATTGGTGCAAGGACAGAATTGTACAAGGATCCATATTTAAAAGAAACACCTTATATTATAGCCACCTACATTCATTGCAAATAAAGATAATATCTATTCTATTCTAAGGTAATAGCACTATATTATTATTAACATAATTATATTGTGCCGTGTGGTATCCGGCCTAGAATTGACCACCCCCTTTCCTCCTGTCGGTGTCGTAAGAGGGGACTAAGGGAAAATCCAGAAGATGGGCAGCAGCATCTTCTGTGACTTGACCACCAACACTGAGATCCCCAAGCCGCTTGCCAAGCGTGGGGATTATGGCAACCCTCCCCCCAAATCAGGAGGCCTTCGTTCAATAGTGGACGGTCTATCGGCTGATGATGAATTATATTGTATCGGGTTGACAATATCATACAGATTGTGAACTGGGGTGAGATTGTCAAAAGACCGTGGCAAATGGCATAGCATAAAGGGGTCAATACACAGCAGTGGGATATTGAAGGCTGAGATAAGAGGGAGCCTATAGTCATTACCAATTGCCTGCTCCAGGAATCAAACCCCTGGAACACATGCTTGCAATTTTTAAACCATTTCTCATTTACAATGACTATAAAACAATAAATACAAGTAAAATTTTGTAAACACCAATTTTGTTGGTACAGTCAGCATCATAAGTAGCTGAACATTTAATTTTATAAACATACCATTAATGGAAGAACAACTAATTACACACTAAAAAGTCTTAAATATTTTAAGATCATCCATTGGACGCTCCTATAATTTGAAACAAAAACTTGAATTGGTTTTTGTTTTTTTCCATTATTTGACATAAGGTTTCGTAATATGTTAATCTACTTATGATGCTGACCGTACAAGCAGATTCTCCATACAAATTGGTTTGTCTAAAAACTTATAATTAAATATACCAAAAATAAGCTTGAGAGAACAAAACTAAAACTTAAAGAAACACAATTTGTTTCAAGTTGGGGTGAGTTAAATAATTATTAGTAAGAGCCATTTTTAGCTGATGTTTTGAAAATACAGACAAGTCATTCAGCAGAATGACGGCAGGGCTTACTACCAGAGTTAGTTCATCAATCAAATTGACTTTAATCACTCTTAGATGTTCTAAATAGACATGCACAGATAAATAAAAAGTTTTATTAAAACTTACAGTGGTAACTTCAGTGTTGCTCTGAACGAAGTTCGCGCCTTCTTCTTCCGGCTCTCCTTTCACGTCATAGATGGTTTCCGCCATCACAATCCGTCCAGAAGAGTCCATGGTCCACATGCCACCGAACGCGAAATTCGACGGGTTCCCACTTTGTTCGTAGAGTATCACAGTGTTTGGACCCAATTGTACCGGCTCCCCCTTCATATTTACGAAGACTGGTTGCTCGAAATTGCCTTCTACAAGCTGGCCAGTGTGTACGATTTGCTGGCCCTGCTCCACGGGCACTTCTACCACTTGATTCACTTGAACTTCCACCTTTTCTTTTTCCTCCACGGCCTTCCGATTCACCATTATTTTCTGTTTTTTCTCACTGTCACCCGACTCGTCACTTTTACGTTTAATAACAGTTTTCTTTTTGTTTTTCTTGTCCATTTTTACACTTGTTTTCTAACAATATTACACTAAACTGAGCGTTTCAACGCTAAATATTGTGATATTTTTTCAGTCAAACCGCCTCGCCCATACAACATTTTACCTATTTGTTAACAAGCATACGTTGGATAGCATACGGAAACACGTTTACATAGAGACTACAGTTATTTACCACTGTATTTTGTTGTTTTGATAACAGTAAGATGAGATATTTTTAAAATATGCCTGTGCGAAAAGGACAACTCAATGAGACGCCATTTTTAAATGGAGGGAAGGGAAAATTGTTTTCTCTCTCTACTGTCATCCGTGGCATCCCTGTCTCACAAAAAGATTTCGTTCTTAAACCTCGTCTATGTCAAGGCTTTATTTATTTAGCATTTAAAGTTATTAAAATAAATATTATTCCTTTATTTTTGCTGTTATCACTTAAATTTAAGTAGTTTGTTATATTCTTTAAACACATAAAACTATATTCTGGAAGTTTTGGAACGCAGTCACAACCATCGTGACTGCGAAAAACGTCAAAGTCAAACTCGTATTTTCAATTTTTTATCAATAAAAAACTAACCTTCAAGGTTATTTACAATCATTAGTCATTAATTATATGTATTTAAGGTCATACCAACCCAGTTTTCATGCTTATTCTCAATACGTTCACGATCCTTCTACAAGTAGCGTTCATAGTGTTTATGTCATTACTGTCTATGAATATAATTAGGCATTTCACTGGTGGTGTTCGTAAAATGGCTTTACTCGCCCCTGCAATGTTTGTGAACCACGGAGGAGGACCTTTACCTCTTCTTGGAGACAAGGATCACGCAGAACTCACAAGATTCCTCCGCGACGAGGTGCAAAAGCATTTGAACTTGAAAGAGGTCAAAGCAATAATATTAGTCACTGCTCACTGGGAGGAAAAAGTAGTCACAATATCTTCTGGAAAACATCACGAGTTGTACTTCGATTACTACGGTTTCCCACCAGAATCCTACCAGTATCGTTACGACGCTCCCGGCGATCCGGAACTAGCCGAACGAGTGCACGGAGTTCTAAAAGAGGCGGGAATAAATTCAAAATTAGATTCGAAAAGAGGTTGGGACCACGGAGTTTTCGTGCCTATGATGTTGATTAACCCTTCGGCCAGTGTGCCCATCATACAAATTTCTGTTCTAACCAATCAGGACGCAGAACAGCATTATAAGCTGGGGCAAGCATTACATCAATTTAGGAAAGAAGGAATAGCCATACTCGGTTCAGGAATGTCCTACCACAATATGAGAGAGTTCAGGTACAGCAGACACAAGTCTACTGCAGTTAACAAAGAGTTTGATGACTATTTAGACAAAGTTTGCACCGCAGAGAGTGAAGAAGTAAGGAAAGCAGGCCTAGTGAAATGGAGACAGCAACAGGGAGCTACCGAAGCTCATCCGATGAATGCTGCGGAACATTTTATGCCTTTAATCGTTGTAGCGGGGGCCGGAGGCTCAAAAGCCGGTGAAAGGATCTTCAACTGGGATATGAGCGGTACATTTAGATTGAGTGCCTTTGTATGGAAAGAAGAATGAGAAATTGATAGCCAAGTGTCGGAGAAAGCTTCCATATTGGAGTTTGGTTGTGATGAAGTATTATTTAACAGCCATTTTATTACCATCTTCAAGCATAGCATCATCAACAGGTATAAATCTATCAGTATAATTCTTTACAATAGTTACTCAATTTAAAAAAAAAACTAGGGCAATTTTTGTTACTCAAACATAATATAATGATTCCTATCAGGAATAATAAAATATAACTATGTTCTACACAATGGATTTAAAAAATAAAATTTAAACCGTGGTATAATCCATAAACTTAGTATTGTTCTACCAACTCAATAATACTCAAATTATGGTTCCAATCTAGTCTCGATGTCTTAAATGTCAAATTTGACAGATCAAAGTAATTTTTATATTACAATGTTAAAACTAGCTGGAACTATGTTAAATATTTTTATATAATGAGTTTTTATTTTCTAATTAATCTGGATGAAGGTGTAGTAATTACCAGACTTGAAATAAGGGAGACTTTACCTGACAAATAAAATATGTTCTTTGCGAAAGAAGTTGTGTGCCGAAACTAGCCTTTTATGCGCCCGGTGAGGGCTTCTGTAATACCACCCTTTTTATTATTTGTGGTGTGGCAGACAAGTGGCAAAACACTTGACGAATAGAATGAAAAATGTATTAGGGTGACATATGTCATCGATAACGTAGCCGAAAAATTACGTCATCCCCTTACATTTATCATTATATTCCGTTTCTCTTTATCAAACGTTTTGCCACTTGTCTAAGAGGGCAGGTATTGCCATTTCCGCGCCGCTCTAGAGTGTGCGCTCTGTGCCTGGGCCCGCCGGCTCCACTAGTTACGGCACTGGTCGTGTAAGTATACTATTAAAAGACTAAATATAGATCAAAATAGTAGTTAAACTAAATAATGTTACCCAAAGCTGTAATTAACCTTTTAAGCGCCAGTCTTGTATGGAAGACAAGCGATTTCGTGCCGTCCACGCCACGATTTTATTAGAAACATTTATTACGATTATTGTATGTTTACATTAAACAAATGTTACGATTTAACATTGTTTTCTGATAGAGTTACGGCGTGGAGGGCGCGGAAGCGTTGTCTTCTATACAAGACTAGGCGCTAAAAGGGATAAACTTAAAATATCCCATTTGGTTATAACTTTACACGAAAATCAAAACTTATCTACTGTTAATCCGACCGATTTTGAACTCTATTCTGTAAGCATAAGGATTACATTAACAGCAAAAACGTATTTACAGAACCAACTGTTCACTGCAGGTGTGTGTCTTATCACTAATGCAATAGAGGTCAAATTCGGTTGAAGAAACTGTATATAAATGTTTTTGATGGGTAATGATAATTATTGAGGAATTTAATTAATAAATTCTTATGTAAATTAGTGCTTAGCTTCTGTGCTAGGGACTGCTTTAATATGATAATTGTATATAATTTAAGATATATCAATGATATTATACGTAAAGAAGGGACGTAGATATATATATATATTATTACATACATAAAGTCACGCCCATTTCCCAGACGGGTAGGCTTACTTCTTTCGCCTCATTCACTCGCATCACATTCCTTATACACGCTCGGTTAAGGGTACTCCTCACTTCCCTTTTGCAGAACATCACCGATTTGTAGATGTTTTTTTTTAAATAGCCTATATTGTTTCCCACTGCTGGGCAAAGGCCTCTCCCCTGATTTTCCAATTCCCCCTATCCTTGGCCAGCTCTGGCCTGCCGCTTTGAAAGGCGTCCAAATCGTCCCGCCATCTCCGTCTGGGTCTTCCGCGTCTCCGGCTTCCGTCTTGTGGCAACCATTTGGTGGCGATGTTAGCCCACTTTTCGGGGTGCATACGACAGATGTGGCCGGCCCAGTTCCACCACTTATATTATTGCCTGCCCACCCATTCACCTGCCCAGTTATATTATTAAAAGGTAATTATCGAGAGAGAAAAAGAGATGTGCTATTTTAGGGTAAGCTTATTAGCCTAATTATTCGGAGCACGTATATCCTATTTATTTATCACATCTCATCAGCCTATTGCAGTCCACTGCTGGACGTAGGCCTTCCCCAGGGTACGCCACAAGGCCCGCTCTACTGGTTTCCAGTGACTACCAGCTACCCTAAGTCTTCGGTCCATCTGGCCGGATGGCGTCCTACACACTTTTTACGTATCATATCATTGTTTTATGCACAAAAAACAACAAAATTACGTGCAGGGTGTTAGAAACTCTAATGAACACGGAGCTAATATAGCAAGGCCTGCTCACTTGTAAAGCATTGTGTTTTGTGACGTCATATTACAGTTTGCGTCCGCTACTTTAAGGCTAGTTCCCACTGCGTGACACATGACGTCATAAGACTCGACCTGTCAATTTGTGACATAGGCCTGTGTTGTTATGCTATGATTATTTAACTGTATTTAATTGCCAAGAAATTATTAATAGTTAGTACTTAATATAAAAATATAGATGTATGCTAAATTACTATCAAAGTGGAAAGAGTACAATAAAGGTAGAAACAAACTTGTTCCACGTATGCAACGTTATGCAATGCAACGAATATCTAAACGCTTGATTTTCAAAATCTAGGCATCCAAGACACTTTATGCAACGTTGCATCGGATTTGTGTCTTAGCTCTCGCGTTGCGTACGTGGCACAAGTTAAACTGGTATCTGTAATAATAACAGCTCCCTAACCATGAACTGTTAAAGCAGGACATTCTCCGTTGTGGAAGCGAGACACCGCTACGCAAAATGTAGTGTGGCGTCTTGCTTCTACAACGGAAAATGGCCTTAAAAAGTTTGCTTTGTCCTTAAAAATGCTTTAAAAGTTCATGGCAAGGGGCTGATTAGGTATTATCGCCACTTAGTATTTTTGTACTAATAATATTAGAAGGATTCAAATGACAGACTTTAATTTATTATTTTCTACTACTTGCAATTTAAATTCTATAAGGTGTCTTATTTAAAAATGTGGGTTGGTTCTTCAATGCATGAAATAAGACAAATAATTGTAAATTCTTTTCAAGATAATAATAAACATTGCATCGTTCCTGTCTGCCACATAATAATGGTATTGCCTTGATATTCTTGATATTAAATAAAATTGTGGATATAGTATCTACACCAACGGCGAACCAATAGAACTCAACAAAATATTTTGGGTTCGCCATTTTATTATTTTTCCAATATTCACTAAGAGTGGGATGTTTCAGATACACTTGACGCACACGTAAATGTTAAAAATAGCAGTAACAGTTTTGTTTTCTGCTACCAGCCCCAATAACAAACAAGTTTTGTTTTTACTAGCAGCCCTACTAACTTTGACAGCTGGATTTTATGCCATAAACAACGCTTCAGGTTTTACGTACGAACATCTTCTGTAATCTTTATTTTTTGACATACTTATGTAACGTTAACAGACTGTTTAAAACAACCCGCTCTTAGCAAGACACTTCTATGGCCTCAATAAACATTTATTTTGAATTAGTGGCAAATCTATATAGGTTCGCCATCTCTGATTTATAAAATTTTAAAGTACCTATTTCAAATGACACAAATATTTTTTGACCATTTTATTTTTCTTTCAAAGTTTTTTAACTTAAAGGGACCACTGTAATTTATTTATTTTGATAATTAAGCTTTAACTGTTGTTTATTTTTTAATAATTATGCTTATTATATAAATATGTTATAAAGTTAATATTTGTTTCATTTATTCATAGTTAAGCTCGCCTCCTATTACATTGGGACCTTTGCCTACCCCTACGGAAGGTATAAGCGTGATGTCATGTTAAGTAATAATGTCTAAGATTTTCGCTATCAAACTTTAAAGATAAATTTGAGATTAAGGTCAAAGTTTTTCATTTATTCTCTATAATTAAAAATATTGTTTGAGATAAACTAATTTGGTTTTATAAATATTTTCACGATGGTGATAAGGTCAGACGACATCGTCAGAGTTGCGGGCAATCAGTGGATGCAAATGGCAAGTTGGCGTTCTAAGGAGAAGGCTTTTGTTCAATAGTTGATGTCTTCCGACTGATGATGATGATAAACGGGATGTGGGTGATGGGGGTTGAACGGGAAGAACCAATTTACGCCGTAGTTAGTCGTAATAGAAATCAAATTTAAGTGACACGTTTTCAATTTAGATGAAAAAGCGTAAATACCGTACAATCTGTTTTCGAAAGTGTCCAGAGAATGGAAAAAGAGTGGCTGATCATTTAAAGAGTTAGATAGAGCTTAATTTGACCGATTTTTATATTTTTTTAAATAACTGTTTAGGTATAGGATATTTGATTTCATAAAAAAAACATCTCCCCACACTAGGAATGTCTCCTGTATCGTGCATGTCAAAAACATGAAATATCACATACACAAACACCATGACTTGAGGTAAACATCTGCAGTTCACACAATTTAGTGTCCCGTGCGGGAATCGATCCCTCAACCCCTAGCGCAGCAGTCCAATCCCTTAGCCACTGCGCCAATCAAGTCGTCGATATAAAAAGATTGTTCACATACGTAGCCAAATTAATTGAAATAGAAACTCGTTTGTTTTTAAGCTGGTTCTCCCCATTCTACGTAATCACTATCGTAGAAATAATACGATAGTTTTTATACTTTTATTTATAATTAAAGCGAGTAAGTGAAAATGTGTTGACCTTGGGTTTATTTCTTATCTTGCCAAGTCCGATAATAAAATTTTTAATCATTTTTTCTTATCCCCTGTTATCACGCCTGTACTGCCGAAGCAATAGATACTACTAGATACCTAGATTTCATAGTTTAGTTTACAATAATACAGGCGTATTGTTTATTTCACTGTATCCGATACAATGTTAATCATTTATTTACAACTAGCAGCCCGCTCCGGATACGCACGGGTATAAAATATATATTATAAGTATTTCTCTACTATTTAATGGATGTTATTATACATATAAACCTTCCTCTTCAATCACTCTATCTATTAAAAAAAACCGCATCAAAATCCGTTGCGCAGTTTTAAAGATTTAAGCATACATAGGGATATAGGGACGGAGAAAGCGACTTTGTTTTATACTATGTAGTGATGATGTATTAAGAATACTCAGTAATACCTTAAATAAGTTAGGTACATACTTGTATTATTACGATGTGCGCGCTCAGCCGGGGTCATCGCGATATCTCAACCGTGACTTGAAATATATTATGCTCTATCGTAGTATGTATGTCTGTTACTTAGCTGTATAATATAAAATCACGTTAAAATATCACCAATGAGTAGGCAGATGTGTTCTTTGGCAGTAGAATGCTATTGTTAAAGTCAGTCCTTAAGTCAGGTTCCTGTCTATACTGCATAACACCTAACTTTCCATAGGTAGATATTTACGTGCGATTTGTTCTTGGCTTATTTATCTTGATATTCCTAATGTTGACGGATAGATTGTGCTGCTGGGTAGTTTATTGGGCCGTTTCTTCTACCCAGTTATAGCACTAGCAAGCGGTGACGGGCGGGCGTTTTGGGGGCTGTCTTGATGTAATTTGACGTTCAAAAAGTAATTTAAAAAAGTCTATTTTGTCAGGATAAACACACCCACATTTTCACACTACATAAATTATTTAAAAAAAAGATCCCGACGAATTGAGAACCTCCTCCTTTTTTTTTGAAGTCGGTTAATAAGTTATAAAATATTTTTTTATTGTCCTAAGTGTAAAACCGATTTTCTTTTTAAACAGGATAGATTCACACATATTTTCCTGCTCAACATGACTTCCATGTATTAAAGAGGTGGCGAACCCAGTACCTTAACGAGCCGATTTTGAGTTCGTCGCCTGTTACAATACGCTTTCGCTGTGAATTTTTGATAATTATACTTATGTCTTTATCGTCCCCTAAGAGTAATTTTTCAAACCGTTTTTATCAATCACATACACATAAACTTAAATAAAAGACAAAGTCATGCGAAAGAATTAGTATCCACATGTTACCAATGACATTTCTAAAGTATATTTACACAGATAGTGTCATCAGTGAGTAAATTCGAATTGATGCCAACGCATTTATCAATTTACTTATGCGGAGAACTATCGTTTGTGTGTACAATGTATAAATTTAAAATATTCTCAACATTAACAATAATTTTGACAGTGACAGATGCATATTTCGCGCCATCTGTATTTTTGAATCATGGCGGCGGTCCATATCCTGTTCTACGTGAAAAATATAATCTAGAAATTGCAGAGTCGTTGAAAAATATATCAAGGATTGTGGATTTGGAGAAATTAAAAGCTATTATTATAGTGACGGCGCATAGAGAAGAAAATGTTGTGACTATTACGTCTAGTGAGCAGCAGTCGTTGTTGTATGATTATTATAATTTCCCGCCGGAAAGTTATGAGTTTAAATACAATGCACCAGGTAAGAAATTGTGTATTTATTATACTTTTACTTAAAATCAATTATATTTTAGACATCTATACATATTGATCTAACTTTGACTTCTTTATTAGTATAAGCTGCTGCTAATTTAGCAGGCGTAAGGCTCGACTTGTATTCTAAGGCTTCACAGCTGAGCGGAAGATTCTGGGTCCATTTCCCGAGTCGGGCTAAAGCCCGGTTTCCACTGCGAAAGGGTAATGTGCGGGAAATAGTAAGGCGGCATGGACTCCTTTTTGATGTAATAGGTTTACATTTCCACCAACAAAGAGTTTAGTCTGTTGATCCACTGCAAAAGGAAAATGACTGAGCGAGTTCATTACAACTCTTTCGGCTCGCCCGGTCCTTTCCGCCCGATTATTTATTAGTGGGAATACAAGTACGCAGTTTACTCTTGCTAGTGAAACGGATTCCTTACTGGGTCCGTTTCGCTCGCGGTGGAAACCGGGCTTAAGATTTACTGTGGTTTTGGTCATTATAAGTAGGGGTACGGAGTCTGGACTGCCCGGTTAATAGCAATAGGCTCGCACCTTATTACATTTAGTCTTTTATAATAAATGGCGTAATGTGGGTGTACCTATGCTTAGGTACTCCTTCGTGGAACACAAGCGTGTTTTGTTTGGAAGACGAAATTACATAAAAACGTTACATCTGACCTACATTCGACAGTATGAATGAAAGTAGACGGCTGAATAAATAATTGTAACAATATAATAAATAGAAGCAAATATAATTATTAAACAGATGCTACTCCATATGGCTTGATACTAGGTTTATAGCAAACTAGCTGCGGCCTGCGGTGTTACCTGCTATTTTTGGGGATAAAAAAGCAGCTACCTCTATACCAAATTTTATCAAAATTGGTCCAGCCATTTGAGCGTAAAGATGTAACAAACATAAAAAAACACACTCACAAACTTTCGGCTGTCTAATATTAGTGTGATTTTGAGCTCTAGCTGACTTCTAGAACGTAATAAGCTGGTAATTTTAATTTCAGGCGACCCAACGACGGCTCGCAGACTGCACGCAGCTTTCAAAATGGCCGGCGTCAAATCAAAACTGGACGACAAAAGAGGCTGGGACCATGGAGTCTTTATACCTATGATGCTGATCAATCCTGCTGCAGATATCCCAATAATCCAAGTCTCTATACTGAAAAACCAAAACGCATCCCAACACTTTGAAATTGGTAAAATTTTGCACCAATTCAGGAAAGACGGGATCGCCATTTTTGGTTCCGGCATGTCGTATCATAATATGGCCGAATTCGACAAAGCCGAAGAGAACATTGAAGATGCTGAAATGGCAGGAATCGTTAATGAAGATTTTGATTCCTTTCTAAATGATGTGTGCACTGGGGATGAATATGAACGAAAGAGAATACTGCTTTGGGATCAAGAAGTAGGAGGTATAGAGAGTCACCCGTTAGGAGAAGCGGATCATTTGATGCCCTTAATTGTCAATCTTGGGGCAGCTGGACTGCGACCGGGGAGGAAGATATTTGAGTCAGTGTTTTTGGGTAAATTCAAATTGAGTGGGTATATGTGGGATGATTGATTTAAGACCTTTCTCCCTCGGTTTAAGAGCTCTTGTTGCACAGAATTAAATAAATATATTTTTGACTGCGTTTTGATTACGGCGGCCAATCGCAGCTGAGACTAGCAAAAGTAAGATTCCTAGCGTCTTCTATTTAAGAATTGAGAGATTCTGGGTTTCAAATGATACCTTACACAACAAAAACGGTTTTCAGAATCTGTACAAAGACAAACAATCTCACATATTATACTAGCTTCGCTTAGCTTAAATTTCCTCGATCTCGGCTACCTAACACTGAATTTTTTTTTCAAATCGGACCAGTAGTTCCCGAGATTAGCGCGTTCAAGCAAACAAAATCTTCAGCTTTATAATATTAGTATAGTTATAGGTACATGAATCCTGGCAGCTTCCTCACGCCGCGTCCCCTGCTTTTGAATAATAAGTCTCTATATCTATACATACATATAATAAATTGTAAACGACCTGTGTCTGTACATTCAATATTAAAAAAGAAAAACAAGTTAAGTATACACTCTGTAATTATGTTATCGAAGCCAAATATATATTTATTTTAATTTTTGTCTGTTTGTCTGTGCGTTTGAACGCGCTATTCTCAGAAAGGACTGAACCGATTTGAATGCGGTTTTCAGTGATGTATTTTGGAAAGCTTTATATCTATTTAGTGTTTGTTACATTTAAATGGTTCATAGACAAAAAAGTTACGTCAATCTTTACATACATGTATTAAAACAGTACGGCTTGGCGTAAAAACTACTAAATATAATCCGCTCAAACTTAGCTCATAATATTAAAAACAATTTTAAAATATTTTTTCTGTTTCCGAATGTCCACGCGGAACAGCGCTATAGATAATAAATGTAAAAAAAAAAGAAATGAAACAATCAAAATATATTTCAAGAAACTAAGTCCGTAAAGTCTACTTCGTAATCTCGTCTCATTCCACCGGTTTTCTTCAGCAGCTGTCTGTTCAACTCCTTATTCATCATAGCCATCAATTTTCTCCTATTCCGCTTACTCAAATCATAACTTCTGCGTCCATTATAATCTACATAACTCAATTCTTTCCGCTTCTTTGGTTTCGTCACGAAAATCATTCCGTTATCGTCGAAGAGGTCGTCCGTACCCGTACCAGTTCGCTGTATAGATTTGGGTTTAGAGCGTGTAATTATGTAGACTGGGATATTGGAAGCTGTGTTCGATTTGCGCACGAGTAGATTTTCGTAGCGTTGTTTCATTTCGTTGCGCTCGCGCATCTCCAGTGGTGCTTTAAAGTAGTTTTGGATTAAAGATCTGGAGTTCTTTGATCTTGGAAGAGCTCTCGCTTCTAGAGGTGGTAATGCTGGAAGTAATTGCTTTGTTATTTTTTGCGGGTATTTGGAAGTTGGTGTTAGGCATGTTAAGGTAATGGAATGGTATACACGTGTGCATTATACAGTAATGTTTTGATAATGTTCTCCTAAACGAATTTCACTCACGGTGGCCGATCTCATCTGAGACTAGCCGACTACGAAGATATTATAGTGCACAAGTATGCGCGCAAACACAGGTGCACTCCCTATTCCCTCACTCTCATAGTCCGATGGAACGGTAGACCGGAGAGAGATCAGGCGCAGGACCAACGGCTTAACGTGCGTTCCGAAACACGGAGCGGTCTTGACATGTGAAAACGGTCACCCATCACAAGACTAACCGCGGCGAGCATGGCTGAATCACTAGACTATAATACTAATATTATAAAAGTGAAAGTTTATGAGTGTGTTTGTATGCTTGTTAACTCTTCAAGCTCAACCGGCTGGACCGATTTTGATAAAATTTGGTATGGAAGTAGCTGTTAGCCTGGATTAACAAATAAGCTTTTTAATCCAAAAAAATTTAGCTTATAAAATTAATTACCTGCCATATAAATGATAAGAACAACTAAGAATGGTAGTTTCTTCATAATTTAACAACAGCTTCTTTTGGTAACACAAAATATATGGAGTCTATAACTATGAAGTTCAAATAAGATTGCCAATTAAATAAAAGTCAGACCGAGAAATTGAATTGATATCTTCAATATGTACGTAATCTTAGTGAGTTGAACTTAGCAACCTCCTAACCACCTAGAGTGCTTCAGAGCACGTTAAGCCGTTGGTCCTGCGCCTGATCTCTCTCCGGTCGTGTCTTACCGTCCTGGACTATGAGAGTGAGGGAATAGGGAGTGCACCTGTGTTTGCGCGCTTACTTGTGCGCTATAATATCTTCGTAGTTGGCTAGTCTCGGCTGAGATAGGCCGCCGTGACTGAAATCCAGTCAGAAGAACATTAATCTTAGTACCTAACTAGCACGAACGTAATATTGTCAGAGGTTTTTATTGAAATATCCGGCCTATAGCAGTCCCACTACTGCTACGTCGACTCATACAGACGGAACAAGCATTGATCACCATGCTAGCTCACTGCGGGTTGACAGTGTGTAGTACACCCACATTTCATTAGATAAGTTATAGGTCCCAATGTAATAGGGGGCGAGTCTATTGCCATCAACCAGGCAGAAATCTAGACTCCTGAAACTGAAAATCACCTAATTTATATTGTCACGGCAAACCAACACCCAGGAACGCACGTTAAGCAGTCACGATTTGCGACCACTAGACAAATGAGGCAGTATCTAGGTACTATGGGTATGTAAATCTATACATATAATAAAATCGTAAGAGACCCGTGTCTGTACATTCAATATTAAAAAAGAAATTTTTGATTAATTTTTAAATTAAATTAATTTAATTGATACTCTCTGTTTTTGTTACCGTAGCCAAAAATATGGTTTTTAAATTACTGTTTGTCTGTGCGTTTGAACGCGCTAATTTCAGAAACGACTGAACCGATTTAAATGCGGCTTTCCCATAACATTTAGAGTTCGTTTCATTCAAATCGGTTTATAAACAAAAAAGTTACGTCAATTTTTACATACGTGTAATAAAACAGTACGGCTTGGCGTAAAAACTACTAAATAGAATCCGCTCAAACTTAGCTAATAATATTAAAAACAATTTTAAAGTAATTTTTCAGTTGCCGAATGTCCACGCAGACGCAAAACGGCAACCGCCCTAGACATAATGGCAAAACGCTTGACCTGTAGAATGATCTACATATGTATGGGGATGACATAATGTTTCGATTATCGATGACAGATGTCAAACCCATATATTTTTCATTCGATTCGATTTCTATTCGTCAAACGATTTGTCACTAGGGGGCTAAACAGATTACGATGAAATTGGCACACAGATAGATTATAACCTGGATTAACACATAGGCTACATTATGCCAGTAAATGATTATATTAACTTATCGACCGCTGTCAATTTATGAAAACTCTGAATCCATTTCTAAACTCCACGCAGATGAATCAGCGAGAAATGCTACTTTTAAAATAAAAGAATGATATTTTTTAATGTTGTATTATAGGCCCATCTTTAATCATCACATTTATACGTTCATTTAGATTGTCATTCTGCTGCCGAAGCCACTGCCTCTCCATCTCTATCTGCTTCTTTCTATTTCTTCTTCTAAAATCCTCAGGATTTTGAATGTAACTGTCACTCTCAGTGTTGCCATACTGCTTCAGTTTATCCATTACGGTGTTGTCATCATCGTTTCGTGTTAATGATTTGGTAGTTTTTGATGTGACGATGTATATTGGTAGCCTGTAGTTGGAGCTGAACATTCTAAGCATTTTAAAAAGCCTGTCAGCGTCTTGTGCCATTCTTAATTCCGCCGGTAGCTTCCAGTTATTGTCAAATGTTTCGTCGCTCACATCATTGTTATTTATAGTGTCTGTATTTATTGGTGTAGCTGGAAATAATCACACTAATATTATAAAGACGAAAGTTTGCGAGTGTGTTTGTATGTTTGTTACTTCTTAACTCACAAATGGCTGGACGAATGTTGATAAAATTTGGTATGGAGGTAGCTTACACTCTGAAGTAACACAGGATTTTTATCCCGAAAAAAATAGCTTGTGCAATAATATAAAGATAGTCTTTAAAATTAAATTGCATCACTTTAGCCTACTGCAGTTCACTACTGGACGTAGGCCTCCCCTAGGGTACGCCACAAGATCCGCTCTCCCGTTTTCGTTATCCATACACTACCGGCTACCCTCCTCAAGTCATCAAAAATAAATATTGTATACCTATAGGATAAATACAATGAAATATTAATAAATAGAAGGCCTCCCCCTTAGAACGCCACAATGAACGGCAACTTGACATTTGCATCCACCGGTTACTCGCAATCTGTCATAGGAGAGAACAATTTTTACACAATACAACTGTGAAAAGAGACAAACATACATACATGACGACCTGATTGGCGGAGTGGCTAAGCGATTGGACCGCTGAGCTAAGGGTTGCGGGTTCGATTCCCGCACGGGACAAAAATTTGTTCGATCCGCAGATGTTTGTCCCGAGTCTGGGTGTTAGAAATTCCTAGTGTGGGGCGAAGTTTAAAAAAAAAAAAAAACAACGTCACGCCAGTTTCCCGGAGGAGTAGCCAGAGATTTTCATTTACTACGATCCCGGCATACTTCTTTCACTTCATTCACTCGCATCACATCCCTCATACACGCTCGTCGGTTAAGGGTACTGCTCACTTGTCCCTTTTTAGACACAGTTGACAAAAACGATTTAAAATTTAAATTTACATGACCCACAGAGTTGGAAAAAATTGCGTAACAATTTGAATTTCTATCACGTGACCATAAAAAAATTTAAAAAGTTACCTGCTACAAAAATTAAAAATGTTACCAATTTAGTGTATTTCTCCATGATGTTAATATCGAATGGTAAGTTTGTTAGCGCTGGAATATATAGGCAAATTAAAACAGATTAAAAAACCTTGTAAAACGAAATCGCGGAATGAATTTATAATTAGTAACATGTCTAAATTATAACGTGAAATAACTAGGGCTTGGGTTGAGCTTATTTAATTAAATAAAATGTGTCGCTGGTGTTAATCAATTTACAACATTATTAACAGAAAATTTTAATACTCCATGGTGGTAAAATCAGTGAGGATTTAGAATACGATTCGCTTTTGATGTCAGGAAATGGTTTTATTAGACAGGGTAGGGTCAAAGCAAAAAATTACTGAGAGAATAAACTGTAATACAATTGCTATGAAGTGGAAATTGTGTAAACAAGATAATAAATGCTTTAAACATTTTAACGAGTCCGCGAGCCTTTAGGAAGGATTATTCCTCTAGGTCTGACCCTTAGTTACAGGTACGTCTGAACAGGACACTTTTATCCGTTGCCGGGGAAGACTGGTATATATAATACTAGCCAACAATCTAAATTAACGCGAGCGATGCCGCGGGCAAAAGCTAGTTCCTGTGTTCACCCACTCGTGCACAATAATATCTCCTGCGTATTTGACTAGTCTCAGACCCGGCGTCTACCAAAGCAGAGAGAAGAGGAGACAAGAGAAGATGTGTTTGAATAAACCAATCATATTTCGTTATTTCTATAATTCTTGTCCGTTTACGAAATCTGGAGTTTCAACCGAGGCCCGTGGATGGGCCTTAGTCCCTTAGAAATAGGGGCACAGGAAGTAAAAAAAACTCAATACAATAATATCATATATTTATTTCTAATCATATAAAATATTTTTCAGCCCTTATATTTTCTACTCCTCGCACGCAATTAAACCATACATACATACAAAATAATAATAAAATACTGCGATCATAGATTCGTAGCTACACTAAACAAAAAACCCTCTGACTTATAAATATTGACAATGTTTTAACCATAGATTAAATTATACCTGTCACTGTCTGCTTGACACAGAACAGCTCGGATGTCAATAGACTAGGCCGCTTGCTTCAAACAGTCTGTTAACGTTACATACGTACGTCAAAAGATAACGATTACAGAAGATGTTTAACGTACGTAACATGAAGCGTTGTTTAATGGCATAAATAACCCGGTTATCAACGTTATTAGGGCTGCAAGTAGAAAACAAAACATTTTCGTTATTAAGGCTGCTAGAAGAAAACAAAATTGGTATCGCCATTTTTAACATTGACGTGTGCGTCAAGTGAAGCTATAGCAACCCGTCCTAAAAGGTGATTAAGTAACGTTGTTTTATTATTATTTATAAGTAAGAGGGCTGGTATTTTTTTCTCTGACCGCAGAATAAAAACTCTGATTGTATGGTTTTAAAGAAAAATCGTTAAGTTAACCTGCGAAATTCGTTGTTTGGAGCTATTTTTAGAAATTGCAGTTATATTACTATCCCAAATCTGATTTCCATCAATATAAGGTTAAAAAAAACTACAATCAGCAAAAAACTTAAGAAAATTAAATTCACGGTGTACCTCAAGAATTTTTCCAAAGTTAAAAACAAATTCATGATTACAATACATCTTCTACTACGTAATTAACAGTAATGTATTAAATAAAAAAGTCATAACCGACACATGTACAAACGTCCAAATATAGATTTATCCCTCACAGCGTCATATAACAGGACCTGCTAAACACTTACATCATCTCACACGTCACCTCGCTGTGCGCTAGTGTCTTCGATCAACAATACACTAGATTAAGGATCAAGAACAAAATCATATCGCATAAGTGGCCGAGAAAGCAGGCACTGCATGTTAACGTCTTAATGTTGGCTACGATTGGAGCATACTAACTTCAAATAAGACCACAAAATTATTTATGCTCGTATTTCTCGGCCGTTTTTGAAGTGATCGGTAATCTAGTACATTGTTGATCGAAGGCTTGTGTTGAATCTCATCGCGGATTTAGAAGTGAGTTCGTAAGATGTCTTTAGGGTTGCACAGCTGCTCATTAAAGCGGTGTCTTGTGACGTCACAGTGACGTCATATTACAGTGTGACAGCCGCTACTTGTAAAGCTAGTTCCCGCTGCGTGACACATGACGTCATAAGACACGAACTGACAATTTGTGACAGTAGACAGGCCTGTATTATCAGAGGATCCAAATCTTTTTAACAAATGTAGATACTAATATAGACTTATTTTAAAAAAACTTAAAAATTTTCAACATTTTTCTCGTCCAAAATTTTCTGATGGTCGCTCATTTCTTTTAATTAGAATAATAATTAAATATAACTAGGAAACTACC
This sequence comes from Abrostola tripartita, assembly GCA_905340225.1. Classification (NCBI taxonomy): domain Eukaryota; kingdom Metazoa; phylum Arthropoda; class Insecta; order Lepidoptera; family Noctuidae; genus Abrostola; species Abrostola tripartita. Next base: position 6,105,952 of record HG996513.1, on the reverse strand, counting down.
CAAATAGGGGTATATAATACATAAACGTATATCACATAAGAAGTATTTTGATTTAGATACATTATTGTTAAGGGTTCAAATCGTTTGTAAGTTTCCCGTACACGATAATAGTGTTAACTATCGATAGGTTGTCAATCCTATCGTGACCTCGAAAATTACTCAGAAAATCGATAGAATACTATCGATAACCCTATCGATATTCTGACAATTTTCGAGGTCGATCGATACATCAACTATCGATAGTTAGGCAACACTACACCATGACGTCATATTATTTGAAACCTTAAGTATAATATATCTACACCTTCACAAAATTCATACTACCCACCCTAAACTAAATTAACATGAAAAATATCATTTTTACATCAAAAACAATAAATAAATACCTGTCCACCATAACATTTGGATAAAATAATAAATAAAATTAGTTTTTTTTTTCCAATAATATTGTATCTGTGGTCTTGCTACAGGCCAGGCGGCCGTAAGTCTTACCATGACGCCTGTATTCCCCGAAGGGGTAGGCAGAGGTGTATAGTACACCCACATGTCGCTAGTTATGTTATAGGTCCCAATGTAATAGGGGGCGATCCTAGAATAAACCCAAGCTTAATTTGCCTACAGCCCCCTAACCATGAACTCTTAAAGCAGGACAGTTTACGATGTGGAAGCGAGACGCTGATACGTGTAGTGTAATGCGGCGTCTCGCTTTCACAACGTAAACTGTCCTTTAAGAGTTAATGGTAAGGGTACAGCTCTGCCCTAGTCAAATGGCAACGCTAGTCGAATAGAATGGTAAATAAGTGATTCTATTCGCTTTCTATTCTGGTCTTTATTCTCTTTTAAGCCGGATTTAAAAGCGGTGTTGATTGTTGATTAACAACATAATGCCGCGTATTCACTAGATAGTTATGTCTTTGCGACTTTGTGGGACAGTGAATGGTATGTCAGCTGAGGAGGTAGTGTTGTTCAGTGCGGCTTACATAATTGTTCAGAAGACTATGCAAAACGTCAAAAAGACGGTGGTGGCTCGCCGAGCGTCGACTTGAGTCAAGTCCGGCGACCCGTAGATGTCGCAAGCGACGTTAGGCGACCTCGCGGGGGACACGTAAATTTCGTGTCAGCAACAGACTCGCGGGATAAGACTCGCCTAGTGAAAACACGACATGTTAAAAAAGCAAAAAAAATTGACACATATAAAAAGATTTGCTTTGTAAAAATTCGGGCCCCACGGTGGGCGCCATTAGCTGCGCCGTTTTTTAATTCAAGATAATATAGTTATCACCCTCTTTTTTAAGGTTTTAAAACTAAATCCTTGTAAAAATCTAACTGAAGCATATTCGCCGCTAGATGGTAGCACCGCCAAAATTTATTTGTTTGAAAATCTTTCTATTCTCAAAAGATATAATTGAAAACGTTATATTTTCACTAGATATAGTTGTGTATTACATTATTAAAGCAATAGAATACATTAATTATGCATAGTTATACATTTAAGAAATCTGTCATCTGTAGTACTTAAGTGCGTGTTTGTAAAAATACCAAATATGTATAATAAAACCAATATTTTTATAATTTCGTCAAATCATCTAATTATATACACTGAGACACATTGAACATCACGCCTGTGTTCCCTGAAGGGGTTGGCAGTGGTGTATTTGCAACTACAATTTGGACATGACAATAAAATTCTATAATATAGGATACAAGCCAATGACCATCTCGGTCATAAAACTTACATTATAAAACAAAAAATGTGGTTATTTCTCCCCGAATCTCAGTGTTGCTATAATATAAATAAATCTTCCCCAGACCTCAACCGTGTGACTATAAATTTAACAACGCAACCCAAGCGTTAACAGAACAAAACTCTTCGTTCTAATAAGAATACTAAAACTAACAGAAAATAATTTGTGCAAAGAAATCTTTACAATAGCACATATTGATGATAAAGTCTTTAAAAATTTGTATTGCTATCTGCGCCCCGCGGTGTTAACCACTACATTTTTAGGGATAAAAAGCCTATGTGTTAATCCAGGGTGTCATCTACCTCTATACCAAATTTTAGCAAAATCGGTCCAGCCGTTTAAGCGTGAAGAGGTAACAAACATACAAACACACTCACAAGCATTCGCATTGTCTGCACACTGCACAGCAGTGTCGTAACTAGCTTTTTATGTACCCGATGCGACCTTTTTAAACAGCGCCGTTTTTTACCCGACTGCCTAAAAAAAGGAGTGTAATATTTTCATGGTTCATGTATGTATGTATGTGAGTTCTGGAGTCTTTATTCCACCATAACTTCTGAATGCCTGAACCGATTTTAATGTCTGGAGAGTCGTTAGAATCCTTGCAACATTGCGAGTAATATAGGATATAAAAAAAAATAAGAACACGAATGCCATGTCTAAAATCGAAGTAAGTAAAAAAAAATAATGCACGACTGCCACGTTAAAAAACGAACTAAAAAGTAAAAAACAAGTTTCATCGCAGTCGGGGTAACTTTTAGATAAGACAGTGTTCCACAGAACGGTCTAAGAAGTCTGGGTAACGGCCTGGGAAATCTAAGAAGAGGCTTTTTGCCCAGCAGTGGGGCAAACCAGCTTAAATCAAATACTAGAAAATTTAAAATGTTTCAAATCGATATGTAAGTAACTTTATCAATATTTGATTTTAATGACCTGATTGGCGCAGCGACTAAGCTGCTGCGCTTAGGGTTGCGGGTTCGATTCCCGCACGGGACAAAAAATTGTGCGATCCGCAGATGTTCGTCCCGAGTCTGGGTGTTTGTTTATGTGATACTCCATGTCTGTGAAACGCACCCACGATACAGGAGAAGTTCCTAGTGCGGGGCGAGGTACGAAAAACTAAAAAATCTTTATCTGTTTGTAGAACCATTTGTTACATCCAGTATCAGGAATTATTTTCTATATAAAAATATCTACGACGCGCCAAGCGAAGCGCTATACAACAATCTATAAACAGACTATGGTTGAGTCATACACTTTGTCTATGCTTAATATAAAAAGTTTGTATGTTCGCGGTAATCTCCGTAACTATCCATCCAATTTCCAAAATTCTTTCACTAATATTTAGAATACACCTCCAAGGTGGACCTAGGACTACATTAATGCCGGAACAGACAAGAGACGACTAAAATTTCCACGCAGAAAAAACCTTATTAATATTTAGGCTATTTTTAACTGAGTTCAAAAAAGGAGGTTATGTACTAACTTTTAAACTATCGCGTTGCTTGATTTAAATAAAATTAAATTACAACATGGGAATCAACGCGATCACAAGTTTTTAATTTGGCTTGACGTTTCGACCGGGTTGCACCGGCCCTGGTCACAAGCTATCATCAGTATACAAAATTAAAATCTTGTGTTCCGCGTTAATTCCAGTGTTGTAATTTAATTTTGTTAAGGAAGTTATGTATTTGGAGCGTTTTCTGACGTGTATGTATAGCTAACAAAATGTATGACACAATCACATACATTTTGTGTATGTTTATGTAAATATATTTAATATCAGCACTGTCTATACACGCACAAATGGCGGCAAAACGACATTATTTTTTGTCATCCATACTTAAAATTATAAATGTTATAGTAGCTCTGTCTGTATGTTACGTCTTCACGTCTAAGCCGCTGGACGGATTTTGATAAAATTTGGCATGTAGAAAGGTTAAGACCCGAGAAAGGACATAGGCAACATTTATTATAAATTCAACCTTTTAGGGGTATAAATAGGGGTTAACGCGGGCGAAGCCGCGGGCAAAAGCAATATAGATATAGGTATATATAATACTAACCAACAATCTATATTAACACGAGCAAAGCCGCGGGCATAAGCTAGTATCATGTATTTCAATATTGTCATATCAGACACAATAAAATAAGGCCCGTCCAATGATATTTCAAAAAAGTGCAGATATGTTACTAGCGCGCTCATTTTGAAGACTCGAAAAGGGGACAATTGTAGTCTTGGGTAGTACAATTGTTGTCCGATTTGACATAAGACTAGCGCAGTTCGGACTCAGAGTTCGAAACAATTTTCTCGTTCATTTTGTTAACATATGACGTATCTATATTTTTTGACATATCATTGGTCCCCTTACCTACAAAAATTTACGATGTTTGTTGATTAAATTATACCTGACTTTTGGTGCCATTTTAGCATGTTGCCCATGCTAAGCGTGAAAGCTCTCAATTGAGGTCGCGGGTTCAGGTCCCGCGCGTGACTATCATTTTTCAAATTTCCTTTATCAATTTAAATTATACCTGTCACTGTCTGAATGTGAAATAACAGAAATGTCCATAGATTTCAGAGATCGTTAAATTTTGCGACTTTTTAACATGATTTATAAGTAAGAGGGTTTGTCAAAGATAGATATTTACTTTTTAAAAATAAAGGTTTTTCTCGGCTAAAAAGGCATTGTTCCTGCTGAAGGTACAAGCTATATTTTAAGCAAATTTCATCAAAATTTGTGCAGCTGTTCACATTTAACAGGTAGAGTTACTATTTAAGTTTGACAATCTTCTGTCTCATTCTTTCTCAATACTTTTGTATAAAGACAGAGGAAGGAAAAACATTTTTTAAATATATGACGTTTGGTGCCGTTTTAGCATGTTGCCCATGCTAAGCTTGAATCTAAATTGATAAAGGAAATTTATAGCTGTAACGGTATAACACTGAGTTGGTAATCATAGATTCCAACAGATAATACCTGACGTCACCCTTAAGACGTAAATACTAAAAGGGAACTTGAAATTCGATGCGAGCAGTGACACGATTGCTCAGTTGGTTAGAGCAGAACCACGGTACGGCGAAGGTCGCGGGTTCAAGTCCCGCTCGTGTCGATTAATTTTCAAATTTCCTTTATCAATTTAGAATATTTAAACATTTTTATAATTCTTTTAGACATCGTTTTACCGCCATACAACGATGTACATAAAAACGTACATAACTACTATATAATTATATATATAATTATGTAATATCTGAAAACAGCATAAAAATCAATAATAATAATATTTGTAGTAATTTATAAAACAAGCCTCGTATATCTGTTGTGTGTGTATTAATTACATTTTATTATTGTCTCAGTGAATATTGCCATACCACGGACTGCCAAGGGGAATATCGCCCATGATGTTCAAATAGCATATATATTTATTTTAGTGAATATTGCCACGGACTGCCAAGGAGAATATCATCCATGATGTTAAAATAGCTTAAATAGTTATCTTAATAAATATTGCCACGGACTGCCATGGGGAATATTGCCCATGGTGCTCAAATTTAGCAAAGGTACATATTTATTTTAATGACTATTGCCACGGACTGCTAAGGAGAATATCGCCCATGATTGTTAATATAGCCTATATAATAAAAATCCTACTTCTAAAAAATACATTGAGCCGTTGGTCCTGCGCCTGATCTCTCTCCGTTCGTGTCTTACCGTCCTGGACTATGAGAGTGAGGGAATAGGGAGTGCACCTGTGTTCACACACTTATGCACAATAATATCACCCGCTTAACATACTCTCTAAAGGGTTCTCGATGTATGAAGAGCGGTCACCCATCTAAAGGCTGACCTTGGCAAGAGCTGCTTAACCTTGTACATCGACTGATTTAAGTGGTAGATATGTATTTAAATACTATAACTCTTTTGTTATTTATATTGTTTCCAGTATTATATGAATGAAATGTATCTTCTTATCGTATGGTTGATTTACAACCTGGTGTCAGAGTTTAAACCGCCTGTAGGCCTCTGACATGGCTTTACACACCGTTGAACAATCTCTCAGGTGTGCCGGTTTCCTCACGATGTTTTCCTTCACCGTTTTTAGCAACTGATAACTAATTTATAGTACGCACATGAATTCGAAAAGACATTGGTGCGTGGGTTTGAACTTGCGACCTTTGACTTGGCAGTCCCACGGTCATACCACTCGGCTAACAGTGCTTAAATTAAATGTATAAACTAGTCCTTCAAACAAAAGATAGTAATATAAGCATAAGTTGTATCGGGAATTGAACCTTCAACTTGACAGTCACGCGATCAAAATGGCGGCTAAAAAGCGCCCTGATTCTGCCGTGTCTAAACTTAAATAGTGCTACCTCTCTTTCTAATAACAAACAAAAGAAAAAGATAGAATTACATTACATTAAATTAACTATTAAAATGTATAGATGAGTCTTTTTTTTAATAGTAGTTAGTTTTTATATTGTTTCTGTCCTTTTCTAATACCGCGTGTATGAAAGAGATAACATGTGAAGACAGGAATAAAATTGAAATATTTATATAAGTAATTATCTTTTAAAAACAGTTGTAAGAGAGAGATAGTGTGATGAGAAATAGTATAAAAAATATATTCTATCCTTTTCTAATAAAATTCGTAAAAAAGCGACAATAAGAAAAAGTTTATGTATTTTTATCATTTACTGTCATTTTCTAATAATATTGTAAAGACATATAACATAACAAAAGTCATTAGTAAGACAGAAATAGCACTACATGAATAAAAACACCAGAGTTACGGCCTGTCTCACCATCTACAAGTAAAGTGTTAAATAGTTACTTCTTGATTAACGCTAATCGGCAAGTAAAAGTTACGAGTATCTTCTATCGTATCTTAGTTACAGGCCAGTTTATCCCCTGATTAATGCTACTCAGATATCGTGAAATTCGTATGAGTAGTTACGGGTGACTTTAAGTGGCGGTTAGTCTACTTGACACTTTACTTGTAGATAGTGAAACAGGTCCATAGGGTCTCACCAATCACCACTCAACAAACATAACTAATACACACACGGAACAGTAACATGCGCCAACGAGGCGGCAACACAACTTGAGTCTTATTACGAAGGTCATAATGGTGATTATTGCTCATCTGTCCGCTTGGGCCGCGTCTGCAGGCGGCGAGTTCCTGTTTCGCCTAAGATTGCTGTCCAAGTGTAGAAGACATCCTACTGCTCCAAAGTATCTGGAAAAGAAAAAGAATAATAAAATAATATTTTAAACATATTCGCGCTATCAGAGGGCTGGTTTGTTTAAAAAAAATCAGTATTGCCATTCAACGTGGCAATGTTGCCAGCCTTCTGGGCGTTACCTTTTGACAACGATGAGGAAGAATACTTTTTATTTGAGGCTCATTAATTCCATTTTTTTTTAAAACGTCGCCCCACACTAGAAATATCTCCTGTATCGTAGGTCCGTTTCACAAACATGAAACATTACATACACAAACACCCAGACTCGGGACAAATATCTGCGGAACACACAAAGTTTTGCCCCGTGCGGGAATCGAACCCGCAACCCTTAGCGCAGCAGTCTTATCGCTTAGCCACTGCGCGAATCAGTCGTCAATTATTTTTCTTTTTTTTCATTTGATTTTATAAATAATTTTTAAGCATTTCTGATTTTTAAGTTGTAATTAGTTTTATAGTAGGTAGAATTTAAGTGTGTTTATGTATAATATTGTCAATTATGTAAATAAAAGAATTTAAAATATACTATTTAAAACTAGCTTCTATAAAATTAATAAAAAACAACATACAGTCGAATTAATATATAAGGGTTGCGGGTTCGATTCCCGCACGGGACAAAAATTTGTGCGATCCGCAGATATTTGTCCCGAGTCTGGGTGTTTGTGTGTGTGATATTTCATGTTTGTAAAACGCACCTACGATACAGGAGAAATTCCTAGTGTGGGGCGACGTTTTAAAAAAAAAAAGAAAAAAGAAAAGAAAAGAACTGAGAACCTCTTCCTTTATGAAGTCGGTTAAAAATCATTGTAACGTTACACACTACATTATATATCTTTTATATATTTCATCACAAAACCCTGAAAGGTTTAGAATTACAATTTCACAATTGGACCCAACAGATGGCGCTGCAATCACGTCAGATTTTTGTCAGGGCAGAGTGACGTTTGTTGGTCTTACAAGCCATTAGTCTTCTGCCATGAGCTAATAGTCATGAAACAGGTCATACTGTGAAGATTGGATCAATAAGGATGGTTTCAGCCGTCGTTTTGGCAGCCGAAATCGAAACTAAGCCGAAACCCATCTTTTTGCCGAAGCCGAAAATTTGGTCGGATAGTAAAATGAATACTGCTTACCCCTCGTGTTCAAGGAAGAGTGCTTTGAGCGCCCCTCTAGACCAGTAGGACATCGCGTAGGATAGCAGCTTCATCGACAGTGGGTTCACGCGCAGGAAGTTACCGCAGAACACAACCTGTCAATTAGATCAATTGTTTCATTAATAATAATGATTACAATATGCTCGTTGTGGTTGAGTGGTTGAAAGGATTTGTTTGCACAAGGTTGTAGGTTCAATTCCAAGATACAAACTTCCGCCTGCGTATCAGTCCGCTGGGAATATTTATAAGTGTTTTTCCCGGGATTTACGTCGAATATGTCTGCCCTGAACGTCCATTCTAAATATTGGAGAAAGAATTTTGGGAATCAGATGGATAGTTTCAAAGATTGCCTCTAAAATACAAACAAACAAACCATTTTTTTCACTTATTATTGAAAGTATATAGATTAGGCCAATTGTCATTAAACACATGACTTTTGGTGCCATTTTAGCATGTTGCCCATGGTAAGCTTAAATCTAAATTGATAAAGGAAATTTTAAAAATGATGGACACGAGCGGGACTTGAACCCGCGACCCTTCGCCGAACCGTGGCGCTGATCTAACCAACTGAGCCTGTCATTAAACATCACTACATAGTATAAAACAAAGTCGCTTTCTCTGTCCCTATGTATGCTTAAATCTTTAAAACTACGCAGCGGATTTTGATGCGTTTTTTTTTAATAGATAGAGTGATTGAAGAGGAAGGTTTATATGTATGATAACATCCATTAAATAGTGGAGAAATACTTATAATATATATTTTATACCCGTGCGAAGCCGGAGCGGGCCGCTAGTATTTAAATAAAGGTTTCAATCGGCTTGCGAGTCCGCCGCGACACGGCTCATAAATAAGGGCGTTCCGTTTGAGTCCGAAACTAGTCGGGCATTCTCGAATTTCGGCCCGGTACCACCCACTGGTGGTTATAGACCTCCCTTTCCTCTGTCATCTGTTCCATCGATTATTATAGGGTAGTAGCCGCGCCCCGCGGCGTTACCCGCTAATTTTTTCGGGATAAAAAGCCTATGTGTTAATCCAGGGCGTCAGCTATCTCCATACCAAATTTTAGCAGAATTTGTCTATTCGCTTGAGCGTGAAGAGGTAGCAAACATACATCAGTAATCATAATAAACATAGATCAGTCGATATGCGAGGTAGCTACATAGTAGCTACGAGCCCCATTAATAGCTACATCATCATCATCAGCCGGAAGTCCTTCACTGTTGAATAAAAGCCGCCCCTTTTTAGAAGGGGGGGGGGGTTGCCATCATCCCAATGCTTGGCTAGCTTGGGGATCGCAGTATTGGTGGTGAAGTTACAGAAGACGCTGCTGCCCATCTTCTGGATGTTCCCTTTGTCGCCTCTTACGACACCCACGGGAGGAAAGGGGGTGGTCAATTCTAGGCCGGATACCACACAGCAATAGCTACATATCCTGGTAAAAAAAGGACAAAGAAATTAGTTAATCTCACCCTCTCGATGTGTTCGTTGGAGGCACAGAGGCGCGCGATGGAGCCGATGTTGTTGGTGATGGTGACCAGCGTGGCGCGGGCCAGGTCCCCGCGGGACACCTTCGCGCGGCGCTCCGCTGAACACATCTGACCGAAGCTGTGGGAGCCGCGTCAAATATATTAACGTCTTCTTATCGTATGGTGGAAGAACAAACTGGTGACAGAGTTTAAACCGCCTGTAGGCCTCTGACATGGCTTTACACACCGTTGAAAAATCTCAGGTGTGCCGGTTTCCTCACGATGTTTTCCTTCACCGTTTTTAGCAATTGATAACTAATTTATAGTGCGCACATGAATTTGAAAAGACGTTGGTGCGTGCCGGAGTTGCTTGCGACCTTTGACTTAGCAGTCCAACGGTCATACCACTCGGCTATCAGTACCCTATATATTTACGGTAACAATACACAACTCCTTACCTCATCATCAGCCGGAAGACGTCCACTGCTGAACAAAGGCCTCCCCCTTTCAGAAAGGGGGGGGGGGTGCCATAATCCCTACGCTTGGCAAGCGGCTTGAGGATCGCAGTGTTGGTGGTCAAGTTACAGAAAACGCTGCTGCCCATCTTCTGGTTTTTCCCTTAGTCGCCTCTTACGCACCCACGGGAGGAGATGGGGTGGTCAATTCTAGGCCGGATACCACAACTGCTTACCTGCTTGCCACTAAATCGCCTGGCAATCCGAACCGGGCGTAATCTCCGCCATATATGTCCCTCACTAGCTTATCAACAGTAGTGTTGTCCCCTGAGGCGGCGAGCGCTATAGCCTCCTCGAAGCTGCTGCAGCCGGTCAGCAAGCAGCAGAGACCCAGGAATGTGCCGCCACCCAGGCTGCGGGAATTACGACTTTATGTTATACGGATAAGGTTCAATTTGCTATATCAGACAATGGAAAATTTGTAAATAAGAATCAATTTGCTTTGTAGAATTTGTGTACAAGGGAATATGGAGTTTGTGAATATAGAGATAAGATTCATTTTTGTTTTAGAGAAATCTGTGAGAGTGGATTCGATTACTGTATCGGACATAATTTTAATAAATAATATTTTTTGGTTGGATATATTGTTAGTTTTAATGTAGGTAGTATAAAAAAATCCAGTGTATATATAATGTAAATTGTTAAATAAACAATTCAATAATACATATGAAACATTTCTTATTTCATTTCACTATATATACAGAAATTGCTATAAACTTATATTTTTTAGAACAGTAAAATATTTAATAATTTATATTTTAATATTAATTTGTCTTTCTTGTGATTTTTGTCTGTGTCAAATAAACAAATCTTCTTTCTTGACTGGGCCTGTTGGTCTAGTGGTTAGTAACCCTGACAGCGAAACCGGAGGTCGTGGGTTCGATACCCACCCAGGACAAATCTTTGTGTGATGAGCATAATGATTTGTTCTGTGTCTGGGTGTAATTTATCTATATTATGTATGTATTTAGAAATATATAAGTATGTTTATCAGTTGTCTGGTTACCATAATACAGCCTACTTACCATGAACTTTTAAAAAAGGACAGTTTACGATGTGGAAGCGAGACGCCGCTACGAGCAGTGTAATGCGGCGTCTCGCTTTCTCAACGTAAACTGTCCTGCTTTAAAAGTTCATGGTAAGGGTGCTAGCTCTACCTAGTTCGGGATCAGATGACCGTGTGTGAGTTATCCCAAGATATTATTATTTCTTACTTTAAGAGTGTCTTAACGGAGTGGGTCTAAACGCTCCCTTACTTAGAATGTTTAGAGAGTTCAACGGCCTCTGTGGCAAATCATCAAACATCAGCATACACGGGGTTTCTCTAAGCAAGTTTTTTTTTTAAATTTAATTAAAGGGCTTCTTCGCTTTGCGATTATATCGCCTAAGCAAGTTTAAAAAATATATTACAGAGGTGCGTGAACGCAACGAGAGTGCACAGCAAACTATAGTTCTTCAGTAATATAACGATATATATTGTAACTTATATATCATTTTAATTAACTAGTTAAGACTACACTTGGGAGCAAATAAATCGAGCCACTTCCTTTTTCACGCATTATGGTAATTATTTTTGGTATTATGGAACGCATCGATTCGAAACATATATCGCCTAAAAGGGTATTTAATAACCTTTACAAAGAGGGTAGTTAGTTGTCAAAATTTCATTTTTTTTTTATTTAAATTAAAGTTTAAAGGGTAGAATAAAATTATCGCATTTAATTTGCTTATGACATTTTTATTGTACTCTGTTAAGAAAAGATTAAATTTGAGGTTTTTGTTAATCATACCCATATTACTTGTTATTGTTGTCTTTATCTGTGTCTGTGTAATCAAAATAACCTGATACACCGACGGAAGCTGCCCAAGTTGTAGCTTTACTTGAGGTTGGACACGGACAACGTGAAGTGGCACGCAGACTTCATTTGAGTCGTTCAAAGGTACAGCGGGTATACCGCAGGTATCTGGAGACTGGTGCTTTTGTTCGGCGACCTGGAACTGGCCGACCACGGGCAACAACAGAACGTGACGACCGCTTTATTGCAACCAATTCGTTGCGCGACCGTGGACTTAATGCTGTTCAGCTACAGCAAGCGTTACGTGACGTTCGAGGAGTCTCAATCAGTAGGTGGACAGTGAGACGAAGACTAAAAGAACGAAATTTAACATCACACAAACCAGCAACTGGCCCAAAATTGACTGTAGCTCATCGCCGATCTCGCTTGGAGTTTGCTCGAGAACACATTAATTGGACGTTAGAAGACTGGAGGTCAGTTTTGTTTTCTGACGAGTCAAGAATCTGTCTTTTTAGCAATGACGGGAGAAACCGAGTGTATAGACGTCCTGGTGAAAGATTTGCCCAATGTTGCATTCGAGAAACTGTGAGTTTTGGTGGTGGTTCTTGTATGGTGTGGGGAGGAATTTCTCTAGACGGAAAAACGGAACTTGTCTTCGTCGACCCCGCCAACGATGGCAGTGGTAGACGTGGATTAACAGCTGACCGATACATAACTGACATTCTTGAAAACCACGTAATGCCGTATGCTGGTTTTGTCGGAGAAAATTTCTTGTTTATGCATGACAATGCGAGACCTCATACCGCGCAGATCGTTACGGAATACTTGTCTGCGATCGGGATTCAACAAATGGTATGGCCAGCACGAAGTCCCGATTTGAACCCGATCGAACACCTATGGGACGAGCTAAAACGGAGAGTCCGAGCCAGGGTTCCCGCTGTTTCATCCATTCCCGAGCTTAAAGTCGCTGTGCTTGAAGAGTGGGAGAACATACCACAATATGTCATCGTAACGCTGATCAGATCGATGACTAATAGGCTACAAGAATGTATCAGGGCACGGGGGGGTAATACCAGTTATTAAGAATATTTTTTTTGCAATAATTTTGTTTTTTATTGTTTTTATGGACTGTTTTAGCCCTACTAAATTTTCTATCAAAATTACCATTTTTCTTGCAGAGCCAATAATTTATCATTCAATAAGGTTATTATTCAATAATTTACCCTCATTGTAAAGGTTATTAACTAAACTTTTAGGCGATATATAGTTCGAATTGATACGTTCCATATTACCAAAAATATTTACCATTTTACGTGAAAAAAGGTAGTGACTCGATTTATTTGCTCCCAAGTGTATATTAGTTGTGCTAAGAAAGTTTTAGACGTACAAAGTAATGTTATTACGGTAAATGCTGTGTGTACCTATAATGGGCGTGCATATTAGCACTAATATTATTCCATGCCTATATAAATATAAATGAATATGTACTGCTGTTGGTATACCAATAAATAAATCTTCCGTCTTACCTGGTCCCGCTGACCCTGTAGTAGTCGTTGGGCGCGTTGACGACGAGCACGGACACGCCGCTGCCCACGTTGACCAGCAGGAAGGGATAGGGTCGCGAGAAGTCGAAGGGCTTGCGCACGTACACGCTCAGCGCGGCCTCCGAGTAGGGGGGCTGGGGGGGGGGGGGGTGGCCTCAACATTAATTACACATAAATAACATTGAAGTGTCTGTTTGTAACATCTAAATAAATATTTTTAACATAACATAACATCACGCCTGTATTCCCCGAAGGGGTAGGCAGAGGTGAACATATAGTACACCCACATTTCGCCAGTTATGTTGTAAGTCCCAATGTAATAGGGGGCGAGCCTATTGCCATGAACCGGGCACAGATCCAGACTCCGTGCTGCTACTGAGAATTACCTAATGGAAAACTCAGTAACACTTTGCCCGACCCGGGATTTGAACCCAGGACCTCTTGCTCAGTAGTCGCGCTTAGCGACCACTAGACCAACGAGGCAGTAAAATATTTTTACTCAATGCATACGATAGTATACACGATACATATAAAAACGATATTAATAACAAAAATGCATTTTTTTTTGTCTGTCAGTCGGTTTGTTCGGGCTAACTGGGGGGGCAACCAGTAAAAACTGGCAGATAGCTGATAGTCCGGATGTTATGTTATGTTTAGTCGACAAAGTTCATCAATTCGATCATTGTTTTCGGTTATATCCGGGTCTCATCGATAATTCAGAAATGTTCGTCTCGCCAGCATTGTTTTCGTACGGGCGGAGGTTTTCATAAAAAAATTCCTACGTCAGTAAATTGCGTAGCTAAGACAATTTATAAGTTTAAGGGCGTGTTCCACCATCGACAAGTAAAGTGTCAAGTAGACTAACCGCCACTTAAAGTCACCCGTAACTACTCATACGAATTTCACGATATCTGAGTAGCATTAATCAGGGGATAAACTGGCCTGTAACTAAGATACGATAGAAGATACTCGTAACTTTTACTTGTCGATTAGCGTTAATCAAGAAGTAACTATTCAACACTTTACTAGTAGATGGTGAGACAGGCCGTAAGACTTACAGAGTCAGTGACGTGCGTGTGCACAGGTTGCTCGTCGGGCGTGGCCCAGTAGTAGCACTCCTGCGCATTCATACTGTCCACGAACAGTACACCCGCGATCAGCGCGTCAAGTTCGTCCATCTTTGATAGTCGCATGTTCACTTCCTGTAGACAATAATTATAAAAATAATAATATGGAAGCATATACATTTTACATAGGCCTCCCACCAGGTGGACCGACGATATCGTCAGAGTTGCTGCAACCGGTGGATGCAAATGGCAAGTTGTCGTTCATTGTGGGGTTCTAAGGGCATTTAGCCGTTTGGTATCCGGCCTAGAATTGACCACCATCTTTCCTCCCGTGGGTGTCGTAAGAGGCGACTAAGGGAAAATCCAGAAGATGGGCAGCAGCGTCTTCTGTAACTACACCACCAACACTGCGATCCCCAAGCCGCTTGCCAAGCGTGGGGATTATGGCAACCCCCCTTTTAACGGGGAGGCCTTTGTTCAACAGTGGATGTCTTCCGGCAGATGATGATATACATTGTACACACTGTATTCCCCGAAGGGGTAGGCAGAGGTGTATAAATGCATTGTATTGCCAGTTAGTTTGTAGGTCCTAATGTAATAGGGGGCGAACTTATTGCAATTATATATCTTCTTTATGAGCTGCAAATCAGTTGTTTTGTTCGGTTAAGTAACACCTGCAAACAGTCCTAGGATGGGTGACCGATGATTGTTATAAAAAATAATTATGTTCTATGCTAAAAAAAACCTCGCCCCACACTAGGAATGTCTCCTGTATCGTGGGTGCGTTTCACATGAAATATCACAAACACAAACACCCAGACTCGGGACAAACATCTGTGGATCGCACAAATGTTTGTCCTGAGCGGGAATTTAACTCGTAACTCTTAGCGCAGCAGTCCAATCGCATAGCTACTGCACCAATCAGGTTATGGCTAGAGTAAACATTATATAATCTGTACCTTAATAAAATCCTCTTCGAACTTGTAAGCGCCGCCGCCGGTCGCGTATATAGTGTTAACGAGGTCAGCCATGCCTTTGGACCGCGCCAGCTGAAGGAAAGCGCCCACCTCCGAGGTCGGGAAACGGATGAAGTGCAAGGTGCCGCGCCTGCCCCGTATCGTTACGTTGTCCATCTGAAAGTTAAATAAATGAATTATTATCAATTAAGGTTTAGTGGAATCAGTGATGGCGATATTATTAAACGGTTCTCAGTTTAAGTGCTATTATTATCAATACACATAAATAAAATTGGGAGTGTCTGTTTGTAACATCAAAATATATTTTTTTTCTCAATGCATACGATAGTACACACGATACACAAAACAAAGTAGCAAAATTTTTCAGTCTGTCTGTTTGTTCCGGCTTATCTCCGAAACGGCTGGACCGATTTTGACCGGACTTTCACTGGCATCTAGCTGATGTTATAAAGAGTAACTTAGGCTACTTTTTTAATATATTTAAGGTTCCACGGTAAAATAATAAAAACCCATAGAATATTCAACAATATCAGATTCTGATTAGAGGCCTACAGGCGGTTTAAACTCTGACACCAGGTTGTTCATCAACCATACGATAAGAAGATAGGTCCACTATACCTGTAGATGCACATCTCTTCTGCCAGTCTTGCCGTACGCGGAGTTCCTGGTGAGGTACCGGCGGATGTTCTTCAAGACCTCCGTCTCCTTATCCAGCTCGCGGCGGTTCGTCTCGCGCGGCTCGAAGTACACCAGCTTCGTGAGGGTACCGCCGATGTCCATGCCGAACCATGGCATCGCTGGAAGGAGACGGTATCTTAATTGTATTTTTTCTGTACGTGAGTGTCACCAAATCCTAAACGCCTGGACCGATTTCGATTTAATTTTGTGTGTATGTTACAATTGGATGGTTTGAAAAGGGATTGGAGCTTGGCGCTTCTTTTCGGGGCAGGACGACGTCCCCCAGGTTCGCTAGTATATCTATTTATTAATATTCTCCAGACCACATTTCTTCTTTTTGTCTTAATCCTCTGAGATATAATAATAATTGTTACATTAAATTCAGTATTATTAAAACAGTATTATTTATTCTTGACTAATAATAATAAAGTCCTCCTGACCGAATTTCGGTCACAGCGGCCTGTCTCAGCTGAGACTAGCCATCTGCGCAGGAGATATTATAGTGCACAAGTATGCGCGCAGACACAGGTGCACTCCCTATTCCCTCACTCTCATAATCCGATGGGACGGTAGACCGACACGACCGGAGAGAGATCAGACGCAGGACCAACAGCTTAACGTGCCTTCCGAAGCACGGTGGGGTCTCGACATGTGAAAACGGTCACCCATCACAAGATTGACCGCGGCGAGCACGGCTCAACCTCGCAGATCGGCTGATCTGCCGGGTAGCGTGACTAATAAAACACTGTCTTCATCCTCTCTCCTACTAGATCTATGCTGTGCCCGACGGGGTCCATAATTGTGAATAATATATTTATTACCCAACCAACTATGTAACATTATGGTACGCAATAAAGAATTGAGGAACCAGGTTACTTTATGCACTTATTTATTAGTAGGACCATGTACATAAGTGTGCATGTGTGTAAGTGTGTGTGTGAGTGTGTGTGCATAAGTATGTGTGTATATGTGTGTGTGCATAAGTGTGTCTGTGTGTGTGTACTCACGTGGCGCGTCGTTGTTGGGGGGTGTGGGCGGCGCGGGCACCTGGTCCGCCATGTTCACACAGTTCTCTTTGCTCATGGTGGCCACCGAGTACGGCGCGCGTCGCGTGCGTTTTAATAGCTTTGTCCTGAAAAATAAAGCAAATACTATTACTACGGTCCAGACTGCTTCTACAGAATCTTTGGTCGCAAAGAGCGACTGCTGAGCATGAAGTAAATTTAGATCATTCTGTCATCAGGCTCAGGCATCAGGGGGGACTCTATCACAAAGGAAGAGGAGATTGAGTCAAATATTTGCGGATTCTACTAATTCCGAGGTAGGGAAGGTAGCAGGTAGGCGCTGCGCACTTAGGTATCACTCGTGGAGGCTCTCTACTTGGACCCTGGTGTTGTTAACACTTAGGGTCTATGTACTCACTTAGAGTCCGAAGTAGGGAAGGTATAGGGTAGGCGCTGCGCACTTAGGTATCACTCGTAGAGGCTCTCTACTTGGACCCTGGTGTTTTCGTCACATAGGGTCTATGTACTCACTTAGCTAGGGTCCGAGGTAGGGAAGGTAGCGGCGTGGCGCGGCGTTGCCGGCCGCACGCCGCGAGACAGCCCTCACAGCGGTGCAGTCGCATCTGCAACAACATCCATTCCTATACTTTAGAAGGGCAGAGCCTTATGCTCAGTGGCGGATTTACCCTAAGGCCCAGTAGGTAAGGGCCTAGGGCGGCCAGATATTAGGGGCAGCCAATCGTGACAAAAAATTCACTGATAATAACAAGAAATTACTCAAAGTATTAAATACAATGGTAAATTCTTTATGTGGTAAATGATAAATGATTTTATTTCTGTAAATAGGTTTTAAAAAACACTTTTACACGTAATTTTTTTGTACTAACTAAAGTCTATAAATGATGGGTGCTGAGAAAGGGACGGTTCCTACTTACGACACGGCCTGGGGCCTAGGGCGGTTAAGAATGCAAATCCGCCACTGCTTATGCTCCAGCTCCACCTGTGTCTTAACGCGCTAGTTAAGGCCTTACATAGATATGGCTAACGTTTTAACGTGTTAATTTAACGTGAACGCAGATGGAGCAAGAGCATAACGACTTAGCTAGCGCGTTAAGACACAGGTGGAGCCGGATTAGAAGGACTCGTGGTAACGAAATAGCTACAAGGGCTGACCGATTAAGGTCGAGCCCTGTATGCGCAGGGCTGCAGCCCCTCTGAACTTAAATCAGCCCCCTATTAGGTACAGTATAGTGTGGCATCTTGATCATCTTCCTCAACGGAAACTGACCGTAAAATTAGGTTAGGAAATTCTCAGTAGCAGCACCTGAAGCAGAGTCTGGATTTGTGCCCGGTTGATGGCCAGCTCGCCCCCTATTACATTGGGACTTATTACATAACTGGCGAAATGTGGGTGTACTGTACGCCATACATCGACAACCCGATTTGCTCAGTGGCTAAGCAATTGGACTGCTGCGCTTAGGGTTGCGGGTTCGATTCCGCCCGGGACAAAAATTTATGCGATCCGCATATGTTTGTATCGAGTCTGGGTGTTTGTGTCTGTGATATTTCATGATTGTGAAACGCACCGACGATACAGGAGAAATTCGTAGGGAGGGGCGACGTTTCTTGTTTTAAAAAAAACATCTGCTTGTGCATTCTTTTTATAAGTCTTTCTATAGTACAACTTACATTATTCTTCTCCTTGACTTCCTCCATCAAAACCAAACTATAAAAGAACTAAACTCAAACCCCACTGAAGTTATATATTCAAGTCACTTACACGCTAACTTACTGCGTATTAAACAGAAAACATACATAATGAATACATAATACAATACATTATCTAAGCAAATAAAACATTGAATTGTAATGATAAGATAACAATATTACATTTTTATATTTGTGGTTAGAGACAGCGCGCAGCGGTTTAACTTTATTGATCAAGGCGATGGAGGCCGCTTGTGGTATGAGGGGCTCATAGCTACGTGGCTACCGCGCAGCTCCCTTAGACAAAACGCTTGACGAATAAAATGGAATAGAATGAATAAAAAAAATATACTGCCCCAAAAGAGGAACTAATAAAAAGTAAAAAACAAGTCCCATCGCAGTCGGGGGACCGTTCTGTAGAACAGTGTCTTATCCAAGAGGTACCCAGACTGCGATGGAACTTGTTTTTTTACTTTTTAGTTCATCTTTTGTAAAGGCAGTCGTGTTTTTAAATGTATTAAATTATATTTTATTATTTGTTTCATTTTTTATAGCCTATGTTACTCGTGATAGTGTAAGGATTCTAACGACACTCCATACATCAAAATCGGTTCAGACATTCGGAAGTTATGTTGGAATAAAGAAACTCACATACATACATGAACCCTGAAACCATTACACTCCTTATTTTGGGCAGTCGTGTAAAAATGTATGGGGATGACACGTGTCATCGATAACGTAGTCGAAACATGATGTCATCCCCATAAATTTATCATTCTATTCTATTTCTATTCGTCAAGCGTTTTTCCACCCTGTGTTTGCGCGCATACTTGTGCACTATAATATCTCCTGCGTTAGCTAGTCTCAGCTGAGATAGGCCGCCGTGACCGATATTCGGTCAGGAGAACGTTATTTATTATTACGAATGCATGTAAACCCGTGAAACAAAGCTAGTTATAATATGCATCAATCATAATTCGAAAGACACGTACAGACACCGTGTTAAAGCAACTTTGACCGTCAAATGTTATTGTTACCCTGAACTCGTGAAACAGGGCAGTGTACGTTGTGGAAGCGAGACGCCGCATTACACTGCATACAGCGGCGTCTCGTTTCCACAATGTACTTTTTAATTAGTACTTTTTAAGCCACTTAAAAACAGGAGGAGTTTTTTTTTCTGGATGCAAAGTTCTCTGTCTTTTTCTGTGCCCTTGACTCTTATGCAAAATGTCATGATGATCGGATCAGTAGTTAAGGCAAAGCAGGTAACAAACAAACTTAACATTCGCATTTAAAATCCATCTAAGCATTCATCATCATTAGCCAGCAGCCGTCCACTGTTGAACATACCCCGCCCCCCTTTTAAAGGGGGAGGTGTTGCCATAATCCCCACGCTTGGCAAGCGGCTTATGGATCTTAGTATTGGTGGTGAAATTACAGAAGACGCTGCTGCCCATCTTCTGGATTTTCCTAAAGACGCCTACTACGGAATCCAAGGGGACGCAATGGGGAGGTGTTATTCTGGTCCGGTACTTCAGGGGATACAATTTTATTTATATATATTTTACTAAGTTGTATACACGAATTCAGTGGCTGTCGTCATTATGCGTGAATACAAACAATACTAATTATGTAAATCAACTGTTCGTTGGTTCTTGTGTTGTATATACATACCTACAGGTTACCTATCACATCAATTTAATTAAGAGGGCAGTAATCTTAGTAGGAACACTAGAAAACATCACGCCAACATTCCTCGAAGGGGAAGGCACGAGCACATTTCGCCAGTTAGTAGTTTTTATTATACTCTGTAACAGTAATTATTAGTGTAGTCACACTTGTCAGAATATTCTCGTATGGCAATAATTTCTATGCTACCACGCTAGGTGGGTAGGCGAAACGGGTCTATAAAAAGGCCAGCATTCGAATCACGACGATCATTCCGGACTGATGCTTGGTTGCGAACACATCTCCTTAAATCTATTATGAGAACATAATAAATTGTTACCTTAGGCAGTGTTGTTTTACTGTGTGCGAAATGAGCTGAGAACTTTACAACTCTAATATTATAAAGAGTGGTCTTCCGGCTGATGATGATGATTATAAAGAAGGTATATTTGTTTGTTTATATCATTTGTATGTTCGGGATAATGTCCGAAACTATCCATCCGATTTTCAAAATTCTTACACCAATATTTAGAATAGACTTTCCGGGTGGACATAGGAATACTTTAATCCTGGATAAGACACGACGAAACCTTCCACGAAGACAAAGTCGTGGGTATCTGGTACTTATTTATATTTCTACTGTTACATGTTTGTGTCGTGGTGGCCTAGTGGATGACATACCGGATTTCTATGCACGAGGTTGCAGGTTCAAACCCAGGCAACTATCAATGTGACTTTTTCAATGTCATAAATATTTTCTTAGATATTCTAAGACACCACTGACTGACGGTGACGGAAAACATCGTAAGGAAACCTGGATTTAATTATCTGAAATCGCCAACCCGCAGTGAGCTAGCGTGGTGATCAGTTCTCAATCCTTCTCTATACGAGAAGAGGCCTTTGCCCTGCAGTGGGACAGTTATAGGCTGTTATTATTATATATTTTTATTATTACATGTTTTCACCCGCGAATGACAGCGCGAAAAAACGTTTCCTGTCTCTCCGTGATTTAAGTAGCCTATAGCCACAAGCGTGAGCCCCTTACCATAAACAGGACAGCAGGACATTTTCCGTTGTGGGAGCGAGACGCAGCTTCGTACTGTGTAGTGTGGCGTCTCGCTTTCACAACGGATAAGTCCTGCTTTAAGAGCTCATGGTACATAAGGGCCCTGAAGGTCCATTCCTAATATTGGGCAAGAATATGGATATCGGATGGTTGGTTCCGGACACAGGCCCCACGTTCAGCCATTTTTCTTTTCCGTGCACTGTAACCATGTGTCCAAAAAAATGTAATCCTATTTTGTTTTTATATAATTCCAACTGCAGTTTTGTAGATTGGCATTACGCAGAACAGCACAATCAAATTAAATGCGATCTATGTGAACTAAATGTCGAATCCAATGAGGCAATTACTCCATTTTGCAATAGTTAGTGTTAGTGTTGCTTCAATAGTAATGTAATAGTAATAGTAATGTTTATTTAAGGAAACTTAGACATAGATTACAAAATATTTTAACAGGCTAATTTAGGTCAGATTAAGTGGTGTAGTCATCTGTAGCCGAACTAGGCAGAGCCTGTATTTCGGCTATCAGCGCCAAACCCCTCAATATTGTGCGTTTGTTCCGTATTCTAAGGATCCGGACATTACCCCTACATACAAATAATGTTTACCTATTTATAATATGCATTAGTATAGATAAAAAGAATCCGGTGTGAATAGGCGTGGTCAGAATTATCGCTGGTCGAAAAATACTCTGATAAGCTGATAAGCTTTGATAACTTAGAAACGTGAAATAAGGGTTATAATATTAAGTTTTATTTACTATATATTGCGGTTATACTCGTGTATTCGGGAATGCCCGACTAGTTTCGAACTCAAACGGAGCCCTTATTTATGAGCTGGTTACGCGGCCGAGTCGCGAGCCGAGCTGCCGAACTGAATATAACCGGAATATATAATAAATAATATGGATAACACTCGCGAATGTTATTATAATATTAAATTTGCTGCTTAGAATTATATTCAGACAAATATTCATAATATAGGTTTCGTTTGTAACTGACTCGCATAGATAAGCTTGGCGAATCTTTTAAATAAGATAAGAATATATATAATCCTATTTTGAGAAAGACTGCCTCGTTGGTCTAGTGGTTGCTAAGCGCGACTGCTGAGCAAGAGGTCCTGGGTTCAAATCCCGGGTCGGGCAAAGTGTTACTGAGTTTTCCATAAGGTAATTCTCAGTAGCAGCACGGAGTCTGGATTTGTGCCCGGTTGATGGCAATAGGCTCGCCCCCTATTACATTGGGACTTACAACATAACTGGCGAAATGTGGGTGTACTATATGTACACCTCTGCCTACCCCTTCGGGGAATACAGGCGTTATGTTATGTTATGTTTTGAGTAAAGATGAATGATAATAACTATAAAAAAATATAGTGGAAAAATGCTATTATTTAACGAGAGATGGCACTTTCACTATATAGCTAATATTATAAGGAGTATATGAGGAATGTGATGCGAGTGAATGAGGCGAAAGAAGTATGACAGGATCGTAGCAAATGGAAATCTGTGGGCTCTGCCTACCCCTCGTGGAAATAGGCGTGACTTTATGTATAAGGAGTAATTTAGGATACTTTTAATTCCAAAAATATTAAATATTCCTTTACAAAATAAAACGAAAAACAAAGGCGGTTACAGATTACAATTTAAGGTAATTAAACCAATTAGTTCTTTAAGTTAAAGTCGACAGACAGACAGAGAGATAAATATTTTATTTATAAAGGAGGATATATTAAAATAAATAAACACCTTATAACCATTTACCTTGTGTTAATGAGATACCTACTTCCTACTGACATAATATTATGTAAAATGAAGAAGTTAGTTCGTCGGTTTTTTTCTCAAAACGCAGCAAAGTAATAAAAATTATAGTGTTTTTCACTAGGTATTTCTCTTGTATCGTAGGT
This sequence comes from Abrostola tripartita, assembly GCA_905340225.1. Taxonomy (NCBI): domain Eukaryota; kingdom Metazoa; phylum Arthropoda; class Insecta; order Lepidoptera; family Noctuidae; genus Abrostola; species Abrostola tripartita. The sequence continues at coordinate 6,082,414 of HG996513.1, read as the reverse complement.
GCGTTTCACAAACATTAAAATATCACATACAAGTATAGCATTGATAGCAGAGTGGTATAACCGTTGGATTGCCAAGTCAAAGGTCGCAAGTTCAAACCCCGGCGCACACCAATGTCTTTTCGAATTCATATGCGTTCTATAAATTAGTTATCAGTTGCTAAAAACGGAGAAGGAAAACATCGTGAGGAAACCGGCACAGCTGAGAGATGTTTCAACGGTGTGTAAAGCCATGTCAAAGGCCTACAGGCGGTTTAAACTCTGACACCAGGTTGTTCATCAACAATACGATAAGAAGAAGAAGAAGACTAGACTAACAACGCAATTTAAGGTCATAAGTAATTATTTATATAAGAACAGTATACAATACTGAACTTCGCACACTTATCATAAAACTTGAAAATTATGTGTAAAATTACACTCACGTATTTTCTTCACTTTATACTAGTATTATAAAACGCATAAATATGTGCAAATTACTTGATTCACGTCAGCAATTACAATATTATTTGAGGTAGTGAGTGAGGAGTACCCTTAACCGACAAGCGTGCATGAGGAATGTGATGCGAGTGAATGAGGCGAAAGAAGTATGTCAGGATCGTGGCAAATGGAAATCCGTGGTCTCTGCCTACCCCTCTGGGAAATAGGCGTGACATTATATGTGTATGAGGTAATTGACAACCCGATTGTCGCAGTGGCTAAGCGATTGGACTGCTGCGCTATGGGTTATGGGTTCGATTCCCGCTAAGACAAACGTTTGCTTGAACGCGCTAATCTCAGGAACTACTGGTCCGATTTGAAAAAATCTTTCAGTGTTAGATAGCCCAATTATCGAGGAAGGCAATAGGCTATAAAACATTCGAAATCCACGCGGGCGAAGTCGCGGGTGGGAGCCAGTAATTTAATAAACTGTAACTGATTGGGGTGTCTGAAGTCTTGCGAAATCTGGGACATTTTGTATGGGCCAACGTAGCCACGGGCCAATGATAGTTATTGATTTTCATGTATAGGTAGAATTATATACCTAACTCTTATATTTTTTCGTGATAACAGAACTGAACATAAACTTTATATGGACAAATATTATTTATTTGCAATAAAATATGAGTTAGCAACAAGAAATATGCTTAGAGTGAGAAAATATAAAATGTATTACTTTTTGGTGTCATTTTAGTAGGCCTATAAACATTTTACCATGTTTCCCGTGCAAGCTTGAATCTAAATTGATAAAGGAAATTTGGGGATGGTCGAGGATTCAACTCCCGCTCGAGTCCATCACTTCGCAAAATTCCTTTATCAATTTTAATATAGAATACCTCTCCTCTATACTGCATCTAAAGGTATAATAATTTCTGTTCTAATTTAACAATTATGAATAACTTATTTTGCGGCTTCATTATGCCGCACATGGCAAAATGAATGGAATCAATTATTTGACCTGATGTAACATCTGTCTGTACACATGTTTTAAGTGAAATAAATATGATTTGATTTATAACTGACCTATGCCCGCGACTTCGCTGGGTTGGATTTTAAACCCGTAAAGCATTAAGGCTCTAGACAGACGGACCGCATGTCAACTGCAATCCAACCGCAAATTGCAGTTCGGATGCAGTTTGAATGCAGTTGACACGACTGCAATAGAACTGCAAACCAAACGATCACACGACTGCACGCCGACTGCAATTGAACTGCAATTGGACTGCACGTTTGGTATGCAGTTCTATTGCAGTCGTGTCAACTGCATTCAAACTGCATCCGAACAGCAATTTGCGGTTGGATTGCAGTTGAAATGCGGTCCGTCTGTCTAGAGCCTAAGAGGGCGCTAAATGTTTAACGTGGGTATTTATCTGTGGCATCGTATCTCCCAAACCGTGCTTCGGAAGGCATGTTAAGCCGTAAGTCCTGCGCCTAATCTCTCCGGTCGTGTCTTACCGTACTGGACTATGAGAGTGAGGGAATAGGGAGTGCACCTGTGTTTGCGCGCATACTTGTGCACTATAATATCTTCGTAGTTGGCTAGTCTCAGATGAGATCGGCCGCCGTGACCGAAATTCGGTCAGGAGAACATGAGATCACCCAAACGTATGGACCGTTTATAAGTAAGAAGACTAATGTTCTCCTCCTAAGACGAGAGCCCACAAGTATGCGCGCGAACACAGGTGCACTCTTTATTCCCTCACTCTCATAGTCCAGAACGGTAAGACACGACCGGAGAGAGATCAGGCGCAGGACCAACGGCTTAACGTGCCTTCCGAAGTACGGAGGGGTCTCGACATGAGTAAAATTGTCACCCTTCACTAAACTGACCGCGGTAACTGCTTATCCTCACAGATTTACTAATCAAGAAATACTGATTACTGACAGTGATAGTCGAGTGGAATGACCGTGGGACGGCTAAGTTAGAGGTCGCAAGTACAAACCCCGGCACGAACCAATAATTTTTCAAACATATGTATGTATGTACGTACTATAAATTAGTTATCAGTTGCTAAAAACGGTGAAGGAAACCATCGTGAGGAAACCGGCACACCTGAGAGATTGTTCAACGGTGTTTAAAGCCATGTCAGAGGCCTACAGGCGGTTTAAACTCTGACACCAGGTTGTTCATCAACCATACGTTAAGAAGGGTATGTATGTCTGATAGTAATGAATCAATCAAGGTTGAGTTAACTAAAGAGAAAGTTAGACGCATAGTTGTTACCTAAACCAATTGTAATGGTTGAGTGGTCCTATTGCTTCGTTAGTGTAGGTAGTGGTCGCTAGGCACGGCTGCTGGCTATCCCGGGTACGAACTCCGGGTCAGGCAAAGTGTTACAGGGTTTTCAAATAGATGATTCCCAGTAGCCCGTTTAATGGCAACAGGCTCGCCCTTATCACATTAGGACCAGTAACATAACTGGCTGAATGTGGATGTACTATACACCTTCAAGGATACATACGAAATGTCATGCTTATGATTTTCTTTTTAATTTCGCCCAACATTATTATTATCTCCTGTATCGTAGGTGCGTTTCACAAACATGAAACATCACATACACAAACGCCCAGACTCGGGACAAACATCGGGGGATCACATAATTTTTTGTCCCTTGCGGAAATCAAACCCGCAACCCTTAGCGCATCAGTCCAATCACTGAGCCACTGCGCCAATCAGGGCATACCTATGTCGTACTTTCTTTTATTTGGTGGAACTTATTTTCAACTCTTACACACAATTACGTAAGATCACACTTAATTACACTTTTACAATGGAGTATAACTTCCATAAAATTCTACGTTACTATTATAAATACACATAATTAGTGAACTTACTTGATGAATGGTAATAACTCCCGATTGTTCCGTCATTTTAACTTAACTTTAAAACTAATATCACAGATTGAATAAATAAATAAATAATTAATTAAATGTTAAAACAGAAAAATCACAGCATCTTCAGTCAGTCATCTTCAATATCTAAATCCCACAGATTAGCTAAACCACTCAACAATCCACGCAAAACAGAATCCACAATTTTGTTCAAAAATATACAATAATAAAACAATATCCACCAAAATTCGATTACAATACGGAAATCTGTTGCGGACATCGACACGTCCGCGGCGCGCGGCGGTTGTGCATCGACTGACGTTATGTCTTCCGATGTTTGTATTTCGAATCTGCGCGGGCGCCGATAACGTAAGTTATCAACGCAGTAATAGAATGTAAGTCGATCGTGAATATATAATGGCTTACGGTACATAAGGTCAGAGTAACAATTTATGCTCGCATGTAAATAAGTTAGTCGTCTAGTGGTATATTGGCACAGCGGTTAAAAAGATGTCTTTTCACGATCAAGGTTAAAATTTATGCTATTTTCAACCTCGTTGGTCTAGTGGTCGTTAAGCGCGACTGCTGAGCAAGAGGTCCTGGGTTCAAATCCCGGGTCGGGCAAAATGTTACTGAGTTTTCCATTAGGTAATTCTCAGTAGCAGCACAGAGTCTGGATCTGTGCCCGGTTGATGGCAATAGGCTCGCCCCCTATTACATTGGGACTAACAACATAACTGGGGAAATGTGGGTGTACTACATGTACACCTCTGCCTACCCCTTCGGGGAATACAGGCGTGATGTTATGTTATTTTCAAAGAATATTTTTTTTATATTAATAACGCTTCTAATCTTTTTTTTACATCCGTCGCCCCACACAAGTACTTTCTCCTGTATCGTGGGTGCGTTTCACAATGATGTAGACTCGGGATAAACATCTGCGAATTGCACAAATTTTTGTCCTGGCGACCGAACCCGCAACCCTTAGCGCAGCAGTGCAATCGCTTAGCCACTGCGCCAATTAGGCCGTCATTTATTTAATGTTTAAAAATGTAAAAGAGGTGCAATAAGGTGCAATTTTTGTTATAGAATTTTGACCACTAGTCGATCAGTTGTTATAAATGCTAACAAGTACTTTCACCTCATTACGACGTCAACGCTAGGTCACCGGATCAATCTAAAGTTATTCCAAAGCGTTCACTATCTGTTCGTGGCAAACATTTAATGATTAAATTAATAGTTGATTTTTCACGACTGAAAACCGCTTTTGTATAGCTGCAAAGGAACGCCTCGTTGGTCCTGTAATCTGTGGTCGCTAAGCGTGCTGAAATCAATCGTTTAGATTTTTACAATGATGAAAATTTAAGGCTTAGCAACTTACTTTAACATTAACAAACATGTTAAAGTAGCGGTTAGGCAAAAAATGAGTTGCACCATTTGACAATATGTTAGATGACGTCATAACTTTAACAGTAACCGTAACCGCCCAAACTTCGCTGGTTAGAGTTTTGTTAAAGTTAACTAGCTGTCAGATGCGTCAATTGTATTATAATCTCCAAACCGAAATAGCGTTTAATTGCTCCAACATATTATCATGTCCATGCTTCGAGAATTAATAGATACTATCAGAATTGCCATATTTAAAAAACATCGTCACTGTTTTGGGGTAAATACGATCTCATTCCGCTAGCAACCCTGATAACTTTAACTATACCAAGTAATACGATGGTGCAACCCAATCCACAGTCAATGTTAAAGTCAGCGTTACTGTTATCGCCATAATTTTGACATAAATCATAACTTTAACCACTAATATAGTGCAACCAAGCATGAGTCTTTATTTACAAAACGTAATTTTAGACTTTGGACCTCTTTAGATCGAGAAAAAAAGCATCTGCTGTTCCATAAGTACACTTGACTCCACAAAATGCATCAACAGCAGATTTATTTTCACGATTTCAGGGTTGGCCCCATAGTAAAAGTTGTTCATAGCCGAATACTGAACAACCTCCTTTTTGATCGGACAGGGTTTTCGTAACACACTGTATAGCACGATACTATTTACAGGCAACCCTATTCTTCATCTTATCGAGTCAATGACACTTGTCTAAAATTTGTAGGCCCAGAAATTTGCTATGAGAATTGCATTGTCTGTAGCGTTTATGAGGTCTTCCATTGCACAGCAGGATATATGGGACATGACAGTAAGTGAGACACCGTCTATGGTGTGATGCCGCACTCACACCTCAGGTTAGCATCCTTTGTGAATCCCAACCTGGACAAGGTTCCTAACTGCAAGCTACCTGGGTCCAGAGTCGGTTGAGCGACTTCCAGCTTGGCCAAGGGAGACTATGTCCGGGAGGGAGGTTCTCGGATGGTGGGAAAGGTATCAGCCCCCTTAGACAAGTAGCAAAACTCTTGACGAATAGAATGATAAATGTATGTGGATGACATAATGTTTCGACTATGTTATCGATGACATATGTCAATCCCATAAAATTTTCATTCTATTCGATTTCTATTCGTCCAGCGTTTTGCCACTTGCCTAAGAGATCTGGTAGTCTAACACCATGTCGCTAAAGTTTCAGCCTGTGCTGTGAGCTTTCACCCTCAAGAGGAAGGACACACCTGACAAAGTCCTTAGGCTGTTTAACCTCTGCGGCATCTTCCATTTTCTTTCGCTCAATGGACCTAGCAACAGCTCTACCGACTTCCGCGGGCAACCCTATTTTATACCTATGAGAGATCTTCGTGCCGTGTGGTATCCGGCCTAGAATTGACCACCCCCTTTCCTCCCGTGGGTGTCGTAAGAGGCGACTAAGTGAAAATTCGGAAGATGGGCAGCAGCGTCTTCTGTAACTTGACCACCAACACTGCGATCCCCAAGCCGCTTGCCAAGCGTGGGGATTATGGCAACACCCCCCGCTTAAACGGGGAGGCCTATGTTCAACAGTGGACGTCTTTTGGCTGATGATGATGATGATGAGAGATCTTTGCAACATCAACAAGTAACAAATTGGTGTTATTTCAGCTTTATTCCGTCATCAGCCAGCAAATTATATTATGTATTTGCATGCATTAAGTTTCAATGTCTCACTATCATGGTAAATATTTTCTGTTTGCTATTGAGTAACCAAACACGTAATATTAGCTAGAGTAAACAGCGCCCTTACCATAAACTTTCAAAGCAGGACAGTTCACGATGTGGGAGCGAGACGCCGCTACGTGCAGCGTCATGCGGCGTGTCGCTTCCACAACGTAAACTGTCCTGCTTTAAGAGTTCATGGTAAGAGGGCAGAATATTATTTGCAGCAGTTTACAATAGTGTTTTGAACTATTAATAAATCGCTTTGCTGTCGATAACTATTTATCATCTAGTGGCTCGTAGCTACGTGGCTACCGCGCAGGTCAGTCGATCTGCGAGGTAAGCCGTGCTAACCGCAGTCAGTCGTGTGATGTGTGACCGTTTTGACATGTCGAGACCCCTTCGTGCTTCGGAAGACACGTTAAGCTGTTGGTCCAGCGCCTGATCTCTCTCCGGTCGTGTCTTACCGTCCTGGACTATGAGAGTGAGGGAATAGGGAGTGCAACTGTTTGCGCGCATACTTGTGCACTATAATATCTTCGTAGTTGGTTAGTCTCAGATGAGACAGGCCGCCGTAACCGGAATTCGGTCAGGGGGACATTATATTAGTGTAGACGATAAGGATCTTTACGGACAACGACACTTAAGACGTGACGTCATCTGTCATCATTCATCTGTTTAACTTAAAATGATGTAATAAAAACAAACGGATAGCTCTGGGCATAAACAATAAAATTAACACTCAAATAGTACCAGATAAACATTGTTATGTCTTCTTCACGCTATAGAAGATAATTTATAGTTAGAAAGAGTTAAAAATAACCTAATGGGAAAACAAAGCGACGACCTGATTGGCGCAGTGGCTAAGCGATTGGACTGCTGCGCTAAGGGTTGCGGGTTCGATTACCGAAAAAATGGTGCGATCCGCAGATTTTTGTCCCGAGTCTGGGTGCCTGTGTATGTGATATTTCATGTTTGTGAAACGCACCCACGATACAGGAGAAATTCCTTGTGTGGAGCATCGTATTTTTTTACCAAGACAAATTGTCGTTTCTATGGATAGTCGGCAAGAAACTCCTCAGTCTTTTAGCATGTTAGTTTTATTGCAATTCCCAATGTCAATGTTAAACATAATAAAAATAATTGTGTAATACTAAATCGCTAACTTTTACGCAATTGACCGAGAACTTTTGCGATCTAGGACAATGTCGACGGCATAGGATCATAAATTATTTATATCTGACACATATCTATAAAAATGATAGAATTTATCTGTCTGTTCATACCATATAAGGCTAATATTGCTTCTTAGTGAAGTACTTAATATGGCAACACGGTTTTATTCCCCGAAGGAGGGGGGAGGGGGGGGGGGAGAGGTGGGTACTAAATCTACATTTCGCCAGTTATGTTATAGGTCCCGATTTTTTTATGGGACTAGCTCGCCACTCCTGCCCATCATTGTGACTCCTGTAAGCCAGGATCTAGCAGTAGGAATATTAATTAAGTTCGCACTTCCCTCCATAGCAAGCGGGAGACATAAAGACTAATATGCCAAAAACATAATAAGTGATCCACAACTGAGATAAGCCCAGTCGCCAAGCACCACGGGTAAAAAAGTTAAAAACTAATGGGTCCTAGCTGTTATTTTGATTCCAATAGTAGGTATGGCAAAAACGTCTGAAAGCTCTAATGTGAATTTATAGGTCCTAATGTAATAGGGGGCGAGCCTATTGCCATTAACCGGGCACAAATCCAGTCTCCGTGCTGCTACTGAGAGTTACCTAATGGAACCCAACTCGATCCCAGGACCTCTTGCGCAGCAGACGTTCTTAGTGACCAATAAACCAACGAGGCAGTCTTCTTGTTAAATGACAAATAATGAAAATATCGTAATTTTTTTAGATAATTGCTTCTGTATTTCCTAATGCCTGTTCGCTGTCGCATTGGGAGACAATGTAATGATAACTGTAAGGATGATTTAATAAATAAATAAATAATTAATTAATGAGCCAAATACTAGTTTATTTTCTGTAGAAGAAAGAAAGATGATAAAATATACGAAATCCGAATCCGAATACGAAGTCCAAAAAACTAGTATTTAATATAAACTTGACATAATAATGAATCGCGAAATATATCCAACAGGTTTTTTATAGAAGGCGATGCCGAAAATAAGATGTTATCGTAAAAAGTAATTTGTTGATAATAAAATATTCTAATATTGTGTACAACTACCGCCTAAAGGCGAAATCGTACGTATGTAGTACGTTTAAAAAAGTTATTCTGTTAAAAAAAACACCCCACACTAGACCCGTCTGTCATAAACCGGGCGGGCTTGGAGTTCGCAGTATTGGTTTTGTTGATAATAAAATATTCTAATGTTGTGGACAACTAACGCCTAAAAGCGAATCGTAGTACGTTTAAAATAGTTATTCCGTAAAAAAATCACCTCACACTAGACCCGTCTGTCATAAACCGGGCGGGCTTGGAGATCGCAGTATTGGTGGTGATGTTACAGAAGACGCTGCTGCCCATTGATTTTCCCTTTGTCGCCTCCTGCAACTCCCAACAGAACGAGATGGAGAGGTGCTATTCTGGCCCGGCACCGGACAAAACATGGCTAAGCGACTGTCATCAATAAATGTTAAAATACAGCGGGATTCTTCTGAATTCCACGCAGAACTAGTCGCGAGCGTAACGTAGTATAAAAGAATAATAATGTCCTCCTGACCGAATTTCGGTCACGGCGGCCTGTCTCAGCTGAGACTAGCCATCTGCGCAGGAGATATTATAGTGCACAAGTATGCGCGCAGACACAGGTGCACTCCCTATTCCCTCACACTCATAATCCGATGGGACGGTAGACCGACACGACCAGAGAGAGATCAGGCGCAGGACCAACAGCTTTACGTGCCTTCCAGCACGGCGGGGTCTCGACATGTGAAAACGGTCACCCATCACAAGACTGACCGCGGCGAGCACGGCTTAAGCTCGCAGATCGACTGATCTGCCGGGTAGCCGGATAGCTACGAGCCCCACTATATAATAAACAACAAGTATAAAATAATAAGTATATATTAATCATATATTTTTAAACACAAGCTTTTAAATCAGCTAAACTCAAAGTACTTGTGAAGACGAATTAAACAAGCCCAAACACGATGGGATTGCGTCATTTCGTTACAGAGTTCCTATGGCCACCTTCTGACTCCATCATCAGACCAGCTCAAAAGTACCATAATATCGTACTATCACCGACATAAGTATGCAAAATGTCATTTCAATCGGATGTCAAGAAGGGATTCTAATTTAGATTGCAAGATTTGATCTAAACAAACTAACATGCACACAAATATTGCAAGTTAAATAAAAGCTTGTAGTAAAAATACTTACGACTATTCTTAGACAAACACTGTAAAGAGAACATAACTAGCCAATCTTGTCTCGACCTACGCATTCATGCATAGATTCGCTGGCACGATGAACGACCTCTTAATTAACACCTATAATTAGTGAGTCGTTAACGAGTAAAAAAAAAAACATCTACTTCCAAGGTCATTTAAATAAATAACTGTTTTTTTTTTCTTTTTTTAACAAAGTCGCCCAATACTTGGAATACTTGGAATCACTCCTGTATCGTAGGTGCGTTTCACAAACATGAAATATCTCATACACCATACACAAACGCCCAGACTCGGGACAAACATCTGCGGAGTGCAAAAATGTTCATCCCGTGCGGGAATCGAACCCGCAGCAGTCCAATCGGTTAGCCACTGCGCCAGTCAGGTCGTCAAATATTTTTAAACATCACATAATTACGCCTTTATAGCGCGACGGAAAGGCGTATAGTACACCCACATTTCGCCAGTTATGTTATAGGTCCCAATGTAATAGGGGGCGAGCTGGCCATCAACCGGGCACTCCGTGCTGCTACTGAGAATTACCTAATAAAAGATCCCAATAACACTGCACCCAAGCTGGTATTTTTTTTTCGGGACAAGCCCACCACTCGTGCCCATCATTGCAACTCCTGTAAACCAAGATCTACAATGATACCCATTAAGAACCATCGGCAATGAAGCTCGAGGCGTCCCAGAGAAATGACTCGACTGTCTTGGAACCCGCAACGAAATTAATCATAAAAGAATATATAGGAGTAGGAATATAAATTTAGTTCCCACTTCCCTCCATAGCAAGCGGGAGACATAAAGACTAATATGCCAAAAGCAAAATAAGGGATCCACAACTAATGGGTCCTAGCTTTTATTTTGATTCCAACACGAGCTGGATATCGAACCCAGGACCTTGTGCTCAGCAGTCGGGCTTAGCGACCACGAAACCAATGACGCAGACATATTTTGTGTTTGCGAAACGCACCCACTACGCAGGAGGAATTCCTAGTGTCCCCACACTAGGAAAATCTAGAAATAGCATAACATAACATCACGCCTGCATTCCCAGAAGGGGCAAGCAGAGGTGACTTATAGGTTTAAAAAGTTAGGTTAGGTTTTAACCTAACTAACCGCCGAAATCAGAGACAATGAATGATTACTTAAACTGACACTAAGTAAAGGATTCCTGTGTTAAATCTTTACTTAGTGTCAGTTTAAGTAATCATTAACGTCTCTAAGTGCGGCGGTTAAAGACAACCTCTAAGTAACCTAGTGCGCAATGCGAGTTTTGTAAAAGTAAGGATTCACACTGTTAGGTTCAAATATTAGGTTTGATTTGTACCTACGCCCTAATTCGCCGGTCATGTTATAGGTCCTAATGTAATAGGTGGCGAGCTGACCATCAACCGGGCACAAATGTGGGCACAAGAATAGCAATGCCCTTCACACAGACCCAACACTGTTGTTACCACGAGACCTGCCCACAGGTCACGTGGTAACTTAGGTCAAACTGTCTTCATCTCGTGCGCCGCCTCGTGCATACCACGATCGGCGCATGCGCAACCTACGACCCCCATATCTATACATTCACGCTCATAAAGTAGGGACTACCTATTACCTACACTGTTATATGATTTGCACGTTTTATTTAAAAGATAATTTAATTTTAAACAGGAGATAACGCAGGAGATATTATAGTGCACAAGTATGCGCGCAAACACAGGTGCACTCCCTATTCCCTCACTCTCATAGTCCAGGACGGTGAGACACGACCGGAGAGAGATCAAGCGCAGGACCAACGGCTTAACGCGCCTTCTAAAGTATTACTCTAAAGAACACTATGGCAAAAGAATACACTGGTCTATCTAAGTACAAGTAAATAGTACTAACTTTTAAACTTTTTTTTTTTTTTTTAAAAACGTCGCCCCACACTAGGAATTTCTCCTGTATCGTGGGTGCGTTTCACAAACATGAAATATCACATACACAAACACCCAGACTCGGGACAAATATCTGCGGATCGCACAAATTTTTGTCCCGTGCGGGAATCGAACCCGCAACCCTTTGCGCAGCAGTCCAATCGCTTAGCCACTGCGCCAATCGGGTCGTCATGGCGTTGGCGTTTCGCGTTGCATGATGATACTTAAATTAAATTACAACACGGGTATTAACGGGAGTCTGCTTGTGACCACGGCCGGTGCAACCCGGTCGTACGTCAAGCCAAAATCGCCACGCGTCACGCAAAAACTTGTGTTCGCGTTTATTCCTGCGGTGTAATTTAATTTTAATGCAAGTAAATAGTGATTGAAAAGAAATCCAACGATAACCATTAAATAAACAATATGTATAACTACATGAAAGAAAGAAAGAAAGATAATGAGAATAGTTATACTACTTGTATATAAACAACACGCCTAATTTCCTCGTAAGAGTTAGGCAGACGTGAACTGTACGATCTGCGGATCACACAAATTTTTGTCTAATGCGGAAATGGTGTGTGCCGCAGTGCACTGCGCCAATCTGGAGGTCAACTTCTGCCCACCCCTTTGAGTAATTAAGGCGTATTGATATACGTAAAGGTTTGAAAGTATCTTACAAGGCGCAATAGTAAGTATATTGATATATTAGCACTGTTCAACTGTCTTGTAATGGTGTGGGCTTGAAAACCTGTGGAGGGGAAAAGGAGGGGTTATAGGAGGTCTAAGTATACACCCTAACGGGACTGGAGGGGTAACAGTAGACAGGATAAGTATTATATTTACCGCCTTCTCACCATTTAAACCTACCTAGGACTTCTATAAATATTTCTAAAACCAAAATTAGCCATATCGGTCCAGCCGTTCTCCAGTTATGGCGTAACAAAGAGAAACGGGGATGCATTTTAATATAATACTAGCGGCCCGCTCCGGCTTCGCACGGGTATAAAATATATATTATAAGTATTCCTCCACTATTTAATTGATGTTTTTATTATATATATACCTAAACCTTCCTCTTCAATCACTATATCTATTAAAAAAACCGCATCAAAATCCGTTGCGTAGTTTTAAAGATTTAAGCATACATAGGGACAGAGAAAGCGACTTTGTTTTATACTATGTAGTGATATCAAAAATCGTGTTTATTTAAATAACGTTAATTACTATAGATCCCAGCCTACCTCATCGTGATGATATTATTCGCGGTTAGTATTATGACATAATTTCATACCTAATAGGACGTCTATTTTCTAGGTCACAGGTCTTCCGGGTTGCCTAATTATACGGATAGAATATTAATTAATTTATTATTATTCCGAGACAACACCTAGAGTAGCGAAAGGTTTACGCAGTAGTTACGCTAAGTTTTCTATTACTTACAACTTACAAGTCAAAAATGATGATTTAGGACATTTTTTCGCATTAAGCTATTCACTAGACAGATTTTTTTTTTGTAAATCTTTGAGAGTCGTTACAGTCAGAAGCCCGAAAGTCTAACAACCAGTCTTACTAAGTATAGTGTCACGAGTAACTGTGTTGTGGAGGTCAGATAGACAGGCGCTCTATAGAATGCTGGGGTCCAGCTGCATCTTAGACTGGGAGCCGACCACATTATAATTGGGAAAAAGTTAGGTTATTATGATTGTTAAATAAAATGATATTTCATTGGTGTTATTTAAGTTACATATTTTAGTCTAAAAACTTATAATTCGTAACAATTACCAAAAACAATAGTCCGTTAAAAATATAACTAGTAGCCATCTATGAAACGAAGGTTAAATCAACAAACATTCAATTCAGTTTGACATAAATCAGCAACTTCAATATTGATAAACTTATTGATTACAACGCCATCTAGTAGCAACACGCGGAACTATTTACAAAATCACGACTTCACGAGTCGTATAGTAACGAGATGTATTGATAGTAGCTATTTTTAGATTAAAACGAATGTTATCTATCACTAATATTGAGAGCAGAGCGTTATTCGATCATATGTTCACGCAATGTGGGGGGTAACCTTTCTCACAATGTGAGGGGGTAACCTAGCCTGTATTGGTATCAGCATGAGCTCCTTCATAAAACAGGTCTTGCTGTAGAGATTGTCATCAACAGGGATCGTAGCTAGGTTGACCGTCTAGTGACGGACGTAGGTAGCACTCGATTCGACACTATTTGGACCCCTATTTTCGGAAATATTATTTTTACAGCCTACCAATAAACCTGATAGGGACAGAATAGAAAGAACTCTACAATATGGCGCCTAAAATCTCAATTTTCTTTTTTTATGTCACGTTGACACTCGCGCCACGACAAATGAAAATACGTATCATCATGATCATCCGGAAGACGTCCACTGATGGACAAAAGCCTGCCCCTTAGAAAGCCACAATGAACTACGTATAACTTATCGAAATCGGTTTAACCGTTGCGGAGTTACGAGGGAACATCTCTTTGCATTTATTTCAGATTTAAGCAGTATAAGCTTGTAATTAGAGGGGTAGGCACTTTATTGATGGCTAAGTAACCCAATTATGGAGCGAGGAAACATGAACATACATACATAGTTACATACAAGTAAAATAACCCTTATTTTAGATTTCGGGAGTCGGGACATAATCACAAGTCACATGTAACCCCTCTTTGGCTTCGCCACAGTCGGGTAAAGCCAATACCCTCTTTTTTGGCTTCATAGTCGGGTAAACAGGGGTGGTACTGACCTAACACCATCCCGGGTCCAATCCGCGTCCCACTGCCGCCGCCGCCGATAGCATGCCAGGGACCAGACGGTGTCAATGTCACCGTGCGGCTGCCATTTGTACCTGGAGAAGAAGAGGACACTGAAGAACATGGAGAATATATTCTTCATCAGAAAACTGGCTATAGGCGTGACTGTTTTTTTTTTGTTTTAGGGATTAGGGTCACTTATAATGTTCATGGTACGCACTGTGCTTGGAAAGGCACGGTTAGTCGTGTCCTACCCCTGATCTCTCTTAGATCGTGTCTTACCCTCCCATCAAAATAAGAGTGAAGAAATAGAATCGGAATTCGGTCAGGAGACATTATTATGACAGCTATTCCTGGTAGGTGGCGCTGTTGTAGACACGCAGTTTTTTTAAACTACTACAAATTATACCTCTCCTCATACAGAAGGAACGAGCACTGATTACCGCGCTACCTCACTGCTGATTTGTGTCTTCAGAAATTACATTACGCTGTATTATTTTAAACCCTTTGTCCGCCACGGACTTAGAAAATAAACGTTTCAGTGCCCTACCTAAATAGACATCCCTAAATGTTAGATTTGTAATTTCATAATAGGCCCAATCTACTTCGTGTCTTTGGTTATTCGTGTTAAAAGAAAATATTAAGTTTTACTTTGTGGTCTCAATAGACTTTACTCTATGGAATGTAATGCCATTAGATTTGAAATAGTTTTCGTGAAAATAAATGACTGTGTCTTTTCCTAAATAAGAAATCTTACTCATTTAATTAGTATTTTTCACCTGAATCCCAAAACTAAATATATTTGAAAACACTAAAGTATTTTAAAAAACTTACAAAATCAAACCTTTCACTTTTATTTCTTTACCACAAGCTATCGAAGCTTTAAAGTATTTTTTTTTAACTCCTTAACAACCTATTCAGCCTAAAACGTCAAACACGAATGACAGAAAAGAAACTCAAATCTCGATAACGTCAATTTATTCTTTTGTGACAGCAAAGATAAACTATAAATAAATTGAAAGGCATTTTAAAGGCATTACAATATACAATAACTTCCTTCAGCACAATAACATGACAAAAAAAGATTTATACATATATAATGGTTACTGATAAAATCAGCGGTCATCAAGATAAAATGTAACATCACGCCTGTATTCCCCGAAGGGGTAGACCGAGGTATAGTACACCCACATTTCGCCTATTATCAATTATGTTATACGTCACAATGTACCTATAACATTATGACGTATTGATACTATGACATTGGGCGAGTTAACCATCAACCGGGCACAAATCTAGACTGTAGTGCTACTGAGAATCACCTAATGGAAAATCCTCTTTGCCTGACCCGGGAATCTGACTCAGTCATATTTAGCGAATGCGACTATTTTGGCCTAGCGTCTGTCTATCTGACCTCCACAACTCAGTTACTAGTAACGCTTGAGGGGCTCGTAGCTACGTGGCTACCGCGCAGATCCGTCGATTTGCGAGGTTAAGCCGTGCTTGCCGCGGTCAGTCTTGAGATGGGTGACCGTTTAAACATGTCGAGACCCCTCCGTGCTTCGGAAGGCACGTTAAGCCGTTGGTCCTGCACCTGATCTCTCTTCGGTCGTGTCGGTATTCCGTCCCATCGGACTATGAGTGTGAGGGAATAGGGAGTGCACCTGTGTTTGCGCGCATACTTGTGCACTATAATATCTCCTGCGTAGTTGGCTAGTCTCAGATGAGATCGGCCGCCGTGACCGAAATTCGGTCGGGAGAACATTACTAGTAACACGATACTTAATAAGACTGGTTGTCAGACTTTCAGGCTTCTGACTACCTGTAGCGACTGTCAAAGATCTAGGAATGATAGCCAACAGCTTTATAACTCCCTACGGAAACGCTAAAGGCGCTGTATAGATCACCATACAAATATTTTCTGTGGCCGCTAGCCAGGCCTACTCTCGAATTCAATTTCAATTCTAATACAAGGCCAATTCAATATAATATTGATTAAACGGAAAAATGATTCAGTTTTATTTAAAAAATGCTGTCAATCTTTTGATCCCAGTTAGTTCCTCTTAATGGACACATAATATTGAAATAATTTAGCGCTAGTGTTACGTTTAAGAGTACGAAAGTTTACAATTCCAATGCAATTTGGTCTGAATTGGGTAAATTGGAGAGTAAGCCCACAGTCTACGAGAAAAACTCATAGTTAAGGCACAGATTAGATAATAGTTTGTTGAGGTACTTATCATTCTTGATAAATTTATCCTGCAGTAAATTCCTCACTGTTATATTTTTATGAGCCAAGTTGATTGCGTAGTTGCTTAATTATTAAATGTAAGCCTCATCGGGTTTAGCACGTATGTTTAAGGAACAGTTTTAGCTGGTTTTTCCTGAGTGTACTTCCTTATTTGAATCTTTATCTACTAACAAATATTTTAAGTCGCACCTATATGACAGATTACGATCATAGTTGTGTCAATATACAAGAACGTCTGTAATTCCCAGTAATATAACTGGGGCTCGTAGCTACGTGGGTACCTTGCAGATCAGAAGATCTGGGCGATTGAGCCGTTCCCGCCACGGTCAGTTTTGTGATGGGTGACCGTTTTCACGTGTCGAGAGTTCGAGACCTCACCATGCTTCCGAAGACACGTTAAGCCGTTGGTTCTGCGCCTGATCTCTCCGGTCGTGTCTTAGCGTCCTGGACTATGAGAGTGAGGGAATAAGGAGTGCACCTGTGTTTGTGCGCATACTTGTGCACAATAGTATCTCCTGTGTGTTTAGCTAGTCTCAGCCGGCAGGCCGCCGTGACCGAAATTCGGCCAAGACATTATTATTTATTACTAGAGCTATCTATACCTATTAATATTATAGAGGTAATATTGTTTGTATGTTAGCGGTAATCTCTGGAACTATCCATCCGATTTCCAAAATTCTTTCACCAGTATTTAGATTGGACCTTCAAGAAGGACATATGCTAAATTGCTCCCGGAAAATATTCAATCGCTTAGCCACTGCGCCAATCAGGTCATCATTCCACTTATTTTTACCCGACTGCGCCAGAAGAAGGGTTACGTTTTTATTGCATATCTTTTATCAATAAACACCTCAAGTGTGATTTATACTTTCTCAAATCTATATATACCACTTGATAAATTCGCGTGGCATCACATACTGATTGTAGCTCGATAAAATGATAACAGTTACTCAACACTCCATATAAGAATTACTTAGTGAAGTATTACATTGGGACCTAAAATATACATACATGTCACGCCTATTTCCACGAGGGGTAGGCAGAGACAACGGATTTCCATTTGCTACGATCCTGGCATACTTCTTTCGCCTCATTCACTCGCATCACATTCCTCATACACGCTCGTCGGTTAAGGGTACTCCTCACTTGACCCTTTTGTAGAACATAACCGTGACCTAAGACATAACTGGTAAAGTATGGTTACAGTACAATGTACTTCTACTACACACTCCTGCCTACCCCTTCGGGTAATACAGGCGTGATGTTATGGTTATATAATAAGATAATCATCGTTATCGATCTCAGTGACATAACGTCAAAAATGACATTCAATTCAGTGACGTGAATGTCAAAACATGACATTTACAAGACCATAGCAGTGACAGCCGAGTGGTATGACCGTTGGACTGCCAAGTCAAAGGTCGCAAGTACAAGCCAGGCACTCACCAATGTCTTTTCGAATTCATGTGCGTATTATAAATTAGTTATCATTTGTAAAAACCGGTACACCTAAGAGATTTCGATTCAACGGTGTAAAGTCAGGCCTACAGGCGGTTTAAACTCTGACACCAGGTTGTTCATCAACCATACGATAAGAAGATTTACTGTATGCAAAACTTTACTTCAAACATATAAAAATTACAAGAAATGCGCTTCATTTGCTTCATTGTGGCTTATCTATGTATCTACAAATACTTATATATACTATCTAAACAAAAGTACGTAGGTACTGCGCAGTTTAACATAGACAATTAAAACCAATGAGTGTTAATGACGAGTTGCATATGAAAAGTAACATTAAGACAATTGAATTGATATTGTATACCTGTCTAACTAGCGTTCGTCCGTGACTCCGTCCACGTTAAAATGTTCTACGCGACTTTTTGAGGTAAAAAGTAGCCTCTGTCCTATCCAGAGGCTGAAATTTGCCCTGACACGAGTCGCGCCGACACGAGCCACCAGCCTCTTTTAACATCGCATACGGCTCGTCACAACTCGTGGTATTACGCGCCTTAATCTCCATTACCTATTTTACGAAATCTTACAACATATGACTTTTGGTGCCATTTTAGCATGTTGCCCATGCTAAGCTTGAATCTAAATTGATATACTAAAAGGGAACTTGAAATTCGATGGATGCGAGCAGCGACACGATGGCTCAGTTGGTTAGAGCAGCGCCACGAAGGTCGCGGGTTCGAATCCCGCTCGTGTCCATCATTTTTCAAATTTCCTTTACCAATTTAGATTCAAGCTTAGCATGGGCAACATGCTAAAATGGCACCAAAAGTCATATGTCGTAAGATTTCGTAAAATAGGTAATGGATATTGGAGGTCAAGAAAAAGAAGAATAGAGAATTATCTACTGTATTTTCTTATTGTTTTATTTAAATAAGTGTTGCTACACCCTTACAGGGTCTATATTTGCTGTGATAACATGTAATTTGTTTTCTGTTAAACTACTTAACATTTTAAGCGCCACAACTTGTATAGAAGACATATGTTTCCGTGCTCTCCACACCATAACTTTATTATTAGTCAACATCTTGTCAATCAGTTTTGTGTAATGTAATAACAAACAATAATTGTAATAAATGTTACGATAAGATATTGTTTTTTAATAAAATCACAGCGTGGAGGGCACGAAAATTTTGTTTTCTATCTATGGCTGTGGCACGCAAAAGGTTATTGCAATAAATAAATTGTGAAGATTGCTACACCAACTAGAGCTGCATACCCAAATTAACGATTTATTCTCATAATTTCACACCACATTTTACGTTATTGTTTCAAGTTTTATTTGTCATAACTTTTACTAGCAATATCAGTATGCTATCCCAGTTTAGGATATCATCAAGCCTATATTGACCAGAGGTAGGCAGAGGTGTCAAATTAAACATTCATATTACATAACTAAAATAATAGAACTAAAACAGTATTTATTTTAATATAATACATAATTTATGGTAAAACCAAAATTGTAAATATTTTATTATAATATAGTATTGCACTATATAACCTGTCATGGTTAAAATGATTTATTACATTTTATAATGTAGGGTAAGTTATCATTTGATAACTTCAAGATAAGGAAATCATTTCCTTCAGAAATTCTTAGATAAATAAATTTGAAAGTTTATTTTACTTTAGTGAAATAAACTTTAGTGAGACTGATTCTCCCTATTTCTATGGCAGACTATTTCTAGTAATTATAATAAGTATAATTGTCAATGTAGTGTTATTCAATAAAAAAAATATTCTGAAATAATTTTTATCTGACCCATATAACATGTAGGTCAAATAAAAAAGTTTCATTGACCTCTATTCAGTCATAACTATAGATCTCTAGAGATAGGAAATCCTAAAAAATAACAACTTTTGAAGTTTATACAAGCCAAGGTAACAGTAATTCAGCCTAATGTATTTTTTTATTAGGCGAACAGTTAGGTAAATAATACATGACCAAAGATCACGGTAATTACTCGAACTCGGTACAAAAACCAGTTTTACAACTTTGAGTACACATAACTACACAAATACACTGACAAATCACGTTGTAACTCACTAGCATGATGTAATACACCCATATAAAGCGCCGAGTCAAATATTTAAGACCTGAAATTTCATTTAGCAGCGGAATTGCATTTAAAAGATGATACGATACGAATTGTGTCGCGACCAACCTGCTCATTCACAACAGTCAAGGAAAACTTAGTCTATATTTACGTCAAAAACTCACCGGTAGAGAATTATACAGCGTGTCCTTGGTTCACTTTAAATATTATATTCGTAAAACAACGTGGAAAATTAGGAAAATACCGTTTCCAATACAATAAGAACGATGCACGAATGTAGACACAGATTAAAAAATAATGGTAAAAAAATCTCCAAACTGAATTTGTTGACGTTTCAGTATGATGTTGCAAGCGGCAATATTTATAGTGTCATAACTTTGTGTCTAGTTCTTTATTATAAGAGAAATAATTATATACATATACACATTTAAATTCTACCTCCTTTAAAAACTATTTACAACTTAAATATAAAATTAAAAAGCATCGAAGTATTCTTCCTCATCGTTGTCAAAAGGAAACGTGCCCAGAAGACTGGCAGCATTGCCACGTTGAATGGCAATACTGATTCTTTGACCTAAAAACAAACCAGCCCTCTGATCACGCGAAGCATCGACTAAACGTTTTGAAAGATCTTTAAATAAGGCTCGGGCGCTCGGACCCCATGGCCCAAATGTTTCGACCCCAAACGGCTCAAAAATACAATTCCCAATCAGATTATTGTATTTTCGCCGCTTAAGGGTCTCCGCAGCAGCAGCAGCAGTGCCAGCGCAAACTGCTGATCCAGAAACATGAGAAGGTGCAAGGGTATCGACGCACGTTGCGTCCCACACCAAAGGCCTTCCTAATTTCCATGGCAACAACGACATACCATCTGGTCTCTTTCCATCGTCACGTACCAAGCCATTTGGTTCTAATACAGCTGGTACGCCGGCGGTGACAAGAGCACGACGGATGATGTCATTCAAGGTAGCGTGTCTTGGTATGCGACCAGCACTCCTACTGCAGGACAGACCATGCCGTCCGAGGCTGTCGACTGCTTCACCACAGTGACATCGATGAGGAGCAACACTAGGAGCCCCTAAGCGCAAACTAGTAGCTACGCGGAATGTGCTGTCGTCCAACATTGTTCCAATGTTGGGCGACGGAAGTGCCTGTAACCAAAGGCCCGACTCCCATTCACCCACAGCCAGCAGACGAGCGCGCTCAGCAGTATTGATTGACGTATTAATCAATTCATTCCGTATCAATCTGCAGAGCGGCTCGTCCCACTGCCTTTGGGAGAAAAGCTGGTTCGGGAGATCAGTGTTTGGGCAAGCCATTTTCCAAGCTGACACTGCCTCAGTTAAGCACGATACCTCAAAATTAACCAAGCAAGAAGCTAGAATTCTTCTGGTTAATTTTTCAGTACTGTGGACTGAGGAGAGAAATGCCGGTAAACCTAAACTTGAAACTGTACGAACTCCTAAACCACCCAAACGGACTGGAAGCGTGGCTTGGGACCAAGCTCGGTCGTCCAAGGAAATATTCAAAATCGACGTTAGGGTGGTCCGGATAATTTGATCAATTTTTTCCAAAAGCTGGGTATGCTTCCACAATGGGGTTGACCGCAGATTGTAAGTAAATTTTGGGCCGAAACAGCAATATCGAATCAAAGTAATGGCCGAATGCATGGAAATTTTGAATAGTCTGTCCGAAATTATATTGAAATTTTGAATTTTTTCTTCTATAAAATCTGGATAGGATTCTTCCAAAATAGGAGACCCTAGGAGACGTAGAGAACTTCTATTTATAATTTTAATATTGGGAGCTATTTCATTAAATTTTGCTAAAGTGTCTTGTCTGTCGGTAGTGTCCGAGATAAAAATTTCACATTTTGAAAGATTGAGGTCCAAACCAATAGAATTTAATTTGTCCTTTAGGAACTGAAGGTCTTTCAAAACTGTACTTTGTGTCTTGATATAGTAGCGCGATTTTTATCCAATCTTCTTTGATTTACAGTGAATTACACACCGATGCCCTGCCAATACCATAAAAACAACCAGAATGCTATTTTCCTGTTACGCTGTTATACAGGAATAAAATCATTCTTTCTTTCACAAATTATTTTTGATAGATTAATTTAATATTTATTCCATGATATTTTTAAGCAAGATGCTTATTTCTAATCCCATGTGTTTAGTTTACCTAAAATGTACAATCTTATTATACACATAAGACACTTTTTAGAACTTGTCTGTAATATAGTCGGGAATATAAGCATTGAGCCATTTTTACATACAGAAAACGTCGCTGAATTGGTATCCCCAAATGTCAAAATTTTTCGCACGCCATTGTGTGCGGAAGTCACCCATTTTTAAAATACAAAAATCACTGTTTTACAACAACAAAAATCAAAATACAACCGCCAAAATAGATTTGTTAATCAAAAATGGGTCTACCAGGCTGTGGTATACCAGAGGGTGACCTCCCCCAATGTTGGTCTGACGATGTTCGTATGAACGCGCTTTTTGCCCCGTTCCGCATAAAAGCTGCTAATCCTGAGTCCTGGGATATGAAGATGAAGTTCTGGTCTGATATGCTGCGGCAGTGGTGTAGAAGTAGGAAGGACCCTATAGTGTCTGCAGCAGACGCGAAAGCTGCATTTTGCCGCAGAGGTCGGACGCCAGCGTGCATGGACATCGTCGTTGAAGAGATGTTTCGGTGAGTATTTGTTTGAATTTAGAAGTCTATCAGCTGGTGAGCCACTTCCAGAGACAAACTAAACCTGTTTGTAAATCCTGGCGCCATTTTTACGTATATTTCTGTGATTTTTTGTTTATGTAAACAAGGCATGTTTTTACACTTGTTGTAGTAATGGTGAATCACTAAGTGAAATAATTAATATAAAGCCTTAATACACGGTCCAGTTAAGCCTTAGTACGTGTTATTAAGGATCAGTTAAAAATAAATACTTAAATACCAATGCATGATAATTGTTAGGCTGTAAAGAAGAACACCCACTTCTGGGCCCATTGTGTTACAGACAATAAAAAGTGGAAAAATCCTTTATTGTAAGTCAAACTAAAACACAAAAAAAAAACAAAATTAACAACGGCAAAGTATGGAAAATGAACTGTTTAAATTTTCTGTTAAGGTCATGCATTTCACTTTAAAATATTCAAAAAGGTTAGAGTAATAGTCTTTATATCTACATAAGTCCTTGTCAATATATAGAGTAGCTTAGTACGGTGAGGTTATGTTAGAGATGTCTTAATTCCACCATTGTCAATTAAACCAAAACTAAGGCAGCTTAAAGTCAATATTGTTGTATAACAGTTGACCCTAATTTGGAACTTGTAATGGTTCGTTAAGTTTTGGGCCCCACAATGTGAGGAAGAAGAAGCGTTGTCAGGCCTCCCACCAGGAGGACCGATGATATCGTCAGAGGTGCGGGCAACCGGTGGATGTTCCGTTGAAGTTGTTGTTCATTGTGGGGTTCTAAGGGGGAGGCCTTTGTCCAGCAGTGGACCTCTTCCAGCTGATGATGATGGATGTGTGGAAAATGGGTGGTGTGCCTTACATGTTGTTGCAACCTGTGTTATTTTTGCAAACCAATTCAAATTTGATAAATGATACATGATTTTTACTTTGCAAATAGGTTAACAGGAAAATCTTTTACACTACATTCTTTTGTTTAAAAGTAGGCATCTGCGTTTCTAATTGAAACAAACTCAGGGGTCAATGTCTCTTTTGTCCAGACAAGTACAAATTTTTGTGAGGACAATGTAGGTGGCCTGATATGTGGGCTTTTGAAGAAAGAACCACGGCCTGTTTGAGTTGACCTGTCCTGACCGACGCCCCGTCACGTACCACCTGAAGGACATTTTGGGTAGGCCGCATGAAATACTCAAACTGCCAGACAGCTAGAAGAGATATTTACCAGAATTAATGTATCTGCTGTTCCTTTAAACTTCACCGTGATCAACAGTAACCCATGAATAATAGTTTTTTATTGTGTCTGCATTAGTCCAACTCAGTACCGTAGGGTATGGCGTCAGCGGTGCCCAGGCACAGGGCGCAGACCCTAGAGGGGCGCGGAAATGACCAAGCCAGGACCAGAGACAATAAAAAAGGGTGCTGTTAAAGAAGCTTGCACCGGAAGCATAAAAGGCTAGTTAAAACACTGCCAAATATATTAAATCGTTAACATTATTTATCTACCCTAGAAGTATATTTTTCTTCTTATTGTATGGTTGATGAACAACCTGGTGTCAGAGTTTAAACCGCCTGTAGGCCTCTGACATGGCTTTACACACCGTTGAAACATCTCTCAGGTGTGCCGGTTTCCTCACGATGTTTTTCTTCACCGTTTTTAGAAACTGATAACTAATTTATAAGCCGCACATGAATTCGAAAAGACATTTGTGCGTGCTGGGGTTTGAACTTGCGACCTTTGACTTGACAGTCAATGGCCACTCTGCTATCAGTGCTATTAGCGTACTATTGAACTAGTGCTATTTAAGTATATTATTATTATGTATAAGGGACGTAGTGTAGGACGTCCTCCAGCTAGGTGGGGCGACGATATGCGCAAAATGGCTGGCAGCGGTTGGAAGTGGAAGGCCGAAGATCGGGCTCAGTGGCGTGCCATAGGAGGGGCCTATGTCTATCATACATACATACATACATAACATCACGCCTGTATTCCCCGGAGGGGTAGGCAGAGGTTTACATATACTATTGACGACCTGATTGGCGCAGTGGCTAAGCGATTAGACTGCTGCGCTAAGGGTTGCGGGTTCGATTCCCGCACGGGGCAAAAATTTGTGCGAACCACATTTGATTGTCCCGAGTCTCGGTGTTTATGTATGTGATATTTCATGTTTGTGAAACGCACCCACGATACAGGAGAAATTCCTAGTGTGGGGCGAAGTAAAAAAAAATAATATATATATATATATAGTACACCCACATTTCGCCAGTTATGTCGTAAGTCCCAATGTAATAGGGGGCGAGCCTATTGCCATCAACCGGGCACAAATCCAGACTCCGTGCTGCTACTGAGAATTACCTACTGGATAACTCAGTAACACTTTGCCCGACCCGGGATTTAAACCCAGGACCTCTTGCTCAGCAGTCGCGCTTAGCGACCACTAGACCAACGAGGCAGTCTATCAGTGGACTAACTTCGACTTGACAGCCATAGAAATATGGTAGCTGCTCGACTGCAAAGACCAGAGCACCTTAAAGCCTGTAGCGCCATGATGTCCAGAGACACTGATTTGACAGAGATAGCGTATTCACATTTTTTCATTGTATTCGCTTCCAAACATCCTACTCCAAACCAGACCGCATACGGGACTATTGCTTCAATAAGCAGATCACCAGGAAGCAGGATAAATAAATTAAAAAATCCTACTAATGTTATAACGCCGAAAGTTTGTGAGTGTGTTTGTATGTTTGTTACCTCTTCACGCGTAAACGGCTGGACCGATTTTGCTAAAATTTGGTATGGAGGTAGCTGACACCCTGGATTAATATATAGGCTACTTTATATCTCGAGAAAATCTAGTGGGTAACACCGCGAGGCGCAACTAGTAAATTATATAAAAGCAAAACCTTATTCTTC
Organism: Abrostola tripartita; assembly: GCA_905340225.1. Taxonomy (NCBI): domain Eukaryota; kingdom Metazoa; phylum Arthropoda; class Insecta; order Lepidoptera; family Noctuidae; genus Abrostola; species Abrostola tripartita. The sequence goes on along the minus strand of HG996513.1, from coordinate 6,056,491 downwards.
ACTACATAGTATAAAACAAAGTCGCTTTCTCTGTCCCTATATCCCTATGTATGCTTAAATCTTTAAAACTACGCCACGGATTTTGATGCGGTTTTTTTTAATAGATAAAGTGATTGAAGAGGAAGGTTTATAGGTATAATAACATCCATTAAATAGTGGAGAAATACTTATAATATATATTTAAACCCGTGCGAAGCCGGAGCGGGCCGCTAGTATATTATAAGTGCAGTGTAATTTGGACCAATAGGCAACCAATGCCTGCTTAATGAATCATCTCTTGTCCACAGTAACGGAGACTTCAGCCCCCTGTCAAAGTACCACCAGATACTCCACAACGGGCCCGAGGGCTGGGTCAAGTGGGGCGCCCGGCTGGCCTTCAGACCCGCGGCCTTCGCCCTCACGGCTGTGGCCTCGTTCATGCCTTCCAGACAGACCCTGGACAGCGATGGACTACCCAAAGCCAGTATTGACTCTACACAGCGGTTCGTGCTTGAGAGTGCCGTCAAAGTAAGTGATACTGAGTGTTTTCGTTTTTTTTTTAAACTCGCCCCACACTAGGAATTTCTCCTGTATCGTTGGTTCGTTTCACAAACATGTAATCACATACACGAACACCCAGACTTGCGACAAACATCTGTGGATCGCACAATTTTTTGTCCCGTGCGGGAATCGAACCCGCAACCTCTAGCGCAGCAGTCTAATCGCTTAGAATCGCAATCAGATCGTCGAAAGTGTGTAAGGCCTGGGCCGCACTACCGGTAAACAGCCGCGGTTTTTACGCGGAAAACTCACATACGGCCGCGCGGGAAAAAACCGCCAGAGCAGCCGCTTGCATTAATTTCCTTGTGTCACAAAATCTTGCGGTTAAAAACCGCGGCGGTTTCACCGTAGTGCGGTCTGGGCTTAAGACTAGTTGTATTCGTAGATAAGAGTCATCCACGTGATGTTTTAGCAGCTTTATAAACCTCCCCTCTCTCGTCTCTGGTGATGCGTGGCGAGGTTTTAGACTACCCCCCCCCCCCTCCTCTACCTACAATCAAGTGCATTTGTTTGTTACAAAGTGACTTAATTTTTTTCAGAACATCGCTTTAAATACAGGTGTTATCTAATGTGGATTTTCCAAATGGGTTCCATGAATAGAAAGAAAGAGTGTTTATTTTATTTGATCACAGACTAACGAGACTACAAAACTAAACAAAAAATAAACGAGGATTAATTTATACACACGACCGCCATGGCAAAAAACGAACTAAAAAGTGAAAAACAAGTTCCATCGCAGTCTGGGTACCTCTTAGATAAGACAGTGTTCCACAGAACGGTCCCCCGACTGCGATGGAATATAATTAAATTTAATATTTTATTATTTGTTAAATTTTTGTATAGCCTATGTTACTCTGAACACTGTTATTGAGTTTTTCACTCTTCAATACACTAACATCATCATCGTCAGCCAAAGACGTCCACTGTTGAACATAGGCCCTCCTGTGTAAGCGGGGGGGTGTTGCCATAATCTCCACGCTTGGCTAGCGGCTTGGGGATCGCAGTATTGGTGGTGAAGTTACAGAAGATGCTGCTGCCCATCTTCTTAATTTTCCCTTAGTCGCCTCTTACGACACCCACTGGAGGAAAGGTGGTGGTCAATTCTAGGCCGGATACCAAACGGCCTAATATAATACACTCACACTCTTCTACTCTATCATCACCTCTCAGGAGCAAGCGACGGAACTGCTCCAGAACTTCCCAGCGGAGGCTGAACGTGTTGGCACCATTGAGGAGCTGATGCGCAACAGTGAGTGGACCCGCGGGAGGGAGACCTTCGAGTTGCTGCTGGGATACCTGGTGGCTCAGGGAGCCGCCTGCAAGAAAGGAGACGTCGTAAAACTAGGTACGGACTATTACATTAAAAAAAAAATCATTTATTTTCAAGCATCATTAGGGTTCATTAACCGATTTGAAAATAGTGGGCGAAATCTTTTAAATAAGAGGAATGTAGTCCAAGACTGAACGGTGGTATTCTAATGCGAGATGAAAAAGTTTTCTAATTATAAGAGAAATGACAATGGGTAACTATGGTATAGCAAATACTTTAAATATTAATAGCTGACATCTGACTGGCCTGTTGGTTTAGTGGTTAGTGGCCCTGACTGCTAAACCGGAGGTCGTGGGTTCGATTCCCAACCAGGACAAATCTTTGTGTGATGAGCATAATGATTTGTTCTGTGTCTGGGTGTAATTTATCTATATTATGGATGTATTTAAAAATATTTAAGTATGTTTATCAGTTGTCCGGTTGCCATAATACAGGCTCTGCTTAGTTTGGGATCAGATGACCGTGTGTGAGTTGTCCCAAGATATTATATTATTATATATTATCTTCAATACAGATTTTTTTGCGTTTTTTTTTTGTCGTATATTGTTTTCAATAAAATCGTCCTCTTCTGGAAATATTATTTCTATGTATTGTTTAACCGAATTCAGAAAATGGGGTTATGTTTTTGAGGCGTTTCTTTTTACTCCAGACAATCATTCTTGCTATATACATCACGCCTGTTTCCCAGAGGGGTAGCAGAGACCACGGATTTCCATTTGCTTTAACATTACTTGTTCTGCTAAACAGCGGAGCCCGATAAAAAGGCGTCTCCCGTCACGGAGACGGACGAGGCGCTGGTGAAGCTCATGTGTGCGGAGACCCGGCTCGAGGGCGAAGCCCTGCGACTGTCCCGGGACGTCGCCACCGCGCATGACGATGCCCGCGCCGCCCTCAATATTGGGAACAAACTGGCTGTGAGTATTTACTTTTTACAAGCTGACCAGGAGAACTACCGCCTTCACACTATTTAAACCTTCCCTGGACTTTAACAAATATTTTAAAACCAAAATTAGCCAAATCGGTCCATCCGTTCTCAAGTTTTAGCGAGACTAACGAACATCAATTAAGATAAGAAGATAACTGTCGTACTCAGAGACGTTAATGATTACTTAAACTGTCTCTAAGTAATTTCCCAAAAAAAACCTATACTAAGTTTAATTGAAGTAATCATTAAATGTCTATGAGTTCGGCGGTTAGGCATACACACTTTATAATATGACATTACATAGGTTTTGGATAAGTATTTACATCTTTTCTTATCTTCATCATAACATAATTTATTTCCTGAAGTGGTGAGGAGAGACACACACACACACACATTCTGACCTATTACATACATATGTGTGTCATGGCAGTCGTGTTTTTTCATTTTTTCAATTATATTTCTTATTTATTTCATTTTTTTATAGCCTATGTTACTCGCGATAGTGCAAGGATTCTAACACTCCATACATCAAAATCGCTTCAGGCATTCAGAAGTTATGGTGGAATAAAGAAACTCACATACATACACACATGAACCCTGAAAACATTACACTACTTTTTTGGGCAGTCGTGTCAAATGTTCAGCTACTTATGAAGCCGACTGTACGAATTACCTTGTACTTTAGGCCAAGAACCACCTGCGTCGTAAACACAAGACGAGCCAGCGCCTGGACAGGTGCAGCGCCGCGCTGGACAACGTGCGCCAGCTGCTGCAGCAGATGAGGGATGTGCACGTCAACGTAGCAGTCGTCGACACCTACAGGTTAGGTCTAATTTTATTTGGGAAACAAACATTATCCATATTCATACAAATATTATAAATTTGAAAGTAACTCTGTCTGTTACACCTTCACGACTAAACCGCTGGACGGATTTTGATGAAATTTGGCATGTAGAAAGATTAAAACCCGAGAAAGGACATAAGCTACTTTTTTTTTAAATTTAACCCTATTAAGAGATTTCTTTCGGTGGATGCTAATGGAAAATTGTCGTTCATAGTGGCGTTCTAAGGGGGAGGCCTTTGTTGAACAGTCGACGTCTTCCGGCTGATAATGGTGATAAAGGGATTTAACTAGGGGTTAACGCAGGCGAAGCCGCGGGCAATAGCTAGTATACTATATGACTACCTCATTGGTCTAGTGGTTGCTAAGCGCGACTGCTGAGCATAAGGTCCTGGGGTCCGAATCCCGGGTCGAGCAAAGTGTTACTGGGTGTTTCCATTAGGTAATTCTCAGTAGCAGCACGGAGTCTAGATTTGTGCCCGGTTGAAGGTCAGCTCGCCCCCTATTACATTGGGACCTATAACGTAATTAGCGAAATGTGGGTCACAGTCATAGTCATATTGTTTTTATTTCATATAGGCTACAAAAGAGCACTTACAAAACGTCAAAACTAGTTGCTCGGTTCCAAAAAGTCGTTTCTATGGAGAAGAACCGGCAAGAAACTCCATAGTTACTTTATAGTCAGCCCTGCCTACCCCTTCCGGAAACATAGGCATGATATTATGATTTTTTTATAAAAAATATGTATTTTTATTTCCAGGACGACCGCAGACGCAATGAAGCGTAATATGAAGGAGAATGGGATGGAAGAGGACGATGTGCACGACACCATGGATGACCTGAAGGAGGTGAGACGTGGATGGGAAGGATATTCTACAGCCGTCCCCTGATAGACATGCTTATAAAAATCTGGTTTGACAACCGCTGGGTCCGGTTCACCATTGACCTTGCTCGACCATCAAGCCATATGTCATCATGGGCCACGTATAACCATAGGCCCCATTCCATCATGGGCCATGTTCAACAATTGGGCCATATTCCATCATGGGTCACGTATAACGATTAGGCCACATTCCATTATGGGCCTCGTTCATCCACTAGGCCTCATTCCATCATAGTCCACGATCGACCATTGGGCCTTGTTCGATTATGGGCCACGTTCGACCATCGGGCCACATGCCATCATGGGCCACAGTAAACTATTGGGCCACGTCCGACCATTGGGCCACGTTCATCAATTAGGCCTCATTCCATTGGTGTCCACGTTCGACCATCAGTCCACATTCCATCATAGGCCACGGTTAACCACTGGGCCACTTTCGATCATGGGCCGCATTAAATCATTGGGCCACGTTCGACCATCAGACCTTATTCCATCATGGGCCACGTTCATCCATTGGGCCATGTTAGATTAAAATTAAACTATTAAAATACTCCTCTTCAGGTCATGGAACAATACAGTGAGGTGGAGAAAGCTCTCGGCACCAACATCGAGGACCTGGACGCTGCAGAACTTGAGGAGGAGCTGCAGGAACTGCTGGCCGCGCCCGGAGCACCCAGTGGAGGCACTCCTGGCAAGGAAGAAAGGAAAGGTGAGGAGATACTAGAAATACATGCAAAGTGTCAAGTGAGGAGTACCCTTAACCGACGAGCGTGTATGAGGAATGTGATGCCAGTGAATGAGGCGAAAGAAGTATGTCAGGATCGTAGCAAATGGAAATCTGTGGTCTCTGCCTACCACTTTGGAAAGGCGTGACTTTATGTATGCATATATAATAATGTTCGCCTGACCGAATTTCGGTCACGGCGGCCGATCTCAGCTGAGACTAGCCAACTACGAAGATATTATAGTGCACAAGTATGCGCGCAGACACAGGTGCACTCCCTATTCCCTCACTCTCATAGTCCAGGACGGTGAGACACGACCGGAGAGAGATCAGGCGCAGGAACAACGGCTTAACGTGCCTTCTGAAGCACGGTTCTTTCTGGGTTATTAGTAGCACTTGGAAAAAACACGAAACAATTTAAGTGTTATGTTTGACTGTAGTTCTTGCATGTGTCATCTTAAGTATTGCTACTTGAAGGAACCTGTTAAATCTGTTGGTTTTTCTTTGAAATAACACTTATATTATAAATGCGACAGTTTGTGAGTGTGTTTGTATGTTTGTTACCTCTTCGCGCTCAAACGGGTGGACCGATTTAAAAAAAAATTGGTATGTATGCACCTGACATCCTGGATTAACATATAGGCTAATTTTTATCCCGAAAAAAGTAGCTAGTAAATATTAATTAGTATTTATTACTTTAGCACCGAAGCTGCCGTCCCCTCCGTCCGGCAAGCCTGTCGGCAAGCTGTCCGGCAAGCTGTCCGGCAAGCCGGGCCGCAAGCTGTCGGAGCGGGACTTCGTGTTCGACGGCGAGGAGCGCATGCTGGCCGAGCTCAACGAGCTGGGCATCGACGACGCCGGCCCCCGCGCCCGCGAGCGCAGGGAGAGGGTGGCCGTCGCGGTCGACGACGACACGCGTGAGTTCTTATTTTTTTTCTTAATTTACTTCAAACAATATTATTATTTTACCTATTTAACAATTATTTACATCTAAATTGATAAAGGAAATTTGAAAAATGATGGACACGAGCGGGATTCGAACCCGCGACCTAGCGACACGGTGGCTCAGTTGGTTAGAGCAGCGCCACGGATCGGCGAAGGTCGCGGGTTCGAATCCCGCTCGTGTCCATCATTTTTCAAATTTCCTTTATCAATTTAGATTCAAGCTTAGCATGGGCAACATGCTAAAATGGCACCAAAAGTCATATAATTATTTACATTTTAAAACTAACATAAATTAAAAATAATACATACACACAAAAATATAAACATTAAAAAAGCATCATAATATTGATCCCCATCGATGTCAGCTGGTAACGTGCCCAAAAGACTGGCAGCATTGCCACGATGAATAGCAATGCTTATTCTTTGGCCAAAAAATGCACCAGCCCTTTGGTCACGTGTAGACTCTACAAATCGTTTCGCTATGTCTCTAAACAGCGCGTGAGCGCTCGGACCCCATGGTCCAAATGTTCGGCTCGCTCGGCGGCTCGGCTCAAAAATACAATTACCAATTAGGTTATTGTTATTCAAACTATTCTGGTTGTTCTGTTATATATAAAAATAATTTGACGTTGATTAAATTCATCATCATCAGCGAAATACGTCCACTGTTGAACATAGGCCTCCCCGTTTAAGCGGGGGGGGTTTGCCATAATCCCCACGCCTGGCAAGCGGCTTGGGGATCGCAGTATTGGTGGTGAAGTTACAGAAGACGCTGCTGCACATCTTCTGAATTTTCCCTTACGCCTGTCGCCTCTTACGACACCCACGGGAGGACAGGGGGCGGTCAATTCTAGGCCGGATACCACACGGCACAAATTAAATGACAACGGTTGATTAAATTATAACACTATAATATTATAAGGGCGAAAGTTTGTGAGTGTGTTTGTTACCTCTTCACGCTCAAACGGCTGCACCGATTTAGCTGAAATTTGGTACGGAGGTCGCTGACACCCTGAATTAACATATAGGCTACCACTACCGCTGGACACAGCTAGTTGTTAAATTGTTAAATAAAAATAAAATCGCATGAGATTTAAATAGTCGGCAACAGTATAGTAGCATTTATATATATACGTACATAAACTCACGCCTATTTCCACGAGGGGTAGGCAGAGACCACGGATTTCCATTTGCTACGATCCTGGCATACTTCTTTCGCCTCATTCACTCGCATCACATTCCTCATACACGCTCGTCGGTTAAGGGTTAGCATTTATATATAGAGGTGTATTTGTTTATTTACTAATTTTTCTTTTACCTGTCTGACGGTTTGCGTATTTCAAGCGGCCTACCCAAATGTCCTTCAGATGGTACGAGACGGGGCGTCTGTAAGGACAGGTCGACTCAATCTCGCTGAGGTTCTTTCCTAAAAAGACCTCTCCTCGGACCACCTACACTGTTCACACATAAATTATTGAACTTGTCTGGACTTTAAAAGAGACCTTGACACCTGAGTTTGTTTCGGTATTTTTTCTCAGAGGTAGTCAGTTAGGAAATGCCGACGCCATCTATCTAGCTTTAAAAAAGAAGACGTGTAATAGTGTTTTTTAAAGCCTGTTTGCAGAAATAAAATCATTTATCATTTTGTTACCCGCAGCCGCCGTACCGAAGCCCGAACCGCCCAAGCCGGCCAAGGCCTCCAAGCCGTGGTACCCCCCCTCCGGCGAGTGCCTCCGCGCCGCCGTCTGGGCCAACAACAACAACTGCAGCCTCACCGACATCGCCGGCGGCTTCGGCGAGCTGCGGCAGGACGACAGGCTGCACCCCGGTATGTACGAGGCTACGGTCACCCATCTAAATACTGACCTCAAGTTACGCTGCCGTAGGATCCATAGTAGAAATTCGTACTTAGTGAAAAATGACCACCCATCCAAATACTGACCTCAGTGAATGCTGCTTAACCTCTCAACCATAAGTATGCCTCGCATCTACAAGAAAAACGGTTACCTATCTAATTACCGACCTCTGCAAGTGTTGCCTAGCCTCCTATTCAAGTATCTTGCACGTGCATATCATGAATAACGGTCACCTATCTAATTACTGATCTCTGCAAGCGATGCTTAACCTCCCATTCAAGTGTCTTGCACGAGCCATGAAAAACGGTCACCCATCTAATTACTGACCTCTGAAAGCGTTGCCTAACCTCCCATTCAAGTGTCTTGCACAAACCATGAAAAACGGTCACCCATCCACGTACTGACCTCATCAAGTGTCGCTTAACCTCCGATTCAAGTGTTGCACGAACCATGAAATACGGGGGTTGCTATAATCCCCACATTACACCTTCACGTCTAAACCGTTGGACGGATTTTGATGAAATTTGTTCATGTAGAAAGTTTACGACCCGAGAAAGGACATAGGCTACATTTTTTTCACGTCAACCCTCTAAGGCGTTTAAATAGGGGTTAACTCAACAAGCCGCGGGCAAAAGCTATATGCAAATACATGTTTCTATTCTACTCTCCTCAGGTCAGGAGCTGGACGTGGACTTCTCGCGGCCCCCGCGGCTGTACGGCGCGGACTTCCAGGTGCGCGACCACCGGGCCAGCGCCGGCGTGTGGCTGTACAACACGCGCGACCAGCACGACCGGCACGACCGGCCCGGGGAGCCCGGGGAGCCCGACGCGGACGGGAACTACCCCGACACCGGGCTGGCCGGGCTCGCGGCCAGCACTGAGTACATCAGGTGAGGAGACTACGATGAGTTCTATTTGTAGCACACACACTAATACACACACACACGCACACATACAAATATATACACACACACTCACCAACATATACTCACACACTCAGAAATACACATACACACACACCCTCAAATATACGTACACACACACAAATAAATACACACACATACACACCCACGAATATATACACACACACACAAGTACACACAAACTTGCAAATACACACACACACACTAACTCACAAACACACACACATACACACACACACACAAAACCTATTTTTATTAAAAACTTTTATTTAACTTGCATTGTTTGTATGTATGTTAGTTTGTTTAGGTAAAATCTTACAATCTAAATTAGAATCACTTCTTGTCATCGGATTGGTTCGGTGACAATACAATATTATGGTACTTTTGAGCTGGTCTGATGTTGGAGTCAGAATGTATGGCATGGTGTGGTCTTTATTGAAACATTAACAAATATCGGAGTTACAAGCAAATGCCCTACAAAACCATAGTGGTCATAGATACTCTGTATTGAAATGACGCAATCCCATCGTGTTTGGGCTTGTTTAATTTGTAAAATATATTTTTTATATAAACATATTTTTAACTCTTTGAGCGTTACGGTCTTGTATAGAAGACAAACGCTTCCGCGCCCTCCACGCCATAACTTTACTAGGAGACAATTTCAAAGCATAACATTTGTGTTATGTAATAACAAACAATTATAAGTAATAAATGTTACGATTAGATATTGTCTTATCTTATAAAATCGTAGCGTGGAGGGCACAAAAACGCTTGTCTTCTATTCAAGACTAGCGTTCTAAAGGTTAAAGAAAAACCTAATATAATATGGACGTGACATTTCTTGCAGCACGGAAAGCCCGGGCAAGTCCACGGGCCCTGGGCAGTTCCAGATGGCCCCAGGAGGTGAACGGCGGAAGTCCACACAGGAGACCCCAAGACCCGAAGCCACTGTTGAGGAGCTGGAGCAGCGGCTGAACAACCTCAGAGGCCTGAACTTATAATATTAGATGAACTACTAATCTTACTATAGGTAATAAGATAGATATTATTTTACCTAGTACTGCATTAGATGACAAGTGGATGTCATGTCGTGATTATAATTGACACTATCAAGTCAAAGGTCGCAAGTTCAAACCCCGGCACGCACCAATGTCTTCAAATTCCTGTGCGTACTATAAATTAGTTATCAGTTGCTAAAAACGGTGAAGGAAAATATCGTGAGAATCGAGAGTGACAGGTATAATTTAATCCTTGGTTTAAAATTGTATTTTTTTATGAATAAGCGGTTCGGGTATATACGATCAAAAGAAATAATTTCTATATCATACAAAGATACGTAAGAATTAATTAAAAACTGATAAAAAATAATGGTATCTTAACAAATGTTGAATGTTTTTTACATTTTAAAGTTTGTTAAAGACATCTTTATTACGTTAACGAGCGGGTATCGAACCCGCATCCCGCACAGCCCCCCTAGACAAGTGGCAAAACGCTTGACGAATAGAATGGTAAATGTATGGGGATGACATTAAGTTTCGACTATCGATGACATAATTATGTCGTCACATGTGACAGGTGCACCGGTTTCCTCACGATGTTTCCCTTCACCGTTTTTAGCAACTGATAACTAATTTATATTACGCACGTGAATTCGAAAAGACATCGGTGTCGGGATTTGATCTTGCGATCTTTGACTTGGCAGTCCAACGGTCACACCACTCGGCTGTCAGTGCATTGGCTATCGTTTTCACCTCATTTAGATATTCACCCCTTATAATTAAGTTTTCAGCACCATTCGTTTTAATATAAAATAGTTAGATACCTCGGCTGACATATTCTGACTAGCATTACGATGAACTTATAATCTCAAATCACACCAGGAGTGCAGCGGCCGGCAGCGAAGCCAGCAGCTTCAGTGTCATATGATTTTAAACCTTATCTTCACTCGACTTTTAGTGTCACTTTAGTACAATGCATAAGCTAAGCTTGAATCGACAGACATACATAGTATCGCTTGACTCCCCCAGCTGCGTGGAAGTCGTAGTCTGATCGCAGCGACCTATTCAAGTTTCTAAAGCGATACTATGTTTTATAGTAATGAAAATAACTTTAATTGATAAAGGACATTTGAAAAATGATGTACACGAGCGTGACTTGAACCTGCGGCCTTCGCTGTACCGTGGCGCTGCTCTAACCAACTCAGCCACCGTGTCGCTGCTCGCACCCATCGAATTTCAAGTTCCCTTTAGTATTTACGTCATAAGGGTGACGTCAGGTATTATCTGTTGGAATCTATGATTATCAACTACACTACTACAACATACTAAAAGGGTACTTGAAATTTGATGGGTGCGAGCAGCGACACGGTGGCTCAGTTGGTTAGAGCTGCGCCACGGTACAGCGAAGGTCGCGGTTTCAGTCACGCTCGTATCGATCATTTTTCAAATTTCCTTTATCAATTAAAGTTATTTTCATTACTATAATACAAAATATCGCTTTAGAAACTTGAATCTGCTGCGATCATACTAAAACTCCCACGCAGCTGGGGGAGTCAAGCGATACTATGTCTTATAGTAAGAAAGATAACGTTTAAAGTCATATGACACTGAACTGCTCGCTACTTCGTCGCCGGCCGCTGCCATCTCCGTGTGATTTGAGCCTTAAAGCAGGACATTTTCCACTGAAGAAGCGAGATGACACGTTACACTACATACCGGTGTCTCGCTTTCACAGCAGAAAATTTCCAGCTCCTCTATACAAGTGGCAAAAATGCTTAACCTCTATTGAATATTTTTATGAAAAAAGGGTTCGGGTATATACGATCAAAAGAAATCATTTCTACCTAAAAAAATACGTAAAAATTTATTAAAAACTGACAAGATTCAAAACGAATATGATAAGAACCATCGTTGGAAAACCTGCTTTTAAATAAAATAAACTGCATCCAAATCGGTTCATCCGTTTCAGAGCTAAGGTGCCACGGACAGACACACATAGCGGTCAAACTCATAACACCCCTCTTTTTCCGTCGGGGGTTAAAAACAGTAAATGATAACATAACAAATATTGGATGTATAGCAGTTAAAGTTTGTTACAGACATTCTTTATCGTACGCCCAATACGCTAACGAGCGGGAATCGAACCCGCAACCCGCAGAGCAGTCCAATCAAGTCATTCAATCAGGTTGATTTTAATGTTTTATCAATTATGACATCGAAAAGAGATAGAAACTGTATTCTAATTAATAATAATAACAGCCTATAACAGTCCCACTGCTACAAAGGCCTCTTCTCGTATAGAGAAGGATTGAGCATTGATCACCACGCTAGCTCACTGCGGGCGATTCCAGATAATTAAATCCAGGTTTCCTCACAATTTTCCGTCACCGTTAGTCAGTGTCTTAGAATATCTAAGAAAGTATTTATGATATTGAAAAAGTCACATTATACTTGTCTGGTTTTGAACTGCAAATCCGATATGTCAACCACGATAAATATAATTAAAACAATGGTATTATAGAATTCTGCTTATCCCTCGTTAGAAACACCTGCCATAGTAGCTTTAGAAATAAATTGATAAAGAAATAACAATAAAATTAAAAAAAAATGGTTTTGTTTCACCAAGTCTATTGGAATTATATGATAATTACATATAGTCAGGGATCCACGGACTGTTTTTACTAATTTATCTCTATCAAGCTAATTTTCCGACGGTAAATTCATTTTGATGAGACGGCTAACTTTTGTCTTAGTTCGTTAGTAGTAGTCCGTTCAAGTATTACGTAAGCACTGTATGGGGGTCTTATGCTTCTTCTTCTTCGTTATCACTCTTGACAGAGTGGTCGTCGTCGTCACTTCAGGTCTTGGTGGTACGCTTTACGAGACGTCGCCATTCCTCTCTTGCAGCTGCCTTCCTCGTGCATTCGTGCAAGGAACCATCTATTGCAGCCTTAACCTGATCGGTCCATCTCATAGGGGATCTACCTCGTGGCCGGGTACCTTCGACCTTTCCTTGAACAGTCTTATGCTTAGCTTATTTTTAATGACATGGGTGGGTTGGGGGTCTGGATGGTCACGTCAGCAGTAATTATTAACTTTTTCACACATGGCCTCACAAGTCTATGCTTGAAAACGAAATGCATATTCGGGGATTCCCACAAAGAGTGAATAAAAATAGATACTCACTTAGAACCGAGTAGACCGCGTGCTGTTCACTTGTCTTAGCTTATTTCTAGAATTATAACTGCTGCTCTGAATCAATAAAAAAAAAAAAACTAACCTGCAATCAAAGAAAAATTCATAATACCAGTGTTTACGTAAGCATGGGAGGAGGGGGGGGGGAAATAATTGTAATTAATTTGCTTACGAAATACTTGAACGGCCTTTTATAAAAAATTCTCGATTGTGGTAGCTAACAGGGGTAGCACATCACACTACAACTTCAGCGTAGAACAGGGATAACGTAAGTTACGTTGTAAGGGAAAAGTTGGACGTCTCATCAAACTGAATCTACTCACGGAAGATTAGCTTGATAGTGATTAATTGGTGAAAATGGTCCGTAGATCCCTGACTATATTGGAGTTAAATGAATATTGTACATAATGATTATAGTGAGAAATGGCTGGCTCCATTCGTATTAGATTTTAATAATGTGTGTTATTAAATAAATAATTAAATATTAATTGTATATATGATATTCTGGAGGGAAGCAGGGTAGCGGGCTGATAATGTCGTTTTTTGCATCGCATTTAAACGACGCCTGTATTTGTAAAAACGTCGCCCCACACTAGGATTTTCTCCTGTATTGTGGGTGTGTTTCACAACATGAAATATCACATACATCGCCCCTCATTACATTGGGACGTATAACATAACTAGAGAAATGTAGGTTTACTATACACATTTGCTTACCCCTTCGAGGAGTACAGGTGTGATGTTATGTCATAAACACTGTTTTTGTATTTTAAATACAAATAGTCAAATCAAAAACATGAAAAACTTATTAAAATGTAAATAATAGACGCTTATAACAGATATATTTGTTATAATATCAGAATTATCAAACAATATCAATTAATAACCAATAAATACCGATAAAAAGCGACAGTGTGAGCCCGCGATCAATTATATCGTCTTAGAAATCAAGGAGCACGTAGGAAGAAAGATGAAAAAAACGTTTGTCAAGCAATATCAAGTTTGTACTCTCTGCCTACCCCTCTAGGAAACAAAAATGTAAATAGAATTGTAAATTATGTATATATATACTTAGTTAGGTATATAATATAACGATTTTTATAACAAGTTTAGATAGGAGATCAAAAATTTTTGGAAAAAAATACCAAAAAAAAATTAATGTAAAAATTAAGGTGTAATGTACGATTGGGGTGGGAGGGACTGTTGTTGGCCGAGTGTGTAACCGACTTCAAAAAAAGAGGAGATCCTCATTTCGTCGGGATCTTGGGGTCTTTTTTTACTGCCTTGTTAGTCTATTGGTTACTAAGGGCGATTGCTGAGTATGAGATTCGGGGTTGGGCAGTGTTACTGGGATTTTCCATTTGGTAATTCTCAGTAGCAGCACGGATTCTGGAGTTGTGCCCGGTTTAGGGCGAGAGATTTTTAGGCAGGGTCGCTTCAGATTCACTTGACGTAAATGTTAAAAAGGGCGATACCAATTTTGTTTTCTTCTAGCAGCCTTAATAACGAAAATGTTTTGTTGTCTACTTGCAGCCCTAATAACGTTGATAACCCGGTTATTTATGCCATGAAACAACGCCTCATATTTTACGTGCGTTACACATCTTCCGTAATCGTTATTTTTTGACGTACGTATGTAACGTTAACAGACTGTTTGAAGCAACCCGCCTTTACACGTCAGTTTTTAAAACCAGATCAACATAAATTTGGCATATGACTTTTTGGTGTCATTTTTGCATGTTGCCCATGCTAAGCTTAAATCTAAATTGATAAAGGAAACGTGACACGATTGCTAAGTTGGTTAGAGCATCGCCACGGTACGGCGAAGGTCGCAGGTTCAATTCCTGCTCGTGTCCGTCATTTTTCAAGTTTCCTTTATCAATTTAGATAAATTTGGCATTTAATATAAATTTATTTTCTATTTATACTCCACCGCTCGGCCGACAATTGGTGCCTCCACCTCTTTCTAGTTTCGTCATAATTATCGTCTAATATTCCTAATGAGTTGTGAAGTATATTTAACTTTTTTAGTAATAATAATAATATTTTAGTTAACCACGTGATATAAGTCTGCTGTCAGACTTTTCCCCCCTTATTTATAAACGAGGATTATACCACTATTAACTTAAACCTGTATTAAGTCCTATGGACATCTTTATTCTTTGACATGCCGACAGTGACAGGTATAATTTAATCAATGGTTAAAATTGATATTTTTTTATGATTATGGGGGATTATGTAAGTAAATATCACGCTTGTATTTCTTTAACGGGTAGGAAGGCAGAAGTATCTGGACTTAAAAAAAAAATCCACACTAGGAATTTCTCCTGTATCGTGGGTGCGTTTCATAAACATGAAATATCATATACACAAACACACAGACTCGGGACAAACATCTGTGGATCACACAAATTTTCCGTCCGTGCGGGAATTGAACCCGCAACACTTAGCGCAGCTGTCCAATCGCTTAGCTACTGCGACAATCGGTTTCATTTCCATTTGTTTATTCTCAGTAGCACCACGAAGTCTGGATTTTTGCCCGGTTGATGGCTAGCTCGCCACCTTTTACATTGGGACCTATAACATAACTGGCGAAACGTGGGTGTACTACACACGTCTGCCTACTCATTCGGGGAATACAGGCGTGATGTTATATATCTGACTGCAGCGGAAATTTAATTATTCAACTTAATGTTAAAGTTTTGTAAGTGTATATATTAAACTCAATATAGTGCCTTTATTCTTACCTTGTCTATGGTAGGTAGAAGTGCTATCCCACGAAGTGTTGCCTACGAATGTTGTCAGGCGTGCACACGCACAATGTTGTAGTGTGTCACTTGAAGAGCGCTCGGTCACGGTTGTGACGGCGACACACACAGTTATCAGTACACGTTATTACAGAAAGACAAACGGACGTAGTGAGATGGAACATCTGTAGAAATTCACACTGCCAAGCTTAAATCACTGCCGTTAGTTTTAATTATATTATTTTTATAAGTAAAAGTAGCTTTTGACTGTCCTACTACAAAGTCGTCTTATGCAGAGGAAACAGTGCAGTAAATTAATTGCAATAGAGTTCAATATAGCCTGAATCTTACTGGTGTCGTTACCAACTATAATATTTCGAAATCAATGATTTTTAATCGTATGTCTAGTGTTTTTGACGGCTCTCAAAGACGTATTCATCATCATCATCATCAACCGATAGATGTCCACTGTTGAACAAAGGCCTCCCCCTTTTAGAAGGGGGGGGGGGGGGTTGTAATAATCCCCACGCTTGGCGAGCGGCTTGGGGATCGCAGTGTTGGTGGTCAAGTTACAGAAGACGCTGCTGCCCATCTTCTTGGATGTTCCCTTAGTTGCCTCTTACGACACCCACGGGAGGAAAGGGGTGATCAATTCTAGGCCGGGTACCACACGGCGTAAAGACGTATTATAATAATAATAATATCTTGGCACAACTCACACACAGTCATCCGATCCTAAACTAGGCAGAGCCTGTATCATGGTAACCAGACAACTGATAAAAATACTTATAATATATTTTTAAATACATAAATAATATAGATAAACTAAATATATTTTCTGTCTATATTTGGCTTGCTTATGTTGCAAGTTTAATGACCTATCATAGACAAGGATGGTTATGGATTTATTTTTATTATTCAATAAACTGTTTCAATTGAATTTGTTAAAAATGTGTAGAATTGTTTATGTATTAGTTACTTATTTATGATATAATATGAAACATGAATTCTTTTTCTTCGGATTTGTGCTCGGTTGACGGCAATAGTCTCGCCCCCTATTACATAACTGGCGAAATGTGGGTGTACTATACACCTCTGCCTACCCCTTCGGGGAATATATGTAGGTGTGATTGACTGTTTTTTTAAATTATAACATACATTAAAATACTCAAAACGTTTAATATTTTTATTAAATTACATTGAAACATTCTATATTATGATTAATGATATATTTTTTAATGTATATTATATTGCTTTTTACAATATGTGATAATGGAATTTAATTAAGTAGGTTGTAATAACATTGACTCGAGTGTGTCTCGTAACGTGTTGCAAGTTGTTACAGCAACTATACTTGTAACGTCACGTGCAACGATACGTGTAACGTTTTATATCCTGTTGCAGTAACAATTAATCTTGAAATATAACGAATTGTCTCGAGAGGGCACCTAACCTGTAACTTGAGTGACTTGAGTACTTCGGTTATGCTTTTTAATATAATTTTTCTTATATAGATGTGATAGCTCACGGAGTTTGTCTAAGCATGTTGTCAGGCGTGCACACGCACATTGTTGTAGTGTGTGTTAAACACTACTTGAAGAGCGCTCGGTCACGGTTGTGACGGCGACACACACAAGCGCTTGTCAGTACACGTTACTACAGAGAGGCAAACGGACGTAGTGAGATAGAACAACTGTAGTATAATTTAGAAAAAATAGCATCATGATATCTCTACTGTCTCGATATTTTAATACTTATGTTAAGTATGGGTTTAGTGGTAAAAACAATGATATTTTAAGTAAAAAGAGGTAGACGCGTCACATACAACATTCGATCTTCACACGCAATATTGTGACGTCACACTTAATTAGATGACACGCGGGATTAAGACGGCGTTTCGTGATTATAGGGGGTGATAGAGATGTGGTTCTGCACCCCTAGACAAGTGGCAAAACGCTTGATGAATAGAAATCGATTAGAATGAAAAATGTATGGGTTTGACATATGTCATCGATAACATAGTCGAAACATTATGTCATCCCCATACATTTATCATTCTATTCGTCAAGCGTTTTGCCACTTGTCTTGGGGAGCTGGTGAGCTAATTAGTTTAGTTATCTTTTGATCGCCACGTCAATAACGACAATCTGTGTTCTTTACGCCAAGCGACCAATTCCTTTTTTCATACCTACAAAACTATATAAAAATAATAATCTTTTTTTTTATTTTCTTTTTTTAAAAGACGTCGCCCCACACTTGGAATTTCTCCTGTATCGTGAGTGCGTTTCACAAACATGTAATATCACATACACAAACACCCAGACTCGGGACAAATATCTGTGGAACGCACAAATTTTTGTCCCGTGCGGGAATCGAACCCGCAACCCTTAGCGCAGCAGTCCAATCGCTTAGCCATTGTGCTAATCGGGTGGGTCGTCGTAATAATTATTTGTATGTTTATTTTCAACTGATAAAAAAGTCGTATTCTCGACGTGCCATGCCGTCGGGGGCGTCGTGAGCAGGGTTTGATTTGACGTGAATAGCCGTCCGTGGCGGTCAAAAGGTTAACGTGCTATTTTCGCGCTATAACCTACCTATTTCTGTTTACTTATAATATTATTGTGAAGAAGTGTGTACGCACGCTTAAGAAAGACTGGCCATCAATGGTCGTCGATGGGCCATGGTGGGTGATACAATTATTAAATATAATGCTTGATATATTTAGATAATATAAATAAAGATTGTGAGTCATTTTAGTTTCTAATTTTTTAAAGCTATGTATAAAATCGATTTGCCTAATATTTTTTGGGATTTTACGTCGAGCGGGACGACCGTTCGCGTCGACGTTTGTAGCATAAATGATCAGTTTTAACCATGGTAAACACTGGCCTGCTTATTATTGGCACAAATTGACAGTTCGTGTCTTATGACGTCATGTGTCACGCAGCCCTTCAAGAAGCGGCTGTCAAACTGAAATATGACGTCACTGGGACGTCACACGACACACCGCTCTACTAGTGAGCGGGCCTTGTTTATTAGACTATGTTTTGATCTTAATACTTTTGTTAGTTAACGTT
The DNA here is from genome assembly GCA_905340225.1 of Abrostola tripartita. NCBI lineage: Eukaryota > Metazoa > Arthropoda > Insecta > Lepidoptera > Noctuidae > Abrostola > Abrostola tripartita. The sequence continues at coordinate 6,037,507 of HG996513.1, read as the reverse complement.
TGTATCGGTTAATTTTATAAAGGACTTTAGTTATTATATTTTGTATTGTTATTTATTATTTGTATGTTTTTATAAGTATATGGTAAATATTTAATGTAAATAATGTTGTAAATATAATGTACGGACGTGCCTATGCGTGTTTTATTATCTAACACCCTATTTCGTCTACAGTTGGGTAAGTGGTTTATAAAAATCGCTACATACTCGTACCTCGTTTGCTTAGTTCACTGTGTCAGAGGCCTACAGGCGGTTTAAACTCTGACACCAGGTTGTTCATCAACCATACGATAAGAAGATAGTGCACCCACATTTCACCAATTATGTAATGGGGCACAGGTTTATCATCCAGGCTCCGTGCTGCTACTGAGAATGACCTCGTCGAAAAATCCATTATCACTTAACCCGATCCGGGAATCGAACTTAGGCCACTAGACAAACGAGGCAGTTATCCAGAAATGGCAAACAAATCTAATAAAATCAAAAGTAAAGCATGTTATTGCAGACACGGCCTTTATTACATTAGGACCTATAACATAACTGGCGAAATATGGGTGTACTATACACCTCTGCCTACCCTGTCGGGGAATACAGGCTTGATGTTATGTTTATTTGTTTAGTTTGTCACAGTTCCTAAGGTCTTAGCAAATGCAACATAATGTGGAGATTTGGGAAAGTGGGTCACCCGCCCACGCGTCAAAAGTACAGTCAGATGCAGTTGTTCATCTTTGTTCCTTATGCCCGCATACTTGTGCACTATAACATCTCCTGAGTAGTTGGCTAGTCTCAGCTGAGATAAGCCGCCGTGACCGAAATTTGGTCAGGAGAAGAAGAATCTTTAGTGGAGAACGCCCACTTCTGGGTCCAATGTGTTACAGACTGGGCCCAATAATAATATCTAATATTTATTTATTTGACCAAATATATGTTACAGTGTAGAACATTTTGATTTAAAGTAGATCTTATAACTACAGAAATTCCAATAATACTTAAGTATTACTTGTGTAAAACTAAACTAAAATAACATTTTGACACCTAAGTAGGTATATGACTTTTAGTGCCATTTTAGCATGTTGCCCATGCTAAGCTTGAATCTAAATTGATAAAGGAAAGACGTAAATACTAAAAGGGAACTTGAAATTCGATGGATGCGAGCAGCGACACGGTGGCTCAGTTGGTTAGAGCAGCGCCCCGGATCGGCGAAGGTCGTGGGTTCAAATCCCGCTCTTGTCCATCATTTTTCAAATTTCCTTTATCAATTTAGACCTAAGTAGGTATACAATAATAGTATAATATGCTGAACTAGGGTTAACCTGTGTTTCAGGCGATCGCTTGACGTAAATATTTAAAGAGGTCATTTTATTAGTTTAAAATTAAAGTAAAATAAAAATTAAAGACTACATGGTATACGTTTACAAAAAGAAACATTGACAAAAAGTAAAAACCTATCAACAAAAGAAAATATCTATTAATAACAATTTCTCGTATTTTTTCTATATCTGCGTGATTCAATTTCCCTAAATATTGTGTTAACATGAGCACACATTTTTTTATTTAAACTATATAATTATATTGAGTTTTTTATTAATTCTATTATATAAAAAAGTGTGGGAAGCTTCCTTTATTTTATGATAAATCGAAATCTCAAAAAACATTATTATTTTTGTATTAGCTACATATATATTAGCTTTGTGCTTAAAAAAGAATTACGATATTTACGAATAGTTAGAAATATTTTACTCGACTGTACTGCTAACGATCGCGACACAAAGTTCGAATTTCAATTATGCGCGGTTCACGGCCATGGCAATAGACAAACACAGCCATCTTGGAATCGTGTCGCCATGTATCTTTTTTATGGTAATTATTTCATGATCTATAATAATATTTACTATATATCCTCCGCCTGACCGAATTTCTCGAGACTAGCCAACTACGCAGGAGATATTATAGTGCACAAGTATGCGCGCAAACACAGGTGCACTCCCTATTCCCTCTCTCTCAAAGTCCGATGGGACGGTAAGACACGACCAGAGAGAGATCAGGCGCAGGACCAACGACTTAACGTGCCTTCCGAAGCACGGAGGGGTCTCCACATGGGAAAACGGTCACCCATCACAAGACTGACCGCGGCGAGCACGGCTTAACCTCGCAAATCGACTGATCTGCGCTGTAGCCACGTTGCTACGAGCCCACGAAATATCCCAACACAATGGACCAAATCATTTTATATAGTATCCATATTTCACAATAGTCCTCCATCTTCTGGGGACTTTTCATGGCTGTTCTTTTATAAAGCAGCTGTGTGTTGTCCCATTCTCTTTAAGATTAATCACTACATAGTATAAAACAAAGTCGCTTTCTCTGTCCCTATATCCCTATGTATGCTTAAATCTTTAAAACTACGCAACGGATTTTGAAGCGGTTTTTTTTAATAGATAGAGTGATTGAAGAGGAAGGTTTATATGTATAATAACATCCATTAAATAGTGGAGAAATACTTATAATATACATATATTTTATACCCGTGCGAAGCCGGAGCGGGCCGCTAGTGTTAATATAATTACGTTTGTCTACTAGATAAACTCACGTGTGTATCCGGGAATTCCCGACTAGTTTCGGACTCAAGCGGAGCGCATATTCATGGACTGGTGAAGTTAGTCGCAAGCCGAACTGGTCCAGGAGCCTCTTACCATGAACTCTTAAAGCAGAACAGTATGCGATGTGTGAGCTAGACGCCGCGCCGCGCGCCGCTACGTGCAGTGTAATGCGGCGTCTCTCTGATCGTCTTTTTCTTATCGTATGGTTGATGAACAACCTGGTGTCAGAGTTTAAACCGCCTGTAGGCCTCTGACATGGCTTTACACACCGTTAAAAACTCTCAAGTGTGCCGGTTTCCTCACGATGTTTTCCTTCACCGTTTTTAGCAACTGATAACTAATTTATAATACGCATGAATTCGAAAAGACATTGGTGCGTGCCGGGGTTTGAACTTGCGACCTTTGACTTGGCAGTCCAGCGGTCATACGGTCTCTCTGGTGAATCCCTAATAATAGGTAGGTAGGCAGGTACCTGACTGCCTCTTTCGTCTAATGGTTGCTAAACGCGACTGCTAAGCGTGCGGTCCTGTGTTCGATTTCCGTGTCGGGCAGTGTTTGGGTGTCTTCATCAGGTAATTTTTAGGTGCAGCACGGAGTCTGGATTTGTGCCCGGTTAGTGGAAATAGGCTCGCCCCCTATTACATATACCATAACTGGCTAAATGAACAGTAAGTATTTGTAAAAACGATTTTGCTTTTAATCCTATTCTTCGTCATCATCGACATCCTTCAGTATCCAACTGCTGGGTACACTTGCCTCCCTGAAACAAAGCCATCTGCCGCGGTTCTGTGCCAATCTTAATCCTATCTCTAAGTATCCATAACATACCATAACATCACGCCTGTATTCCCCGAAGGGGTAGGCAGAGGTGAACATATAGTACACCCACATTTCGCCAGTTATGTTGTAAGTCCCAATGTAATAGGGGGCGAGCCTATTGCCATCAACCGGGCACAGATCCAGACTCCGTGCTGCTACTGAGAATGACCTAATGGAAAACTCAGTAACACATTGCCCGACCCGGGATTTGAACCCAGGACCCCTTGCTCAGCAGTCGCGCTTAGCGACCACTAGACCAACGAGGCAGTCGTATATCCATATAAATAAATTGTATTTAAAATCCGTTGAATAAACTATACCTAAGTTACAACAAATAGAATTTAACGTGGCTTGTGACCTAATAAAACCGCGGGCCATAACTTGAACTGTCAATCGATTGCATAAAAGTAAGTATCGCACATTCGTAAGTTAAGACTTACATAATGTCACATCTTTCCCTTTCCAATACACAGTAAGGTCACAGGTCATAGTAGTAATTTATAGACATATGCTATTCAAGTTTTAGCCATTCGTTAGTTGCCGCGAGCACGCCATTGAAGCGCGTCCATTGCACAGCTGTCAAAATTTGGCGGGAAACGTTTGACAGATTAATTTTTATTTCTTCAGTATTGTTTATGCAGTTTTATTTTTGTTTGTTGTAATAGGAAGTTGTTTTATTTGAGTTAAATAAATTGTTTGTGATAAAAATGCATCTATCAGTCGCAGTGATTATGGTAAGATTTGATTATTTATTTTATTTTTGGTAAAAAATATCTTTATTTTATTTTTTACTAGCGGCCCGCTCCGGCTTCGCACGGGTATAAAATATATATTATAAGTATTTCTCCACTATTTATACATATAAAACTTCCTCTTCAATCACTCTATCTATTAAAAAAACCGCATCAAAATCAGTTGCGTAGTTTTAAAGATTTAAGCATACATAGGGACAGAGAAAGCGACTTTGTTTTATACTATGTAGGGATGCAAGTTCTCTTTTTCGAACTTATCTTCTGCTGGAGCTAATAATTTTTAAAGCTAGATATAAAATTTAAGTAATCAGTGGGAATCATGTTTAAATATAATTAATAATGTACCTACTATTACGTAAAGATAAAGATGTTTTATTTTGTAAAATGTAAAACGTCTGATCCTTCAAGATGCAGGTTCTCCCAGTTGGAAAGGCAGGGACCTTACCTGACTAGTGATAACAATATAAACAAGAATTAACGTAGGTATATTAAGCGATTTATAAGATTTTAAAGTTAATTAGGAGTGTTTGGAGTGCGTCTGGATTTGTGCCCGGTTGATGGCAATACGCTCGCCCCCTATTACATTGGGACCTATAACATAACTTGTGTTATGTAGGTGTCTCTGTGCCTACTCCTTCGGGGAATACAGGCGTGATGTTTCGTGATGTTATTATAATCCATACTAATATTATAAATGTGAAAGTAACTGTGTCTGTCTGTCTGGTACTTCTTCACGACTAAACCGCTGGACGGATTTTAATGGAATTTGGTTTATAGAAAGTTTAAGACCCGAGAAAGGACATGCTACTTTTTTTTAATTTAACCCTATAACGGGTTTAAATAAAGGTAACGCGGGCGAAGCAGCGGGAAAAGCTATTTATATAAACCTATATAATACTAACCAACAAGCTAAATTTACGCAAGCGAAGCCGCGGAGTAAAGCTAGTATTTTATATACTGTACTGTTCCACTGCTGGACAAAGCCTCTTTACTTAGAGTTGCATTTTAATGATTATTTTAATTATTATCAAGGTCGTCTATTATTAACTTAACACTCGGTAATATCCAGCTTAAGTGTATAGGACATTCATTAAAACTATTTGCTCTTACGCACAACAAGCACGTACAGACATAATACCGTCGCCATTTTAAATTATTGACCTATGGATTGACAGATACCTAGGTAGTACTCTAATTTAAAACTAGAATTCACTCCCGACTGCGTCCGCGTGAAACATTTCAACGTCTCTTTTCCGAGTATAAAATAGCCTATGTCCATTCAAGGGGTTTAAGCTTGCTTCTATAGGTAGCCAATTGCATCAAAATCGGTATTTTAACAATTTACAAACCATCGTCTGAGATTGCACTTAGCAAATGCGTCAGTCCACGACTTACGAAACACGAGGATAAAATACCAAAATCAATAAAAGTCATAAAGAGAAGACAATAACTTCTAATGATTTTTATTAATAAACGCCCCACTAGGTATGTCTCCTGTATCGTGGGTGCGTTTCACAAACATGAAATATCACATACACAAACACCCAGACTCGGGATAAACTGCGGATCGCACAAATTTTTGCTGCGTGTGGGGGATCGAACCCGCAACCCTTAGCGCAGCAGTCCAATCGCTTAGCCACTGCGCTAATCAGGTCGTCGAATTTCTTTCAATTATTTAACATTAAGTTTCTATTAATGCTGATAAACTCCAAGTATTACGATATTCGGAACTCTTCAGAATTCATTAACATATAATAGCTACGTAAAATTTAAATGAATATCTATGGGTGTGGAGCGTCTATAAAAGTAAAAAATCACATTAAAGAAATCTTGCATTATATATGGTGCAATCTTGAATGGCAAATTAGATTACTTAGGTATAATCTAATTGCCCAATTGTGTTGGTCTCCGAGTCTAAGATGCAGCTGGACCCCAGTATTCTATAGAGCGCTTGTCTATCTGACCTCCACAACACAGTTACTGGTGACACGATACTTAGTAACACTGGTGTGTAGTACGTTAGTAGGTACACGTTTCGCTAGTTATCTTTTAGGCCTCGTGGTTGCTAACCGCGACTTCTAAGCAAAAGTTTCTGAGTTCGAATCCCGGGTCAAGCAGTGTTACTGAATTTTGCCATTAGGTAATTCTCAATCGCAGCACGGAGTCTGGATTGTTCCCGGTTGATGGTAAGCTCGCACTTTTACATTGGGACCTATAACATAACTGGCGAAATGTGAGTGTACTATACTCCTCTGCCTACCCCATCGGGGAATAGAGGCGTGATGTTTTGTTATGATTGACGCATCAATTTGACGGTCAGTCATAATTTATAACAAGTTTATGCTAATAGTAATCAATATCGGTCATAATTTAACACGCAAATCCAATCTATAAACATTTAAAAAATTGCGTAAACATCAAATATTTGAGATCAGAGGCTTGTCAAGTCTGAATATAATTATAATATTTTATCTGGGGGCACGGGAGTGCCCCCGCCAAGTCGAGCAAAAAAGCGGCACGGCCGTACCATCCTTTTCTCGAAGCAGTTCAGGCCATTTTCAACCAAGTCAATCTATTTTATTTAAAACATAAAAGATTTTTAATATATATTAATATGGTTAATATAAGATGTTGTTCGGTTAGCTATTTACGTAATAACTTAAGACATAAGGTCCCTGAAGTAGGGACTTAATAAAGCAATCGACTTGGTATTATATGGATCTCACAACTTTTTACGGTAGAACAAATGAGTCGCGAGACTTGGTTTTTTTACAGTTATGTTTTTGATGAGATAAATTTATAATGAGGTAATGTAGAGTATACTTAATATACCATCACGCTTGTATTCCACGAAGGGGTAGACAGAGGGTTGTTTTTTAAACGTCGCCCCACACTAGGAATTTCTCCTGTGTCGTGGGTGCGTTTCACAAACATGAAATATCACATACACAAACATCTGCGGTTCACACAAATTTTTGCCCCGTGCGGGAATCCACCTGCTACCCTTAGCGCAGCAGTCCAATCGCTTAGCCACTGCGCCAATCAGGTTGTCAGAGGGTAGTAGATAGGTACACCCACATTTCACCAGTTATGTTGTACCATAGAGGGTAGTATAACTTATTTGGTCTATGTACCCTGTCCTAATGTAACAGGCGGCGAGCCTATTGCCAGTAACCGGGCTGAAATCCACTCTCCGTGCTGCTACTTATAAGCGCAATATCCACTCTTTTTTCATTTCGATCAAGTTTCTCTATAATAAACTTTAATTTGTGCCGTGCGGTACCTGGCCTAGAATTGACCACCCCCTTTCCTCACGTGGGTGTCGTAAGAGGCGACTAAGGGAACATCCAGAAGATGGGCAGCAGCGTCTTCTGTAACTTCACCACCAACACTGCGATCCCCAAGCCGCTTGCCAAGCAAGGGGATTATGCCCCCCCCCCTTTTAGAAGGAGGGGGCCTTTGTTCAACAGTAGACGTCTTTGTCACACTCCGTGCGCGCAATTCTTAAAAAGGGGGTACCTATAAGCTTTTTGCTTCACGCATTAAAGCCGGAAGACGTCCACTGTTGAACAAATGCCTTAAGATATGGGTCCCATATTCTAGCTAAAAGTTCGTTAAAACATACTTAATCGACACTATAAAGCTTTGATCATAAGAGGTCAAGCAGGTTAATGAGTTCAGAATATTAAACAGCGCATGCGCGTCCCGCAAAACTTAATCTACTAAAAACATATATATTATTGATTTTTCATTGGATCTTGACAAAAGTTGTTTTATTTTATCTAAACTATTTTTACGTTTTATCTATACTTTATACTTAATATTAAAATACTAATATTATACATTTATATTATATATATAATTATAAAGCTGAAGAGTTGGTTTGTTTGCTTGATCGCGATAATCTCAGGAACTACTGGTCCGATTTGAAAAATTCTTTCAGTGTTAGATAGCCCATTTATCGAGGAACGCTATAGGCAGTCGCGGGCGGAAGCAAGTTATAAATAAACGAGAAAGAGAGGATGTCATGCTTTAATCTCCCGAAGGGGTAGGCAGAGGTGTGTAGTAGATAGTACACCCACATTTCGCCAGTTATGTTATAGGTCCCAATGTAATAGGGGGCGAGCCTATTGCCATCAACCGGGCACAAATCAAAACCGAGCTGCTACTGAGGGTAACTTAAGAAGATGGTTGCCAAGCGCGTTTGCTTAACGTAAGGCCCTAGGTTCGACACGTGGGTCGTGCAAAGTATTTTTGAATTTTCCATTAGTCAATTCTCAGTAGCAGCACGGAGTCTGGATTTGTGCCCGGTTGATGGCTAGCTCGCCCCCTATTACATTGGGAACGATAATATAAATGGCGAAATGTGTGTGTACTACACACCGCTGCCTACCCCTTCGGGGTATACAGGCGTGCTGTAATGCTATGTGATTCAAAATTTGTAAGGAACCCGTTAGTTGCGTATACGACGCACACTTGACCAACTTTTTATAAAAAGTCTCTATCAACTCTAACCTTGATTAATTCATTTTTTTATGATATTTACATATTCTTATATCGTGTTACGAAAACTAATATTTAAGTCACACGATTTTAAGATAAAATTTTAAAGTAAAACGAAAATTAAAAATGTGTTTTTAAAAAACTTGTTGATGTAAGATTTTTTGTGTCTCTAAATAAAAAAAATACCTAGCTTTAATATAAGAAATATCATCACACCTGTATTTCTTGAAGGCGTGGGCAGAGGTTTGCTGTAAACCCACATTTCGACAGTTATGTTCTAGGTCCCAATGTAATAGAGGGCAAGCTAATTTTATTTTAGATGACATCTCGGAAATTTTTCATAATACGTATGCTAGTTATTTTGTTTACAAGATTTTTGAAAAATATATCTGCAGGTACTAGGTTAAGCATTACCTTCTTCTTTGTATTAGGTTAAAATGAGACAATATTTCCCTAGACATCAGATAAAAATCCGCCCAGGGACGGACGCCGTGCGACTGCTGAGCAAGAGGTCTTGGGTTCAAATCGCGGGTCGGGCAAAGTGTTACTGAGTTTTCCATTAGGTAATTCTCAGTAGCAGCACGGAGTCTGGATTTGTGGCCGGTTGATGGCAATAGGCTCGCCCCCAATTACATAAAATTGGGACCTATAACATAACTGTCGGAATAGCAAGTGTATTAAACTGCCTACCCCTTTCGTTAAGTTATGTTAAAATCCGGCTACAGAAATACTAGAATACATAACAGAATTATGTTTTGAATAGATTAAAAAATTAAATATTCAACTCTTAACATAGAAATTATATCTAAAATCCACATTAATATAATCTGTGGTAATATTTTTATTGTTTTTACCTTGATAAGCGAAGAATTCGTATAATTAAATTACATCCTATTATTACGAAAGTGTCGTGTCAGTTGGATTCTACTAGCAGCTGACCGCGGCTTCGCCTGCACGGACTTTAGAATTGGGTAATTTACACGACCTGATTGGCGCAGTGACTAAGCGATTGGACTGCTGCGCTAGGGGTTGTGGGTTCGATTCCCGCACGGGACAAAAATTTGTGTGATCCACAGATGTTTGTCCCGAGTCTGGGTGTTTGTGTATGTGATATTTCATGTTTGTGAAACGCACCCACGATACAGGAGAAATTCCTAGTGTGGGGCGACGTTTTTTTTATAAAAAAAAAAAAATCACACTAGTATTACATAACATAACATCACGCCTGTATTCCCCGAAGGGGTAGGCAGAGGTGTACATATAGTACACCCACATTTCCCCAGTTATGTTGTAAGTCCCAATGTAATAGGGGGCGAGCCTATTGCCATAAACCAGACTCCGTGCTGCTACTGAGCATTACCTAATGGAAAACTCAGTAACACTTTGCCCGACCCGGGATTTGAACCCAGGACCTCTTGCTCAGCAGTCGCGGTTAGCGACCACTAGACCAACGAGGCAGTCTACACTGTAGTTTACACTAATAATATTATAAAGGCATTTGTAAGTTTGTATGTTTGTTACCTCTGCCCGCTCAAACGGCTGCACGAATTTTGATAAAATTTGGTATGGACGTAGCTGATTTGAAAATTTCCTTGCGATCGAAGTGGCGGTTGATAGGCTGTATTATTAAATACAAGAAGACACTAACGTGTATAATACTTAGGTATGCAAATGATAATTATTTAATAGAATTTTTATCTTATTTTCATAATCAAGTTGCGATAGTGATCTTTTAGCATACATATTTTGAATTCCATGTACAACAGTCTCATGTGAAATAATTATAAAAAAATAAATTAGTAAGGTACTTAGTTAGATACTATTAAAGTTATAGTTCCCGTCACGTACGTAAAAAGAACGCTGAGCGACTGCCAGCGACTGTTTGCACTCGGATATAGTCGCTTCTAGTCCTAGGCTATTGTGGTTTATAATTAAGAGTAATTGTTTTATTTACATGGCACTGATAGCCGAGTGGTATGACCGTTCGACTGCCAAGTCAAAGGTCGTAAGTTCAAATCCCGGCAGGCACCAATGTCTTTTCTAATTCACGTGCGTACTACAAATTAGTTATCAGTTGCTAAAAACGGTGAGGGAAAACATCGTGAGGAAACCGGCACACCTGAGAGATTTTTCAACGGTTTGTAAAGCCATGTCAGAGGCCTACAGGCGGTTTAAACTCTGACACCAGGTTGTTCATCAACCATACGATAAGAAGAATTGTTTTATTGTAGAATCATTATAGGTACTTTACTAGTTACGTAACACTTTGGAATAGACTGGAATTAAAAATATTAAGTTAAACGTCAGCGTTCTTTTTACGTGACGGATACCTAATAACATTTTCTATTTAACCAAACTAAATCGTCGAAATTGATATTAATAGATAGGTTTTTTTTTAACTTGTTAGATCTAGCAAAATATAGAAAAAAGTTTACGTTGGTACTTGATTCGTATGTTAGACTTTTTGATTTGACATTTCATTTTTATTTGCAAACTTACCTTGAAATATCATTGCTTATTTTCAAGTCAAGTTGCCATAAAAAGTGGAAAGAGATTTATTTAGGTAGGTACAATTTATTTTCTTGTTTTTGTAGAGATTGCAATAAAACTAATTTTACGTATGTAATTTTTATTTTTATGCACGAGGTTGCAGGTTCAAACCCAAGCAAGTAATGTGACTTTTTCAATGTCATAAATACTTTCTTGGATATTCTAAGACACCACTGACTGACGGTGACGGAAAACATCGTAAGGAAACCTGGATTTTAATTATCTGAAATCGCCCGCAGTGAGCTAGCGTGGTGATCAATGCTCAATCCTTCTCTATACGAGAAGAGGCCTTTGTAGCAGTGGGACAATTATAGGCTGTTATTATTATTATTATTTATTTTATTAAGAAACAAACGGTCATTTATAAACAGTATAGAAACTAAAATCGACATAAAAAAGACCTATAGTTACCTTAATTAACAACAAAAATATTTGACTGCCTCGTTGGTCTAGTGGTCGCTAAGCGCGACTGCTGAGCAAGAGGTCCTGAGTTCAAATCCCGGGTCGGGCAAAGTGTTACTGAGTTTTCCATTAGGTAATTCTCAGTAGCAGCACGGAGTCTGGATTTGTGCCCGGTTGATGGCAATAGGCTCGCCCCCTATTACATTGGGACTTACAACATAACTGGCGAAATGTGGGTGTACTATATGTACACCTCTGCCTACCTTTTCGAGGAACACAGGGGTGATGTTTTGTTATGTTATGTTAAAAATATTTTAGTAACGCTTATTATAAGACAGATCTATAGGTGATCAACACTTGTTTTTTTTTTTACAATGAATTTATCGCTTTTACACCAACATTTTGTTTGCTGTATTATTTAGAATACATCTTTAGTACGACCTTTCGAATTCTTTGTAGCATTCATGGTTACAGGGAGACTGAGATGTTAAACGTTTAATTGGTGCAATCAAAAGATAAACATAATATAACATCACGCTTATATTCCCCGAAGAGGTAGGCAGAAGTGTATAGTACGCCCATATTTCGCCAGTTATGTTATAGGTCCCAATGTAATAGGGGGCGATAAATCAGACTCCGTGCTGCTACTGTGAATTACTTCATGGAAATACTCAGTAAGTAAGTACTTTGCTAAACCCGGGATTCGATCGCAGGACCTAGTGCTGAGCAGTTTGTTATAGCCAGTATAGGTTCGCTTACCATTACGTTGCGACCTATATATCTACGTATTTTTCTGTTATACACTCGCCTCTGTACATAATGTATCATGTTGTTAGGTTTTTACTGTATATTTTATGTGTACAATGAAGAATTAAAGAATAACTGGCGAACCGTGGGTTAACTAACGATACACCTCTGCCTACCCCTTCGGGGAATACAGGCGTGATGTTTTTTTTTTTTTTTAAGAAAACGTCGCCCCACACTAGGAATTTCTCCTGTATCGTGGGTGCGTTTCACAAACATGTAATATCACATACACAAACACCCAGACTCGGGACAAATATCTGCGGATCGCACAAATTTTTGGCCCGTGCGGGAATCGAACCCGCAACCCTTAGCGCAGCAGTCCAATCGCTTAGCCACTGCACCAATCGGGTCGTCAATGTTATATTTTATGTCTTTGATATACTGTATCCTTATTTACGCAATAAACGTACAAACACTTTAAAGTAATAAATAGATTGCGTAAAGTGGCTCTTGACTTTTTCGAGTCAATAAGTGAAGTGTGAAGCAAATAAATGAAAAAGTTTAGTAACAATGTTGCATAACATCACGTCTGTATCCCCGGACGGGGTAGGCAGAGGTGTATAGTACACCCATATTCCGCCAGTTATGTTATAGGTCCCAATGTAATAGGGGGCGAGCTGGCCATCAACCGGGCACAAATCCAGACTCCGTGCTGCTACTGAGAATTACCTAAGGGAAAACCCAGTAACTCTTTCCCGTACTAGAAATTGAAGTCAGAACCTATCGCTCAACAGTCGCGCTTCGTAAACTCTAGAGTCTAGACCAAGGAGACAGTCAAATTACAATTCGCGTAAAACCAATTCGTGACGCAGCTATTAGTTTATTAGCTTTGAGAATTGCGTGCCTATCTGCGGACACAACTGGGCTCAGATTAAGTAATTGTAATAGTCTGGGCCACGGTAATTAAACATTGCATTGATTGCTCTATGTATAGAAAAAAAACTTTTTGAAAAAATACAGCACCTGCTGGTAGAACTTAGCTTACGTCACGATCATCAGCCGGAAGACGTCCACTGTTGAACAAAGGCCTCCCAGGGTGGGGGGTTGCTATACTCCCCACGTTTGGTAAGCGGCTTGGGGATCGCAGTATTTATGGTGTTACAGAAGACGCTGCTGCTCATCTTCTAGATTTTCCCTTAGTCGCCTCTTACGACACCCACGGGAGAAAAGGATGTGGTCAATTCTAGGCCGGATACCACATGGCGGTATAAGTAATACTGATACAAAAAAACCTTTGTACCTGAGCTGGCAGAACTTATTTTCTTACCTACGAAAGAATTTAACGGGACTCCATAATAGGGTATTCAAATCAAAATCCGGTTACGAGCAAGGAGTCTGGATTTTTAACCAATTAATAATAATAATCTTGGGACACTCACAGCCTGTACTATGTTAACCAGACAACTGATAAACATACTTAAATATTTCTATATACATACATAATATAGATAAATTACACCCAGACACAGAACAAATGATTATGCTCATCACACAAACATTTGTCCTGGATGGGAATCGAACCCACAAACTCCGGCAGTCAGGGTCACTAACCACTATGCCAGTTTATTTTTCTTCGCATCGGCATGAGCTATGTCTAATAAAACAGGTTATGCTCACGCCGTGTAGAGATTGGTCAGTCAACAAGGATGGTAGCGAGGTTGACCGTCCAGGGTCGGACGTACTTAGGTACCATCACACGGGGAGGCACTCAACCCTTAGACCTTTAACCTAACTGGCGAAATGTGGCACAGGCTTTGTAAGGCGTGGGCGACGTGGGCCATCGTCCACGGTCTCGCGGTCCAAAAGGCCCCTTACCGCACCATAAAGAATAAAACAAAAAAAAATTTTTTGCCAAGTGTCCCATTTTGCCCCCAAATTTTTTAAGTTATCTATTAAGGAGACCTCCTTTCCTCTCGGCCTACATACATGAATTACCTGTAGAAACTAAATAAAGTAATAATGTGGAATTTACAGGAAAATCATTGAATTTTACATAACTTTATCAGCGATTATTATTTTTTAGTTGGCCACAAAAAATTACACTGTAGGGCCTCACGAAATACAGTTTGCATATATCAAATTAAGCTCTTGCCCCGCCATAGAATGTGGGTCTATCAAACATCTCTGCCTTCCTCTTCGGGGAGTGCGGGCGTGATGCGATATACAATTGATTACGTAAACAAATACAAAGATTCATTAATCAAGCTGTAAGGTCGCCAAAGAAGTTTAAGGTCTTGTATTTACAGTTATATAGGTAACTCAGTAATTTGCAAATTAAGGTCAATACTTTTTGGCAACGACAAGCTTCCGCCCGCGAATTTGTCTGTGTCAGTGCCGTAACTAGCCTTTTATGCGCCGAAATGCGAGATTCTTTCACAGCGCCCTTTTTATTGTGTCTGTTCCTGGTCTGGTAATTTCTGCGTCCCTCTAGGATCTGCACCCTGTTCCTGGGCACCGCTGGCACCGCCCTAGTTACGGCACTGCTGCGTGTTAGGCTCCAGTGTAATGGGGCGATCCAATTGCCATTAATTGGGCACGGGGATTCCGTGCTGCTACTAAGAATTCAACAGCTGGAAGACGTCCACTGTTAAACAAAGGCCTCCCCCTTAGAACGCCACAATGAACGACAACTTGCCATTTGCTACTGAGAATAACCTATTGGAAAAACCCGATATCCACATAAATTAGTCACGCCTATTTCCCAGTGGGGTAAACAGGGACCACGGAGTTCCTTTTGCTACGATCCTAGACTTCTTTCGCCTCATTCACTCGATAACACAGCTCCAAACGGGAATCGAACACAGGCAACATTTTATCGGCATATAAAGTAGCCTATGATTTAATCCAGGGTATCAGATAGATAGATAGATAGATAGAATATACTTTAAACCGTGGTTAAATTATAACTGCAGTCGTAAACACTTATTTATATGAATTACTAATTAGATTAACCATTTCCTTAACCAGAATTCTCAATAGTTCATAAAGGTTCATATGTATTTAATCACTTTTGATTTGCTACAAAAATAAATACCTACTTCGGATTTCTCTTTTGCAAACTGTTAGCAAAAAATAACGTAGCCTTACTCACCAAATTATCTACCAATTGTGTTTATTATGAATTCATTTTCAATCTATTGATTTTGTAAATGAAACGTAAAAGATAATGCTGCTTGCTTAACTTATTGAAATAATTAACAAGATAAACCAATTTATAAAATGAAATTCGTATTTCGTGAAGGTAAATAGTTTGACAGTTGAAACGTCAAGCTTCCCGCCAAAATGCCACGTTCGGAAACATTGACACAACAATCGCACATACATTTGGATCGTGAGTGGCGGAAGACTTGGCCTTTTGACAAACTCTAGTAAATATTTTGAAGTATATATTGCATTCCATTGATAATCTAGGTAAATGTTAAATAATTTAAGTGCCAGACGTCTTTGGGAACACGAATTCGCTACGATGTTTGACATGACTGCGCGTTCATAGACAACTAGTTATTTGTCTTTGTTCTGAGGATAAGGTTAGGGTGATAATATTACACTAAATACTTTTATTTACAGCATTATTTGAAAGAACAAAAGGTATTAAAGACATTCATTTTGCCAATTGGGTTTTTTTATATAACGACGTTTTATATAACGACTTGCCGTGTGGTATCCGGCCTAGAATTGACCACCCCCTTTCCTCCCGTGGGTGTCGTAAGAGGCGACTAAGGGAAAATTCAGAAGATGAGCAGCAGCGTCTTTTTTAACTCTACCACCAATACTGCGATCCCCAAGCCGCTTGCCAAGCTTGGGGATTATGGCAAACTTAAATGGGGAGGCCTATGTTCAACAGTGGACGTCTTTTGGCTGATGATGATATAACGACGCCCCCCACTAGGAATATCTCCTGTATCGTAGGTGCTTTTCACAAACATGAACATGTAACATCACATAACCAGACTCGGCAAACATCTGCGGATCAAACAATTTTTTTCCCGTGCAGAAATCGAACCCGAGTCCCGCAACTCTTAGTACCAAGGCACAGCAGTAAATCTCTTAGCCACTGCGCCAATTACGTCGTATGATTGTTGCACAATATATCAAACTTGAAAGCCTAGTAGATTAATTATCGACTCCTCAGTCGCTCTGCGAAGTTAAGCAGTCCTTACCTCGGTCAGTACTTAGATGGGTGACCGTTCTTTACACATAGGGTGAGTGTGTGTGTGTGTGTTACACCCTCAGTGCCATGAACATAACTTAAAGCTGTTGGTCCTACGCCTGATCTCTCTCCGGTCGTGTCTCACCGTCCTGGACTATGAGAGTGAGGGAACAGGGAGTGCACCTGTGTCTGCGCGCATACTTGTGCACTATAATATCTCCTGCGTTAGCTAGTCTCAGCTGAGATAGGCCGCCGTGACTGAAATTCGTTTTTATATCTCTACATTCCAGTGTTACATCTCTATTATTCTCCATCAGATAAAACTCGAAACGAGAAAACCAAACTTTATTTTCAATGCCATATAATCCTTATTATAAATAAGAATAGATTAAAATATTCCGTTTCAAATTGCTATGTTAATCACACCATAATATATTGTAATTCATTTATTAATTGTTACAGTTAAAATTAAGAAATCTGTCATTAGTAATACTGCCTAATCAGCTACCGCATAGGAATCTATTCAAAAAAACAATTTGTTTTATCCGACTTCAAAGGAAGGTTTATGCTTTAAATAAATGCGTCGTCCCACTCTAGGACTTTCTCCTGTATCGTGGGTGCGCTCCACAAACATGTAATATCACATACACAAACACCCAGACTCGGGACAAACATCTGCGGATCACACAATTTTTTGTCCCGTACGTTAATCGTAACCGCAACCTTTAGCGCAGCAGTCCAATCGCTAAGCCACTGCGTTGATCAACCCCCTTACCAAGAACGAACAGTTTACGATGTGGAAGCGAGGCGCCACTACGTGCAGTGTAATGCGGCGTCTCGCTTCCACAACGTAAACTGTCCCGCTTTAACAGTTCATGGTAAGGGAGGCAGGTCGTAGACCATTTAAGAATAACCCAATTTTAAACTAAAACTGTAACATAGCAATAAAAATTAATATCTTATGTAAATTAGTTTATTATTTATTGTAAATATAAATATATAATCAGTCGTAGGTATTTGTTATGAGGTCGCTATTCTGACGAAGAAAAAAAATCTTTTTTTTTAACTGACCACATAAAAAGAAGGTGGTACTCAATTCGTCGGGTTTTTTTTTTATGTATGTTCCCTCATAACTCACTCATTTATGAACCGATTTGATTTTTTATTTTATTAGTTCATGTTTGATTGCCTCCTTAGTTTACTAGCCTTTAGCGCGCGATTCATACGCGCGTTGGCCCCTTTAATGAAAAACTTTTTAATCAGCTGGACTGCTGTCAAAACTTTATGAAAAGATGGTTCAATACTATTATTTACTCTTACGTTCAATTTAACAGCTTCGTAATCATTACATAATCATATTCACAAGATAACATAGAACGTGCCAACTATTCGTAAATTAATATTAAGATGCTAATTAATGAAAGCTTTTTTAAGCAATTGTCGGTAAATGGCGATAATTATAGCTTGAGGCGACACCTATTCAATACTAGAGGGGCCCCAAAGACCAAGTGGTCGCCGAGCGAGGCTGGACTCCTGGGTTCAAAACCCAAGTAGGGTAAAAGTGTTATTACGTTTCGCAATGTAATTTTCAGTAGCAGCACCAGCACTGATTGTGCCTGGTTGATGGCAATAGGGTATTACATAACTGGCGAATAGTGACTGTAGTAGTCCTTCTACCCGTTTTTTTAAACCTCGCCCCACACTAGAAATTTCTCCTGTACCGTGGGTGCGTTTCACAAACATAAAATATCACACACAAACACCCAGACTCGGGACTAACATCTGCGGATCGCACGAATTGTCCCGAGGAGAATCTAACCCGCAACTCTTAGCGCAGCAGTCCAATCGATTAGCCACTGCGCCAATCAGGTTAGGAGTACAGGGGTGATGTAAGATTTTTACGACCTAGGCATTTTCCATGAACTCTTGAAGCAGGACATTTCCCGTTGAAGCGAGATGCCACACTACACTGCACGTAGCGGCGTCTCACTTAAACAAAGTAAAATATTCTGGTTTAAGAGTTGATGGTAAGCGGGCTGCTTCTTCTTTGCAGATGCTGGCAGCAGTCTCCCTGTCCTCAAGCCAAAATGCTGACGAAATAATTCGAAATGACTTTGACGGACCTCATGAAGATGGTTCATACCGATGGGCGATTCAGACAGGTGATAATACCTATAATAATCATAGCTAGCTATGGTTCCCGTCACGTAAAAAGAACTTTATTGAGTTTCAGTCTATTCCAAAGTGTTACGTAACTAGTAAAGTACCTATAATGATTCTACAATAAAACAAGTACACATAATTATAAATCACAATAGCCTACGACCAGTGCCGTAACTAGGGTGGCCAGCGGTGCCCAGGCACAGGGTGTAGATCCTAGAGGGGCGCAGCCCAGAACCAGGGACAATAAAAAACCGGCCAAATGAAAGTCGGACTCGCCCACGAAGGGTTCCGTACCAAATCCGCAAAAATATCGTAAAATTCCGCAATAAAATCACGTTTGTTGTATCGGAGCGCCCTTAAATATTTATTATATTCTTTTTTTAGTATTGTTGTTATAGCGGCAACAGAAATACATAATCTGTGAAAATATCAACTGTCTAACTATCACGGATCATGAGATACAGCCTGGTGACAGACAGACAGACGGACGGACAGCGGAGTCTTAGTAATAGGCTCCCGTTTTACTCTTTGGGTACGGAACCCTAAAAAGGGCGCTGTTAAAAAAGCTCGCACCGGGAGCATGAAAGGTTAGTTACGGCACTGCCTAAGACCATAGGAAGCGATCATATCCGAGTGCAAACAGTCGCTCAGCGTTCTTCTTACCTGACGGGAACTACACCCATTTTTTTTTTTTTTAAGAAAAACGTCGCCCCACACTAGGACTTTCTCCTGTATCGTGGGTGCGTTTCACAAACATGAAACATCACATACACAAACACCCAGACTCGGGACAAACAAATGTGGATCGCACAATTTTTTGCCCCGAGCGGGAATCGAACCCGCAACCCCTAGCGCAGCAGTCTAATTGCTTAGCCACTACGCCAATCAGGTCGTAAATTATTGATCTTGGTTTGTTTTCGTCCTTCTAACTTCATGCCGTCTCCGCTGCAGGTGGTGGTATCTTTCACGAGCAGAAGGGCAGCCTGGAGCCGGGCAGGTCCGGTGAACCCAGCCTGTTCGTCCAGGGACAGTACCAGTACATGGCTCCCGACGGCCAGGTAAATCTTCCCTCTATATCACACTAATATTATAAAGGAGAAAGTTTGTGAGTGTGTGTATGTTATGTCATCACACTTAAACGGCTGGACCGATTTTGATAGAATTTGGTATGGAGGTAGATGACACCCTGGATTATAACATAGGCTACTTTTAATCCCGAAAAATGTAGCGGGTAACACCGCCGGGCGCAGCTAGTATACATACTATAAGTTTATAAATGCGAAAGTTTGTGTGGATGTATGAAAGCTTGTTACCCCTTCACGCTAAAACTACTGGACTGATTTTGATGAATTTTATAGGAAAACAAAACAAAATCACGTCTGTATTCTCCGAAGGGGTAGGCAGAGGTGTATAGTAGGTACACTCGTATTTCACCAGTTATGTTATAGCTCCCAATGTAATAGGGGACGAGCTAGACATCAACCAGGCACTTTAGACTCCGTGCTGCTACTGTGAATTACCTACTGGAAAAAGTCAATATCACTGAATCGAATCACCCGACCCGATGCCTGGCTGGAGGCCTTGTGTTAGGTCTCGCCAATCGTCAGGTTAAGCAGTAACAGCTCCCTCAGAGCTAACTGCGAGACACAGATTCGAAAAAAAAATACCCGACCCGAAAATCGTACCCTACTATACCAACGAGAAAGTCTTTTACAAACGTATATAATACGAAGGTTACTAAATTATTATTTTTTTCAGGTTATAAACGTGCTGTACACAGCCGGTGAGAACGGGTTTGAGGCCCAGGGTGATCACCTCCCCACCCCTCCCCCGATACCGGTCGAAATACAACGTTCACTCGACTACATCGCTTCCCTTCAACCTAAAGGCCAATAACTCGCTACTAAAAGATATTATAAGTTAAAAGAGGTAGGTTATATCCCCGGATATAATTAAAAAGAAAAGAAATACTTAAAAAACACGACTGTCATATCAAAATAATGAACTAAACAGTTAAAAACATAGAAGGACATAAGTTACATAAATGTTAACTTTCGTTCCCTTTGTAACTTTTGTCCTTCTATTATGAAAACTCTCTCTAAATTTATCAGACAAAATAATATTAAATTGTAGCTCTTTAGGTTTTAATAACGATTAAATAAAAATAGACCCACAAAAATGTCTAACTGCAAACGTTGCAGTCTTAACTCGAATCTGGCAGAATAGTTGGAAGCCCGACTCAATTGCCACAAGAAGAAAAAAAAATAATATAGAAGGACATAAGTTACATTAATGTTAACTTTCGTTCCCTTAGTAACTTCTGTCCTTCTATTATGAAAACTCTCTCTAAATTTATCAGACAAACTAATATTAAATTGTAGCTCTAAATAGACCCACAAAAACGTCTAACTGCAAACGTTGCAGTCTTAACTCGAATCTGGCAGAATAGTTGGAAGCCCGACTCAATTGCCACAAGAAGAAAAAAAAGGTCCATCGCAGTCGGGGGACCTCTTAGATGTGTCAGAGTTACACAGAACGCTCCCCCGACTGCGATGGAACTTGTTTTTACACGACTGCCCAAAAAAAGGAGTGTAATGTTTTCCGGGTTGCGATGATGCAAGGATTCCAACGACACCTCATATGTACATCAAAATCTGTTTAGGCATTCAGAAGTTAAAGTGGAGAAAAGAAACTCACATACATACATAAATGAACCCTGAAAACATTAAACTCCTTTTTTGGGCAGTCGTGTAAAAAGAAATGAGTCGAGTTTAGCTATGTACATATGTATGTATGTGAGTTTCTTTATTCCACCATAACTTCTGAACGCCTGAACCGATTTTCATGTATGGAGTGTCGTTAGAATCCTTACACCATGCGAGTAACATAGCATAACGACTACTATAACGACTGTCCTACCCTCACGTGTCATCGAATGTTGTGTGACGCCACAATATTGTGTGTGAGGATCGAATGTTTTAGGTGACGTGTCTACTTGTCTTTACATATTATAAAACAAATCTAATGCCTCATAGTTATGATAACTACATTAAAATACTTTGAAAATAACATTCTGAAAAAGGTTTTAGAATTAATTTAAAAACTATTGAAACAAACTAAATACGGATTAAAAAGACTAAGTTATGACCCTTCCTTAATTGTTACATAAAAATGCCACTACAGGATAGTGACGTCACTGTGTTGTAGCGCCGTACATTTAGCGTTATGTATGTGTGGCCTATATTTTCTTGGATTTTATAGATATTTTGTTTTCACTTTCTTTTTGAAACCTTTTTCAGATTTTTAGTATTTAAACTTAATTTTTAATATAGTCATCATTCCTATTTTAATTTTAAGTACTGATGTTCTCTCACTACGTCCGACTGTCTGTAGTATCGTGTACTGACAAGCGCTTGTGTGTGTCGCCGTCACAACCGTGACCGAGCGCTCTTCAAGTGACACACACTACAACAATGTGCGTGTGCACGCCTGACAACATTCGTAGGCAAACGGACTTCGTGAGAATAGAATAGAATTTTATTTTGCAAATATGGGTATACAATAGTTCGTAAGATACAATACAGCTCAGCCATATTTTACCATTCCGTGAGATCGGACATCTTTAATACCTGCCATTATTTCTGTAAATATAGATATAATTAGAACGTTATTATACTTAAAACTAATACGTGATCACTAAGTATCACCTGTTTTGATGCCTAGGTATCACACAAAATTGTATGTTTTGTAAGACTATATTCGGCTCACAACTTCCTCTGCGTGGATTTTTTTTGTATCTGGACTTCCACAAGACAAATATTAATTAAATCGGTCCAGCCGTTCTCAAGATATGGCGTGACCTACGGAAACAGGGATTCATTTTTATATAAATGTCAATTTTATTAGTCAATAAGAATAGTACAAAGTAGGTTTATGTAATAATTATAAGGCTTAATTAATATTTACACAGGAAATTGAAATGATTATAGCTTTAATATTGCCTGCACTTGTCACGGTATTTTCACCTATTTTGATAACAATCACAATCGGGTAATTGACACCACGAATCAATTGGCATACTTTTTATGAGCTGTCAAAACGCTATTCCTTCATAGATTTTGTATGACAATAGCACATTATGACGTCACTATGCCCACTCAATTTGGTATCCATTGATTTTAAAGCTTATAAATCAAATTTTACAGTTAAATCAAAATTAATCAGGGTTTCAGGGCTTTAATCAAGCATTTTTTTTAAGAAGTAGTGTCTTTAAATTGATTAACGGTGTCAACTATCTAATTATAGATATGGTATATTAATTACCCGAATTTATGTAATATAAGCATTAAAAATAAAACAAAGTGGAAAAATATAAGTCTTTTATTTTTAATATATTGCTTTACAAATATTGTTACAGTTTTTATTAAATATATATCTATTATATATAACAACATTATTGTACTTTTATACAATCAAATGATAATATATATTTCAGTCATCACACCTGTATTCTGAAGGGGTAGGCAGAGGTGTATAACTGTATAGTACACCCACACTTCGCCAGTTATGTTATAGGTCCCAATGTAATAAGGGCGAGCTGACCATCAACCGGGCACAAATCCAGACTCCGTGCTGCTAATTAGAATTACATAACGGATAAATCCAGTAACACACTGCCACAAGGCGTTACGATCAGCAGACGCGCAACGGACACAAGAACCAAAGAGGCAACTTGTCAAAAAATCAGCAAGCCAGAAAACATTGTGTAATGAACTCGTTATCCTTCCAACATCGATAATGAGGACATCAAATACGATTTCTAACTAGCAGATTTTTTTACTGTTGCTTAGATATTATTTATATAATTTAACAGCCACACTGTCATACAAATTGCGTGTACGTTATCCCGGTTCTACGCTCAAAAGCTGTAGTGTGATGTGCTACCCCTGTTAGCTGCCACAATCGAGAATTTATGTACGAGATAAGTTGGACGTCTCATCAAAATGAAGCTACTCACGGAAAATTAGCTTGATAGTAACCAATTTTAAAAATGGTCCGTGGATCCCTGATGATAAAAGTAAATTACATAAAATTTATTAATGTGATGAGAATGCTTGTGATGTGATAAAACAACCATTTCGTTTTTATTTATTTTACAATAATTATTGTCCCCACCAGTCTGAGCAGACTAGGTATAGAAGATATTATAGTGCACAAGTGTGTGAAGACAGGTGCACTCCCTATTCCCTCTCACTCATAGTCCAGCCCCTCTAGACAAGTGGCAAAACGCTTGACGAATAGAATGAAAAATGTATGGGTTTGACATATGTCATCGATAACATAGTCGAAGCATTATGTCATCCCCATACATTTATCATTCTATTCGTCAAGAAATTGTCAACTTGTTACATATTCTAGCAATTTTTTTTCTATTCTATTCTATTCAAGCATTATGCCACTTGTATAGAGGGGTAGGACGGTAAGACACGACAGAAGGATCAGATTTGTTCTTTGTCTTATTTAAAGCTTAATAAGGTAATTGTAAGTAATATAATATAAATTTTTAACAATATAGAAGTATATAACATAACATCACGCCAAAATTTCCCGAAGGGGTAGGCAGAGGTGTATAGTACACCCAGATTCCGCCAGTTATGTTATAGGTCCCAATGTAATAGGGGGCGAGCTGGTCATCAACCGGACACAAATCCAGACTCCGTGCTGCTACTGAGAATTACCTAATGGAAAATTCCAGTACCACTGCCCGACCCGGAATTCGAACTCAAGACCTCATGCTCAACAGTCGCGCTTAGCAGCCATTCAAGTTTAAAGAAACCCTTATTTACAGCCCGTTCAAGGGATTTTGACCTCTATTGCATGTAACACGACAAATCACTGCAGTGGACCGTCAGTATTGCAAATATGTTATGCTATTAATGCCATCCTTATTGCCTACAGCAAAGAGTTCAAAATGGGTCGAATGAAATGTAGGTAGGTTAGTAAAATATCGCTTATTTTACGGATGTAGAAATTTATTTTATAAATAAAATATTTTACGGTCTTAGCAGTGGCTAAGCGATTGGACTGCTGCTGTAAGTATTGCGGGTTAGATTCCCGTACGGGACCAAGATTTACGCGATCCGTAGATATTTGTCCCGAGTGGGTGTTTGTGTATGTGATATTTCATGTTTATGAAACGCACCCACGATACAGGAGAAATTCCTAGTGTATTAAAAAATATATGTATTTCATATTGTAAAGCTAGATACTTCAGTTCAAAATATAAATTTATAAAAACATGACTAATTTATTATGAATAAAATTCTTTTAACACGTAAAAGTTCTATCTCACTACGTCAGTTTGTCTCTCTGTAGTAACGTGTACTGACAAGCGCTTGTGTGTGTCGCCGTCACAACCGTGACCGAGCGCTCTTCAAGTGACACACACTACAACAATGTGCGTGTGCACGCCTGACAACATTCGTAGGCAAACGGACTTCGTGAGATTTATCACTTATATAATTATTATACAACCATTTTATAAATAAATTCATTTTTATAACAAATGGCACAATTATTGCAAATCTTAACGCTATATCCACTTATTGACATGACAATGACAAGTAATTTAAAAATTCATTAAAAAAATATATAAAAAATAACCACTAAATATCGTAATGGCTTTTATAAATGACTCCCATTTTTATATTTTTCATATACAATAAAAAGAAAAAAAAACCACTAAATATTGTATACGATACAATTTAAGATGACCCCCATTATTGTTTATAACACTAGATTAAGCCCCCGACTTTGCCTACGTGGAAACAAACATGGCTTTCTCTGAATTAAAGTAGTCTATATCGACCCTGGTGGTATACTCTCCAATTTAATATCAATTCTAATACAAGGCCAGCGCAATATTAATATTGATTTAGCGGAAACATGACTCAGTTTTATTGAAAAAAAAAAATGCTGTTAATCTTTTGATCTCTTTTTCTTCATATGGCGATGGAAATAATATGGCGAAATAATAAAAAAAAGAAACAAATAATAAAAAGACCGTTCCGTGGAACGCTGCCTTATGTAAGAGGTACCCCGACTGCGATGGAACTTGTTTTTTTGACTATTTAGTTGGTTTTTTGACATGGCATGGTGATTTTATTAATTTTTTAATTTAATTTTTTTTTATTATAATCTTTCATCATTAGCCTCTTAAAACATTGTGAGGGAACCGGCACACCTGAGAGATTTTTCAACGGTGTGTAAAGCTATGTCAGAGGCCTACAGGCGGTTTAAACTCTGACACCAGGTTGTTCATCAACCATACGATAAGAAGCCCCTATATGTCTAAGTTAGCGCCATCAATTACCGTTATCTAACAACTGTTTGATCATTGCTCAGAGGTTCCACCGTGTCCCGATAGATGGCGTTACTGTGTTCTTGAAGCATTTTCTCCCCTTCAGGTAATGTTTCCGGTTTATTGTTCTCGGCTGAAAAATATAACATAACGCCTTATTCTTTATACGCAGTGTACAGTACACATAGTTCGCCAGTTATGATATAGGTCCCAGTGTTGGGGGCCAGCCTACTGCCATTGAACTGCCACAAATATAGACTCCGAGCTACTCAGAATTATCTTATGATTTTTTTTTATAACATTTTGCTCGACATGGGAATCGAACCCAGGACAGTCAGCAATAACGCTTGGCTACCACTAGACCAACGAGACAGTCTACCTAATAGAAATTATCTAATGTCGATTTAATAATCATTAAAAGAAGTTAGTGTCTTTCTTTCTTAAAAAAAAAGTATTAGTTTTTCGTGTCCCTGGCTCGATAGCTCAGTTGGCAAAGCTGCGCCACGGATCAGCGAAGGTCACGGGTTCAAATCCCGCTCGTGTATGGCATTTTTCAAATTTCCTTTATCAATTTTAATATTTAATAATTTTTCATCATCTTCATTAGCTGGAAGACGTCCACTGTTGAACAAAGGCCCTCCCCTTAAAGGGGAAGAGGTGCCATAATCCCCACGCTTGGCAAGCGGCTTGGGGATCGCAGTGTTGGTGGTCAAGTTACAGAAGACGCTGCTGCCCATCTTCTGGATTTTCCCTTAGTCGCCTCTTACGACACCCACGGGAGGAAAGGGGGAGGTGCTATTCTGCCCTGGCACTTAATTAACGGGAATAATTTTAAATATAACTGTAAAATCCTGTTTCTGTTAGTTTTCTTAAATTAATAAATAAATATTACCAGCTCTCTTGTCGCTTCTGGAGACCATCTCAAAGAGTACAGCGTGGAGCCCGGAGCCTAGAATAGCTGCTACAGCCAATACCCTGAACGAGCTGCGGCCGCCGAGCCAGCTGTACAGCTGCCCACCCACCAGCGAGCCTACCGCAAAGCCTGTGGATACGAAAAATTTATTTTTTAATAATATGTAAAAAAATACTTTTAGAAACAAGATTTCAAGCAGTGATAGCCGAGTGGTATGAACGTTAGACTGCCAAGTCAAAGGACGCAAGTTCAAACTCCGGCACGCACCAATGTCTTTTCGAATTCATGTGCGTACTATAAATTATTTATCAGTTGCTAAAAACGGTGAAGGAAAACATCGTGAGGAAACCGGCACACCTGAGAGATTGTTCAACGGTGTGTAAAGCCATGTCATAGGCCTACAGGCGGTTTAAACTCTGACACCAGGTTGTTCATCAACCATACGATAGAAGAATTGCACTACGTTCTAATCGATCTATCACCACCATATCAGGCTTATTGGCAACAATAGTCCTGTCAGTGATGATAGATCGATCCCAGTACAATGTGATATGATAAACATAACATTACATAACTTTACGCCTGTATTCCCTGAAGGGGTAGGCAGAGGTGAACATATAGTACACCCACATTTCGCCAGTTATGTTGTAAGTCCCAATGTAATAGGTGGCGAGCTAGCCATCAACCGGGCACAAATCCAGACTCCGTGCTGCTACTGAGAATTACCTAATGGAAAACTGAGTAACAGTGATATGATCGTTTTCAAGAACTGGGTATTATTATTATTATTATTTATGTGTGTATGGTCTACTCACCGACCCCGTCGTCCATACCGGCGACGATGCCCTGCACTGTGGCTGAATACCCTTCAGGAGCGACCTGCGCCGCGTACCCCACTATGGTGGAGTAACACAGAGCGTACGTCGGCCCCTGCATGATGCCCTAAACATTACACAATAACAAGAATTAAAAATCAGAGCTGCCATGTTAATAAACGAACTAAAAAGTAAAAAACAAGTTTCATCGCAGTCTGGGCACCTCTTAGATAAGACAGTGTTCCACAGAACGGTCCCCCGACTGCGATGGAAAGTGTGTTTTACTTTTTTTATTTATTTAATTTTTTATAGCCTATGTTACTCGCGATGGTGTAAGGATTCTAACGACACTCCATACATCAAAATCGGTTCAGGCATTCAGAAGTTATGATGGAATAAAGAAACTCACATACATACATGAACCCTGAAAACATTACACTCCTTTTTTTGGGCAGTCGTGTAAAAACCCAGTAACTCTACCTTACCCGGGATTCAAACCCAGGGCCTAATACTCCATAATGTTGGTAGTATTGTGACAATGCGTACTATTTCTTACCTCTACGATGACAAGATGCCAGGGATTCTGTATCAGAGATATGCCGATCATCCTTAATCCATAGAACAGGAGAGAGACGGTCAGAGTGGTTCCGTACCCTAAGCGTTTAATAATTTTACCTGAAAGTAATAATAATTTAATAGTTTAATTTATGGGTGGAAAAGGAAATTTTAAAACCGGCCAAGTGCGAGTCGGACTGGCGCACACAGAGTTCCGTACCAATATATATAAAAACGGCAAAAAATTCATGTCTGTTGTACGGGAGCCCGTGTATTTTATTCTGTGTTTTAGTATTTGTTGTTTTAGCGGCAGTAGAAATACACCATCCGAGAAAATGTCAACTGTCTAACTGACACGGTGCATAAGACACGGCCTTGTTACAGACGGACGGACAGCAGAGTCTTAGTAATATGGGTGGATTTAATATATTTTTTATGGTTTACACTATGGTTAACACTTACCAGAGAAGAAGAAGAACACGAGTTCTCCTAAGAAGCACTCTGCGGCTATCACCACTCCCTCTATCAACTTGATTTTAGCCGTATGGCCGGTCTGTTCGGCTAATTCTTCTAGGAACCTAAAAAACAACAATACAGTCTAAATTTATGATTGATCAGCTTCCGCCCGCGACTTCGCCCGCGTGGATTTCGAATGTTTTATAGCCTATAGCCTTCCGATAAATGGGATATCTTACACTCAAAGAATTTTCCATATCGGACCAGTAGTTCCTGAGATCAGCGCGTTCAAGCAAACAAAGAAACTCTTCAGCTTTAATATTAGTATAGATTCCTGAAAAAGGTTTTTGAAAACACATTTACACGTAGGTACTATTTTAATAGAATAGAATTTTTATTCGAATATAATTAAAATAATAAAATGCGTTAAGCCGTAGGTCCTGCGCCTGATCTCTCTCCGGTCGTGTCTTACCGTCCTGGACTATGAGAGTGAGGGAATAGGGAGTGCACCTGTGTCTGCGCGCATACTTGTGCACTATAATATCTTCGTAGTTGGCTAGGGGCCATTCATTTATTACGTAAGTCGATTAAAAGGGGAAGGGGGTCAACCATGTCTCAATACATTATTTTTTTCGTAATAATAATATATAATATCTTTGTTTTTTCTATATTACATTTTAGACGACCTGATTGGCGCAGTGGCTAAGCAATTGGAGTGCTGCGCTAAGGGATGCGGGTTCAAAAATGTGTGTAAACCGCAGATGTTTGTCCCGAGTCTGGGTGTTTGTGTATGTGATATTTCATGTTTGTTAAACGCACCCACGACACAGGAGAAATTCCTTGTGTGGGGCGACTATTTAAAAAAAATATATATACGTAATAAATATTAAACAGGGGGGAGAAATTGGGCTATTCTTATTTTTTTATATAGTGGGGAGGATGGGGTCAAAAACCATCAAAATTAGTCTTACGTTATCGATGAATGGCCCCCTTGTCTCAGCCGTCATAAGCCGCTGTGACCGACATTCGGTCAGGAGGACATTATTATTAAACTTACCAAAACATATAGTATATGATGAAGCTGTCGAAGGTGCCGGCCACCACGGCGAAGGTGATGAACACTATGACCTTTGGAATGCGCAGCACGGCGCGCAACGCCTTGCCCGAGTCTTCAGGACTTGACAGCGATGGCAACTGTGAGAAATATATATTATTACACATCATTTTCTACTGCAATCCGTAAATATTTCCCAGATTCAAAGTAGCTTAAACTACTCTTTATAACACAAGCTATCTGCCAGTGAAAGTCGCGTCAAAATCGGTGCAGCCGTTTCGGATATTAGCTGGAACAAACGCAGGCAAAATTATTTTAAATTGTATTTTTGTTATATGGTCTTTTGACTGAATTGGAATTGGAGCGCTAAGTCAAAGGTCACAAGTTTTAACCCCGGCACGCACCAATGTCTTTTCAAATTTATATGCGTACTATAAATTAAATAACAGTTGCTGAAAACGACCAGAAAACCATCGTGAGGAAACCGGCACACCTGAGAGATTTTTCAACGGTGTGTAAAGCCATGTCAGAGGCCTACAGGCGGTTTAAACTCTGACACCAGGTTGTTCGTCAACCATACGAGTAGAAGTCAAATTTTGGCCGCAGCGCGACGTCTAGTTCCCGTAAACTCACCGTAAGCGCTCTACAGCTGTACAGGTCAATGGCAGTCGCTACCAGGGCCACTATGAAAGCCGGCGTGAAGTCCTTGTAGTCGCCAGAGACAGCGTCTATCAGCCAACCGCCGAGCAACGCTGTGGCCCCGTACCCGGCAGTACCCCACGCTCGTTGGGCCCCGTACTTAGACCCACGGTCGGGACCTGGCATCACCAACAATAACAACGATAGGCATTCCAGAAATGGCATAAATTACAGGTACAATATCATAAGTAGGTTAACAGGTTAAGAAACCTTATCCGTATTCATATCTATATATACATCTATACATATAATAAAATCGTAAACGACTCGTGTCTGTACATTCAATATAAAAAAAGAAAAACAATTTATACACTCTGTAACTATGTTACCGAAGCCAAAAATAAAGTTTTTAAATTTTTTGTCTACTTGTCGGTTTTCTGTTTGTCTGTGCGTTTGAACGCGCTAATCTCAGAAACGACTATACCGATTTGAATGCAGTTTCACTGGTGGATTGTGGCAAGCTTTCCATAACATTAAGTGTTTGTTTCATTTAAATCGGTTCACGAACAAAAAAGTTACGTCAATCTTTACATACATGTAAAAAACAGTAGGGCTTGGCGTAAAAACTACTAAATAGAATCCAATTTGCTGTTTCCGAATGTCCACGCGGTCGGAGTTGCGGGCACAGCTATCCATTATAATATTATAAATTAATGTGAAAGTAAGT
The DNA here is from genome assembly GCA_905340225.1 of Abrostola tripartita. Classification (NCBI taxonomy): domain Eukaryota; kingdom Metazoa; phylum Arthropoda; class Insecta; order Lepidoptera; family Noctuidae; genus Abrostola; species Abrostola tripartita. Next base: position 6,006,245 of record HG996513.1, on the reverse strand, counting down.
CTGTCTGTCTGTTACACCTTCACGACTAAACTGCTAGACGGATTTTGATGAAATTTGGCATGTAGGAAGTTTAAGACCCAAGAAAGGACATAGGCTACTTTTTTTTTTATTTAAGGGATACTTAACCAAGTTGTTCAAATAGGGGTTAACGCGGGCAAAGCCGCTGGCAAAACTAGTTATAAATTAATAATTAATCGAAGGGGTGGTGGTGGCAAATTTGCACATATAGTACACCCACATTCCGCCAGTTATGTTATAGGTCCCAATGTAATAGGGGGCGATGTTGACTCCGTGCTGCTACTAAGAATTACTAAATGGAAAAACTATAACACTTAGCTTGACTCAGGATTTGAACCCAGGACCTTACGCTCAGTAGTCGCGCTTAACAACCACTAGACCAACGAGGCAGACGGAAGATGATGAAGAAATAAACTCACCTAAGACATCAAAGCATACAGCATCACCGATACAGTTAGCTACATTGAAAGCGACTGTACCGACGCACATCAGAACCACGAACGCCCAAAAGGTACCAGTCATGTAGAAACTATCACTTTTGGTACCACCTTCACCATTAGTAACTCGACTAACGTTCTTATTAAAATCGACTACATCATTATCTGTGGCATTAGACTTGTCTATGCTCCGTCTAGTGCGATTCCCATCTAAAATCAAATCAGTCTCGTAGCATAATAAATCGCAATCTTCCTTTGGCCTACACGTCACTTCCCCGTCTCTGACGTCATCGGGGTCCATGAACAACGTCACACAGGAGCTATTCGACACCTCCTTGTCTATGAACACAGTGTTTATGAATGGCGCGTTTGACAGGTAAACGTCAAAATTCTCGCCCATAGAGCAATTCCAATGACAGGTATACTTTTCTGAGTCAGTGTTGTTATCATACTGTTTTAGATAAATAGTGTTGTTTAGTCTGTACACTGATTCGATTAACTTTGAATCGTTGGCCTCTTGTGGTTCGGGCATCGGCAGGAACCACATGCCGCAGTATGATGACGTCATAGTTATGATTAAAAGCATGAATACTAATTTTCTGTGTGCCTGAAAATAAAAATACATAGATTAAATTACTATACGGAGGGTATACAGAATATGACAGATTGAAAAACATAGGTACACAACATTACGCCTGTAATCGTTCTAGGCGTAGGCAGAGGTGTGTAGTACACTCACATTCCGCCAGTTATGTTATAGGTCTCAATATAATAGGGGGCGAGCTGACCATCGACCGGGCACAAATCTAGACTCCGTATTCCTACTGAGAATTACCTAATGGAAAACCCTACCACCCTAGCACTTTGCCCTACTTCATGGTCAGCAGTCACGCTTAGCGTCCACACCAACGCGGCAGTCTGCCTTGTGTCTTTAGATTGTCAGATTACACACAGACAGACAGACACCGGGACAAGAAAGCTTTAAAAAAGTAGTAAAATCACTGTGTACATATCCTTAAGAAAATTGCAATTATGACCCAAAGAATCAAAATTTTGCCTTTAACATTTTTGTGTTCTTAAATGTTCTGACGTCTTGGGTACCAAGATAACAGAAGTGTAATGGAGATAGCGCAGGGCATAGCTTTTTTTTTAAGAAAACGTCACCCCACAGTAGGAATTTCTCCTGTATCGTGGGTGCGTGTCACAAACATGAAATAACACATACACAAACACCCAGACTCGGGACAATTTTTTCCCATGCGGAAATCGAACCCGCAACCCTTCACGCAGCTTCGACGCAGCAGTCCAATCGCTTAGCCACTGCGCACAAGTGGTCATCGATAACATAGTCGAAATATTATGACATCCCCATACATTTATCATTCTATTCGTCAAGCGTTTTGCCACTTGTCTAGGGCGGCTGGTCATTATAGTCATAGCCAGTTGAGAATAGTCTTACCGGCCAGAAGTCCACCACGTAGCCGAACAGGGGCTTCGCTGCAGCCCACAGGAGCGGCAAGACAGCTGTTACAATTCCCATGACAGCCGGAGACACCCCCAGCTGACGCCCGTATACATTGATTTGCGGCAGGATCGGTCCTAGCGCTGGGGGAGAAATAACATTTGAAACACTAGAAAGAAATCACACTATTCCTCATCCTCATCAGCCGGAAGACATCCACTGTTGAACAAAGGCCTCCCCCTTAGAAGCTTAGTAGAAGGGGGGGTTGCCATAATCCCCACGCTTGACAAGCGGCTTGGAAGCGGATCGCAGGGTTGATGGTGAAGTTACAGAAGACGCTGATGCCCGTCTTCTGGATTTTCCCTTAGTCGCCTCTTACGACACCCACGGAGGAGAGGGGGTGGTCAATTCTAGGCCGGATACATGACCGTATGACCGTTGGACTGCCAAGTCAAAGGTCGCAAGTCCAAACTCCGGCACGCACCAATGTCTTTTCGAATTCATATGCGTATTATAAATGAGTAATCAGTTCAAGCTTAGTATAGGCAACACGCAAAAATGACACCAAAAGTCATTTAGTTATCAGTTGCTAAAAACGGTGAAGAAAAACATCGTGAGGAAACCGGCACACCTAAGAGATTTTACAACGGTGTGTGAAGCCATGTCAGAGGCCTACAGGCGGTTTAAACTCTGACACCAGGTTGTTCATCAACTATACGATAAGAACAGATAAACATCTAACAAGTTATCATATAAAACAAACTTCTTAATACCATTATCATTACGCTGTCTATATGACTTTTGGTGCCATTTTAGCATGTTGCCCATGCTAAGCTTGCTCATATAAATTTGTGTTGGTATTATCGTTTCAGTGATTTATAGCTGTAAAGGTATAACACTGAGTTGGTAATCATAGATTCCAACAGATAATACCTGACGTCACCCTTAAGGCGTAAATACTAAAAGGGAACTTGAAATTCGATAGATGCGAGCAGCGACACGGTGGCTCAGTTGGTTAGAGCAGCGCCACGGATCGGCGAAGGTCGCGGGTTCGAATCCCGCGCGTGTCCATCATTTTTCAAATTTCCTTTATCAATTTAGATTACGCTGTCTTACAAAGATCATACTAAAATAAAATTGTAGCTATAATAACCAGTATCATATAATGGCAATTACTAGTGTTACATAAGGAACGAACATGTAGATATACCTTACCGTTTATTACATTGTGAAGCGTTGCTATGATAGTAACCGCAGCAAACAGTAATTGACACCTTCGCGCTACGTATCTATGCGCAGTTATAAACTTTATAAATCTTGTTTATGTAATGCTCCGGCTTCACCTGCGTCTCAATGCATTAACTAACGCGCTATTTAACGCTGTACGTAGACGTGGGAAACATTTTACAGTGTTAATTTACTCACGGCATTACTAATGTCATTTTTTTTTTTAAATCGTCGCCCCACACTAGGATTTTCTCCTGTATCGTAGGTGCGTTTCACAAACATGAAATAGCACATACACTAACACCCAGACGCGGGACAAACATCTGCGGATCGCACAAATTTTTGCCCCGTGCGGGGATCGAACCCGCAACCCTTGGCGCAGCAGTCCAATCGCTTAGCCACTGCGCCAATCAGGCCGTCGAACGTTAAGCGATAACTCGGGGGTCGGTTTGTCGGGCACGTCAAAGGATTTTACATAAACGCATAGCTTAGCGCGCTAAGCTATGTTGGCTACATTAACGAACGCTGTCTCATTTCATATAATAATTAGTCGCACTCATTGCTGCAATCAATGCAGCCGCTTCAACCACCATTGTTGTGCGGTTGATTGGCGCAGTGGCTAAGCGATTGGACTGCTGCGCTAGGGGTTGTGGGTTCGATTCCCGCACGGGACAAAAATTTGTGTGATCCACAGATGTTTGTCCCGAGTCTGGGTGTTTGTGTATGTGAAATTTCATGTTTGTGAAACGCACCCACGATACAGGAGAAATTCCTAGTGTGGGGCGCGTTTAAAAAAAAAAAAAACAAAAACTTCACTAGGAATTAACTGTTGACGGCGCTAAAAGTAATTGCAGCTAAAATGCATTTTTAGTGCGTTAATTAACGCGTAGTTGGACACTAACGTTAACACAGATGGAGCCGGAGCATAGTACATATTATAGATTATATTATTTTCTTAGCTCTGCGATCTTGGCACCCGACTTTGCAAAAATTGCTATTTTTCTAAATTGATAAAGGAAATTTGAAAAATGATGGACACGAGCAGGACTTGAACCTGCGACCTTCGCCGTACCGTGGCGCTGCTCTAACCAACTGAGCCATCGTGTCACTGCTCGCACCCATCGAATTTCAAGTTTCCTTTTAGTATTTACGTCTTAAGGGTGACGTCAGGTATTATCTGTTGGAATCTATGATTACCAACTCAGTGTTATACCTTTACAGCTATAAATCACTGACTTTTTTTTATTCCTCTCATAGATTTAGGTAGGTAGTGGATAGTAGTGAAGCTAATTTCGTTAGTAGTAGTGTCAATTTTTTTATTGACAAATGAAAAATCATGAAAAAAGTTAGCACCCGACATGGCAAAAAAAACCGGCTGTTTCTTATAGCACAATGATAGTAGAACAGAAAATTTTGAAAAAAATATTTTCATTCTACAATATTTTTTCAAAAAGGTATTTTCTACATAAGATCAATTTTAAACATATTATATAAGATTACTACGAACGCTCAAAATGGCTAAAAGTCGTGCGTGGATGTTATGCAATTGGTAAAATGTGTAATGCTATGTAGTTGGACACTGACATTAACGTTAACACAGATGGAGCCGGAGCATAATACATATAGATTATTTTCTTTACATAAATACGTAAATAAAATAAATACATAAAGTCACGCTTGTTTCCCAGAGGGGTAGGCAGAGACCACGGATTTCCATTTGCTACGATCCTGACATACTTCTTTCGCCTCATTCACTCGCATCACATTCCTCATACACGCTCGTCGGTTAAGGGTACTCCTCACTTGACCCTTTTGTAGAACATCTCCGATCTGGTCCAAGTATGTTCGCAGTGGTCTTAAATGAAAAATATATGGGTTTAACATTACGTCATCGCTAATATAGTCGAAACATTGTGTCATCTCCATACATTTATCATTCTCAAGCGCTTTGCCACTTGTCTAGAGGGGCGGATTTGATTGTGAAGATTACATTACATCCCAGACTTGACAAGCATTCGCTTGTAACATTTCAGATTCGACTCTGTATTAAAATATTAAAGACTAGCTTCTGCCCGAGACTTCGCATGCGTGAATTTCGAATGTTTTATAACCTATAGCCTTCCTCAATAAAAGGGCTATCTGAGGAAGAATTTTTCAAATCGGACCAGTAGTTCCTGATATTAGCGCGTTCAAGCAAACAAACAAAACTCTTCAGCGTTATAATAATATAGTATAGATTTTATCAATTTGCGCATTGCCCCCTTACTATAAACTCTTAAAGCAGGACAGTTTACTATGTGGAAGCGAGACGCCGCTACGTGCTGTGTAATGCAGCGTCTCACTTCCACATGGTAAACTGTCCTGCTTTAAGAGTTCATAGTACGGGGGTGTAACGCTCGGTTCTCTTCCCTCACTAATGTAATGCTCGGTATTGTCACGTTACATTACAGAGTACCTTAATAAGTATGAAATAACGATCTAGACAGTCTGTATTCGACCTTAACCACGATCCTTCATTGCCAAGGCCCCGTTTGACATAAATATCCGATCATTACATCAAGCGTGGACACGACGAGACACGAGCGTTCCCGATGAATCATCGTGTAGCTAGTTACCTACTATTGTAGTATGTATGAGGGGCTCGTAGCTACATGGCTACCGCGCAGACCCCTTAGACGAGTGGCAAATAGCTTGACGAATAGAAATGGAATATAATGAAAAATGTATGGGGATGACACATGTCATCGATAACATAGTCGAAACATGATGTCATCCCCATACATTTATCATTCTATTCTATTTCTATTCGTCAAGCGTTTTGCCACTTGTCTAAGGAGGCAGATCAGTCGATCTGCGAGGTCAAGCAGTGCTCGCCGCGGTCAGTTTTAAGATAGGTGACCGTTGTTACATGTCGAGACTCCTCTGTGCTTCAGAAGGCACGTTAAGCCTTTAGTCCTGCGCCTGATCTCTCTCCAGTCGTGTCTTACCGACCTAGATTTTTAGCAGTCCGGATTTTTTTATTTTTAATCTTTAAGTACCTAGATACTATATTGTAAAGCTAAAGAGTTTGTTTGGTTGAACGCGCTAATCTCAGGAACTGCTGGTTCGGATTGAAAAAAATTATTTTGTGTACGATAGTCCATTTATTGAGGAATAACCAACCAATGACCAATATAACATCACGCTGCGACCAATAGAAGCGGAGCATTATTGAAAAATGTTGCATAAATGGGAAAAATAATTCTTCGTAATCCACGCGGACGAAGTTACGGGCGGAAGCTAGTATAAGCACTGATAGCCGAGTGGTATGACCGTTGGACTGCCAAGTCAAAGGTCGCAAGTTCAAACCCCGGCACGCACCAATGTCTTTTCGAATTCATGTGCGTACTATAAATTAGATATTAGTTGCTAAAAACGGTGAAGGAAAACATCGTGAGGAAACCGGCACACCTGAGAGATTTTCAACGGTGTGTAAAGCCATGTCAGAGGCCTACAGGCGGTTTAAACTCTGACAACAGGTTGTTCATTAACCATACGATAAGAAGAAGAAGCAACATTATAATATTATCATTGTACGAACAACTTTCGCATTATAATCGTAGGTATTATGTAGACGATAATTTTAAATATTTTCCTCAACGTTATCCTCAAGCAATGTGCAAATGATTCTAAAAACATTGCTTAACTTGAATATTTAAACTGGTTCTTTAAGTTCCTTAGGATATTGACCCTTTCAAAAGAGTGAGATGGCGCAACCTATGTTTGTATACAGCATCTCTTTCTATTATAAGCTATTTAACTTGACGCTTTTAAACCTATTTTATTAGTTCAACTTATTTTGATTTCTATAGCATTGGTCGCACCAGCCTCCTTACCATGAACTCTTAAAGCAGGACAGTTTACGTTGTGGAAGCGAGACGCCGCATTAAACTGCACGTAGTGGCGTCTCGCTTCCACATCTTAAACTGTCCTGTTTAAAGACAGTTAAAGGCAGTATTCTATAGAGCGCCTGTCTATCTGACCTCCACAACACAGTTACTGGTGACACGATACTTAGTGAGACTGGTTGTCAGACTTCTGACTACCTGTATCGACTGTCAAAGATCTACGAATGACAGCTAGGATAGCATAACGTGCTGTCACAGGCACGGAGGTCGTTAATCACCCATCCAAGCAACTTACGTGTATCTAAATTGATAAAGGAAATTTGAAAAATGATGGACACGAGCGGGACTTGAACCCGCGACCTTCGCCGTACCGTGACGCTGCTCTACCAACTGAGCCACCGTGTTGCTGCTCGCACCCATTGAATTTCGAGTTCCCTTTTAGTATTTACGTCTTAAGGGTGACGTCAGGTATTATCTGCTGGAATCTATGATTACCAACTCAGTGTTATACCTTTACAGCTATAAATCACTGAAACGATATCACCAACCCAAATTTATATGACTTTTGGTGCCATTTTAGCATGTTGCCCATGCTAAGCTTGAATCTAAATTGATAAAGGAAATTTGAAATTCGATGGGTGCGAGCAGCGACACGGTGGCTCAGTTGGTTAGAGCAGCGTCACGGTACGGCGAAGGTCGCGGGTTCAAGTCCCGCTCATGTCCATCATTTTTCAAACTTCCTTTATCAATTTAGATTCAAGCTTAGCATGGGCAACATGCTTAAATGGCACCAAAAGTCATATAACTTACGTTTAGCTTAACCCTATATGGCAGTGATAGCCGAGTGGTATGACCGTTGGACTGCCAAGTCAAAGGTCGCAAGTTTAAACCCCAATGCCTTTTCGAATTCATGTGCGTACTAAAATTAGTTATCAGTTGAAAAACGGTGAAAGAAAACATCGTGAAACCGGCACACCTGAGAGACTTTTCAACGGTGTGTAAAGCCATGGCAGAGGCCTACAGGCGGTTTAAACTCTGACACCAGGTTGTTCATCAACCATACGATAGGAAGCCCCTTATAATAAAATTAAATTACGACACGGGAATTTCGTCCGACCGGGTTGCACCGGCCGATAGTCTGCTTGCGACCACGGCTGGTGCAACCCGGCTGAAACGTCAAGCCATAATTAAAAATTTGTGATCGCGTTAACTTCTGTGTCGTAATTTTATTTGATAATAATCTTGGCCTAACGTAAATAGATTGAGATTTGCATGTTAGTCAGCCAAAAGTCTAAACAAAGAGATTAGAAAATGACATTGAAAGAGTCACATAACACATTGCATTATTGAAGATAATCCCACATAATATAAAATTGACAATGTTTAACAATGGATTAAATTATAACTGTCATTGACAAAGAATACAGGTGTCAATAGACTTATGACGGATTTAAATTGAGAGACGTTTAATCATGGTATTTCCTCACTAATATTATAACTGCGAAAGTAAGTTTGTTTGTTACCTTTTTACACATAAACCACTGAACCGATTCTCATGAAATTTTGCATATATGTACGTAGCAGCTTCCTCGGACAAGGGGCCAAAAGCTTAACGAATAGAAATGGAAATGGAATAAGGATGACATAATGTTTCGACTATGTTATCGATGATATATATCATACCCATATATTATATGAAAAGTAATGTTCACGAGGGATAAAACGACAACTTTGGACGGTAAACATCTGTTTTTTTGTGTTCAAAGCATACTTCTTCAAGATTTTCTTTTTGGCGCTAAATATTTATAAGTTGTACTTTTATGCATCAAATAATCAGTTTCGTAGCTTTGACACATATTATAAAAACGTTCGTCTAAATTGTAAAAATTACGTTCAGCGACAGTGGACTGCCTCGTTGGTCTAGTGGTCGTTAAGCGCGACTGCTGAGCAAGAGGTCCTGGGTTCAAATCTCGGGGCGGGCAAAGTGTTACTGAGTTTTCCATTAGGTAATTCTCAGTAGCAGCACGGAGTCTGGATTTGTGCCCGGTTGATGGCAATAGGCTCGCCCCCTATTACATTGGGACTTACAACATAACTGGCGAAATGTGGGTGTACTATATGTTCACCTCTGCCTACCCCTTCGGGGAATACAGGCGTGATGTTTTGTTATGTTTACGTTCATTGAATAACGAGTCGAGGGACACGACAGGGACCCATAGATGTTGCAATCGTCTTCGGGCGATATCGCGGGAAAAATGTCGCCTAGTGAAAACGCGGCTAAGTATTTTAGACATATCTGATTATAACAATTACTTTATAGCGTAGATATCTCAGTAACATTGTAGATTAGTTATCACAATCAACGCATACAGAACAATTGTAATACTTTATCACAGCTATCGCAATCAAACAGTCTTATGGTATAAAATTACACTATAAAGTGGGTTATAATTATCATAAATATAGCATCACGCCTGTATGCCACGAAGGAGTAGGCAGAGGTCCGACCGCCGAGACCTCACTCACATTTCGGTAGTTATGTTATAGGTCCCAATGTAAGAGGGTGAGCTTACCATCAACCACGCAATGCATACTCCGTGCTGCAACTGAGAACCCAACGCCTCTTAGGCCAGATATTCGAACACAGGACCTTATGCTTAGCAGCCATATTGAGTGACCACTAGACTCACAAGCCTGTAGGTACGTCTTCTTCTTATCGTATGGTTGATGAACAACCTGGTGTCAGAGTTTAAACCGCCTGTAGGCCTCTGACATGGCTTTACACACCGTTGAAAAATCTCTCAGGTGTGCCGGTTTCCTCACGATGTTTTCCTTCACCGTTTTTAGCAACTGATTACTAAATTAAACGCACATGAATTCGAAAAGACATTGGTGCGTGCCGAGGTTTGAGCTTGCGACCTTTAATTTGGCAGTCTAACCATCATTCCACTCGGCTATCAGTGCTTACTGTAGGTACGTAACGTAATAGATCGATGAAAGGAAATGATACTCTACTGCAGAGGTGCTTGACGATATGTCACACGGGACGAATCTAAACGTTCAAATACTTGTGTGAGCTTCGTGGTTAGAATAATCATCAGCCCGAAGACTTCCACTGTGGAACAAAGGCCTCCTGCTTAGAGGGGGGGGGTTGCCATAATCCCTACGGTTTCAAGCGGCTTGGGGATCGCAGTCTTGGTGGTGAAGTTACAGAAGACGCTGTTGCCCATCTTCTGGGTTTTCCTTTACCACGAGACGAGACAGAGATGTGCTATTCTTGCCCCTCATTTCACCGGATTGTTAGAACATATTATTTTTCTCTTATACTCCGATGGGACGGTAAGACACGTCTGGAGAGAGATCAGGCGCAGGACCAACGGCTTAACATAGCTTCCGAAGCACGGAGGGGTCTCAACATGTGACAACGGTCACCCATCACAAGACTGACCGCGGCAAGCACGGCTTAACCTCATGGACATGGACATAGGCTATTTTAATCCCGGAAAAGACTTGAATAAATATCCCAACGAACTCGCAGACTGAATTTAGCACTTATATTATAAATGCGAAAGTTGTTTATCTTTCTGTTTTTGCTTTCACAGGTAAGCCACTGAACTGATTTTGATGAAATTTCGTATGGAGCATTCTTAAATTCCTAGTGAGAGTATAAGCTACTTTTTATCCGGAATACAAGTGTTGGTCTATGTGAACAAAGTCGCAGACGGAAACTAGTCTTAAATAGTTATACGGAATAATTAAAACCAGTATAATTATAATTGATCTTGTGATAAACATATTCTGCTGCTGGGAAGTTTATTAAAGGTTTTTTCACAGTTAAATTATATTATAAGGAAAAACTTACTTAACTTACTAATAAGCATTAACATATGATTAATTTAATACGCATAACAATTTATTTTTGTATGAACATAAAGAAATAATAAATTTAAAAATTTCAGTTTCTGTGGCCAATTTTAATATTAACTAGACAACTTTGCAGGATATACTATGGTGCACAAGTGTGTAAACACAGGTGCACTCTCTATTCCCTCACACTCATTCCAGGGCGGTGAGACACAACAGGAGGGATCAGTGGTAGAAATAACCGATTAATATGCTCTCAGAGGTTTAGATAAGACAGTTTTCTCTGCACTTTACATTAACCACCTTACTTAGGTGTAAAGACAAGAATATGGTATGAACATGAGTTTAATATGGTTTATTTAACTTAAAAAAAAATACAGATAAGAGACTGGAGTTATAAATTATTCAAAATGAAGTTAAGTAATTATTATGTATCTTAAGTTTGCGAGACAGTATATGTATAGCAAACTTGTGTACCACAAAGAACTGTGTGATAAGATAATGTTAATATAATAAAAGTGTTTTTATAACTAACATTATAGGTACAGAGAATATTTCTCACTTCTCAGATAATATAGAAACGAGGTCACAAACTTACTTTTGACCTCAACGCTAATGAAACAATGTTTGATAAATGATAATATTCTTGCTAATAACAAATATAATTATATCATTGAAGGAAATGCAATAGATAAAGACCATAAAGTGTGAAAGACACTTCTATAGATAGTTTTAAATTAATTATCTATGATGCAAATTTTTTTATTACACTTACCAGCAAAGAAGAAGAAAAAGTGAGCCTTTATGGGCAAAAGCCCTTTGTCTATTTTGAATTTCATATTTTTTTGAATATTTTATGTACAGTAAAAATCCACTTTCTTGTAGTTAATTAATTAGATTAACAACGTAATAATTTTAACAGCATTATTACGGGTCAATGAACGCACAGTCGCAGCCTTTTAATTTTAAATTCCACACAAGACTGGTTTGGGCACAAGTATCAACTTTCTCTGACAAAGTTTACTAATTAATATTGAAATCATAACACTGTGGTCGGTGTAATGGATGACGCGACGATTAAAGGGAATAAGAACATATTACTTGTTCTATGTTATCGCGCGAAGACGCGACGTAAACTAACAATATTTACGTCTGGCGTCTAACCAGATTATCAGATAGCTAGATGTCATAATAAAACTGACGGTTACAGTTTTTTTATTAACTGACAAGTGTTGTCAGATCACAGGTTAAAAACTGCGTTATTAAGAAAAGTAATTTTTTTTTCTAAATATTATTCTGATAATAAAGTAATTAAAATCTAGTTATTATAACGTCTTACAATCACTACAATCCTATTGGTTTACACCACATACATAGCAAACAGTGACGACCGCTGCCTCATGAAAAATTGTAGATATTTATATAAATATTATATACCTACACAGTTACATTGTTTCATACAGGTAATAATGATGATGATACAAGTATTAATAATAACTAGATTTAAAGGAAAGTAGTAAATGTTGGCAACAATTAAATTAAGTTTTGATGCTAAAAAACTAAGAATTTTGCTTATGATAGTGCTTTCTCACTCTCTCACAAATGTTTTATTATTCCATCTCTTACTAATGCTAAAAATGTATGATTACAGCTTAAAATAAACAAGGTATACCATAGTGTTGACCAATTTAGGCTTAAAATCGAGAAAGAATAAATGAGCCCTAATATCGACACCGATTTAATGAAATAAAATTAATATTATATTACTTTGCTACTAATAATTGTTATTTTTTGTATTATGAGGTTTTTAAATATTTATTTTAGCAACGTATTCCAATAATTTTGAATATAATTATTATAGCAAACATTTTTAAATTGTTTACAGATAAAATAAAATCTGTCGATTATACAATTAGCTCAACACCAAAACGCGCGATTTTCAATTGTTTTTTTCAATGTTCATTTGTGTTCGAATTTGATAACATGGCCGGCCTCCTTAGTTTGTAAATAAATAAAAATATTCCTATTAAAATGGAGGACGAGGAGTTTGTAGGTTGCATCAGTTGCATGAACACCAACGATTTATGCGACCTATTTGCTTTGTACGCGGAAAACACGGAAACTTATGCAAAAATGTTCGAAACCTGTTTTGATTTGAAGGTTATAAATGCTTTTTTCTTACATATTCATGTAGATTTGATTTAAAAAGTACAGCTTATTTCATTTTAACCTTTTTCTGAAATTGTTCATTATTGTAGATTAATATTATCATTCATTATTTACCTAAGTTTACCTACTATCACATCTTATATTTTTCTATTCGCGTAGTATTCGTCAATTTAGATTTCTAGTTAGAAAATATTTTAGTCTTACGGTTAAAATTATACCTACCATAAATATGCCTAGCACATTTAGTACTTATATGTTTTAGTTTGTCGACTACGGTATCTGCATTTTATTTAAATTAGCAATGTTAATGGACTCATGGCTTTTAATCAATGGAATTTTATTTCTCGGAGCAGATTTAATTTGTTCTAACAATACTTATGAATTTATTTTAGTATTAGTAAAATTCCAGCATTTCTAGATAACTACTTATTTAATAAAGACCATATTATATCAAGCTAATATGTTCTATCTCACGAAATCCGTTTGCCTACGAATGTTGTCAGGCGTGCACACGCACATTGTTGTAGTGTGTGTCACTTGAAGAGCGCTCGGTCACGGTTGTGACGGCGACACACACAAGCGCTTGTCAGTACACGTTACTACAGAGAGACAAACTGACGTAGTGAGAGAACATCTTTATGATACATTATTTACAGGTAGGATAAGAATCAGTCCCTATGACAGATAGTCCGACACTAAAGCGGACTCAGGCTTATCCTAAACTCAATCTTTACTCAAAAAAATTAAAGTCATCTATCTTTTATTTGGTTGGCACGTCTACATTTTTCGTAACTCAGTTTTGTGGACAGCATTTGCTGAGTCCAATCTCAGACGAACACAAAGATTAGTATAAAAATAATGAAATTCCTACCAGACTTAACTCTAACTTATCTTAATACGCGATGGGTAGGCAGAGGTGTATAGAACACTCAGTGGCGGATTTACCCTAAAGCCCAGTAGGCCCGGGCCTAGGGCGGCCAGATATTAGGGGCGGCCAATCGTGACAAAAAATTCACTGATGATAACAAGAAATTACTCAAAGTATTAAATATAATAGTAAATTTATTCTCTATAATGGGTGCTGAGAAAGGGGCGGTTACTACTTACCTGGGGCCTAGGGCGGTTAAGACTGCAAATTCGCCACTCTTCTTCTTCTTCTTATCGTATGGTTGATGAACAACCTGGCGTCAGAGTTTAATCCGCCTGTAGGCCTCTGACATGGCTTTACACACCGTTGAAAAATCTCTCAGGTATGCTGGTTTCCTCACGATGTTTTCCTTCACCGTTTTTAGCAACTGATAACTAATTTTTAGTACGCACATGAATTCGAAAAGACATTGGTGTGTGCCGGGATTTGAACTTGCGACCTTAGACTTGGCAGTCCAACGGTCATACCACTCGGCTACCAGTGACCCCACTCACACACAAAATCCGCCACTGAGAACACCCTTATTTCTAACTTAAAAAAAATGTAAATTACGGCATAGCATTTAATGCGAACACATGTTTCAAATATTGCCCTACAAAACATTGGCTTGACGTTTCGACCGAGTGGCACCGGCCGGTGCTTGCGACCACGGCCGGTGCAACCCGGTCGAAACCTCAAGCCAAAATTTTTGTTATTGAAATTATTCAACTGGGCTCCTTTATGGAGGACTGGACATCGACAGCCTTTGACAGAGGCGTATGGAAAGAGAGTAGTGAGGCCTTGGCCTGCAGTGGGACATTACAGGCTCCTAATAATATATTATCCTATAATAATAATTTTATTACACCCATATTTCGCTATTTATGTAAGTCCCAACGTAATAGGGGGCGAGCTTACCATAAACTAGGCACAAATCCAGACTCCGTACTACTTAGAATAACCTCAAGAAAAACTCAGTAACACTTTACGTCCCCTTACATCCGACCAGCCCTCTAACTATGAACTCTTAAAGCAGGACAGTTTACCACGTAAAAGCGGGACGCTGTATTACACAGCACGTAGCGGCGTCTCGCTTCCACGTGGTAAACTGTCCTGCTTTAAGAGTGTATGGTACGGGGCAGTAGACAACATAAACTTATTTAATTTTTCCTAGGTCCCGAACCATCTGAAGTATATATGTTCTGACTGCGTCGAGAATTTGGAGAAGGCTCTCGCTTTCAAAGGACAGACTACTAAAAGCTTGTCTATGCTACAGCATGTTAAAGGTAAATCCTATTTACCCGACTGCGCCAGAAGGAGGGTTATGTTATTCGAATGTATATTTCTTTAGCGAACATATTTAGACCAAATTGTAGATGTTCTGCAAAAGGGTCAAGTGAGGAGTACCCTTAACCGACGAGCGTGTATGAGGATGTGATGCGAGTGAATGAGGCGAAAGAAGTATGTCAGGATCGTGGCAAATGGAAATCCGTGGTCTCTGCCTACCCCTAAGGGAAACAGCCGTGACTTTATGTATGTATGTACGTAAGTAAGTAGGTATTTCTTAGGCACGCTCTGTAGCCTACACGGCTTGATGGATTTTAGCTTGAGAGGTATCTTTAGATTCGTCTCAACTGTGAGGCGAGCATATATTTTTTTTTTAAATAAAAAACGTCCCACTCTAGAAATTTGTCCTGTATCGTAGGTGCGTTTCACAAACATAGAATATCACATACATATGCCCAGACTCGGGACAAATATCTGCGGATCGCACAAATTTTTGTCCCGTGCGGGAATTGAACCCGCAACCCTTAGGGCAGCAGTCCAATCGCTTAGCCACTGCACCAATCGGATCATAAAATTAATAAAAAATCTAAATAAACTGGAAGCTATAAAAACCTCACACATTGGCTACGCGATTGGACTGCTATGCGCGTTCGATTCCCGCACGGCCCGGTCCCGTCAAAAATGTGTGATTCGCAGATGTTTATCCCGAGTCTGGATGTTTGTGTATGTGATATTTCATGTTTGTGAAACGCTCCCATGATACAGGAGAAATTCCTAGTGTGGAGCGAGGTTTTTTTCAAAAAAAAAAACATACCTAACCATATAAACTTTAAACCATGCCAAATCTCACACCTCCATACACGCAGTATTCTTAAAAAGGGATCCGAAGCTATAGTTTTTCGTCATCATCATCATCATCAGCCGGAAGACGTCCACTGCTGAACAAAGGCCTCCCATCATCAGCCGGAAGACGTCCACTGCTGAACATAGGCCTCCCCTTTAGAAGGGGGCGGTTGCCATAATCCCCACGCTTGGCAAGCGGCTTGGGGATCGCAGTGTTGGTGGGGAAGTTACAGAAGACGCTGCTGCCCATCCTCTGGATTTTCCCTTAGTCGCCTCTTACGACACCCACGGGAGGAAAGGGGGTGGTCAATTCTAGGCCGGATACCACACGGCATTTAGTTTTACACATTCTATTCATATTGTAATTTAACTTTTAAACTGGTGTCATCAGATACCCTATACTTACACAAAAACGTATTTTTAGATGAAGAATATTTGGACGAGTCTATTTTGGAAGAAGCGGAAAGCATTCCTGATGATAACAAGAAGATGGTGGTCTTGAAGAATGTGGGGTCTGATGGAGAAGATGATGATCTAGACGGTGAGTAAAAACTGAAAAGAAATCACATCACACTAATATTATAAAGGCGAGAGTTTGTGTGTGTGTTTGTATGTTTGTTACCTCTACAAGCTGAAACGGCTGGACCGATTTAGCTAAACTTTGGTATGGAGGTAGCTGACACCCTGGATTAACAAATAGACTTTTTATCCCGAGAAAACGTAGTGGTTAACCCCGCGGGGCGCAGCGAGTCTTTTAAATAAACTAGCTGCATGCCCGCGACTTCGTCCGCGTACTGTGTGTGTGTATACCTATAGATATTCTGGGTAGAACAGCTCTCGGGTGATCTCAGATGACCCTACCAAAGTTTCATCACATTCTGTTCAGTGTTTTATGACAAACATACAAACATTCATTTTTATTTTATATAGATAGACAGACTAGGTGAGTGTAAAATTTGTATTCATGCAGGTAAATTGTAAATGAGAGATTAACCGCTCTATATTAATATTTTTTATTTGACTTAGATGCTACTCGTATTCTCATTTTAGGTATATTGTGTAGCTCATTATTCTCTCATACTTGAAATGATTGTTAAACATTCCTACAACATATTTTTAAAAGAGTAACTATGGAGTTTCTTGCCGGTTCTTCTCCATAGAAACGACTTTTTGAAACCGTGCAACTAGTTTGACGTTTTGTAAGTGCTCTTTTGTAGCCTATATGAAATAAAAACATTATGACTATGACTAAATCGACACGCATAGCTAGAAGATCCTTATTAAAAAGTTATCCTTTTGCACATTGGCCCATAAAGATAGGACCTGCCGTTAGGGTAGGATAGATAGCAGGTATAGTAGGATTAAAGTCTACTTCCTTGCACAGAGGATTTAGACGATGAGCACGCGATCCAAGCTCTAGATGAGACGACGTGCATCTACTGCGACCTCCAACTGCCGACTGTTGAAGACGTACACGACCACATCAGAACGGTTCATGAGTTGGAGCCGAGAACTGGCCTGCCTCTGAGAGAGTGCTCGCTCTGCGGCGTCGCCTTGAGGGACCCCGCTGACCATCATAACAGGTGAAACTGAATTGTGACTAATATATTTATTTCACTACCAACTATGTAACATTATGGTACGCAATAAATTTGCAAATTCAGAATTTTCTGAAACATTTTACTTGGTGTGCCCCGCGTAATTTTGCATTAAGTCTTTGAGCGCCACGGTCATGTTTAGAAGACAAACGCTTCCGCGCCCTCCACGTCATTCTTAACTAGGAGACAATTTCAAATTGTAACGTTTGTGTGTAATGTAATAACAAACAATAATTGTAATACATGTTAACGTCTACTAATAAAATCGTGGCGTAGAGGGCACGAAAACGCTTGTCTTCCATACAAGACTGACGCTCAAAAGGCTAATGCAGGTAAAACCGCGAAGGAGTGTTAGTATCATTTTATAATTTACTTAGCTTTGTTGTATTACATATTGTTTACGTTTGTTAAAATGGTTATTTTATTAGGTGTCATGGCGTAAAATCGGACTCCGACGGTCGCAAGTATCCGTGTCACTTTTGTGATAACATCTACGTTAGCAAGAAGGCGTGCTTCACTCATTTGCGCATGAAACATGGATGTGAGTATGATTTAAGCATTGCACAAGAACACAATAATTTGCTGGTTTTTTGAAAAACCGTCGTCCCACACTAGGAATTTCTCCTGTATCGTGGGTGCGTTTCACAAACATGAATTATCACATACACAAACACCCAGACTCGGGACAAATATTTCTGCGGATCACTTAAATGTTTGTCCCTTGCGGAAATCGAACGCGCAACCGTTAGCGCAGCAGTCCAACTGCGCCAATCTAGTCGTCCTATTTACCTGTGCTATCATTTTTACTTTTCATCCAATCCAACCATGCATTAATTAGCCAACCATGTCCCGTTTGCTACATGGAGCGACTGCCTATCTGACCTCCACAACACAGTTACTGGGTATACCCCGGATATACCCCTTAGTCTTCTTCTTATCCTGTGGCTGATGAACAACGTGGTGTGAGTTTAAACCGCCCGTAGGCCTCTGACATGGCTTTAAACAGCGTTGAAAAATCTCTCAAGTGTGCCGCTTTCCTCACGATGTTTTCCTTCACCGTTTTTAGCAACTGATAACTAATTTATAATACGCACATGAATGCAAAAAGACATTGGTGTGTGCCGGGGTTTGAACTTACGACCTTTGACTTGGCAGTCCAACGGTCATACCACTATGTTATCAGTGCTTTAACCCTTAGTAAGACTGGTTATTTTTCTGGGCTTCTGTCTGCTAATTACGACTGTTCCGACAATCTATGGACATTGGGTCCGATGGCTTTATGTACTTTTGAGAGTTTGATTACAATATTTGATGGTTCAGACACTTGCTTTCCCTTGATCAACATCGTTTATGTGAGCCACGGAGAAGAATGAGGAAGAAATTCTATTCATCATCATCATCAGCCCGAAGACATCCACTGTTGCCACAATGAACGACAACTTGCCATTTGAATCCACCCATTGCAGCAATGCCGGGCCTGATTTAATACCACCTATTTTTATAAAGACGTGTGGGAAACAACTAGCCATGCCACTGAGCATCTTATTTAATTGCTCTTTAGCGACAGCGGTATTCCCTGATAGATGGAAAAAGGCTCGCATTGTACCAGTATACAAAAAAGGAGACGCAAGTAACGTTAAAAACTATAGGCCAATCTCTATTCTATCATGCTTTCCAAAGCTTTTTGAAAGTCTCGTTTGTCCAATCATTACCAAATTTGTGGATGCGAAACTTGCTGATAGTCAACATGGTTTCCGAATGGGGCGATCCACAGAGACTAACTTAGTGAAATACGTATCGGATATATCAGAGGCACTGGACGACCGACAAGAAGTTGACGCAATATATACTGACTTCAGCAGTGCGTTTGACAAAGTGGGACATCATCTGTTAGTCACAAAACTCCAGCTGTTTGGCTTCCACGGGACGCTGCTGAGATGGTTTGCATCGTATCTTATGAACCGCTCGCAGTTTGTAGCTATCAATGGCTTTAGTTCACATGAATTTCACGTACGCTCTGGGGTCCCTCAGGGTTCCCATCTTGGACCAGTTTTGTTTTTAATATTTGTTAACGACATCGTAAATGAAGTTAAGCATAGCCAATGTCTGCTATTCGCAGACGACTTAAAAATATACATGAGAATCACAACGGCAGAAGATAGTATGCGACTCCAAAGTGACCTTAATAATGTTGAAAACTGGTGTAAGGCAAATAATATGATCCTAAACACGAAAAAATGTTTCCATATACGTTTTTCTAAAAAAAAGCTCCCATCATTCCCAATACATTACACACTGTGCAATACCACGCTGACACAAGTGACCGAAATGCGAGATCTCGGTGTCACAGTCGACGATGTGCTTAGCTTTAAACCACATATTAGTCATGTGGTCAAAAAATCAGCGCAGATGTTGGGTTTTGTTAAGAGAAATGCTCGTGGCTTTCAACTACCTAAAACCAAAAAAATACTATTTAACACCTTAGTACGTAGCCAGCTGGAATACGCTAGCGTGGTCTGGAATCCATTTTATGCAGTCCATTCGCAGAAACTTGAAAGTATTCAACGAGCATTCACTAAACATCTTGCTTTTATATCTCAAGATATAAGCCACCGATGTCCCTATGAACAGCGCTTACGCTACTTTAAAATAAATCCGCTGCGAGATCGCCGTCGAACAAGTGATCTAATATTTTTATACAAAATCATAAACAACTTAGTGAGATGCAGTGACCTAGTTGAACGGGTCCTATACTCAGTACCATCCAGACCACCTAGACAACCAATAACAAGAGTTTTCCACATTCCTCGGCAACATACAAACTTGGGTCTAAACGCTCCCTTACTTAGAATGTTTAGAGAGTTCAACGGCCTCTGTGGCAAATCATCAAACATCAGCATACACGGGGTTTCTCTAAGCAAGTTTAAAAAAAATATTACAGAGGTGCGGGAACGCAACGAGAGTGTACAGCAAACAATAGTTCTTCAGTAACTTATCAATATATATTGTAACTTGTAACTTTTATATCATTTTATTAACATAAATATCATTTTAATTAACTAGTTAAGACTATATTATTTGTGCTAAGAAAGTTTTAGACGTACAAAGTAATGTTATTACGGTGATTGCTGTGTGTACCTATAATGGGCGTGCATATTAGCACTTATATTATTCCATGCCTATTTAAATATAAATGAATATGTACTGCTGTTGGTATACCAATAAATAAATAAATAAATAAACTCTGACGATATCGTCAGGGGCGGAGAAAGTCCATTATTACCATTTAAATTTTGCACATACGTACTGCGTTTGCTATTTATAAGAGTCTGTTAGTCGTTAAACATATAAAATGCTTGGTGTTGAGCTAAATGTTCTTTTTAAGTGAAACTGTGCAACGAACAAACTCCGAAGTACGTTCCCAGAGAGAGGAAGAAATGTCACATGTGCAACAGGGATTTCAGTCAAAAACAAATACTGAACAAACATTTGTGGAAGGCGCATGGGTTTGAGGTAAAGACCATTATTATAGTTAAGTATAAAGATGTAGACACGTCACCTACAACATTGGATCCTCACACACACTATTGTGACGTCACACTACATTAGATGACACGTGGGAGTAGGATAGCATATGGTAATTATCAGGAGTGATATGACAAACAGATGAGCTAGTTCAGGTGAGCTTGTCACGTCCTTTCGCGTATAACGCGAGCGCGTATAACCCTGCCTATTTTTACTTAGATTGTTACAAATATTGATACTTAACTGACACTAAGTTAAGATTTTTCTCACAGAAAACCTTAACTTAGTGACAATTTAAGCAATAATTAAATGTCCTTGAGTTCGGCGGTTAGGGCCTGTTTCATTATCGACAAGTAAAGTGTCAAATTAACCGCCACTGAAAGTCACCTGTAACTACTTATACGAATTTCACAATATCTGAGTAGCATTAATCAGGGGATAAACTGGCCTGTAACTAAGATATATATATAAAATCCAGAAGATGGGCAGCAGGGTCTTCTGTAACTTCACCACCAATACAGCGATTCCCAAGCTGCTTGCCAAGCATAGGAATTATGTCTACCCCCCCTCCCTTCTAAAAGGGGGAGGGCTTTGTTCAACAGTGGACGTATTCCGGCTGATGATGATGATTCAACACTAGCACCACCAAACGATGAGTAGCGAGGTGACCGGCGAGATTATGTTTGTGTTTCAGAATAGCTTGCTGAAATTAATTTTACCTTCCTTAGGTGGAAAAGCGTAAAGCATTTATTTGCCCACTGTGTGATGAGCGAGTGAGAATAGCTTGCTGAAATTAATTTTACCTTCCTTAGGTGGAAAAGCGTAAAGCATTTATTTGCCCACTGTGTGATGAGCGAGTGAGCTATGGGTCTAACTTCAGTGCCCATTTGTTGCACGCACACAGAGTTCACGAACAGGTAGAACAATTAGAATTCCATAACATGGATGGTAAGTACTTTAAACCTTTTTTTTGTGACTAGTCTTCTGGCAAAAGTAGCGTCTTCATGACATCAGCTATATGCCAGTGAAAGTCTCGTCGAAATGGGTAAAGCCGTTTCGGATACTATAACTAAATTAAAAAAATATTTGGGAATTTAATACATATTGAAATAGGGCGTCAAAAAATATCAATTTCAAATTTCACATCGCTCCGTATATTTAGCGTTTTGCGTGAGAAGGATAGATATTGTCCCCTCCACAGATATAAAACTCTGTACATTTTTTTTTTTTTTCAGTTTTCATATGCCTTTATAGGACTTTGCCGTGCAGTAGGAAGATCATGGCGATAATAATATCCTTCGTAACATTTTGTTTGTAGATTTCATGCTATTCAAAAGCGCTATACAAGAGAAAACTAAGTATCGTTTTCGTAAAACTACTGCGAGCAAGCAAACGATCGAAGGAGTAAGGTCTCACTACATGTGCAGCCAATCAGGCGTGTATGTGTACCAGGTAAGGCTCTACCATTTTTCATGAAATTTCGACGACTTTATAGGCCTTTATAGCCTCCACGAGTGACGATACCTAAGTACGTCCGGTGCACCCTGGACGGTCAATCTCGCTAGCATCCTTGTTGACTGACCAATCTCTACACCACGGCATGACCTGTTTCTATGAGACAATTGGCTCATAACGATACAAGATAATGATGATAGGTGCAGTGCCTCAGGGAATGGAGTTGGAGTGCTGCAAGGGTTGCAGGTTCGTTTCCCGCACGGGACAAAAATTTGCGCCCTGCACAAATGTTTGTGCTGAGTCTGGGTGTTGGTGCATGTTGTATATCATGTTTGTGAAACGCACCCACGATACAGGAGAAATTTCTACGGGGCGAGGTTTATAAAACAATAAAAAATCTTGTACTAACTAACAATTTTATTTGTTTAAATGATAAAATATGTTGACTGTCTCATTGCTGTAGTGGATGCACAGCGCGACTGCTGAGTATAAGGTCCGTAGTTCAAATCCCAGGGAAAACCCAGTAACACTTTATCCAACCCGGAATCCTAACCCAGGTCCTCATATTTAGCAGTAACACTTAACGACCACTCAACCAACGCAGCAGATTAATAAATAAATACGTATTAGGGTAAAGGCAAGCGTCCGGCGCCTGAACGACAGATATACAAGACAGGGAAGGCTTGTCCGGCGCACATGATCGTCACAGAGACAATGGACCGAGTATTGGTCACCTTCTACAAAACCCACGTGGGACACGGTCGTGAGTATAGTATAGTATAGTAATAATAATGTCCTTTTTGCCTCGTAGCAACGTGGGTACCGCGCAGATCAGTCGATTTGCGAGGTTAAGCCGTGCTCGCCGCGGTCGGTCTTGTGATGGGTGACCGTTTTCACATGTCGAGACCCCTCTGTGGCCTTATATATGGCCTATGTCCTTCCTGAGGGTATAATTTCAAATTTCATCGAAATCGGTTCATTTGTTTATAGCGTATCAAACAGAAGGCTTTACATTAAAAAAAACAGGTGTTGTGTTGTTTTTTTTTTCACTTTCTTACCTGAATAGTGTCCATTCATTTTAATTTCAGCGTTATTTTTACTAGCCCATAGCTGCTAACCTAGCCTGTTCTTATTTTTCGCCTTTTTTTACTTCGGGCCGCCAATGTCTTGCGCGTTCAATATAACAACATCTTTAGGATGCTGATGCGGCTGCCTCCATATTGCAGCGCGTTGTTAATGTTTGCCAAAGCACATACGGATGGATATCCAGCGATAATCCGCAAAAAGGTGGCTTCGTTATTGAGACGTTTGAGAGATAGCAGCAACGGCATCCTCAGGATGATTGCCTCACGTTTAGACTGTCCGATCCAATATAAGTGGATGAAGATTATTACCGGACATGACTGACATTTTTATTTTATTTAATTATATTGTTTTGACCTATTTTGCCGTGTGGTATCCGGCCTAGAATTGACCACCCCCTTTCCTCCCGAGGGTGTCGTAAGAGGCGACTAAGGGAAAACCCAGAAGATGGGCAGCAGCGTCTTCTGTAACTTGACCACCAACACTGCGATCCCCAAGCCGCTTGCCAAGCGTGGGGATTATGGCAACACCCCCCTTCTAAAAGGAGGAGGCCTTCGTTCAACAGTGGACGCCTTACGGCTGATAATGATGACCTATTTTGTGTGTAATGTAATTTTTAGCGATATGTTTAAAAAAAATGTATTTTTGACTGACTAGATTGTATATTTTATCTGTATTATGGATTATTATCTGAATTAAACGTATTATTATTATTTAATTTTAGACTATCCTCAATTTTAGCCTGTCCTTACTTTGAGCCTTTGCCGTTTCTTAATTTTAGTCTGTCCCAATTTCTAGCCTGTCTTCAATTATAGCCTTTTCTGAATTTTAGCCTATCCTTGATTTTAGCCTGTCCTTAATTTTAGCCTATCCCAATTTCTAGCCTGTCCCTATTTCGAGCCGCGGGAACCCAAAAAAATGAAGACAGAATCACAAGCAACATCATCAATAGTAATCCATGAGGGATTAAAGTCGGAAATTGAGCCCAAAGATGAAAGTAAGGGGAATATTTTCGATCTCGTAGTTCAATGTACTAAATAGAATTTGTCCAAATATTTTGAATAAAAAGTTTTATTAAACTAGCTTATGCCTGGAACTTTAATATCTTGGGACAGCCCACACACGTGACACACGGTCATCTGATCCCAAGCTAGGCAGAGCCTGTATTATGGCAACCAGACAACTGATAAACATACTTAAATATTTCTAAATACATACTTAATATAGATAATTTATAACACCCAGACACAGAACAAATCATTATGCTCATCACACAAAGATTTGTCTTGGGTGGGAATCGAACCCACGACCTCCGGTTTAGCAGTCAGCGTCACTAACCACTAGACCAACAGGCCAGTCAAACTTTGTTCCCGCGGATTTCAATTAAAAAACCTGTACGTCGTAGCAGTAAGCAGGTTTACTTAATTGAATCTAATTTAGTAAACAATTTTAAGGGTTTTTATTTTTATACCGCGGGTCCCTAAATATATTCAAAATTAAAATAGCCTTACATATGTACTCTTT
Source organism: Abrostola tripartita (assembly GCA_905340225.1). Taxonomy (NCBI): domain Eukaryota; kingdom Metazoa; phylum Arthropoda; class Insecta; order Lepidoptera; family Noctuidae; genus Abrostola; species Abrostola tripartita. The sequence goes on along the minus strand of HG996513.1, from coordinate 5,980,959 downwards.
ATAACATCAACTATTTGCCAGTGAAAGTTCCGTCAAACCATCCAGCCGTCGCGAAGACGCTGTATCCCGCGAATGTCCCGAGTTTTTCTTGCTTTCTCGCAGAATCCGCAGTCTCTCAAAGTAACCTATGTTAGACCCCGGACCATCAGCTATCTGCTAGTGAAAGTCCCGTCAAAATCGGTTCAGCCGTTTCAGAGATTAGCCTAAACAAACAGACAGACAGACAAAAGATTCCAAATTGCATTTTTGTTCTAAAAATATATGTGTGCCTTGTTGGTCTAGTGGTCGCCGAGCGCGGCTGCTACGCGTGAGGTCCTGGCTGTTAATGTATCAGGTGGTTCCAGTTTGATATGTGTACTATACACTTCTGCCTACCCTACGTAAAATTACCGAATGGAAACACCTAATAACACTGTCCAACCCGAGACTCAAAGCCAGGGCCTTGCTCAGCAACCGCTAGACAAACGAGGCAATATTCTTCATCCTTACTCAATGTAGGTGATGCAGTAGAGGAGTCTGCGTGGATGTGCGATGCTTGCGGCATGTCGTTCGGTGACGCTGACAAGTTCCGGGACCATGTAGCGACACATGGCCTGGAGCTGTTCCCCTGCCAGTACTGTGATGATGTAAGTATTATAATAGGTTCCGAACTAACACTGTAAAAGTTATTTAATAAATACAGATTAACTTTTTGAGCGCCCGTCTTGTATGGAAGACAAGAGTTTTCGTGCCCTCCACGCGACGACTTTATTAGAAGACAATATATAATCGTAATATTTATTACGATTATTGTTTTTCATTACATTACACAAATGTTACGATTTGATATTATCTTCTGATAGAGATATGGCGTGGAGAGCGCGGAAACGTTGTCTTCTATACAAGACCGTGGCGCTCAAAGGGTTTTAAATACGGACTTTATCAGATTAAACATCTTTTACGACCCGATAACTCTGACGACCCGCTAAGCGATTGGATTACTGCACTAAGGGTTGCGGGTTCGATTCCCGCACGGGACAAAAATATGTGCGATCCGCAGATATTTGTCCCGAGTCTGGGTTTTTGTGTGTGTGATATTTCATGTTTATGAAATGCTTCCACGATTCAGGAGAAATTCCTAGTGTGGAGCGACTTTTTTTTTATAGAAACACAATTATTAATATATAATTATATTCCTAGGATTTCCAAAATCTAGATGCCTGGACGCGACACGTGCGGTTGGAGCATAACATGGGAAGTCTATTTTAAATGAAAAACTATTCTCAAACACACCATAATTTTTAATACATGATATTAGGTAAAAAGAGGTATAGGCACTGCCGTAAATAGGTGCCAGCGGTGCCCAGGCACAGGGCGCAGAAATGACCAGACCAGGACCAGAGACAATAAAAAGGGTGCTGTTAACGAAGCTGGCACCGGGCGCATTAAAGGCTAGTTTAGACACTGGGTATCGTTCCCGGCACGTAAAAAAGAACGCTATTTTAATTTGTTGAATTCCAGTCTATTCCAAAGTGTTACGTAATTAGTAAAGTACCTATAATGATTCTACAATAAAACAATTACACTTAATTATAAACCACAATAGCCTAGGACTAGAAGCGACTATATCCGAGTGCAAGCAGTCGCTGACAGTCGCTCAGCGTTCTTTTTACGTGACGGGAAACTAATAGAACTTCCTCCTTTTTGAAGTTGGTTGATACGTTTTATCATTCCGATAGGCACGACAAAACGAAGCTTATTAGCGTACCTGAACTCTTCTTTCTCTCTTCCGATAATTGGGTTATTTAATTAAATTAAAATATCAATAATTTTATACTTCAAACTGACGTCAACCGCAACCAGAAAACTCCTATTTTGTTAGCATAGCTAGTCTAATAAAATTACCAAATAGATTATAATAAGATTTATGTAAGAAAACAGTTTTAGTTTATTTTATAGAAGACGAATTTATTTTAAAAATGTCAATGAAGTGTTTGATTGTTTACTATCAATAAATAAATATATTTCATATTATGTTGTATTTTACTGTAAGTATAACGCGGACCTACTGGGTCCAATTGTGTTTTCAAACTATCCAGAAACCCATTGAAATATACACACGAATTTCATCCAAATCGGTCCAGCCGTTTAGGTGTGTAGATAATATGTCTTTCGAATTTCGATCAGGTGGGCCAATCTCAGCTAAGACGAGTTCACACAGAAAATATTCTATCGCACAAGTGTGCCTCGACAGCTGAAAACAGTCGCCTATCACAAGACTGACCGTGGCGAGCACAGCTTAACCACATATATCTTTTTTTGCTTTTTCTTTTTTTTAAAAAACGTCGCTCACACTAGTAATTTCTCCTGTATCGTGGGTGCGTTTCACAAACATGAAATATCTCACACACAAACACCCAGACTCGGGACAATCAAATGTGGATCGCACAATTTTTTGCCCCGTGCGGGAATCGAACCCGCAACCTTTGGCGCAGCAGTCTAATCGCTTAGCCACTACGCCAATTAGGTCGACTGATTTGTACAGAAACAATGTAGCTACTTGCACCTCTTACACAGAGTACAAGACAGAAAACAGATTAAAATAAAGTGAGAGAATAATCTTCTTATCGTATGGTTGATGAACAACCTAGTTTCTGAGTTTAAACCGCCTGTAGGCCTCTGACATGGCTTTACACACCGTTGGAAAATCTAGTTTTGTCATCTTTTCGTAGGTATTTTGAGTTCTTAATCTCTCTCCGGTCGTGTCTTACCGTCCCATCGGACTATGAAAGCTCATGTGTGGCGGTTTTCTCAGGATGTTTTCCTTCACCGTTTTAGCAACTGATAACTAATTTATAAAACGCACAAGAATTCGAAAAGACGTTGATGCGTGCCGTGTTTTGAACTTACGATCTTTGACTTGGCAGTCCAGCGGTCATATAACTCGGCTATCAGACACACTTGTCGTTTACATACGACAATGTGTCTACAAAAATTGTTTGTTCAACATTTTTGAGTTTTAACCTTTTGAGTGCCACGGGCATAGATAGAAAACAAAGTTTTCGTGCCCTGCACGCTACGATTTTATTAAAAGACAACATCTAATCGTAACATTTATTACGATTTACACAAATTTAACGATTAAATATTATCTTATAGTAAAGTTACGGCGTGGAGAGCACAGACACGGAAACGTTTGTCTTCTATACAAGTCGTGGCGCTCAAAAGGTTAATTTATCTTAAGTTTAGGTCCATCTTAATGCAGGTGTTTGTTCGTACAATCGTAAACTGATGTAAAAAGAATATAAGATAAAAAAGTAAGTAAAAAAACAAAATAATTTTTCAAACCTTTATTAAGAAATTTCTAAAATGTCTACATACCTATAAACAATTTTATTACTAACACATATAAATATCACTTTTTAATTTGCTCTAGCAACACTGTTTAAAGTTAGCTCATTATAACAATTAAATATTATTCTTTTAGCCAGGCCTATTGCCATCAACCGGGTACAAATCCAGACTCCGTGCTGCTACTGAGAATTACTCAATGGAAAGACCCACTAACACTGCTCGACCTGGGACTCAAACCCAGCAACTCCTGCACAGCAGTCGCTCTTAGCGACCACTAGACCAACGAGGCAGACATTCTATACATCTAGTCTATGAACGTTCATTTAGGATTCTCTAACTCGATAAAAAATCAGTTCCTAATCGATTAGTTTAAATTAAATCGAGTGAACTAATTTGTGTTGCTATCTTTTAGACTGTGTTGCCAAAATGCAATGTCAAGGCTCAGCCCGTTTTATTGCTTTCAATTACATACTTAATGAATTAATTCTACAGGTGCTATACGACAAAATTTAGTACAAAATTTGATGGTAATTATACAACAAATTACAGATATAAACCATAGCAGAAGCTTATGACCAGCAGTAGACAGAGATAGGCTGATGATGGTATAATATTATTTTAATATAAGTGTCAGAACTCAAAATAATAATTTGTGGTAATAATTCATCAATATATACATACAAATAGCATGGATGAATAAAGAATTATCTATCATAAGCCACAAAAGCAAATAACCTGATGATTTTAAAAACGCGGCTGTCAGTATTATTTGAACCGAGATAACTGTCAGAGAACGTAGCGTTGCATACTACAGATGTTAGTTCATCGTTAACTCCAGTCTTCGTGCTCGTTTTCAATAGTAATTTAAAAACGCAACGACTGAGTAAGATACTGGACATTCGGATGTGACACATTGGCGTTTTGGCAGTAAAATTGACTCGAATGCCAAACCGTGCCGTGACGCTTCCACTACGCCGCCGCTCTCGACTTACTTGTGCGCGCGTGTATACTCTTTGATGTTTTACTACTGCCGGGTCTCTTTTGACGGCCAATTTATTATGTATAAAAGTTTTATTTTCTTTCTTCATCCATCAAAGTAGTTAAATTTTATTGATTACTCAACTCATTATTTTTTAAATTAGCTTAATGTAAGTACATTCTGGCAATAGCTTGAAAAACTGACTAGAAGTGACAAAAGCATCTGTTAGAAAAATCATTTAAGACCTAGGGCCAAATTATTTATTACGTAAGGCTTATAACTACAAACCAGAATCCGTGAACGCGCACAATTTTGAAGCAACACTAACTACTCCAAAATGGAGTAGTTGCCTAATTGTACGCTTTGACTTTTAGTTTACATAGATCGCGCTTCATTTGAACGTTTTACTCGCAGCGCATTCAATTCGATTATGCGGTCCTGCTCTGCTTAAGGCCAATGTGCATAACTGCAGACGGAATTACATAAAAACATGTTAGGATTACATTACATTTGTACACATGGTTACAGTGAACGGAAAGTAAAAATGGAAGAACGCGGGGAACCAATCACTGCCAGTTATAATCTACATTCAAGAGATATCAATTATAGCAGCCAATTAACATGGTTTACAAATAACTAATAATATTAAATCTAAATTAAAGTCTACCGCAATCAAAGCAAATATAAAAAATATACAATACTGTCAAACTAATTCTTGTTACAGTCAGCTAGCTTAGTGATCAATGCTATTCATGTGTAGTGGGACAGTTATATATTACAGGCTGATACAATGCTAGTAATGATGAAACCTGTACTTAATGGTGTGACGTCAACACGTAGGTCACAAGCGTGGTGATCAATGCTCGTTACTCCTGTATGAGAGGACTTTGCAGCAGTGGGACAGTTATTGCTGATATTTTGTAAAAAACGTGAATATATTATAAGTTGACTTATTTAATTGATAAGTAACCACAAACTTAGCAAAGATATCTATATATTTATGTGAATATAAAAAATCAATTACTATTTTGAAGCTGCAATAATAACTTGAGTTTTGATTTCGTATTTGGATAAATTATTGAGATTTCTTTAACATAATTGGGTTGAGACGTTGATTGCGGTTTTATAATTCATAGAAGGGTTTAAGAACGACTATGAAAACTGTTAACAGAAATTAAATACGGCAAAAAAATGGCCAAGTAATGATTCTATTGTTAGACAGAGATGGTACTATAGGATGGTGACGTCACCAGCTCGCAATTTCTTAGGTAAGTACCGCATCGCCTTAAAAACGGTGTATATACTCCAATCCTGATGGTTTTTATTAATTACGTAATTTAAGTAAGTAATAAGTAAGTTTTCGTAATCCATTTAAACCCTTTTTCAGGTTTCATTTAGTTTCAATATCTTTGTTAACGTGTTTAACATCACTAGTAATGTAGATTTAGTATAAACGGCTATTAGGAAAGTTTCAGTCGTGTGTGCTTTCAGACATAGAATATCTTACATTAGTCAAAAGCAGGGACTTGAAACGTTTCTCAAAATTTCGTTATTTTTGTTTAGATAACGTTATTTACGATCCAGGCACTAAATAACGTTATCCAACAAAAGTGACGAAATTTTGAGTAACGTTTCAAATCCCTGGTCATAAGATGAATTCTACTAAATTAAAACTTTATGAGCAGTGCAATTACGATGTCCTTTCGATAAAACCAAGGATTTTCGTATTGAAAATCGTTGGTTTTTATCAAAAGCTCATTGGGCAGTGCCGAGAACGTCTTATTTTACGAGAATTAGGTCGTTGACACCACCAATCAATTGACATACTTCTTATGGGCTGTCAAAACGCTATTCCTCCATAGATTTTGTAAGGCAATAGGAACATGTGACGTCACTAGTTCGCAAACTCAATTGACTTACTATTTATTGATTTCAAAGCAAATAAAAATCTAATTTTACTGTTAATTAAAAATGTACAGGGTTATTAGGGCTGAAATAAAGGATTGTTAAATGAATTAGTGTCTTGGAATTACTGTTTTCTGGTGTTAACTACCAACTAGACATACAGACTAGAGACTAAATAATATATAAAATCCAAGCATTTTTTGTCGACATAATTCATAATTAACTCTTTGAGCGCCACGGTCCTGTATAGAAGACAAACGCTTCCGCACCCTCCACGCCATAACTATACCAAACAATATCAAATCGTAACATTTGTGTAATGTTATAATAAACAGTAATCGTAATGAATATTACGATACGATATTGTCTTCTAATAAAATTGTGGCATGGAGGGCACGAAAACGCTTGTCTTCCATACAAGACTGACGCTCTAAAGGTTGCGTTAGCAATACATTTCATGCAACTTTGTTTAAAATAAAGTATTGGATGCGTCCTAATTAGTTATGAGCGTCTAAAAGCGTGTTATAGCTAGAAATATTCTATATACAAGTATTTCGACTGTCATTTATATTAACTATCAAACGAGAACGCCCACTGTAAATTTCCTTCGACAATTGTTATATTAAACTTATAATTTAGTTTAAAACTCCCAAATTACAGCCTATATTCAGTAAAAATCATTTAATTACCTACATTTCATGACAAAATTACTAATAAATATAATTATAACTTTAAAATAAATTAATTATCAACCAATTCAGAGATATTAGGAAACACGTAAAATAAACAAGTAATAAAAATAATCATTTCAATACTTATAACGTTGGGCCCAATGTTGGACAAGCTAGTTGGCTCTGTCGGGTCACCAGCCAAATACGAGCATTTGTCTGAAAAAGGAGAAAAAATCACATAAACTATAAGTCTAGTGGTCGCTTAGCGTGACTGTTGAGCGTGAAAACCCGATTTCGAATCCCCGGTCGGGCAGTGTAACTGTTTTTTCCATTAGGTAACTCTCCGTAGCAGCACGGAGTCTGGATTTGTGCCCGGTTGATGGCAAGAGGCTAGCCCATTGGGACTTATAACATAACTGACGTAATTGGGACTTATAACATAACTGCCTACCCCTTCGGGGAATACAGGCACTGTGTTATGTTTTTTTTATTAAAACAAAAAACGCAAACACGATGGTTAAGTTTAACAACAGCACTGATAGCTGAGTGGTATGACCGTTGGTCTGCCAAGTCAAAGGTCGCAAGTACAAACCCCGGCACGCACCAATGTCTTTTCAAATTCATGTGCGAATTATAAATTAGTTATCAGTTGGTAAAAACGGTGAAGGAAAACATCGTGAGAATACCGGCACACCTGTGAGATTAGCACATGGCAAACGTGTATTCGTGCCGAGTGGTATCCGGCCTAGAATTGACCATCCCCTATCCTCCCGTGGGTGTCGTAAGAAGCGACTAAGGGAAAATCCAGAAGATGGGCACCAGCGTCTTCTGTAACTTGACCACCTTCACTGCGATCCCCAAGCCGCTTGCCAAGCGTGGGGATTATGGCAACTCCCCCATAAGAAATGTTTTTTATTTTATTTCTTTTCCAAGATACTCACAAGAGGTATTTTATCATTCAGCCACTTTCCTGCAGTTCGGGCACGTCTGTTTTTCTTGAAGCCACGGCATAATGCACTCCGTGTGGAAGTTGTGTGCGCACGGAAGTGACATCACCTCCTGCGTGCGCAGCATCACGTCGAAGCAGATCGAACACTCTTCTAAGGTCCATGAGCGCTCACGGCTGAAAAAAGCTATATGTCAGTGAATGTCCCGTCTAAATAAGTCCAGGCGTTTTCGAGGTTAGGCGGAACAAAAAGACGGACAAAAAATTGTTATTTTTTTTTAATACAAGCATTGCACACACTTTCACAAAATGCATTTATTAAAAAACTGTAATTAATATTACAAACAGACACTTCAATGTTTATTATAACTATATCTTAGAGAGTTATGTAATGTTTATACAAATAAAATGTTATAAACAATAACAAATCGATGTTACATGGTAAATAATAGGTATGATGAGTGCAAAGAAAAATCGTAGATTTTACTAAAATTTAAAAATGCGTTCAAAAGGCATACGTTAACTGAAAAAAAAAACCATAAAAAAAAAGATAAACACCCGTCATCACTTTTTTTATGGTTTTTTTTTTCAGTTAACGTATGCCTTTTGAAGGCATTTTTCATTAATTTTCATTATTTAAATAAATTCGTAGTCATCATTGCCTCTATGTGTAAACGTCACAAATTCCATGCATATTCCATTTAGTTTATTACTACCACCTGTGACTCTGCTAAGGGTCATAGCACACATATCCAATCCAGAAGCAGATATATTTTTTGATAAACCTAGCATAATGTTTAGAAATGTTTTAAACCATTTAAATAGGATAAGATAGGATTACTAGCTATTATTGTTATTTTCATTATATTGTTGTCTTTGCTTATAATAATTATTTTACATTTTTAATATCTAGTCCTGTGTGTTTGTGTTTCTTGTATATTTAGTATTATTTAGTATAGATATAAGCGTTTTGGTTATATATACTGTAAGCTTATATTTTATGAATAAATAAATTGAATATCAAATCGGAAAGGGATCGTCACCGTATGGCGTTTCGCCTCGCCGTCAAACAGGCGTCAACCTTACGTAAGCACGTAACCAAAGCGGATCAGCTGCTCCGATACGTGGACTCGGCTACGGCTAGGCGACGTCGCGCTTACGGCTCGCCGGGCCCGAGGCGTCTGCTTTTTTTTTCGCTTCTGTCTCTCGCAGTTAGCTCTGAGGGAGCTGTTACTGCTTAACCGGACGATTGGCGAGGCCTATTACAAGGCCTCCAGCCAGGACCGATTCGTCTGCTGTAGGGAGTTTCATACAAAGAATAATATAATACTGCACGGCTCAACTTGGTACGGTTACGATCCCTTTCCTAGTTGATATAATGTGCTTCAACCCTTAGTCATAACGAGATTTTCACATACACGCATGCGCTTTATTAATTAATTTAATTTATAAAATTTGGTAAATATTGTATGTTTAACAATCTTTCGACAACAACGTTCACACACATCCGTTGTTACGATCGGCCAGCCCACTTACCATGAACTCTCTGAAGCGAGACGCCGCTACTTGAAGTGTAATGCGGCGTCTCGCTTTCACAACGTAAACTGTCCTGCTTTAAGAGATCATGGTTAGGGGGCTGTAGCGACAAATCGTACCGTATAAAGCCATTTTTATGTATACAAATAGTTAAATTTAGTGGTTAGTAAAAAAAAAACAGTAACTATTAATTATAAAAAGTTAAACATTATCTTACAACGCTTCTTGTCTAAGGCTTGCCAACTGTTGGTCTTCCGACCTGTAAGTTACGAAACAAAAGATTGGGACTTATAATATTAAACTTATTATAATACTAGACGATGTCATACTCTGACATTTATTTAAAAAAAAAAACGATTGCAGCGCCATCTATCGAGTCCAACTGTGTACACTATATTTCAAGATCCCTTTATCAATTTAAATTATATTTTCTACACAATATTGTGGCTAATAAAGCACTTATTTCTTAACAAGTTTATACTGTAAATGTACATTATTTTATCTGACACATTTAAATAGGGATGACGACTACATTAAAAACACGCAGGGAATAATCAAAATACAAAAATGCAAAAATATGGTTAATCCGACCCTGATCATCCCTATTACACGCCAATAAAAGTGACCTCACCTGTTTCGTCTAGGACTAATTATATGCCCTATCCTACCAAATAACGTAAGCAGGGGAGATCTTGGGAACTCTTCTGGCAACCCAAGCGATGACGTAGTAACGTCCCATTCTGTGACTTCCTCATCCGACGCCATGCTTGAATTAACTGCATTTTGCAGCGACAAGTACCCAGTCTCATAGGTATTGTCGCTCAAATACACGTCGTTCGTGATGCCGTAAGAATCATCTGAGTAACTAAAGGTGTCGTACGATGAACCGTCCGACGATCCGTCCGATGATTCGGCAGTTATGTCCGAATTATTTGAGCCGGAACTGTCATTTTCCGAATAGCTGACATTGACACTCGTGTCGGTCGTGTCGTGTTCGGATATCGTCGTGTACGAGTCGTCGGATTGAGTGAGATGGCTAGTAATGGAAAAGAGATGGAAAGCATGAATGATTTTTGATGGTAGTTTACAATTTAGGGTTGTTGACTACATTAAAAAATGCGTTGGAATAAATGGACATCTGAAAAAGGGTTTAAAATGAATACGATAAGTGAAAAACTAATAAAATCTAGTAAGAAACGGAGGATTTACAACGTTTTTAAATTTGTGGAAAGGGTATCCTCAATCCCACTCGCGCTAAACGCTTAATGTACGGGGCATCTGTCACACAATAAGTATTCAAATGCTTTGAAATGTAAATTTTCAAAAAAAAAAAGAAAATTGCAGTCCACATCCCTATTTATTTCTATAGATGGGCAAATACCGATATAGTTCATATGAATATATTAATTTAATAATATTTAAAGTAATATTTGAATATTAGTTGTAACATTATATTTGGGTTCAATAGACTTTGAGTTACAGGAAATTCTACATAATATGTATCTAATATTAAGAATAAATTAATTAATGTTAACTAATACTTTTAATTAAGAATACATTACAATACACAAAATAACAATATTCTGTCTAGAAAATAGTGTAATGAATTAAATTAGTCCCTAGTGCAGGGGTGCAAGTAAGGGAGCCTCCACGAGTGACAATACTTAAGTACATCCGTCACTAGACGGTCAACCTCCCTACCATCCTAGTTGACTGACCAATCTCTACACCACAGCATGACCTATTCCATGTGGCTATTGACACACCTTAATATGAAGAAGTCTTACTCAAATGAATAATTCCAAATGATATTATTTGACTAGTCTAGAATGTTCTCCATACAAATCATTTGAATATGAAATGTTAGCATTTCAAAGTTCCATGTCTAGTCTATGTCTAATCTTGAATGTTAGCATTTCAGAGTTAGTCTGATTACAAATGGAATGGAATATTTCTAATATCTTAGTACCTATACAAATAAAAACTTATATTCTAAGTTTATCATTAACTTAAATTATTTAAAACTATAAAATATAATTCTTAAATTAATCGTAAAATATCATGAAAAAGGAAAAAAAAAGCATAAAAGTTAGATTTAAAAGAAAAAAGAATACTAAGATTAATCAACTGCAAACAAATCAACCTTCGAAAATAATTTTACACAACAATGTAAGATGTTAAGAAATACCCATGTATTTGAAATATTCAATCGTTTTTACTGTTACGCTATTGAAATAACAACACTAATTAATTATTCTAATCGTTTAAAATACAATAGCCAAATTTAATTACGATTCAGTAACGATATTTTCAGGAAAAATTATAATTACACTTGAAATAACTAATATTATGTTAATAAACAGACTAATATGTAAACCACAGAGTAAATTTTTCATAAATATTAATAATAATCAATTTAAAAAGTAAAATTAAAAATCATACCTCATTGTTCGTGTCGCAAGAAAATATTATGCGTTTGTAGTTTTGTATTTCTACCGCACATAGTAAAATGGTGCCAAGAGTAAGAATACAAGCTAAAATGAGCTTTATAACAATACTCACAAGGTCGGTGCACGCTCGCAGTTCCAATCGCTGGTCGAACCTTCGGAATGTGGATTTTCCTGGCGTTTACTAAAGAAGTAATAGAGAGCGGTCCCGACGCCGACGCCAATTGCAGCGGCGGCTAAAGCCAGACCACGGCTTGGGCAACCATTTTTTTGGCGATCTTCTTCACGAACACTCATTCTGATAAATTTTAATGCGTTTCAATGTTATGCTTGCAAAAGTGATTTCTTATTTGTCAAAACCTTCAAATTACGTTCCATCGGTCTTTCAACAAATTTATATTCTTTAGCATGAATCAATAAATACAGCGCCGATTATTGCGGAAATTAAAGCATATTTTACATTTAATCAAACTTAATTCATCAAGTTGATGGTGGTTGACGTCATGGTTGCTGTAAATATGATAATATTTAAATTACGTGTTCAGTATTGCATCTGCATATTCTAGGCTCAATTTAATCGTTACGGAAAAGATATGGAACGCACCTAAGATATCAGACTGACAGTAGTCTCGGTAAAATCTTGCCAATACAAAAAATAAAATTAATAAACAGTTTTAAAAATAACAACAGTTATTGCGTTATTCTCAGTGGTTATTCTTCATCCAATAATGATTTTTAATTTTCATGATTGTATTGTAATTTTAAACAGTGCTAACGCTACGGTTGAAAGGTATGAATGGGTTAAAATCAAGTTTATATTGCTTCTTTATCATCAAAGTAAGCTTCAAATACTAAATTAAAAATTCTAATATTTATATAATTCTAGTTATAACGTTATTTTTATGTTATAATTAAATAGAGTAAATAGCAGTTAATCAGACATGAGTATTTCAAATGTTCAATATAATTAAATCATTAATAAAACACATAGAATTTATAATCAAATTATTTAATACTTTACGATGATATTTATAAAAACAATAAACAATAAAACATAGTATTTTTTGCTTAAAATTAAACGTGATGTCGACAAACTTATCGATGTCGGTGGCGAAAATCGGTACTAACGTCCACCATTGCTTTTTAAACATCAAAATGACAGTTCTTGTCACGATGACAGGATCGCTAGCGACACTCTCGTCGGCACAAAGTGAAGTTGGTGCAAACTTTGCCAACGAAATTGTACATAAAACACAGCACGTATATTTATTATTCTATCCTTACTTTTCACGGTGTCTGTGGCCTGTACTTTCTGCTTTTAGTCCTTACTTGGGGAATAACGTGGACTAGTACGACATATTAAAACAATAAACGTCAGATTTTTTCGTTTTATCGCAGGTAAGATAGAGATAGCCATAGAATTATGTACCATTGTATTCGTGATAATAAAAATGATGCGTATCAGAAAGTAATTTGTTTTGTGTAGTCTCCTTGGTTACGTACAGTAGCACCTACATTAATTTACATTTGCGTAATATTGCAAGCATTTGTGTTTAAATATAGGCTGTTTGCTGTACATTATCACTTTAGACGTAAGTTTTTCTCGTTCTTCTGTAATTTAGCGTTTTTATTCGTAAATATAGTTAGGTACTGTTTATAGTGAATCATTATTTTATAAATAACCATACCTACATCGTAATTGAATCACCAAATACGTAAAACGTATCAACGTTTCATTTGGATTAGATTTTTTTTGTTTGTCGCCCCATTTTATAAATAGTTTTTACGTTTTAGGCATTTTATATCGAATTAATATTAATAGTATTCACTTATATCGACTTATGATTGTACTTACATTATAAATAAATAAATATCTGACAGTACCTTTAATAAAAAGATAAATAAATTCTAGCTGTATTGAAGAATGGTTGTAAAAAATGACCAAGAGATGGCGTGCTAATAAAATATATTTTCCATTTATTTGCAATCCGTTCAAACAATTTTGATTTCTATTGCAATAAGGACATTATAAATGCAAAAATAAAAATGTTTGCTGCTTATCGGCTACGACTCGACGGCTAACACGCCATTACCCCGTCTAAAAGCACGATAGGCGGTATCGGGCCGCCGTGTACAGCCATGCTAAGGGGAGACCCCTTTACAGTCTCCCCAGGGATGTGCGAAATAGGCGTTGCATGGGGAGGTTCCGGAGTTGGTCTTTTTAAAGGTCACGGGACATCCGTTGTTCGTGCAGATGGTGACCACCGGGGTGGTTTTAGTGACGTAGAAATCCTCCACTCTCTGGTTCCCACCCCACAGGGGCACAGTGGCTTTTCCAGGCTTCCCTCCGAAAACTTAAAAAAGGTCCGATTTCCGAAGCATCTTCCTTCAAGCAAGAAAAGTGTTAATCGGTCTTTCTAGTAGGTAATTCTCAGTAGCAGCACGGAGTCTGGACTTGTGCCCGGTTGATGGCAATAGGCTCGCCCCCTATTACAATATTTGCTTTCGCCCGCGACTTCGCCCGCGTGCATTTAGGATGTTTTATAGCCTATAGACTTCCTCGACAAATGGGCTATCTAACACTGAAATAATTTATATGACATTTTGTGTCACTTTTGCATGTTGCCCATGCTAAGCTTAAATCTAAATTGATAAAGGAAACTTGAAAAATGATGGACACGAGCAGGACCGGACCAGTAGTTCCTGAGATTAGCGCGTTCAAGCAAACAATCAAAAAAACTTTTCAGCTTTATAATATTATTTTAATAGATATAATATTATTATATACAAGCCTATAACATATAAGTCTTTAACTGGTGAGATGTGTGTGCTACACCTATGCTTACTCCTTCGTGAAATACAAGCATGATGTTTTAATTATTTTGATTTACTATAAATATGATTAAAACATCACCGGGTTTCATCATCATCAGCCTATCTCAGTCCACTGCTGGACAAAGGCCTCTCCTATGGCACGCCACTGAGCTCGATCTCCGGCCTTCCGCTTCCAACCGCTGCCAGCCATTTTGCGTATATCGTCGCCCCACCTAGCTGGAGGACGTCCTACACTACGTTTACCGAGTCGTGGTCTCCACTCCAGAACACCATTACCCCTACGGTTGTCGGTTCTGCGACAGATGTGACCTACCCACTGCCACTTCAGCTTGTTAATCCCTTCTCGCGCCGGTTTTACTCATGTGTGTATTCGGGAATGCCCGACTAGTTTCGAACTCGAACGGAGCCGTTATTCATGAGGTGACGCGGCTATAAGGGCTCCGTTCGAGTTAGATACATGGATAATGCGGCATCTAAGGATAACACTTACGAAGGTTTTATCTTTAAATATTTAATAAAAAAAATACGTCCCAACGCTACACTAGACATTTCT
Source organism: Abrostola tripartita (assembly GCA_905340225.1). Taxonomy (NCBI): domain Eukaryota; kingdom Metazoa; phylum Arthropoda; class Insecta; order Lepidoptera; family Noctuidae; genus Abrostola; species Abrostola tripartita. The sequence goes on along the minus strand of HG996513.1, from coordinate 5,965,754 downwards.
CCTGCATCGTGAGTGCGTTTCACAAACATGAAATATCACATACACCAACACCCAGACTCGGGACAAACATCTGCGGATCGCACGAACTTTTCGAAATTTCGAACACACAACCCTTAGCGTCGCAGTCCAATCGCTTAGCCACAGCACCAATAGGGTCATCAATCATTGAAATTATGTTATGTTGTTGTTTCTGCAGGGTAAGCAGACATGGAGGTATTAATGAAAGGTATTGTCATTGGTGCTGCGGCGTTAGTAGCCGCCTTGACAGTGGCGGTGCAGTGGTGGCAATATCGCCAGGTGCCTGAGGCGTATACCGCCCACGGCCAGCGCCGGCCACGTAACGATTGAACTTGTAAGTGAACTTTAACCTCTCATTAAAACTCGACAAAGTTATAAATTCTATTATATTTATTGTGGATCATATTTTATGGTAGGTACATAATACAGACGAATAGAAATCGAATAGAATGATAAATGTATGGGGATGACATAATGTTTCGACTATGTTATCGATGACATATGTCAAACACATATATTTTTCAGTATATTCGTCAAGCGTTTGGCCACTCGTCTAGGGGCGCAGATCTTATAATTAAACATGGGTTGGAATCCCGGGTCAGGCAACCTGTTTCTGAATTTTTCCATAAGGTAATTCTCAGTAGCAGCACGGAGGCTGGATCGCTGCCCGGTTGATGGAAATAGGCTCGCCCATTGATGCCTATAGCAAGACCGACCCGGGACTCGAACCCAGGACCTCATACACAGCAGTCGCTACAATAGACTAAGAGGCAGTCTAGTACATCACTCGTGGAGGATCTCAGTTTCATTTTAACACGATAAAAAGTAATTTTTGTCACTAGAAATATCATCATCATCATCAGCCGGAAGACGTCCACTGTTGAACAAAGGCCTCCCCCTTTTAGGAGGGCGGGGGCTGCCATAATCCCCACGCTTGGCAAGCGGCTTGGGGATCGCAGTGTTGGTGGTCAAGTTGGTCAAGAAGACGCTGCTGCCCATCTTCTGGATTTTCCCTTAGTCGCCTCTTACGACACCCACGGGAGGAAAGGGGGTGGTCAATTCTGGGCCGGATACCACTCGGCAGAAATATTATATTTCGTGCAATTTCTGTTACAGATGCAGTTTTCAAAATAAGAATAGGAAACGGATACTGCAAGCAAGATATTAGATTAAAGCAAATATTTTCTTCCTTACCGTAGTAATTAGATTATTAGATAATTAACAATTATTCGCCTCATAGTGCGAGGCCCGCTCACTAGTAAAGCGGTGTCTTGTGACGTCACAGTGACGTCATATTAGTTTGACAGTCGCTAATTCCGAGGCTACTTACCACTGTTTGACACATGACGTCATAATACACGAACTGTCAATTTATGCTAGTGAGAAAGTTTGATTTTAACGTTATATTTATTATTTACAAGTAGATACCTAAAAGTATTGTTACACCTCAACGGCGCAGTGGCTAAATGTTTGAGCTGCTGAGCTAAGGGTTGCGGGCTCGAATCCTGCAGGACGCATTTTAGTGCGATCTGTAGATTATTTATTTATTCTTTATACAAAAGTGTACTCGGCGGTGCCTTAGGTATTTTCTACCAGTCAAACCTTTGGGTAGTGTAGACAGATCACGGTAGATGGGCAAACAGCATATATGACTTTTGGTGTCATTTTAGCATGTTGCCCATTCTTAGCTTGAATCTAAATTGATAAAGGAAATTTGTAAAATGGTGGGCACAAGCAGGACTTGAACCTGCGTCCGACACGATGGCTCAGCTGGTAAGAGCAGCGCCACGGTACGGCGAAGGTCGCAGGTTCAAGCCCTACTCGTGTCCATCATTTCTCAAATTTATTTTATCAATTTAGAGTACATATAACATTTATCTCTAATGTAAACCATAATATTATGTATGATATTAAAGGTAGAAACAGACTAGTCCCACGTACGCAATGGTTCGCAACGCATAATGGTATCGGAATGCTTGATTTTGTATGAAAATCTATACCTACAATCGAGACACACTTGTCCGATGCAACGTTGTGAGTGAAGCGTCCAGCTATGCTATTCTGAAACACGTCTCGAAAGTCACCTTGCTACTCATTTAGACTGTAATTCTTGTCAAAAGACAAGTATGATATGAATCAAATGATTTAGAATACCAAATCCTAGATAAAAGTCAATATTCACATTTTCCGTCTGTCTCCAAGTGATTTATCTCAATTCCGTCAACTGTAGGTGGTGGTAGTGTCGAATCTCACCGCGGATTTAGAAGTGAGTTCGTAGGTAAGTGAAGTGTTTAGAACACAGCAAATGTCATAATGCGTTGCGTAACGTTGCGTACGTAAGCCTAGTATGTTTCTATTTTATACTTTTATTATCTGTAAGCACAGATGATACAGGATATAATAATATACAGGATATTACTAGTGTGTTAGTTTATTAAATAAATTAACCAACTTAGGAAAAGGGAAGTTTGCACTTCGACAGTATTTTACTTACATTGTTGTTTTATTGCGACCATCGTCGCAGATTGTGACCTTATTTTGATTTTTAGTTCACACCATTAATCAATCACAGAAAGACACCACTTTTATAAAAGAAACATTAGATTCCAGCCAAAACCCGATTAATTTTGTGATAACGGTAAAAATAGATGTTTATAATAAACTAGCGGCCCGCTCCGGCTTCGCACGGGTATAAAATATATATTATAAGTATTTCTCCACTATTTAATGGATTTTATTATACATATAAACCTTCCTCCTCAATCACTCTATCTATAAAAAAAAACCGCATCAAAATCTGTTGCGTAGTTTTAAAGATTTAAGCATACATAGGGATATAGGGACAGGGAAAGCGACTTTATTTTATACTATGTAGTGATGATGTCCTCCTGACCGAAGTTCGGTCACGGCGGCCTGTCACAGCTGAGACTAGCCATCTGCGCAGGAGATATTATAGTGCACAAGTATGCGCGCAGACACAGGTGCACTCCCTATTCCCTCACTCTCATAATCCGATGGGACGGTAGACCGACACGACCAGAGAGAGATCAGGCGCAGGACCAACAGCTTTACGTGCCTTCCGAAGCACGGTGGGGTCTCGACATGTGAAAACGGTCACCCATCACAAGACTGACCGCGGCGAGCACGGCTTAACCTCGCAGATCGACTGATCTGCCGGGTAGCCGGATAGCTACGAGCCCCACTAGTTATAATAAATAGTGTTGAGTTGGCAGAATAGTGACGTCATATTTTGCTATTTCCATACAAAATATATTATGGAGGAATAGCGTTTTGACAGCTCATAAAAGAATGTCAATTGATTGGTTTGAACCGATTTTAATCAGTGTGTATTTGCTCTGTCCACCTTATTAAACGAAATGACAATTTTAAACCATGGATTAAATTATACCTGTCGTTTGCACGAAAGAATAGAGCTGAAGATTTGAGACAGGTTTAATATACTGCGGGTATTATTCTCGTCTATCTATACTTATAATAAAACTGTAGAGAGGTCAATTCTGTACATTGAATATATTTTCAAAATTATCATTGGAGGATAACTGGTGATCGATACTGATGCCAAAAATGCAATTAGTAAAATTTTTGTCGGTCTGTCTGTCTGTCTGTCTGTCTGTATGTGCACGCATGGGTCAAAAACTACTAAAGGGATTTTAACCAAACTTGGTACGATTGTAGTCCATACGCCTGGGCAGGTTATAGGCTATATAACATAACGCTAAAACACATAGGAGCTGAGCAGTAACGATAAATTTGAAGCAAGTCGGATGAAAATGCGCTTTCGAGCTCTTATCCTCGCATACGTCGATCATACACCAAAAGTATGTATTACAAAAATGATGGTCTCTAAAAGATCTACAAAAAAGTCCTCAATAGTATATATCTATCTTTTATAAATTAGCCACAATAACGTGTTTGATCGTTAGGCATTTCTTCAAAGTGTCTCAACACACGACAACCCGGAGCGTGCATGGAGGGTAGTTTGACAAGATTTCTTTATGCAGCATTGGTTCCACCCACTATATGTAATATTATAGTAAGCACATGACTTCGAAAAGACATTAGTGTGTGCCGGGATTTGAACTTGCGACATCTGACTTAACAGTCTAACGGTCATACTACTCGGCTATCAGTGCATTAAGTTCCTTGGAATAAGCGCACTTTAGATTTTAAAAATACAGATACGTAGTTTTTAGATATAAGTTTAAAGTAGGTATTATTAAATAATAATAATAATTAGTTTGTTTAGTTTTTTTTGGACAAACATCTACGGATCACACTTTTTTTGCGGGAATCGAACCCACAACCAATCGCTCGCGCTCAAAAAAAATGCCAAGGATAAAAGACAACCGTGACGACCTGATTGGCGCAGTGGCTACACTGCGCCAATCAGGTCGTCACGGTTGTCTTTTATCCTTGGCATTTTTTTTTTACAGTAGTTTCAATGTACAGAAACTCAGAAACGCACAAAACGGATTTATTTATGTTCTCTTCTTCAGTTATATATTATTTTCAATAGACTTTCTGTAACTTCCGTAATTACCGTTCAATTTTTGCGGTTTTTTTTTAAATACCGGAAAGTATTCTTAGTTAAATAAGTGGTTTAAAGATTTTTAACCTACTTAAAAAAGCCTGCCTGGTAGGTATTTTTTTCTGCTAAAAGTTCAATTTACTACTGGTCTTTTATCCGAAATACACGCGGACGAAGTCGCGGGCAACAGCTATACATGTAATAAAATATTACGGCATGGCGTAAAAACTACTAAATCGAATTCGCTCAAACTTAGCTAATATATTGAAAACAATTTAAAAATACTTTTGCTGTTTCCGAATTTCCACGCGGACGGAGTCGCGGGCACATCTAGTTTATAAATAAAAGACAACAGCTATACTGTGAAAGAATGGTCGCTTTTCCTCAGCCAAAAGATTTTGTCATACCTACAATTGAAAAGAAAACTTCAATTAAAACAGGTGTATCAGGTATGTACAGGTGTATAAAGCAGGACAGTTTACGTTGTAGAAGCGAGACACCGCATTACACTTCACGTGGCGGCGTCTCGCTTTCACATCGTAAACTGCCTTGTTTTAAGAGTTCATGGTAAGGGGGCTATACTAAAGGCAAATCGTGCTGCCGCGGGAAAAGTGAACAGCATTCTGAGGGATTTTAATCAGCTACATAGCTATGCCGAAGATCAGTCGATCTACTTGGTTTTAAGCAATGCTAGCTGCGATGGAAGAAGTTTACAAAGAAAGGCTCAACCGACGGTATTATTGACAATATTTGTACCGAGAAAACGTCGCGTGTTACACACTAAATGGTATTATTATATCATGGCTTATTACAGATGTTTGTTCATTGCTTTTACTCCAGGCTATCAACCCACTCATTTGTGGCACTTTTAAATAATTATTTTCTTTGTCAAAAATAAATTATATAAAAAAATATTGATATAGGCATAATTCTTTAGCAAAAGAGAAGGAATATAAAAAATATTTGGCTCTTATTTGAATCACATGCATATTCCCTATTATAAACCCATCTCGCTCCTGACCCATGTGCAAAAGGTACGTGTGCCTAAAAAAAAAAGCCTTCGACCTCGTTGACAACGATGTTCTTTTAGCCAAGCTAGCTTAACTCGGATTCAGTAAACAACTGATAAAATTCATGGCAGACTACCTTAAAGATACGCAGTACATCAGATTAGGCATCCATCAATCTCCAGATACTATACTCGCTCAGGAGTAAGTCAGGCAGTACTCTTGGGCCTACACAGTTTCTCGTTATTAGTTAGTCACAAACACACATTGTTTGATGTTTTCCTATGATATACAGTTATTCCTCTCTGTCAGTAATAAGGAAGACTGTGTAGCCTTACAAAATGACATAAATGCAGTTTTAGATTGGAGTATAAGTGTTCCTTTATAGTTTATGGTATCTATACATATGTATATAGTATATATATATAATATATATGCACTGTATAATATATAAGTAATGTTTATATGCCTACTGAACATATTTTATTTAGGTTTATTATATTAACGATTGCTACACCGCACACTACCCTTGCCTTCTTGTTAATACAACTCTGTCCATCCTAAGGTTGTCTGTTAGAGATTGCTTAGTGCGATAAGACCGCCCATTGTACATTATCCTTAGATACTTAAACTCGAATTTGGTGTACGATAAAGAGAAATCTATCTATAAAAATAAACTGTTTTTTAACGTTGCTAAATGTAAAACTATGACTTTTTCCCGAGTTCGGTCTCCAATCTTTTAAGTCAAGGTTCATTTATTAATATCTATGTATTAATATATATTTTTTTAAGTACGCGCGGTCTTCCGTGTCACTGTAGGGTGCCAACTGAAAACCAGCGCTGGCTGTTCTATGCTGAGTTGGCGACCTTTTCGGTATTGCATGTTTGATGGTACTACTGATAATATTTTCTTGTTGTTTTACCTTTTGTTTGTGCTGTCGAATAAATGATTTCTGATTTCAATTATAAATAATTACATGTTTGGCCTAGTGGTTGACATACCGGATTTCTATGCACGAGGTTGCAGGTTCAAACCCAGGCAAGTATCAATGTGACTTTTTCAATGTCATAAATACTTTCTTAGATATTCTAAGACACCACTGACTGACGGTGACGGAAAACATCGTAAGGAAACCTGGATTTAATTATCTGAAATCGCCAACCCGCAGTGAGCTAGCGTGGTGATCAGTGCTCAAGCCTTCTCTACACGAGAAGAGGCCTTTGCCCTGCAGTGGGACAGTTATAGACTGATATTATTATTATTACATGTTAGCTGGTGAATCTCTAGAATGTGTTTCCTCAGTTCGTGACTTTGGTCTAACTTTAGATAAAAAATTTACATTCCATTAGCACATCTTAAAAATATGTAAAGACGCTAACAGATCACTGGGCTTTATAATTAGAACCTCTTACCAATTTAAAAACCCCCAAGTATTAAAGCTACTTTATAATGCGTACGTGCGTATTATTGGATATAATTGGAATATAACTCCATAGTGTGGAAACCGCATGAAAATTTATATACAGTCATGGTTGAAAGAGTTCAGCGTAAATTTGCAAGATATGTGTACAAGCGTCTATATGGATACCTTTGATTAATAATCTAAGATGGATACTATCCGTTGTTATATCGGTATTTGTGTCTGGGATGGTTGGGTTGGATACTTTGCAATTTCGTATGGATCTTCTTCTTCTTATCGTATGGTTGATGAACAACGTAGTGTAAGAGTTTAAACCGCCTGTAGGCCTCTGACATGGCTTTACACACCGTTGAAAAATCTCTCAGGTGTGCCGGTTTCCTCACGATGTTTTCCTTCACCGTTTTTAGCAACTGATAACTAATTTATAATACGCACATGAATTCGAAAAGACATTGGTGCGTGCCGGGGTTTGAACTTGCGATCTTTGACTTGGCAGTCTAACGGTCATACCACTCGGCTATCAGTGCTGTAGGGATTATGTGCATTTAATACATTATTACCTGTTGCTAGTTAATAAAGTGGATAATCCATCGGTACGCGAAACAATCTCTTTTTATGTGCCCGACCGGTACACACGGGGCTGTGGACGGCGTCACCATAGACTCTTCTGTTATTCACCTGCTCGGCCCTCTCTTCACGCTAATAATTGTCCAACCGCCAAAGCAATCACTTTAATTAACCCTTTGAGCGCCACGGTCTTGTATAGAAGACAAACGCTTCCGCGCCCTGAACGCTATAACTCTACCAGAAAACAATATCAAATTGTAACATTTGTGTAATGTAATAAAAAATAATATTCGTGATAAATGTACCTAACTATTAAATGCCCTCTAATAAAATCGTGGCGTTAAGGGCACAAAAACGCTTGTCTTCATATTCATATTCATTTATTCATTGCAACATGTAAAGAGATGGTAAGTATAACAAACAGAGTAAGGTAACAAACATGAACCCTGTTAGGGCACTGCAAACAATTTGTAGTATTTTTATATGGATACATATACTTAAAATATATACGTAAATATCATGCTATTGTTTTGTTAATTTTCAGCCAAGAATTCTTTTAAACTATAATAGCATTTTATTCTTAAATATTTATGTAGTTCGTTTACAAATTTATTTTCGTATTTTATTGATTTTATCCATCCATCTTCCATACAAGACTGGCGCTCAAAAGGTTAATGATTTCCTTAATGCTAGACCGGATGCTGACGTATTTTTCGATTCGCTTCTTGTTTTTAGTAGAAGTATAAGATTATTTTTAAATCATAGAGAAGTTAAGTCCGGTTTAATTTTGTCCAATGTTTAATTTTAGATACTACTATATTGTTTAGATTTAAGTTTGTTATGTTATTTATAAAATTTTATCACGTATAGCATGTAAGCGGTTAGTTTAAAACTGCAAGCTTATATTGTTGTGTAAATAAATATATTTCGTGGTCTCGAACGCAAGCTTTATGACCTCCTGCCTCCCGAATAAACCAGGTTCTGAAAAAGCTTTTGCATAGACCACATCCACATCGAACGCTGCACCAGATTAAACAGAAGACAGAGAAGTATACTCGCCTACTGTGTCAAACGTTTGAGGACTATGAAAAAGCTTTCAATTTAATCGAAACCTGGGCTGTATTGCAGTCCTCCCAACGATTTCATATCGATTAAAGGTATAATGCTTCCTGAAGTTAATTACTTAATATAACAAAACTTGCCATATCAAAAAAACACGCATTATTTTCTACAACTACACAATTATTATACAACTTAAAAATCTATTGGCTTTAAAAATAAGCTTTAAGTAAAATAAAATTGGGATAAAAATGTAAAGATCACCAATGACATGGTATTATACTAATCCATACCAAATGCGTTGATAAAAATGCCAAAAAAATATCAAATTGTGCAAATAAAATGATGTGTGTGTCCTTGAAACGACATATTTTATCTGTGAAGTGTGAAGTTTATAGTTTACCATGCAATGAACAATCAAAGCTTACAATAGATATAATTAAAATCTCAAAGTTAAAATCATAAATATTATTATAAATTGTGAGCTATAGGAAGGTATAAAAATATGATTTTATATAATTAGGTATGCATGAACACAAATCTTTGGAACCCTTTTTATAAGAATACTTATTGCGCGCAGAGGAGTGTTATTTGGCTTAGATATGCAGCTAAAAGTTAATTATAAAGTAGAGAAAGCTTAAATTAATTTAATTTTGTCTACTATTTAGTATTTGAGCGTGGATTGCATGTTAATATTGGAGATGGCCGCATTAGCGTAATAAGAATCATTGGAATATTGTATCGCAGTTATGAATAAAGAACAAAATTTTCAAAGTTTATACTATGACCGACCGACGCGGCGTCCAATCTAATATCATTAGCAGGACTTTTATCGTATGGTTGATGAACAACCTGGTGTCAGAGTTAAAACCGCCTGTAGACCTCTGACATGGCTTTACACACCATTGAAAAATCTCTCAGGTGTGCCGGTTTCCTCACGATGTTTTCCTTTACCGTTTTTAGCAACTGATAACTAATTCATAATACGCACTTGAATTCGAAAAGACATTGGATTGCTTGACTGTAACAAGAGACTTATTCCTGACATTGTCGCAGATACGGCATTAATAATGGTTTTTTTTATTGTATTTATTTGTATTGTAATGTTTTTTTGTTTTAATCTTATATGGGTGTAGTTAACCTAAAATAAATATATATTATTTAATATTTATAGGTACAGATTCATGTTAAACCTATTTCACCAGAAACGATTCTGAGGTCAGCTGAGAAGGCATCACCTTGTAAATGAAAGGTCATGAGAGGAATTCGGGAAGTGATTCACATTTTGAAGGAGCATTTTAGCTTTGCTTGTAGTTTTCCTGGTAGCCTATACTTCGATGGATGCAAATAACAAGTTGTTGTTTTGTCGTTCATTGTGGCGTTCTAGGGGGAGGCCTTTGTTCGACAGTGGACGTCTTCCAGCTGATGATGATGTTGAATATTTCGATAACGTAACATCACGCCTGTTTTCCCTATACGGGTGGGTAGGGGTGTGAAGTACACCCACATTTCGCCAGTTATGTCTTAAGTCCCAATATAACAGGGGCGAGCCCAGCATCACAGGGCACAAATCCAGACTCTTCCTGGGAATGAGGTAATGGAAAATCCTAATAAAATTTCGCCTTACCCGAGATTCGAACCTGAAGAAGCCAACGAGGCAGTCAACTCAATAGGGTGTGAAGAAGGACCTTTAATATGCCTCACGTACTCAGGGTTATTATCTGAGGCGGTATGATTGTGGACAGGACCCTTAATTAAAGTGTTAAGGAGGCCCAAGTCGCGGGCTCGAACTCACTGGTGGGCTTGGCCAAAAAGCACGCTGTCTCACCTGCCCCCGTAGACAAGTGGCAAAACGCTTGACGAATAGAAATAGAATAGAATGATAAATGTATGGGGATGACATCATGTTTCGACTATGTTATCGATGACATGTGTCATTCCCATACATTTTTCTTCGTCAAGCGTTTTGCGACTATTGTCTGAGGGGTCTGGTATGCGTGAAAGTAAGAGAGATGCACGATAATTCACAGTAAAACGCGCACGTAAAAAATCCAAAATTGCCTTTGGAAATACGATTTTTATGAAAAATCCGCCGCAAAAATCTATTACAAGTAAAATTTGATTTCTTTGATAATTGACCTTTGTCAGTACTGACTTCGTTTTGGAGATTTTACATTTATTTCAATACTAATTTACGCCCAACGTTGCAATAAAATTGGCAATAAAAACGAATCTTTGGTGGCTCGTAACTTTTTAATTGGTTTTTATTTTATTATTCTGTTTCCGTACAGACAAAATCATAAGGAGACAAAACGAGTTCATGTATAACTTTGGATGTAGAATATCAAACAGTAGAGTAATACCCTCTTGAAATGTCTATGGAAAATATGTCGACAAGTGTCACCTTACGGAGGATCACTGTGGATATATTACCAGCCTTCTTAGGCTCCAATCGCACAGAGATGGCAGCGGCCGGCAGTGAAGCTGCGAGCAATTTCAGTGTCAAATCATCTAAGTTTTAATTTTTAATTATTTTAATTTTTTCGTTGTCTTCTCCAATCAATTGGCATACTTTAGAGCTGTCAAAACGTTAAACCTCCATAGATTTTGTATGGAAATAGAAACTTGGATGTCACTATTTCACAAACTCAATTGACGTACTATTAATTGATTTCAAAGCAAATAAAAATCGAATTCTACAGTTAAAAATATAAATTAGCTACAGACTCACATTTGTGACAGATAGTTATGTTATGGTTTTTTTTTGCTGCACGTATAGTTAGCGGCCTAAATGAGATTTTCGCAAATTTTACATGATGGCGATAAAACTAATTTTCTAAAAAACTGATCAGCAAAATGGACAACTTGAGTAGTGGACCGTTTCTTTTCCCCAAAATCGACATGTATTATTTTTAAAATCAATTTTTTTCAATACATTTTTGGAAATCCCATTTTTGCTATTTTTCTACATTCGCGGTTTTGAATATTGTTAGTTACGCGGTATTAGACTATCAACGACGTATTGTCGCATATAGTTAGCGGCCTGAATGATATTCAGCCAGTTAATTGCACGGCTTAATAAGCTAGTTGGCTGCGACCTCATCATCCCAAGTTGCCGAGTTAGATTTGATATCAACCCCCTAGACAAGTGGCAAAACGCTTGACGAATAGAAATCGAATACAATGAAAAATTTATGGGATTGACATATTATGTCAACGATAACATAGTATTCTATTCGGCAGGCGTTTTGCAACCTGTCTAAGGGGTCAGAAATCGAATAAATTGAAAAATGTATGGGATTGACATATGTCATCGATAACATAGTCGAAACATTTTTTTTTTTTTTTAAAAAAACGTCGCCCCACACTAGGAATTTTTCCTGTATCGTGGGTGCGTTTCACAAACATGAAATATCACATACACAAACACCCAGACTCGGGACAAACATCTGTGGATCACACAAATTTTTGTCCCGTGCGGGAATCGAACCCACAACCCCTAGCGCAGCAGTCCAATCGCTTAGCCACTGCGCCCATTATGTCATCCCCATACATTTATCATTCTATTCGATTTCTATTCGTCAAGCGTTTAGTTAAGCGTTGGCTAAGGAAGCAGGTAATTCTCAGTTCTCAGTAGGAGCATAGAGTCTGCATCTGTGCCCGGTTGATGGCAAAGGCTCGCCCCCCATTAGGTACAGTGGAACCTTTATTTATCAGGTAAAATGTGGGTGTACTATACTCCTCTGCCCTACCATATCCCATCACCGAAAACAGGCGTAGTGAACCCGGAAATTATACACGCGTACTCAAACATAAATCATAAAAAATATCGTCAAACTGCAACTAATGCCATCGTATTTTTAATTCCAGGAAATCGTCAAAGAAAGTATGAAGGTACAAGAATAAAATCTTCAGAAAAATGTCGGACACGAACTATAAAAAACGTCAAGGTACATCAGCGATTCGTGGCCACCTACTTAAGTCAAAACTAATAAGTTTAATGTTTTTGAGAGCAAAATATGACGCAGATGTAGAAGACTTCCTATTAGCCACAAATATGGATGAGGTAGGAGCGTTCGGTGACATTTGCTTGAGACTAAAACTCAAGGGGTTCGATAGACCCGTCGCCATGTTCTTACAAGCTAAACATCGAGAGAACAACTCGGTTCTAACACTTAACAATAGAAACGATTTAGCCCAATATTTTCGCAGTTACTTGAACATACGACGCGCTTTCAAACCAGGCATCAAAGGCTTCTTTGAAGGTAACTTTAACGCAACAGAATGTGTGTTTGTTATGTACACGACAGCTGAACACGACCGAGACTCTAACAACAGATTTTATATGAGCTCAATATCCAGTCACTTGAACAATCTAATATCTAACGGCAAAGATGGCCTCCAGCCGCATTACAAAAACCATGACGTAGAGTTTTTGTGTGGCATTGTTCTGAAGGAACAACTCACCATGCTAGCTGAACTGATGGGAAAGTTTCTTTGCGAAGGCGATAATGGTGTGATGTCAATGAATGATGATCTGATGCTACGTTTCCATGTCATTTTGAGGCAATACGTTGTCGATGTTTCTGATATTGAACTAAGAAATGAAACAGAAGAACATCGCATCGCTAGCTTTCGACCAGACTTCTTTAAGAATGATGACAATTTTGTGAAGATTTTCAGAGACACGCTCTTTACAGAAGTAATAAAAAAACAAAAATTTGACGAGGATGAAATGTGTTACTACTTGACAACGTTCTTAGAGAATACCTCTAACATTACACTCAGCAAGTTGATCGGAACCGTAGTCATCTATGAAGATGGAAAACTAAAGTTTGTTCATAATATGGACGAAGAATTAAATAAACAATTGTTGAAAGTGAATATATTTCAATCGTCGGTAGACCAGGCTACTGCACTTGCTGCGACGGAAATATTAACTTCAAAGCAATTTAAAGTTCCAGCTGCATTTGGCAACAAAGACTTGACGATAGGAGGCGAGAGTGATACTCAAACTGAAGCATTGAAGCATCTAACATTGAAAATAACCGAACTGCTACATAATTCTACTGTTCTTAATATCGTTACTATTGATGAATCGTTAGATGCAGGTTTTCTAAAGGCCAGCGGTGGGATAGGTGGCATTGTGGGTAATCTGTTAGTGCATGACGAAGATACAAAGCTGCTAAAGTTCACTGATAACTACAAATCATTAGGAGAACTTTCCAGAAGATTGTTTGACAATTTGAAAAGTCAAAATGAAAATTTGGACCGTTACAGGTTTGATGTTAAAATAAAAAACTTTCCGATTCTCACATTTGACAGTAGTTATCATGAACGAATGGTGGTAACTGATTTTTCAAATAAACTGCTCTTCTTCACGAGCCAAGCTAATGAGACCGGCGTAGGGGACATTTTGAAAGGTGACATAGAAGACAATATTAGTTGCAGCGTTATCAACTGCCGAGTTACGTCGGACGCACTATTTGTAACATACCACGACAGCATACAGAAATGGTGGATGGAAGAAATGGGGACATGTCTCACGAAACATAGCCAAATATATGAACTAGCAGCCAAAAATATCGTTGACAAACCTCTCCTGACAGTAATCAGTCTGATGTATCAGCCGAAGTTAAGAAACAATATTGAATGTACTTTTAAAAGGAACATTATTAATTCCCTGAAGCTGCCTCCAGGAACGGTTGTCGTCACGGAGAGCATCGACCTGACTGTTGCCAAGATTATTCAGTATTTGAAGGGTAAAGACCATGCTGTGTTAGATTTAGAATACATGTTAAATCTACAAGCAAACGAATACAACACATTGTGCGACGAACTGAAGGATACAAATAAAGAGACAATACTCGTTATTTTATGTAAAGATAAACCGAGTAATAGAAACTGGTCGAACAGATTAAAACACATTGCTGAAGCGGTGAATAACAAATATATTGTAATAGTCACTCACAAGATATTAGTTAACTTTATGAGGGAACAATTCGAACAGGTTAATAACACCGTGTACGACACAAAGAGTAATCTGACTGATCTGACAGAAGAGACACAGAAGACCATCTTACAAGATGCTACTGTTATATTTCAAGACGAAAAAGTTTGTTTGGACTTGATCTTAGATGATGTATCGATGAAGTATGTAGAAGGAGAAGTGTTACATAAAGTTATAAATAATGAATCGATCTTAGTTGGTAAATTCGTTGGTAGTTTGAATTACGATAAAGTAAAACACCTGTATGTTGACAGACACGCACTTCACCCTAGCCAACAGAACCCGATTCTCTTAATGTCTCTCTATGATCTTGAAGACGAAGTTATTCTTGTAACAGGGCGCTCGGGGATGGGCAAGTCAACTCTACTCACACATTTGTCACATCGAGCGAAGAAATACGATCCCAAAGTCTGGATAGTACGTGTAAACCTGTTGGATCACTGTGAAGTCTTCAGCAAGTGGCAGAAAGACAAAACTTGCATCGATACCCTGGAGAGTCTGACCTTCCTCTGTTCAGCGATACTTAGTGAGAAACAGATGACATCTGAAGACGCATCTATGAGCATTGCGCTGAAACAATCGAAGGGTGTTGTGTATCTTGAGCATTGTACGGGCGATGACAGCGCTATATTCGAGCTGCAGGTGTTCCTACACTTTTTTAATAGCAGAGATCTGATATTCTTGTTCGATGGCTTCGATGAAATCTGTCCGCATTATATGCAGGTTGTCCTGACATTATTGAACATTGTGAAGGGGTATCCAAAAAGACACAAGATATGGGTCGCAAGTGTGTCTAATGATGAATTAAAACCCATCTTTGAGACACAGTTTGGGGCGTCTTACGAGATGCAAATGTTCTCTCGTCCTGAGCAGGATAAATATTTGCATTTGTATTGGAAGTCGAAATTATTAACAAATCAGTTAAGTAACAAGGATCTTAATAAATTGCGCCAAATCGTGACATTTATTGAATATGGTTTACAAAAATACAGGACCTCAAAGGAATATATGAAACTGAAAGGTCACCGCTCCGATGAACTGATAGGCCACGCGTTTGCTTTCTTTGATTACATAAAGAAGGTTATTCAGAAATGTCCTGTTCCTGTCAACAGCTTCGAAGTCAAAACAATCATTAACGATTTGATCCTGTTCCTAATTTATTATGTCAAAGATTTTTATACTCCGTTTCATCTGTATTTAGTGTCTGATTATGTTCTCAACCAAATCGAAGACGTAGACAATATGTCCAAGAAAACGAACTTCGAAATCAACAGTGAATTTACAATTTACGACAGGTTTGTTGAAAGAAAACTGCGTAAAATAAATATAGATACTCACATTAAAATATTATACAACTTAGATAATAAAATTGAGAAAACTAAACGACAGGATTTTTTCTTAACGCATACACAATTAGGCTCCTATGCTGTCTTCCATGAAGATTTAGAAAATATATTAACAATGAAAGATTTGCGAACAATCGTAAATAGCACGGTCAGAATAAAGCAAGGAAAAGAGATGACTGGAATAATCAGTGGCGTACGGGATGACGTCCCCATATTTCTACACGTGACATTCGCTGAATGCTTCGCCGTCCGACACATTTGTCACCTATTGAAGACGAACAGGGAGGACGAGGAGAAACAGAAATCAATTTGGGACTTCATTATAAATGTGGTGTTCATAAAATGTAGTAGGAACGTTCACAATATACTGAATTTCAGAATACTGGAGGATGACACATTGAAAATTATTATCAAAAGGAATAAACTAATAATATTGGATGCATTGTTAGATTATGGAAGGCGAGTTTTTACACGCCTTAGATCAAAAGATAGTAGAGAAATGTATCTAAGAATAAAAGAAGAACTTAATAAAGCTACGAATCATGATCTAAGTGAGTTCGTAGATGTGTTGTACAGTATTACAATTGATTTGAATGCTCAGCTTCAGAAAATGAATTTGTGATCTTAAAGGTGCATCATCATCAGCCGGAAGACGTCCACTGTTGAAAAAAGGCCTCCCCCTTAGAACGCCACAATGAACGACAACTTGCCATTAGCATCCACCGGTTGCAGCAACTCTGGTGATATCGTCGGTCCACCTGGTGGGAGGCCTGACAACGAACTGTACAATGCACATTTAACGATCACAATGTAAAGCTGCATTCCCGCGGTGCGTGATTCTATAGATCACGCAAGACAGTCACGGACAGGCACGCGCCTCACGCACCGTGGGAAGACAGGATAGATTCGAAGCAAAAATTAAATCGTCATTCCAAAGTGCATAGTGAAAGAGAACTCGCAGCGCACTTTTGAAGTTATTGGGGATCGCACGGACCGCAACGCACGTATCAGCGTTACTACGGACAATACTCTTCCTGCGGTGCATCGGTGCGAGCTAGTCCGTGTCCGTCCGCTATATCACGCACCGTGTTTTCTTGTAGATCCATTTTCATCCACTCGAGTCAAGAAATGGTTTTTTTATTTTTAAAGTAGGGTGTGTGAGAATTATGAAATAAATCTCTGTCGATCTGATTGGCGCAGTGGCTAGCAATTGGACTGCTTCGCTAGGGATTACGGGTCCGATTTCTGCACGGGACAAACATTTGTGTGATCCGCAGATGATTGTCCCGAGTCTGGGTGTTTGTGTATGTGATATTTCATGTTTGTGAAACGCACCCACGATACAGGAGAAATTCCTAGTGTGGGGCGAAGTTTTCTTTAAACAACAAGTGTAACATCTAGTATAGTTTGAAATGGATTCTGTTTGATCAAAATATACTGTATGCATCAGTATTGTTTCATTTTATTTGGCTAATACAATAGGATAGTTAATTTTCCTATTACTAATAGATATATGGTCGCTAAGCGATATCTGAGCATGAGATCCTGGGCTGAAATCCCGGGTCAAGCAAAGTGTTATGTGGTTTTCCCATTAGGTAATTCTCAGTAGCAGCACGGAGTCTGGATTTGAGCCCAGTTGATGGCTCGCCCCCTATTACATTGTCTAGTGGCCTGTTGGTCTAGTGGTTAGTGGCCTTGACTGCTAAACCAGAGGTGGGTTCGATTCCCACCCAGGACATACCTTTGTGTGATGAGCATAATCATTTGTTCTGTGTCTGGGTATTACTTATCTATGTAATATATGTATCTAGAAATATATAAGTATGTTTATCAGTTGTCTGGTTACCATATTACAGACTCTGGTTAGTTTGGGATCAGATGACCGTGTGTGAGTGGTCCCAAGATATTATTATTGAGACCTGTATCATAACTTGCGAAGTGAGGGCTTAGCGACCACTATACCAACGAGTAATGAATGAATGCTTTTATTTCTCTTTAAAAATTCTTTAAAGTTTTAACTTTTCCAGCACTATACATTTTTGAGATAGCAGTTTTTGTCAAAATGAATATTAATATGTATAAAACGATATCAGAAAATAGAACCAGACTGTTAGAACTCAATATCAAAATCTGTTACAAAAGGACCGATACAATACAACTTTACTTAAAAAAAGTGTCCTTGGGATGGCCCCAAATATATACAATAAAATACCTATAGTCATAAAAGATGCCCCAATCCAAACTTTTAAAAATAAATTATTTGCCCTATTGCACGAAAAATATTATTATTCGATTGATGATTTTCTAAATGACCCCTCGTTTTAGTTCAAACCCTAAATGAAAATTACATAAAATTTTATTTTATTTTGTGCAATAGTTATGCCATACGAAATAATATTTGCATGCCTAATTTAAGGTAGATTGTAGTAGAACCATTATTTTATGTATAGCACTTTTTTATGTACCTACTTTCTAAGCAAATACCTAAATGATTATTATTACAAACTAGGTATGTACATAGCCCCACAAAACTGCTTACGCAGTTTAACTGTGAGATTGTTGAGTCTCTGTTACAATAATAATAATAACATAATATCAGATTATTATATACATATAAAGATATATATTACCTAATATTAATACCTACATTTTATATTGTATCTAATAAATATTTCTTTAGGTGACGTGCAAATTTTAATTTCTTATCCTCTTTTCTGATGTCGACAGGCAAAGTATTCAATAGATAGGGAAATGCGTTTTCTTAAGGTTCTGTCACCATAATAATTACAAACTCTGGGTACATGTTATTATGCTTTATTTTATGCTAAGGAATTCATTATTACGATACTACTGTACCTATAACGTATAGATACCTTTATCATTCTTCACAGTGAACCAAAAAGATTATAATAATAAATAATGATTGATGCAGAAAGCGGTACTCCTCGACACGGCTCGCATTGTGAGGAGGTTCCTCTCTCTGGAGCCCTAACCACCGGTAGCTTGGACCCTGTTCCCGCTGCTGGTTGGATTCTTTGTATTATTATTGTTTTATATATCAACGACCTGATTGGCGCAGTGGCTAAGCGATTGGACTGCTGCGCTAGGGGTTGTGGGTTCGATTCCCGCACGGGACCAAAATTTGTGTGATCTACAGATGTTTGTCCCGAGTCTGGGTGTTTGTGTATGTGATATTTCATGTTTGTGAAACGCACCCACGATACAGGAGAAATTCCTAGTGTGGGAGGACGTTTTTTTTAAAAAGAAAAAAATATATATATATTTATTTAAAAATGTAATTTAAAAGTAAGATTTTTTGAAAAAAGGAAATAATAATGTTCATCTGACCGAATTTTGGTCACGGCGGCCTATCTCAGCTGTGACTAGCCAACTACCCAGGAGAAAAATTATAGTGCACAAGTATACGCGCAAACACAGGTGCACTCCCTATTCCCTCACTCTCATAGTCCAGGACGGTAAGACACGATCGGAGAGAGATCAGCCGCAGGAACAATGGCTTAACGTTCCGGAAGCACGGAGGGTTTCGACATGTGAAAACGGTCACCTATCACAAGACTGACCGCGGCGAGCACGGCTTAACCTCGCAGATGGACAATTTACAGGGCAAATTAATAGCGTTAATGAACGATAGTTCCATCATGTAGCTATTTGATTTGTATGCAACCTTTTAATCCTACCCTGTAAAAAAATGATTCGTTCTGTGGAACACTGCCTTATCTAAGAGGTGCCCCGACTGCGATGGAATTTGTTTTTTTACTTTTTTGATCGATTTTTGCCATGGCGGTCGTGTTTTTAAGTTCTTTTTTTATAGTCTATGTTACTCGCAATGTTGCAAGGATTCTAACTACACTTCATACATCAAAATCGGTTCAAGCATTTAGAAGTTATGGTGGAATAAAGAAACCCACATATACACATACATGAACCCTGAAAACATTACACTCCTCTTTTTGAGCAGTCGTGTAACTAACCGATTGCAGCGCCACCCACCGGATCCAGTTGTGAATTTAAACCATCCAGCCATCGACACAAACCTACAATAAAATATCATCAATATAGGTCCTGCAGTTTGGGAAGATTACAATGTCATACAAACACGTAGCAAACGAATTAAATTAATGATTATACTAGCTTATGCCCGCGACTTCGTCTCCGTGGATTTACAAGCGGATTTACCTAATTGAATCTGATTTTGTTAACAATTTTATGGGTTTTCCCGCGGAACCCTTAAAATTTTCGCAATTCAATATAGCTTATATTTTTAAACCATATAACATCAGCTATCTGCCAGTGAAAGTCCCGTCAAAATAGGCCCAGGCGTTTCGGAGATCAGCCGGAACAAACAGACAGACAAAAAAATAGTATTTTTTATATGTAACGTAGGTATATTATTATGTACTTTTATCTGTTATTATATTTATAAAACCGGGCCAAGTGCGAGTGGGACTCGCGCATCGAGGGTTCCGTGCAAACTTAAAATTATGTTTACAACAATAACATTGTTCTAACGAAAAGATAATATACTAAATTCACAGACAAACTTAACCTTGCCGTTGGAAAACTGTTACCCCAATACATTGAAGCTTTTAGGTTTAGTTTATCAACTGCAAACAAGTTATTCTTATTTTTTATGTGATGTAACTACAAATTTACAGTTTTCAGATTTATTCCTTTACTTGTGCTGTAAGCTTATGCTCCTCGCCAAATTTTATGTTTCTAGGTCAACGGGAAGTAGATAGGTACCTTATAGGTCTTGAGTGTGAAAATTGTTAAAATAATCAGCATAATTATTGCTCGAATCTTTTAATTGTGTTGACTTAGAAGTTTCATATTTTCACGGCTTTAAGGGATAGTAGACCCGAGTATTTGATATTAATTTCAACATAATACCTTCACGCGTTCTTGAGAAAAAGGGACTGACAGACAGACAGACGGACAACGGAGTGATCCTATAAGGGTTCCGTTTTTCCTCTTTGAGGTACGGAACCCTAGAACTGTTATTTTGATGTTACAAGCAGACATTTCAATTTGATTTAGTGTATTGATGATGATGAGTAAGTAGAAGTATATAATATCTACAAATTACATAAATATCAACAGTATTAAATTCTTTTAAAAACTCACTATTTTTGAAAACAATATTCTCCATCGGCATTATAATAATTATTATTTGATTAAAGTAATGCAAAAATAAGTATATCTGTCTGTTACGCTTACGCGGCAAAACCACTGAACAGATTTCGAAAAAAATTGGCACGGAGAAAGGTTGTACCTCAAAAATGGCTACCTACTTTTTAACTTGGAAAAGACGTGTTGAAAATTTCTACGCAGACGAAGCCGCAGTCAAAACTACTGAATTCATTAATACGATGACATAAATAAGAATCCTAATTATTAAAATTGTATGATAATGAGTTAAAAAGACGTATTTACTTACAAGTATTTAACAAATTTAAGCTACACGCTAAGTATGAACTTAACGCATAAAAAGTTAAAAAAAAATATTGTTTTTTGTTAACACTTTCTTTCAGTATTACTTCTAATGATTCTAAACATGACAAACGATAAATAATATAAAAATATTAAAACACATAAGAAGCGATGTTGCCAGCCGCAGCTTATCAAACGACAATATTTATTATAATGGCAATACTCTGACTTCGTGATATCTTGCTGTCTATAAATAGATAATTTGAGTTAGTCACAACGTTATCTGTGAAGTAATGTTACTAAATATTGTTATTAGGTTTCTAAATAATAATCAAATATTATCAGACAGTGACAATTCATTTATAATATAATAAATAAATGAAAATACCATAATTATAAATTGTATTTCACATAATCGTATTTAGTTTAACTACAAGGTCAACTGTGTTTACTAAAGATTGGACATGCGTAAGTTATTATTATAATGTTTATTGTTTACGAACTATGGGAGGGGCTCGTGGGCATGCGCCTGCGCCGATCTGTCAAGGTAAAGCTGTGCTCGCCGCGGTTGTTCTGTGATTGCCATCCGTTTTAATCCCGCGCCCCAGCAGCCGGCTGTCATTCGTAGATCTTTGACAGTCGTTCCGGGTAGTCAGAAGCCCGAAAGTCTGACAACCTTACTAAGTATCGTTTTACTAGTAACTGTGTTGTGGAGGTCAGATAGACAGGCGCTCTATAGAATACTGGGGTCCAGCTGTATCTTTAGACTAAGAGCCGACCGCAACATAGTTCGGATAAGGCTAGCAGATAATGTTAAACTAGTTTTAAAAGCTATAATTAATATGTGTATTCCTTTAGATGGTTTGTTATTGTTAGTGCATTACTGAAGTTGTCAAAAATATGCCGCAGAAAAGCACTGATAGCCGAGTGGTATGACCGTTGGACTGCAAAGTCAAAGGTCGCAAGTTCAAACCCCGGCACGCACCAATGTCTTTCCGAATTCATGTGCGTATTATAAATTAGTTATCAGTTGCTAAAAACGCTGAAGGAAAACATCGTGTGGCAACACCGCGGCGGCACACCTGAGAGATTGTTCAACGGTGTGTAAAGCCATGTCAGAGGCCTACAGGCGGTTTAAACTCTGACACCAGGTTGTTCATCAACCATACGATAAGAAGAAGTCGCAGCTAACTAGCTTAATAATCAGTTCAATTAACTGGCTAAATATCATTCAGGCCGCTAACTATATGCGACAATACGTCGTTGATCGTCTAATACCGCGTAACTAACAATATTCAAAACCGCGAATGCAGAAAAAAAGCAAAAATGCGATTTCGAAAATAAACTGTTGGGAATATTGATTTTAAAAATAATACATTCGATTTTGGGGGAAAAAAACGGTCCACTACTCAAGTCGTCCATAATTTTGCCGATCAGTTTTTTAGAAACTTAGTTTTTTCGCCATCATGTAAAATTTACGAAAGTGTGCTGCGGTATTTAACAATGTTAATTACGCGGAATTGGAGTATCAACGACTAAAAGTCGATATAGTTACCATAAAAAATATAAATTAGCTACAGACTCTTTTGTGAAAGATAGGTTAGGGTATGAGATTATCGCTTTTTTACACGACTGCCCAAAAATAGGAGTGTAATCTGTGTAATGTTATCAGGGTTCATAAATGTATGTGAGTTTCTTTATGCCACCATAACTTCTGAAAGCCTGAACCGATTTTAATGCATGAATTGTCATTAGAATCCTTACACCATCTCGAGTAACATAGGTTATAAAAAATTAAACAGTAAAGTAAAAATACTAAATTAAAAAGTAAAAAACAAGTTCCATCGCAGTCGAGGTACCTCTTAGATAAGACAGTGTTTCTTTTTAAGTCGCCCCACACTAGGAATTTCTCCTGTATCGTGGGTGCTTTTCACAAACATAAAATATCACATACACAAACACCCAGACTCGGGACAAACATCTGCGGATCGCACAAATTATTGTCCCGTGCGGGAATTAAACCCTAAGCGCAGCAGTATAATTGCTTAGCTATTGCGCTAATGTCCCCCGACTTCGATGTAACTAGTTTTTTATGTACTTTTAAGTTCGTTTTATGATATGGCGGTTGTGTTTTTTAATTATGGGTGTGTTCCGATAAGAGACAGACACAGCCCGCCAGAGATAGACGGAGATTTGCATGCTGTAGATACAACGTAACGTAATGTCATATTCCAGATATACGTTAGCAACAGCTGGGCTGGGAGACGAGACACGCGAAGCATCAGCTGTAAACATCAGCCTTTACTAATCTAGAAGCAGGGAAATTTCAACGAGACGATGTCAAACACGACGTACCCCAAACGCCACGGCACCTCAGGAATTCGTGGACAACTCAATGAGACGAAACTAATAAGCTTAATTCACTTTAGAGCAAAACAAAGTATTCATGTAAACAAATACCAACTAGCTACAAACATGGACGAGGTAGGAGCGTTCGATGACATTTGCTTAAGACTACAACTCAAGGGGTTTGATAGACCTGTCGCTGTGTTCTTACAAGCTAAACATCGAGAGAACGAGAACTCGGTTCTAACACTTACCAGTAGAAACGAATTTGCTCAATATTTTCTCAGTTACTTGAACATACGACGCGCTTTCAAACCAGGTATCAAAGGCTTCTTTGAAGGTAACTTCGACACAACTGAATGTGTGTTTGTTATGTACACGACAGCTAAACACGACGGAGACGCCAATAACAGATTGTATAAGAGCCCAATATCAAGTCACTTGAACAATCTAATATCTACCGGCAAAGATGGCCTACAGCCGCGTTATAAAAACCAAGACGTGGAGTTTTTGTGTGGCATTGTTCTGAAGGAACAACTCACCATGCTAGCTGAACTTATGGGGAAGTTTCTTTGTAAAGACGGTAATGTTGTGATGCCAATTAATAATGATCTGATGCCACGCTTTCATGTCATTTTGAGGCAATACGTTGTCGATGTTTCTGATATTGAACTAAGAAATGAAACAGACGAACATCGCATCGCTAGCTTTCGACCAGACTTCTTTGAGAATAACAATAAGATTGTGAAATTTTTCAAAGACGCGCTCGCCAAGGAGGTTATAAAAAAACAAAGAGTAGAAAGTGAGAACCTACGGAGCGTCCTAGATGAGTTTTTTAAGAATAATTCTGATGTCACTATTCTCAGCCAATTAATTGGAAGCGTACTCCTCTACGATGAGGGCAAATTTAAGTTTGCGATTAACATGGACGAAGATTTAAAAGAAAAATTGATCAAAGTTAACTTTTCACAGTCGACAGTCGACGAAGCGATTGAAAAAGCTGCGAAGGAAATGTTGTCATCAAAGCATTTCAAAGTCCCAGTTGTATTTGGAAATAACGATCTAACTATCAGTAAAGGCAAAGTCAATATCATCGATGGAGTATTAGATGATTTGAAAAACATAATTGTTGATTTGTTGCAAAGGTCTAAAGACAAGATAGTCAAAGTAGATGAGTCTTTAGAAGATAAGTATCTCCAGCTTGACAGAGGCTTGGCTAGCGTTGTCGGAAACCTACTGGTGCGCGACAATGCCAGACGTTGTATCAAATTCACAGATGAAGGTGAATCACTAGGAAATCTTGCTAAGAGGTTGTTGAAAAAAATAAAACTCGATGTAGAAAATTTGCAAGAATACAGATTTATCATAAATGTTGAAAGGTTTCCTAAATTGTATTTTGGCAGTGAAGGTGAGGATGAAGAAATAGTGAAACACGAAGTTACAGCGCTGGCTCACACTGTTGCCAAGTTTGTTAGTGGAGAAATTGATCACACAGCTCTGATGAGCGACGAGCTGGTATTTCGGTACCATGTCGTTTTGGTGGACATGGCTTTAGATGTATCTGAGATTAGACGGATACATGAAGATGATGAGCATCGCATCGCGCGGTTCCGACCAGACTTCTTTGAAACAAAGGAGGAACTCCTAAAATTATTCAAAGACACGCTCTCTTTAGAGATTCTAAGAAAGCGAGATCTGGAACATGAAGAAATTATAAGCTTATTAACGTCATTTTTTAATGATCCCTCTGATGTAACAGTACTAAGCAGATTAGTTGAGAACGTTGTGAAATATGAAGACGGCAAGTTACAGTTTATATTAAAAACCGATGAAGTGAATGACGATTTGAAACTACGACTGGATTCGATAGATGTTTCTCAAACAATAATAAACGAAGCTATTGAGAAGGCTGCGAAGGAAATATTATCGTCAAAGCAATTCAAAGTCCCAGCTTCATTTGGCAATAAAGACTTAACAATAAAACCTGAGAAAGGTTTAAAAATTGAAAATACTCTAAACAATTTAAACAAAAATATCACTAACTTATTAAACAATTCAAAAGTTATCAAGATAGTTACTATTGATGAATCTCTGGGAGAAGAGTTCCTGAAGCTCAGCGGCGGTCTTGCAGGAGCTGTGGGTAATATATTGATCGTTGATGAATCAACCAATTTGTTAAAGTTCACCGATGACGTTGAATCTTTGGAAGAGCTTTCCAAAGCCCTATATATCGAATTGCAAAGTGAGATTCTCAAAAATAATTATCTTATGAACCAATATAGGTTTGATGCGAAAGTAGACACGTTCCCTAAGCTCACATTTGGCAGTAGAGAAGATGATGACGACGTCAATATTATGAAGGGAGTATTCACCAAGCTAGCCGTAATTTTTGCAAGCTTTCTTTGCCAAGAAACTGATAATGTAATGCCAATGGACGATAGCCATATCTTGCTGTATCATGTCATCCTAGTGAAAAAGGCGATTGAAGTTTCTGAAGTGCGACAAAGAAATGAAAATAAAGAGCATCGCATCGCTAGCTTTCGAAAAGACTTCTTTGAGACGGATGAAGAATGCCTCAAGTTGTTCAGGGACACCCTCTTTAGAGAAGTCCTTAAAAGAAAAGTGGTAGAAGAGGATGAAAGAAGAAAATCATTGAATACATTTCTTAAGGACCCCTTCAATATAACATCTCTTAGCAAGTTGATTGGGAGCGTTTTACATTATGACCGTTATGGCAACGGCAAGTTAAACCTTGTTCATAATGATAATAATGATTTGCAGCACCAACTGAACTCAGTAAACGTTTCTCTATCGTCGGTAGACCAGGCTACTGCACTTGCTGCGACGGAAATATTAACTTCAAAGCAATTCAAAGTTCCAGCTGCATTTGGCAACAAAGACTTGACGATAGGAGGCGAGAGTGATACTCAAACTGAAGCATTGAAGCATTTAACATTGAAAATAACCGAACTGCTAGATAATTCTACTGTTCTTAATATCGTTACTATTGATGAATCGTTAGATGCAGGTTTTCTAAAGGCCAGCGGTGGAATAGGTGGTATTGTGGGTAATCTACTAGTGCATGACGAAGAAACGAAACTGCTAAAGTTCACTGATAACTATGACTCACTAGAAGAACTTTCCAAGAGATTGTTTGACAAATTAAAAATTCAAAATAAAAATCTCCATCAAAACAGGTTTGATGTTAAAATAAAACACTTTCCGATTCTCACATTTGACAGTAGTGATCATGAACGAATGTTGGCAACTGATTTTTTAAACAAACTGGTCTTCTATACGAGCCAAGCTAATGAGACCGGCCTAGGAGACATTTTGAAAGGTGACATAGAAGACAATATTAGTCGCAGCGTTAATAACTTCCGCGTAACATCTGACGCACTGTTTCTTAAATACCACGACCTAATACAAGCATGGTGGATGGATAAGAAAGGTACTTTTCTTACACAAAAATGCACAATGTATGAAAAAGCTATTAAAAGTATCGTCGACAAGCCACTCATGACAGTAATCAGTCTGATGTATCAACCGATGTTAAGAAACAATGTAGAATGTACATTCAATAATAAAACAATTCACTCCCTGGAGATGTTGTCAGGAACTCTTGTCGTCACGGAGACCATCGACCTAACTGTTGCCAAGATTAATCAGTATTTGAAGGGTAAAGACCATGCTGTGTTAGATTTAGAATACATGTTAAATCTACAAGCAAACGAATACAACACATTGTGCGACGAACTGAAGGATACCAATAAAGAGACAATACTAGTTATTTTATGTAAAGATAAACCGAGTAATAGAAACTGGTCGAACAGATTAAAACACATTGCTGAAGCGGTGAATAACAAATATATTGTAATTGTTACAAACACAAGTTTACTTGATTTTCTGACGGAACAATTTCAACGCGTTAATCACGTTGTGTACGACCAAAGAAGTAATTTTAATGATCTGACTGAAGATATACAAAATGATATCTTGGAAAATGCAAAAATAGTATTTCAAGGTAAAGAAGTTTCTTTCAAATTGATCTTAGAAGGCGAATCATTGAAATATGTAGCAGGAGAGGTGTTACATAAAGTTTTAAATAATGAAACAATAATAATTGGCAAATTTGTCGGAAGTATAAACTACGAAAAAATTAAACCCTTATATATTGAGAGATACGTTCGTCATCCTAGTGAACGACACCCTATATCACTAACGTTACTCAACGAAAACCTAAAGAAAGACGAAGTAGTTCTTATAACAGCAGAACCCGGGATGGGCAAGTCAACTCTACTCACGCATTTGTCACATCACGCAAAAGAAGTCGATCCCAAGATCTGGATAGTACGAATAAACCTATTGGATCACTCAGAAGAATTTAGCAGTTGGCAGGAAAACAAAATTGACATCGATAAATTGGAGAGTCTGACTTTCCTGTGTCGAGCGATACTTAGCGAGAAACAGACGAAATCTAAAGACGAATCTATGAGCATTGTGCTAAAGCAATCGAACGGTGTTGTGTATCTTGAGCATTGTACGGGCGATGAGAGCGCTATATTCAAGCTGCAGGTGTTCCTACACTTTTACAATAGCAGAAATCTGATATTCCTGTTTGATGGCTTCGACGAAATCTGTCCGCATTATATGGAGGAAGTGCTGGCATTATTGAACATCGTGAAGGGGTTTCCAAAGCGACACAAGATGTGGATTGCTAGCAGATCGTATGATGAAGTGAAATCCATTTTAGAAAAGAAATTTGGAGCATCGTACGAGATACAAAAGTTTACTCGCGTCGAACAGAACAAATATTTATCGATGTATTGGCAGTCAAAAATATTGTTGACAGACTTCAATGAGAAGCAGTTTAATATTTTGTGTGAATTTATGACTTTTATGTCGGGCCATTACACTAACGACAAATCTAAATACACTGCCCGGCAGACTCATCAAATACAATATTTCAAAGCGTGTCTCAGCCTGATTGAGTATCTTAGGAAAGAAATAGACAAATGCCCGCCACACGTGGTTAAAATCTTTAACGATTTATTCAGCGAATGCAGGCACACAATAATATACATACAAGATTTCGAATCTCCGTTGCATCTTTATTTAATGGGTGCTTACTTGGTGAACCAAATAATAGGCCTAGATGTCATCAAATGGGACTTAAACATCAACGCGTTCTCAATATACGAACGGTTTTTTGAAACGAAACTGAAAATAATACGGTTTGGAGAGAAAAACAAAATTGGTTTGTTCAATTCGGATAATATCATTATCTTTGAGCACGTCCGCGACGAATTTTTCACTAAGCACCGACTGTTAGGTGCGTACGCAGTGTTCCATCAGGACGCAGAGAAAATATTTACCATTAAAGAAATGAGAGATATTATAAAATATACAGACGAAATAAAAATAGCTAAAGAGAAGACAGGTCTCGTTTGCGGCGTATCCAACGATGTACCGATATTCTTACACATGACATTTGCAGAATATTTCGCCGTCAAACACATTTGTCAGTATATGGAAACACATAGATATATTGATAGAAGATCGAAATTGATTTGGGACTTCATTTTAAATGTGGTATTTTTTAAATGTAGCAAAAACGTCCGGAATATTTTAAGTTACAATATAAAAGAGAATTTAACATTAAGAAATGTAATCAGTGAAAATAGACTTATAATATTTGATTTGCTACTAAAACAAGGGAAGGGTGTATTTGCTTATAATTCCGATGACGTGAGCAAGGAAGTGTACATAAAAATAAGGGAAGAACTTGATTCAGCGTTGAGCGACGACTTAGATCGATTCGTAGAGTTGTTGTATAACTTAAAAATCAAATTGACAGAGGAATATTTAAAAGACCCTGCTAGATGCCCTTCTCAGTTTAAACGTTCCAAAATGTACTATTTGGTACATAAGAAGAAACAGGCACTTATGCAAAGTAATACTTCTACAGTAGGTATATTAGAATAGGGTAGATAGTTGACACCATTCACCTGAAATTCCAAGTCACTACTTCTCTAAAAAATACTTTAATTAGCCCTTAAAATCCTAAATTTTAATTAACTGTACAATTCGGTGTATCCTACTTACCAACAGTATTCGATGCAGCCGTAGTTTGTATCGGCGCAAAAGTGGACTCTTCAGTCCCATAGATCATGTTCAACGCGGGATCCATGGCTATAAACTCGCCCGCCATTGGGACCTATAACATAACTGGCGAAATGTGGGCGTAGCTATATGTGCACCTCTGCATACCCCTTGAGGGAATTCAGGCGTGATTTTATGTAATGTTAGATACTATTTGACAAAACAAATGAATTTAATTATAGGACTGTAAGTCATATTTTCTCTTAAGTACTTAAAACGGTGCTGAAATAAATCTTAGTTTAAATACCTCTTGACATGTCTTCTGTTTGACTTTTGGTGTCATTTTTGCATGTTGCCCATGCTAAGCTTAAATCTAAATTGATAAAGGAAATTTGAAAAATGATGGACACGAGCAGGACTTGATCCTCGTGCGAGCAGTGACACGATGGCTCAGTTGGTTAGAGCAGCGCCACGGTACGGCGAAGGTCGCAGGTTCAAGTACTGCTCGTGTCCATCATTTTTCAAATTTCCTTTATCAATTTAGATGTCTTCTATTGAAAAGCAGGCAGTGAGAGGTAGGTATATAATAAATTGTAAATTTTTTATGTACAGCGGCCATTCATTTATTACGTAAACCATTTGTCGAGACCCATCCGTGCTTCGGAAGGCACGTTAAGCCGTTGGTCCTGCGCCTGATCTCTCTCCGGTCGTGTCTTACCGTCCTGGACTATGAGGGCGAAGGAATAGGGAGTGCACCTGTGTCTGCGCGCATACTTGTGCAATATAATATCTCCTGCGCAGATGGCTAGTCTTAGCTGAGACAGGCCGCCGTGACCGAAATTCGGTCAGGAGGACATTATACGATTTAATGGGGGGTCGACCATGTATTAATTTTTCTTACAAGGGGCTGGAAAAGAATCTTGATAGTTTGTTGATAGTTATTACGTAAGATAAATAGCTCAATCAAACCAAAACCGAAGTTTATTATTACCAAAATGCAATAAACCAAACTTGTATTCATTTTTCCTTTAGATTCTTACGTAATAAATATTAAACAGGGAGGGTGTCGACCTATTCTTATTTTTTTTAATAGTCTATAGTCGGACCAATTTATGCAAACAGGAACCTATCCACACTGCCAAAATCGAGATATGGACACAGAAGCTTTCTAAAATGAACCTTCTATCGACCCTGTAAATATGAAAATTAATGATCTATATGACATTTTGTGTCATTTTAGCATGTTAAGCTTAAATCTAAATTGATAAAGGAAATTTGAAAAATGATGGACACGAGCAGGACTTGACCCTGCGACCTTCGAAAGCGTTTTCTGCGACGTTTGAAAATGATCTGACAATTTTGACAAAATTAAACATTACAAAACAATTTTACTGCATACAACATTTTGACAAAAATATATTTTTCTCAATAAAAAAAAAACGAAACTGTCATTGTGTGGATTGGTTGCTGCTTGCTCTAGGTTCATTTTTGGGTAATATATGAATGGCCCTAAGGTATGTTACTTACAACAGCATTAATAAATTATTAGGTATGCATTTGACATAATTTTATTTGTTTCATAACTATTTTTTGTAAGTTACTTTTGTATAATAAAAATACCTAAATTGTCTGGAAGAAATTGCTTTAAGCAATAAGACAGCCACTTGCACTGTTGTTTTTAGTTTTAAGATTTTTTCTATGTACTTGTGTTTCCTGGTGTGCTATAATGCATATTATCTATCTAAATGTAAAATGAAAAAAGATTGAAAAATATATTTTTAAAATAATATGTAGTTTTAATTTAAATTCCACTGTTTTGTACGTACGAAACTCTATGATTCTTCTAAAGTTCGATTCCTATTCGAAACCGTGCAATTTAATTTCAATTCTATAATACAAGGCTACTGCAAAATGAATATTGATTTATCGGAAACATGATTCAGTTTCATTGAAAAAAAACGCTGTTAATCTTTTGGTCTCAGCTAGTTTCTCCTAATGGTCACTTAATACAGTGGACCTTCGGTAATCCGACAAACCATTTTGCAGGGCAGTGTCGGACTTTTCGGTATTGCATGTTTGATGGTACTACTTATTATATTTCCTTGTTGTTTGTGCTGTCACATGTGATGTCGAATAAATGATCTTTGATTTGATTTGATAGAGAAGAAATATATAGAATTTGTAGAGTACTGCCTAAGACTCCCTATAGTCCGGAAATTTTTACAAAAGAATTCCTTGTAATCCGACAAATTACAGATCCAATGATGAGATTCTATTTATGTATACCTATATTTACTCTGAAGTACAAATCATACTTCGTTAAGTATATAAGTCGAATTTAGTTAATTAAACAACACAACAACCTGATTGGCGCAGTGGCTAAGCGATTGGACTGCTGCGCTAGGGGTTGCGGGTTCGATTCCCGCGGGACAAAAATTTGTGCGATCCACACAGTCATGTTTGTCCCGAGTCTGGGTGTTTGTGTATGTGATATTTCATGTTTGTGAAACGCACCCACGATACAGGAGAAATTCCTAGTGTGGGGTGAGTTTAAAAAAAATACTTTTTGTGAGCTGTCAACGCTATTCCGCCATAGATTTTGTATGTTACATAATAGCAAACTGTGACGTCACTATTTTACCTACTGAATTCACAATTTATTTATTTCAAACCAATCAAAAATCTTATTTTAAAGTTAACGGACAATTAGTCAGGTTTTCAGGGCTGAAAACATTTTTTACAGAATCATCTTTGAATTATTGATAAATGGTGTCAGCTACCTAATAATACATAATAATTACGTTCGCGACAACCGACCACTTCTGAGAATTCTTATCATCGCTAAAGTTAGCGTTGTCTTATCAATGGAAATCCCACTTTTAATATGTAACCAATTGAAATAATAATTTATAGCAGATAACAACTGTAACTGCCTCGTTGGTCTAGTGGTCGCTAAGCGCGACCGCTGAGCAAGAGGTCCTGGGTTCAAATCCCGGTCCCGGGTCGGGCAGTGTTACTGAGTTTTCCATTAGGTAATTCTCAGTAGCAGCACGGAGTCTGGATTTGTGCCCGGCTGATGGCCAGCTCGCCCCCTGTAAATTGGACTTTCATTTGAATTGGGAATACATACTTGGAATTGGGAATACAGGCGTGATGTTATGTTATGTTTTAACAATTAATAAATGTTGCATGTTGCCCATGCTAAGCTTGAATCTAAATTAATAAAGGAAATTTGAAAAATGATGTTCACGAGCGGGACTTGAACCTGCGACCTTCCCCGTACCGGGGCGCAGTTCTAACTTGACTGCTGAGCATGACGTCCTGGATTCGAATCCCAGGGATCCATGGGTAGTTAGTAGGTATTTCCATTAGGTAATTCTCAGTAGCAGCACGGAGTCTGTATTTGTGCCCGGTTGATGTTAAACTCGCCCCCTATTACATTGGGACCTATAACATAACTGGTGGAATGTGGGAAATCACACTTACCTACCGCTTCAAGGAATAAGAAGTCTATGTGTATCACAGGTAAAGAAAAACCACGCTATCAACTTTATTACAATATTTATTATTGAATAAAATGTATGTACCAATTCAATTTCAACTGAATCGTTAAAACGACACTATATTATTTGGGCGGGAAAACTGACAGACAACTGTCATAACTCTTAAAACCATCCTCTAATCACACACCGGTAAATAAATATTAAACTATCATGATTGGTCGTACAAAACTGACATTTCACAACGACCAATCATAACATTCGAATTGACAGCTGCTGTCATTTTGACAGATGTTTTACTGAAACAAATTGACAGTTCGTGTCTTATGACGTCATGTGCATGTGCAGTGGGATGTAGCCTCAACCATATAACGACACTGTGACGTCACAAGACACGCCGCTTGACTGGTGGGTGGCGTTGTATTTACCGATCATTATTCGAGGTCGATTCTAAAAGTTTTATGGAAAATTTACACACATATCCATTTGGCAACACTTTTACAATACCTCTATATTAAAAATATATCTTATTAAACTTTCGTAAAAGCCGAGTGGTTGTCGCACGAGATTTATACACACAAGGTTGCAAGGTAACAGGCAAGTATGAATGTAACATTTTTAATGATTAATACTTTCTCAGACGGATAGTTTCTTCTACCCAGCTACAGCACTAGGCAGGTGACGGCCGTTTAGGGCGATATCTTTGTGTATTTGACGTTTATAAACTACAAATCATTAGCCTTGGTTAAATAAACGATCTTTATCTTTACACCTCTGGCTAACAGCGAATGAAATCTGGAATTCGGTATATAAAATCACTAAAAAATACACAACTTCTGTAACAATTGCCTTATCTTTAATTTTTGCCCAAAAAACCTGATATGTTTAGCGCAGACCGAGAGGACAGAGAGGATTTTTTAACACACTCGAAAATAAACTTTAATACTATTGCTATATAGTGCATTTATGTTAAAACATGACAAAAAATGCACGCGCGTCCATTATTATAACATATTTTATCGAGTACAACACAGTCGACGTATTAGTTAGCCGATTAGCTGCGCAATGGATATTTTATGAAAAAATTGTCTACTGCGCAGCGTACCTATGACTTGACCACCTTCTC
Source organism: Abrostola tripartita (assembly GCA_905340225.1). Taxonomy (NCBI): domain Eukaryota; kingdom Metazoa; phylum Arthropoda; class Insecta; order Lepidoptera; family Noctuidae; genus Abrostola; species Abrostola tripartita. The sequence goes on along the minus strand of HG996513.1, from coordinate 5,931,252 downwards.
TTCGATCTGCCACTTCGATCCCCAAGACGCTTGCCAAGCATGGGGATTACAGCAAATACCCCCCCCCTCCATAGAGGAGACGCCTTTCTTCAGCAGTGGACGTCTTCCGGCTGATAATGATGACTGTTCCTACGCGAGAATGCTCGAGACCGGCCCAGGATCATTACTCTCGGGTCTGCGTTAATCATTAGCGTCCTATATTCTCCACAAATCACACACACAACCTTGTACATATAAATCTGATACATAATTTAATCCCACCTTTTCAAATCACTTCCCAAATGTCCGTAAGTCTGCTTAACCTTTTGTGCGCCACGACTTCTATAGAAGACAAATATTTCCGTGCTCTCCACGCCATAACTTTATTATTAGTCAATATCTTCTCAATCAGTCTTGTGTAATGTAATAACAAACAATAATCGTAATAAATGTTAAGATTACATATTGTCTTTAGTAAAATCATAGCATGGAGGGCACGAAACCTTTAGTTTTCTATCTATGGCCGTGGCGCTCAAAAGGTTAATAAGAACATGTGTGTAGAAATGCAATATGTAGGGTGATGTTAGAGTGAGACACTGAGAATTCGTTTAAATTTGTACTATATACTTGATAGTAATAATTCTCCTATATCCAAACCAATGAATTTAATGTTATCCTGACCAAATTTCGGTCGCGGCCTGTCTCATCTGAGACTAGCCAACTACGAAGATATTATAGTGCACAGGTATGCGCGCATACAGGTGCACTCTCTATTCCCAATTTTGTAATATTTCTGGAACTCCTGGGAAGGTTTAAATGGTAAGGCGGTAAAATGAGAAAGTCATATTTCTAGCGCAGTGAGCTCGAAAATGTCCTAATTGGGACATCTTCATGTAACACAAGTGTCTTTTAAGAATAAATATTGTATATTACATCCATAATAACTTTATAAATGCAAGATTTTATTTTCAAATTTACTTGGGTCCTGTGACATGGTACCATTTAAAATCAACGAAATATCACACAAAAAACAGTCTTATCAAGAACCTCTTTTTTGAAGTCGGTTAACAAGATAAATGCGGTTTACAAAAGCTATTACGTTACATGCATCGTTTGTTGAATTGTGATGCTGTCAACATTAGATTAGTAAAATAATATTAGTCTTGTTATTTAATATTTTTTATTAGTTTCATTTTTTTATAGCCTATGTTACTCGCGATAGTGTATGGATTCTAACGACACTTCATACATGAAAATCGGTTTAGGCATTCAGAAGTTATGGTGTTATAAAGAAACTCACATACATAGATGAACCCTGAAAACATTTCACTCATATTTTGGGCAGTGGTGTAAAAAGCTGAACGCGGGGCCTGTGGATGTTAATTTCTTTACTAATAGATAACTAATCTCATTACACGAAATTCTCAAAATGCCTCAGAAACATCACCCTAATAAAAAATAACGCCCATTTTCTATAAAATACTTAAAAAAACATGCTTTATTCTACCTTAACTCTTAAAATAGGTCGCGAAATGCGAATGAACAAAAAAAAAGCGCTTTGACGACGCCGACAATATTTCTCAGAAGAAAAAATGCCTAAAAGCTTTTTAAAATCTAAAGATTTAATATTAGATGAATCCGTATCTTACTGATGAAGCGAAATCAAAATTTTCTTACGTGATTCTACCACGCCACGCTGGGAGGCAAGCAGAGATGTAGTACACCGACATTTTGCCAGTTATGTTATAAGTCCCAATGTAATAGGGGGCGAGTTTATAGCCATTAATCTTACACAAATATAGATAGACAGGGATCCACGGACCTTTTTAAATATTGAGTGAGTGAGTACCTTCATTTTGAGGCAGACGTATTTTTTAATTTTATTAAATATATGTATTTCCATTCTATTCGATTTCTATCCGTCAATCGTTTTACCCATTGTCTAAGGGCTGTAGCTTTAAACATAAAGATTATTTATGAAGTGTTAATAGCAAAAAAACGTAAGAAAATTGTGATTTTGTTAGACAGATCATCTATAAAGACAGCTGTAAGTCCGCTAGCTGTATCCACACACGCCGCGTGACGGTAAAACGGAACAATCTTAGGCTCAGATCTCACCGAGCTGGCAGCAAGCGAGCAGTTTCAGTGCCATATGAATTTAAAAGTTATCTACATTACTATAATATATAGTATCGCTTGAGAAACTTGAAGATGACTGACTGATAGCCGAGTGGTATGACCGTTGGACTGCCAAGTCAAAGGTCGTAAGTTCAAACCCCGGCACGCGCCAATGTCTTTTTAAATTCATGTGCGTACCATAAATTAGTTATCAGTTACTAAAACGGTGAAGGAAAACATCGTGAGGAAACCGGCACACCTGAGAGATTGTTCAACGGTGTGTAAAGCCATGTCAGAGTCCTACAGGCGGTTTAAACTCTGACACCAGATTGTTCATCAACCATACGATAAGAAGATTACTATAATACATAGTAACGCTTCAGAAACTTGAATAGATCGCCGCGAGCACTCCGACGGCTCCCACGCAGCTGGGGGGAGTCAAGCGATACTATGTCTTATAGTAATGAAGATAACGCTTAAAGTCATATGACAGTGAAACTGCTCGATACTTCGCTTACATCTCTAAGGGCCTGTTTCACCATCAACAAGTAAAGTGTCAAGACTAACCGTCACTTTAAATCACCCGTAACTACTCATATGAATTTCACAATATCTGAGTAGCATTAATCAGGGGATAAACTGGCCTGTAACTAAGATACGATAGAAGATACTCGTAACTTTTACTTGTCAATTAGCGTTCATCAAGAAGTAACTATTCAATACTTTACTTGTAGATGGTGAGACAGGCCCTAAGCTTGACAATCAAGCACTCCACGACGCGATGCTCTGCTACTGTTAAATAACATTACAGAAACATACCAATATACAGGTAATACAGTCGAATTTGAACCCTACTCTGTGGGTATAAGGATCATATTAAACGTGTCTACAACACTGATTGTACATTGCAGTCATTTGTCGTGTCACAAGCAATAGAGGTCAAAGTCGCTTGTACTGGCTGTAGATAAGGATTTGTTTACTTTTGATGTTTCAAATGCAGTATTTATATAAATGAAACTTCATTTGTGTCAATACAATATGGTACTTGACACCACCAACCAATAAATCCCTAAAATCCTAATATTTTAATAATAATAATATTTATTTATTTGTAAGAATATTGTTACAAGAGGTGTTACATTATATAGTGTCCATAATATTCTGCTGTTTCCAGCGTACAAATATTTTACGATAAACATTTAAAATTTGTCATTTATATAGTCGTCAATTGAGTAATAACACTTTTCATTTAGGAGTTAAGAAAGTTTTGTTTAAAATATTTTTATTTAATGAACTGTAAAATTCATTTTTATTTGTTTTAAAATCAATAAATAGTAAGTCAAATGACCTGAAAATTAGTGACGTCATATTTTGCTGTTGCAACAAAATCTGTGGAGGAATATCGTTTTGACAGCTCATAAAAAGTATGGCAATTGATTGGTGGTGTCAAATACCTCATAAAAACGCAAGTTAAATAGCATCACGCCTGTAATCCCTAAAGGGTAGGTAGGGTTGTCTATAACTTAAGCTATATGAGTGCACTACACACCTCTGCCTATACCTTCGGGAAATACAGGCGTGATGTTATGTGTTAACCATCTATTCACAGATTAAACTGTATTTTTACAAAATAACTGCCGATACTGTTAAAACCTGCATCACTTACTAAATAATACGAAAAGACAAAATTCATTCACAAATACAAAAAACTTACACTTTATTCAACCGAATTTGAACTCTATTATGTATGCATAAGGACGGCATAAACAGCAAACACGTATTTACAGTATCAACAATTTACTGCAGCTGTGTGCCTTATCACCAATGCAATAGAGGTCAAATTTGGTTGAACTGTATAGTTCCCGTCACGTAAAAAGAACGCTGAGCGACTGCCAGCGACTGTTTGCACTCGCATATAGTCGCTTCTGGTCCTAGGCTATTGTAGTTTATAATTAAGTGTAATTGTTTTATTGTAGAATCATTATAGGTACTTTACTAGTTACGTAACACTTTGGAATAGACTGGAAAGCAAAAAATTAAGATAGCGTTCTTTTTACCTGTAATACCTGTCTATAAAAACCACTTCAAGACCAATTTTTAAGGTGTTTTTCATATTATTACTACAATTAAAAATTCAATTTTAGTATTATGTAACTTAAATTACAAAAAATAATAAAATAAACACAGAATAATATAACCAGAATCGGCGTTACTTTTATAAAGATGGCAACATTACACACCTGTCACTTTTGACACTGACAGTGACAGGCGAGTGACAGCTGTCAGATGGGGTCACAGAGCCGTCGGATCGCTTCGTGTGGCCGCTCGGCCGCCTCGCAGCGGCATCGTTGGTGCCAGCTGACACTACGACACTAGTGGCACTACCAGTTAGCACGGGCGTGTGTGGCGTACTGCTTACTCGCGCAACTTGAGCGCATGGTCCTTGATGACTCCACCGTCACCCTCGGAGACGAACCTCTTGCGTCCTCTGAAAGAGGGAACAAAAAAAAATTAATTTTAAACAAGATTTTACTATAACTATGACTGCTTTGTTGCTCTAGTAGTCGCTAAGCACGACTGTTGAGCATGTGGTCTTGGGTTCGAATCGTTTTTCCATTAGGGTTTTTTCATAGCACGGCGTCTGGATTTATTGCACGGTTAATGGCACTAGGCTCGCCGCTATTACATTGGGCCCTACAACATAAATGGCAACACCCCTTGGTGCCCTCGCTCCCCTTGGTACCCCCGCACCCCTTGGTACCCCCGCACCCCTAGGCACCTTCGCACCCCTAGGCAACCTCGCACACCTTGGCATCCCCGCACCCTTAGGCACCCCCGCGCCCCTACGCACATGCCTAACTTGACCTTAGGTTAATCAACCACTGCCTGTACGTTACCTGGTGGGCATGCGCTTGAGCACGCCCTCTCCGAGCCTGAACCTCTGCTGGCACCGCTCCATGAACCTGTCCAGCATAATGTAGGCCAGCGGCACGTCCAGCACTATGTCGCTCATATCTTCAAGCACTCGAAGAAAACCCTGCAACATGACCAACCGTGTTAAAACTTCAATCTGTTATCATGGATTGAAAATATTATTTTTGGACTTAGATACATTCTACTCATATATTTTTTTGTTAAGAAAATGTCGCCCCACCCTAGTAATTTCTCCTGTATCGTGGGTGCGTTTCACAAACATGAAATATCACATACACAAACACCCAGACTCGAGACAATCAAATGAGGATCTCACACTTGTTTGCCCCGTGCGTGAATCGAACCCGCAACCCTTAGCGCAGCTGTCCAATTAGCCACTGCGCCTATCAGGTGGTCCGTTTATATGGAGAAGAAGTACAGAAAGCTAAAATTTAAACCATAATTACGGTAAAACTTTGCCCTCGGGACGACCTCTAGATATCATTATTACTAGAAGATGAGACTCAAATGGATGGATGGTGGATGCTAATGACAAGTTGTCGTTCACCGTATAGATTGAATAGCTTGCCTGTGGACATCCGAACACAAATAAAAATACATATGAAAGACTAGTAATGAAACACTTGTTGGATAGTATACAAACATAATATAAACAATAAACATACATTGTAATATGTAATTTAAAATAATAGTTGAAACAGTGGTATCATCAGAGTCCACAGACAAACTGTTTCGGCCTTATTACAAAAAGCGGTTTATCTAAAAACCAAGGTTTAAAACCTCTAAAAACCACGGTTTATAGGAAAGTGTTATTACAAAAAGTGGTTCTGCGAAAAACCATTTTCCATTCTATGGTCTAACGCCAAACCTGGGCGGCCCCTAGTTTAAAGTACAGAACTATGGTTTAAAATATCATATCTGTCATTTCATCTTTTAGGTTATCATATATTGTTGTTGTTTTTACCTGAACATGAATATTATAATGGTCAATTTATTTGATATTGAGGATATTGAAGCCGATAATACAGATATTATTTGCTTTTGTTGGTTCATCATACAAAATATAATAGAATACGATTCACAAGAGGAATTATTAGATCCTCTCGTCTGTGAGCCATACCGGCTCCCGGTATGACAATATATTCGCATATATTTCACTACAAATGCCGTTCTAACGCATTATTTATGTTTATCAATACATAAACTAGCATAAATTACATACTTTTGGTTTTAACATACTAAATTACGTCAACAAACATCTCATAAACAAATAAGTTCGAATTACGTCACGTTTCGTTACACGGATGTACTTAGTTGTATTACTAGCTAATACAACAAGCTTCATTCTAAACAAAACTACAGTTGACGATATAATTGATATTAAAATCTAAGCAAAATAATAATAGTCTCAATATTTTTAACACTTCTATAGAATATTTAATCATTAGTCTATTATTAAACTTTTTTCTTTTCTGGGCAAATGGAACGTTTTTGTAGAATGATAACATTATGAACGAACGATGTTTGTATTAATCTGTGGTTGCTATACAAACAATGGTTCAAATGACAGTGTTAAGAAAACCACGGTTTTTATAACTTTTGTAATAAGGACAAATTTAGACCATGGTTCTTCAGATAAGCCTGGACTTGAAAGGCCAGGTTTAAACCGATGTTTATTTAGTTTTTTGTAATGAGACTGTTTAAGTTTTGTGGACCATTGTATACAGTAAGTTTACCTGTAATGCTTTAATTTTCCTTACGACTTTTTTTCGTAAGACATTAAAAATTTGCGGTGTAGTTACACTGTGACTTTTTGCCTAAATTTAATAAAGTGAGTTTAAGTAATATTTAAAGAGCTTCCTAAGTACAAAAAAAAATAATAAAAATATCTTTAATGAACAAAAATTTGTTTACATAATGATAATAATAAATAAATAAAATAGTGGAGTTCTAAGTGGGAGGCCTTTGTTCAACAGTGGACGTCTTCCAGTTGAAGATGAGACTCACCCGGTCCATCTGATCCGGGGTGACTATCACACATCTCCGCAGCTCAGCCAGGAACGTGCACAGCTGCTCTTCAACGCTGGAGTTGACTGTTTCCAGCGCTAGCAACACTGTCTGTAATTAAAATCATAATATTTATTATAATAACCTCTCAATGCAATAGACTAAATTAATAATTGTAGTATCCATATTTAAAAATAGTCCTGCGCCTTCTGGGGACTTTTCTTGGCTGTTCTTTTATAGAGCAGTTGTGTGGAGTCCCATTCCCTTTAAGATTAAAGTCCTCAACGGACCTCTGCGTGTTGGACCTGTGTCCCCACGTAAGCCTTTTAAAAGACCGGGTATCTTTCGGTGTCCCATTCCCTTTAAGATTAAAGTCCTCAACGGACCTCTGCGTGTTGGACCTGGGGTCACAGGTCCAACACGCAGAGGTCCGTTGACGTAAGCCTTTTAAAAGACCGGGTATCTTCCGGTGTCCCATTCCCTTTAAGATTAAAGTCCTCAACGGACCTCTGCGTGTTGGACCTGGGGTCACAGGTCCAACACGCAGAGGTCCGTTGACGTAAGCCTTTTAAAAGACCGGGTATCTTCCGGTGTCCCATTCCCTTTAAGATTAAAGTTCTCAACGGACCTCTGCGTGTTGGACCTGTGTACCCACGGAAGCCTTTAAAAAGACCGCATGGTTGATAGCCCAAGTAAAAAGAGAGAGATTATAATAATGTTATACTAACTTTTATATATACTAACTATCATTACATGCAGATGATAGTTAAACTATAACACAAGAATTAACGCGAACACAAGTTTTTAATTTTCGCTTGACGTTTCGACCGAGTTGCATCGGCCGTGGTCACAAGCAGGATGAGACTGCGGTGTCATGCTCCGTATTTATACTTTAGATAATTTTTCGGGTCATAAAATTTCTACATTCCAAATTTCATCAAAATCCGTCCTGCGGCCTGCCCAAACAAGTGGCAAAACGCGTCACGAATAGAAATCTCATAAAATGAAAAATGTATGGGATTGACACATGTCATCGATAACATAGTCGAAATATTATCATGTCATCCCCATACATTTATCATTCTATTCGATTTCTATTCGACAAGCGTTTTGCTACTTGTCTAAGGGGGCAGCGGTTTAATCGCGAAGGTATAACAGCCAGCCAGAGTTACCTTCACATTTATAATATTAGTATAGAAGTATGGATCTAATGAAAAATCAAGAAATACATAATAGACGGGCTTGTTCTAACAAGTTGTTCCATTCCACCCTCCTCAGTCGTGTGGGCGATATTACCTCGTAGACTAGCTCGTGGTGGAAGTGCGGCACTTCCAGCTCGCGCACGCAGCGCATGGCTTCAGCCAGGTCATTGGAGGTCAGGTACTCCTTGAGGAGCAGTTGGATCTGTCGGATGAGGGACTTCACCGGCCTGTAGGGACGAAACATTATATTATATTTATCTTCTTATAGTATGGTTGATGAACCACCTGGTATCAGAGTTTAAACCGCCTGCAGGCCTCTGACTTGGCTTTACACACCGTTGAAAAACCTCTCAGGTGTGCCGGTTTCCTCACGATGTTTTCCTTCACCGTTTTTAGCAACTGATAACTAATTTATAGTACGCACATGAATTCGAAAAGACATCGCGTTAGGTTGTCCTTGCGACCTTTGACTTGGCAGTCCAATGGTCATACCACTACTAACACTACCACAGCATAAGTGCTGTTTATTATTTTTTTAGAAGGGGGGGGGGGTTGCCATAATCCCCACGCTTGGTAGCGGCTTGGGGATCGCAGTGTTGGTGGTCAAGTTACAGAAGACGCTGCTGCCCATCTTCTGGACGTTCCCTTAGTCGCCTCTTACGACATCCACGGGGGGAAAGTGGTGGTCAATTCTAGACCGGATACCACACGGCACGGCAGTATTGAAACAGGCAGTTAATTGTTTTATGGTCGGAAAAGATTGTAGATTAAGATTGATACAGGGTAAATATACTGTATTACCCGAAGGAATTCTGTACAGCCCCAGCAGGGCAGTTTACGATGTGAAAGCGAGACGCCGCATTACACTGCACGTAGCGGCGTCTCGCTTCCACATCGTAAACTGTCCTGCTTTAGGAGTTCATGGTAAGGGGGCTGAACTGAGAATACTGATCAATGATTTTTATTTTGCAAATAGGTTTACAGGAAACACTTTTACACGTCATTCTTTTTTAAAGAAGATGGCGTCGGCATTTCCTAATTGACTACCTCTGAGAAGAAGATAAGATAAGATAACTTAAGATAAGATAACTTAAGATAAGATAAGGTAAGATAACTTAAGATAAGATAACTTAAGATAAGATAAGGTAAGATAAGATAACATTTATTTGTAAGAATATGGTATAGTTAGAAATGCCGAAACAAACTCAGGGGTCGATGTCTTTCCTTCTAATTTTCTCACACTGTACAATATATTTACCTGATGCCGCCGCCTACGCCCCAAATGTTGTCAAGCCTCACTAGACCTTGCTTCATAGACAACAGTGTCTCTGCCCTGTGTATTGCTTGTCTGTGAACAAAACAATAAAGTCATCACTTGAATATTATAAAGGCAAAAGTGTGTTTGTATGTTTGTTACCTCTTCACGCTCAAACGGCTGGACCAATTTTGCTAAAATTTGGTATGGAGGTAGCTGACACCTTGGATTAATACATAGGTTACTTTTTATCCCGAAAAATGTAGCGGGTAACACCGCTGGGCCTAGCTAGTTATATAATAATGTTCTCCAGGGCTCATAGCTTCGTGGCTTCCGCGTAGATCAAATCAAATCAAAGATCATTTATTCGACATCACATGTGACAGCACAAACAAAAGGTAAAACAACAAGGAAATATAATAAGTAGTACCATCAAACATGCAATACCGAAAAGGTCGCCAACTCAGCATATGCTGAGTGTAGAACACCCAGCGCTGGTTTTCAGTTGGCACCCTACAGTGACACACGATCAGACGATCACACGATAGATCAGTCGATCTGCGAGGTTAAGCTGGGTCGACCGTGGATAGTCTTGTGATGGGTGACCTTTTTCACATGTCGGAGGGACCGTGCTTCGGAAGGCACGTTAAGCCGTCCTGCGCCTGATCTCTCTCCGGTCGTGTCTTACCGTCCTGGACTATGAGAGTGAGGGAATAGGGAGTGCACCTGTGTCTGCGCGCATACTTGTGTACTATAATATCTTCGTAGTTGGCTAGTGTCAGATGAGACAGGCCGCCGTGACCGAAATTCGGTCAGGAGGACATTATTATTACAATATGCGCCCCGCGGTATCACCCGCTCCATTTTTTCGAAATCAAAAGGGTATGAAATAATTAATATTTTTACTTGGCATAACATAACATCACGCCTGTATTCGTCGAAGGGGGCAGGCAGAGGCGCGGGTAGTACACCCACATTTCGCCAGTTATGTTATAGGTCCCAATGTAATAGGGGGCGAGCCTATTGCCATTAACCGAGCACAAATCCAGTCTCCGTGCTGCTACTGAGAATTCATCATCATCAACCAAAAGCCGTCCACTGTTGAACATAGGCTTCCCCGTTTAAACAGGGGGGTAGCCATAATCCCCACGCTTGCCAAGCGGCTTCGGGATCGCAGTATTGGTGGTGAAGTTACAGAAGACGCTGCTGCCCATCTTCTGAATTATCCCTTAGTCGCCTTTACGACACCCACGGGAGGAAAGGGGGCGGTCAATTCTAGGCCGGATACCACTCAGCATTACTGAGAACAGACTGGGAATTATCTAATGAAAAATCCCAGTAACACTGCCCGACCCGGGACCTCGTGTAAGGAGACTTACTTAGCATGAGCATTAATATCAGTCTTCTCGTTGGCTGTCTGCACGAAGCGCGGGGGGAGGCAGTCGTCGGCCACGCATCGCGCTATGAAGTTCGACAGGAGGGTGGCAGCGTCCGGGGTGTCCAGTACCAGGTCGGGCAGCTTCTCTAAGAGGCGGTCGAACGCTAAGAACAATATATCATTGATTAGCTTTTATCATCAAAAACAAATGTGAAATGAGAGCCAAGATCTATATTAAATAATACGTTGAACAATATCAATATTATTGATTAGCTTTTATCATCAAAAACAAATGTGAAATGAGAGCCAAGTTATATATTAAATAATACGTTGGCGACTTTGCCGACAAAAGATTTTATTTTAAATACGTCGCCCCACACTTGGAATTTCTCCTGTATCGTGGGTGCGTTTTCACAAACATGAAATATCACATACACAAACACCCAGTGATTTTGATTTAAAAGAAAATTTGCTTGATAGTAATCAATTTTAAATTTGGTCCGTGGATCCCTTACTATAATTATTACTTACCAAATCCGATGTCTTTGGCCGAGAACACTCTCCCATAGAGATCTGATATGAGCACGGAGGCCATTTCACAGTGTGACGGCTTATGGTCCAGAGCAATCTCAACAATGGTCTCGCAAACCTGTTGATAAAGAATTTTATTTTATTATTTACTAGCGGCCCGCTCCGGCTTCGCACGGGTATAAAATATATATTATAAGTATTTCTCCACTATTTAATGGATGTTATTATACATATAAACCTTCCTCTTTAATCACTCTATCTATTAAAAAAAACCGCATCAAAATCCGTAGCGTAGTTTTAAAGATTTAAGCATACATAGGGATATAGGGACAGGGAAAGCGACTTTGTTTTATACTATGTAGTGATTTTATTTATAAAACCAACAGCGATACATGTAATATATAAAAGACAGTGTATTACAATTTTGTATGGCTAATAATAGGTTTCCCTGTTTAACATAAATGAATTTAGGACATGCGAACGGACTTAAAAACAACAAAATACAAAAAGCTTAATAACAAGATAATTTTTTTATGTGAGTTAGTTAGATGCTTAATTGCTATTTGTTTTTATTTAAGTTTTTAATAATCTGTGCCTTGAATAAAAGTTTAGTGCAATTGAATAAATCCACTTGAGCAAAAGTAGTGCTATAAGTTCGAGCAATGCGGATCAGTACACAATAACATTACACTTCACACTAATATCATAAAGTCGAAAGTTTGTGTGTGTTTGTATGTTTACCTCTCGACGCTCAAACGGCTGGACCGATTTTGATAAACTTTGCTTTGTAGCTGACACCCTGGATCAACATTTAACACCGACTACTTTTTATCCCGAAAAATAGCGGTTAACACCGCGGAGCGCAGCTAGTTATACTTAGAAATTTTAATTGAATGAAAATTCATTTTATATGTGAATTCTCATGTAAGTGATATGTAATTTTTTTATTGAGAAAATAAATTCTTTGACCTGACTGCCTTGTTGGTCTAGTGGTCGCTAAGCGCGACTGCTGAGCAAGAGGTCCTGGGCTCAAATCCCGGGTCGGGCAAAGTGTTACTGAGTTTTCCATTAGGTAATATTCAGTAGCAGCACGGAGTCTGGATTATGCCCGGTTGATGGCAATAGGCTCGCCCCCTATTACATTGGGACTTACAACATAACTGGCGAAATGTGGGTGTACTATATGTTCACCTCTGCCTACCCCTTCGGGGAATACACGCGTGATGATATGTTATGTTAAATTCTTTTACCATATAATAACTTATTTTTACTTAATGATTTCTATCATTTACACGAATATTAGACATAACATAACATATCATCACGCCTGTATTCCCCGAAGGGGTAGGCAGAGGTGAACATATAGTACACCCACATTTCGCCAGTTATGTTGTAAGTCCCAATGTAATAGGGGGCGAGCCTATTGCCATCAACCGGGCACAAATCCAGACTCCGTGCTGCTACTGAGAATTCCCTAATGTAAAACTCAGTAACACTGCCCGACCCGGGATTTGAACCCAGGACCTCTTGCTCAGCAGTCGCGCTTAGCGACCACTAGACCAACGAGGCAGTCTTAGACAGTCGTATTAGACACTGATATAAAACTATTTTTACGGATTTTATCGCGGTTCTAATTTGTTTTTTTGGTCCCGACGTTTCGAATCCTTTACAGCATTCACGGTCACGGCCAGACTGAGGTGTTAAACGTCTAATTTAAGCAATTACTTACCTTAAATTTTTAGTTATTATTTACTATTCGAAACATAGTATTATTTCAATTTTTTTTCTTGTTAAAAAAACGTCGCCCCACTAGGAATTTCTCCTGTATTATGAGTGTGTTTCACAAACATGAAATATTACACACACCAACACCCAGACTCGGGACAAATATCTGCGGATCACACAAATGTTTGTCCCGTGCGGGAATCAATCCCGCAACCCCTAGCGCAGCAGTCCAATCGCTTAACCACTGCGCCGATCTGGTTGTCAGGAGTTGAGAGAGTGTTATCAGTATGGTTAATAGCCAAACCAATTTAAGTATAGTTTTTTAATCACCTGTAATTAGTAAAGATCGTATCTATACTTAAATATTTATCGTACATACATCACTATATAGTATAAAACAAAGTCGCTTTCTCTGTCCCTATATCCCTATGTATGCTTAAATCTTTAAAATTACGCAACGGATTTTGATGCGGTTTTTTTTAATAGATCGAGTGATTGAAGAGGAAGGTTTATATGTATAATAACATCCATTAAATAGTGGAGAAATACTTATAATATATATTTTATACCCGTGCGAAGCCGGAGCGGGCCGCTTATATAACATACAATTGTGGTTCATGTACCTACCTATGATCCACAATAAAGACTTTGAGTTTGAGTTTACAATCAAGGCAGTTTCCCCAAAGGTAGGCGGAGATGTATAATACGCCCACATTTCTCTAGCTATGTATGTTAAAGGTCACAATGTAATAGGGGCTAAGCCTATTGCCTAATATATGCCTATAATGTTACAATTCAAATTTATAAAAGGAAATTGCTCTGGGTAGAGGGTACTATGGGTAATATTTTTGAAATTCAAAATGCCCTAAGTTACTCCTTATAACATCAGCATCTGCCAGGGAAAGTTCCGTCGAAATCGATCGAGCCGTTTCGGAGATTAGACGGACCTATATCCGTTGCCATGTTTACCTTCAGTGCCGCAAGTGCCGTGTGGTATCCGGCCTAGAATTGACCACCCCCTTTCCTCCCGTAGGTGTCATGAGAGGCGACTAAGGGAACATCCAGAAGATGGGCAGCAGCGTCTTCTGTATCTTGGCCACTAACTTAGCGATCCCCAAGCCGCTTGCCAAGCGTGGGGATTATGACAACTCTCCCCCCCTCTAAAGGGGGGAGGCCTTTGTTCAACAGTGGACGTCTTTCGGCTGATGATGATGAACCGGTCTATAGAATATTCTTTTCAAATGTCTTTTATAAATTTACATTTGTGTTAAAATAATTACAATCCTGTAATATGAGCTTATGAAACAGTTATATTACGAAGAGAGACTCACCAGGTGGCTTCTCTTCGCAGTTACGAACTCCAGCAGATCTTCGGCGGCGGCGTTGGTGTCCCCGTGCTCGAAGTACTCCAGGATCACGGGTTCGGCCTTGCGCTGTAAAGAAAAACAATCACACTAAAATTCCCATAAAGAAATGTATTTAAGTTCGGCATTCAAAACCTGTGCCGTGTGGTATCCGGCCTAGAATTGACCACGGCCTTTCCTTCCGTGGGTGTCGTAAGAGGCGACTAAGGGAAAGTTCAGAAGATGGGCAGCAGCGTCTTCTGTAACTTCACCAGCAACACTGCCATCCCCAAGCCGCTTGCCAAGCGTGGGGATTATTATATTATGTAGGTAGCTGACAGCGTGGAATAGTACATAGGCTACTTGTCATCCCGAAAAAATGTAGCCGGTAACACCGCAGGGCGTAGCTAGTAATATATATTTTACATAACATATAACATAACATCACGCCTGTATTCCCCGAAGGGGTAGGCAGAGGTGTACATATAGTACACCCACATTTCGCCAGTTATGTTGTAAGCCCCAATGTAATAGGGGGCGAGCCTATTGCCATCAACCGGGCACAAAACCAGACTCCGTGCTGCTACTGAGAATCACCAAATGGTAAACTCAGTAATACTTTGCCTGACCCGGGATTTGAACCCAGGACCTCTTGCTCAGCAGTCGCGCTTAGCGATCACTAGACCAACAAAGCAGTCATATATATTTTACAAATGTATTATATTATGTATCAGTAACATAATAACATAGCTTAGCAGATAGTTGGCAACCGACCCATCGCGTGCGCATGACCTTATCTGGGGTCAACGACCATCGAGGCCGTGTAAACAGACTGCGTTGTACGCTTACCAATAATACATGGTTATCCTATCAGCATACAGTTAACATTACATTACGCCAGTTATGTTATAGGTCCCAATGTAATAAGGGGCGAACGTAGTACCATCAACTGGGTACAAATTTAGAGTCAGCTGCGACTGAGTATACCTAATGGAAAAACCCAGTAACACTGCCTGACCCGAGATTCGAACCCAGGAACTCATGCTCAGCAGTCGCGTTTAACAACCTTGTTCCACTAGAATAGGGTTTCTCAAAGTGGTTCGTTCAAGAATTACGTCATGGTGGCTCAAAATTAACTCCATTTGCGACCAGAAACATGCACACCTATGACATCTGGGGGCACGGCAGTGCCCTCGCCAAGTCGAGCAAAAAAGCGGCTCGGCCGTACCATCATTTTCTCGAAGCACTTCAGGCCATTTTCGACCCCCTATAACTTCGTTGTGAATAAAACTAGAAGCCTGAATTTTCATTAATATTAAAAAGATATTCCTTTTGGCACTTAATTGTGTTACCTTTTATTGAAATAAAAACCTTATTTTCTACAACAGACAATTTTATTGTTTTTTTTGGGAGTAGGGGGGATTTATTTAGTTAGTTAAGGGGTTCGCTGTCACCTGGAAACTTTAACAGGGGTTCGTGGAGCCGAAAGTTGAGCAACCCTGCACTAGAACAACGAGCGGGAGTAAACACTACAGTTTAAGTACACCCACATTTCGCCAGTTACTTAATAAGCGACCCGTGACCGAGCACAAATTCAGACTCCGTCCTGCTGACAATTTGATTTACCCCCGCGCCCCTAATTACCCCCTTTGACTAGTACTCCATACTTAACTGGTCATATAATGTTCTCCCGACAGAATTTCGGTCACGGCGGCCGATCTCATCTGAGACTAGCCAACTACGAAGATATTATAGTGCACAAGTATGCGCGCAAACACAGGTGCACTCCCTATTCCCTCACTCTCATAGTCCAGGACGGTAAGACACGACCGGAGAGAGATCAGACGCAGGACCAACAACGACTTAACGTGCCTTCCGAAGCACAGAGGGGTCTCGACTTGTGAAAACGGTCACCTATCACAAGAATGACCGCGGCGAGCACGGCTTAACCTCGCAAATTGACTGATCTACGCGGTAGCTTCGTTGCTGTGTCTTTATTCATATGCATACCATAAGTTAGTTATCAGTTGCTAAAACGGTGAAGGAACACATCGTGAGGAAACCGGCACACCTGAGAGATTTTTCAACAGTGTGTAAAGTCATGTCAGAGGCCTACAGGCGGTTTATTCATCAACCATAGGATAAGAAGAAGACTAGTCATATCTTTACTCACCACAATCTCTTCTGGTTCCGCCTCCACAATAATCTGCTTGAACTCCACATCTCCGTTGACGATCGCTTCTGAATCGTAGTTGGGGTCGTTGGCATCTTCCACGTACTCCTCGAGGAGTTCAGACCCAGGGGCACCCCACACACCCTTGCCGCCAGCGCCACCTGGTGAAAAAAAACACACATTATTACACCTACAATGTATAAACTAACATAATTAATTTATCTGTAAACATAATTATTTCGGTGTTACCCGCTACATTCTTTCGGGATAAAAAGCAAAATAGCCTATGTGTTAATCCAGGGTGTCAGCTACCTCCATACCAAATTTTTACTAAAACAGTCCAGCCGTTTGAGCGTGAAGAGGTAACTAACATACAAACACACTCCCAAACTTTCGCTTTTATAATATTAGAGTGATATCTCTGTCTCTCTCTCATAATAATTTAGTCGCATGTATTTAACTATATACTAGAATATTAATATTATAAAGCTAGAGAGTTTGTTTGCTTGAACGCGGTTATCTCAGCTACTGGTCTGATTTGAATAATTCTTTCAGTATTAGATAGCCCATTCTTCGAGGAAGGCTATATATAGGCTATTTGATTTATTTGAAATCCAGGCGGGCGAAGTCGCGGGCGGAGGCTGGTTTGTATATATGTATGACTGGCCTTGGTGTAGTGGTTAGTGACCCTGACTTTTAAGCCGGAGGTCGTGGGTTCGATTCCCACCCAGGACAAATCTTTGCGTGATTAGCATAATCTTTTGTTCTGTGTCTGGATGTAATGAACTATATTATGTTTGTATATAGAAATATAAAAGTATGTTTATCAGTTGTCTGGTTACCATAATACAGGCTCTGTTTGGTTTGGGATCAGATGACCGTGTGTGAGATGTCCCAAGATATTATTTAATGTTAGTTTGTTTAGGGAAAATCTAGAACCACTTCTTGACATTGGATTAAAATATTATTTTGCATACTTATATAGGTTTGGTGACAATACAATATTATGGTACTTTTGAGCTGTTTAATAATGGAGTCAGAAGGTGTTAATAGGAACTCTGTAACGAAATGGCGCAATCCCATCATGTTGAGGCTTGTTTAATTTGTCTTCACTAGTACTTTGATTAACCTAGCTGATTAGCTTGTGTTTTAAAATATATTTTTAATTATTATTACTTAAAATTTCGTCGTCGTGGTGGCCTAATGGTTGACATACCGGATTTCTATGCACGAGGTTGCAGGTTCAAACCCAGGCAAGTATCAATGTGACTTTTTCAATGTCATAAATACTTTCTTAGATATTCTGAGACACCACTGACTAACGGTGACGGAAAACATCGTAAGGAAACCTGGATTTAATTATCTGAAATCGCCAACCCGCAGTGAGCTAGCGTGGTGATCAATGCTCAATCCTTCTCTAAACGAGAAGAGGCCTTTGCCCTGCAGTGGGACAGTTATAGGCTGTTATTATTATTATTATTTACTTAAAATTTTATTTTTTATTATTACTTAAAAACATACTTTATATAAATACAATATCTTAGATATTACCAAATAGAGTAAGTTGCATAGATATAAGTTCATAATTCTTATGTTGTAAATAACTAGGTTAACCCTCTTTCTCTCTCCGCTTTTGCTGTGCCCGACAGAGTCCATAACGATCTGTAATATTGTAAGTCCACCTATGTACTATTATGGAACGCAATAAAGTATTGAGTATTAAATAAACATTATTTGGTAATAAGACCACAAACAATAAAAAGTAGATTAATAATTATTCAATTCTTATCTTATAGAAATAACCTTTGGAAAGACAAAGCTAACATAATGGAGTAATCAGTGGTCTCTGATTAAAATAATAATATTACAAATTACAGTTGAGTAGAGATAATAATGCCTGTCTCAGCTGAGCTAACTGCGAAGATTATAGTGCATACGTTCACGATTGTTTGGTTCCTTCTAGCTCCTATGAATTAATACTAAGTAATTGAGTAGTAATGCTATTTTTGTTGAAGTTTTAATTGTTTTATTCATGTTTGTTAATTCTCATTTAGTTTCTTTTCCGATTTGGCGCAAATGTTTAGATTTATGTGGAAACTGTTTTGGATAATGTATCGTTTACTCTGTATGTTTTATATTTTCTATATTGTATTCTGTTTGTTTCCCAAATAAAAAATAAATAAAAAAAGTATGCGCGCAAACACAGGTGCACTCCTATTCCCTCACTCTCATAGTCCAGGACGGTGAGACACGACCGGAGAGAGATCAGGCGCAGGACCAACGGCTTAACGTGCCTTCTGACGCACGGAGGGGTCTCGACTTGCGGTATTGGTCACCCATCACAAGACTGACCGCGGCGAACACGGCTTAACCTTGCGGATCGACTGATCTGCACGGTAGCCACGTAGCTATGAGCCCCTGTATGAGTATCTATATTAATAATATAAAGACCATCGAACTATGAGAGTGAGGGAATAGGGAGTGCACCTTGCGCTTACTTGTGCGCTTATCTTCGTAGTTGGCTAGTCTCAGTTGAGAAAGGCCGCCGTGACCGACATTCGGTTAGGAAAACATTATTATAATTATGTAGGTAGGTTCATTTTTTGTTGAATGACTCGTGCAAGTTAGCAAGTTGAAGTGGCAGTGGGTAGGTCACATCTGTCACATAACTCACAACCGTTGAGAAAAACGTGTTCTGGAGAACACGTTCGGTAAACGTAGTGTAGGACGTCCTCCAGCTAGGTGGGGCGACGATATACGCAAAATGGCTGGCAGCGGTTGGACGCGGCAGGCCGGAGATCGAGCTCATTGGCGTGCCATAGGAGAGGCCTATGTCCAGCAGTGGACGGAGATAGGCTGATGACGTGAAGTAGGACAGCATGTCGTAACTATGGTGTGTTAAAAAGAGATGATCTGAGTTCAGGTGAGCAAATAAGCCTAGCTTTGACGTGCCACTCTTGGAGCGAGTTTAACCTTTCTAATATTTATTTCGGTCTGCCTGGTCATCGGCGGCCGGCGGTGGGTATCCATTTAGTGGTAATATTGGCCCACCTTTGCGGGTCCATACGCATGGCGAGATAATTTGGACATCTATGCGGGAAAGACATGGCCCGTAATGGCATTGGACAGGGTTTTGTGGAAAAATAATGGGGAGGCCTTTGCCCAGCAGTGGGAAACTGAACGGACTATTTTTTAAAAAATATTTATTTCGGCTCGCGACTCTGCCGCGTAACCAGCTCATTAATAAGGGCTCCGTTCGAGTTCGAAACTAGTCGGCCATTCCCGAATACACACGTGAGTAAAACCGGCGAATATATCTCACTAATATTATAAGGGCGCTTTGTGAGTGTGTTTGTTACTTCTTCACGCTCAAACGGCTGGACCAATTTTGATAAAATTCGGCATGGAGGTAGCTGGCACCTTGGATAAACACAAAGGCTAGTTTTATCCCGAAATAATGTAGCGGGTAACACCGCGTAGCTAGTAGTAAATAATATAACCTAGCTACCTCTTTATTATTAATAGTTAAGTAATATAGTTTGACAGGTGTTGAAAATTAAAACAACATTGACCTTGAATTGTATTAGACAGCCAAGTAGGCTAGACTCTGACATACTTAGGTTACGTTAGTACAAATCAATGGTAAACACGATTGTTTTGAAAAACTAGTTATAATTGTTGAATTCCTTTTTATTGTTGCCGTAATAAATATTATAACATATTTAGACCAAATCGGACATGTTCTGCAAAAGGGATAAGTGAGAAGTACCCTTAACCGACGAGCGTGTATGAGGAATGTGATGCGAGTGAATGAGGCGAAAGAAGTATGTCAGGATCGTGACAAATGGAAATCCTTGGTCTCTGCCTACACCTCTGGGAAACAGGCTTGACTTATGTATGTATGTATAAACATAAAATTAAACAGTATGTTTATTATGTCGAAGTTACTGATTAGATTTTGATAGAATTTAGTGTAGATAGCCTAAACAATGGAGGTTATATTATTTTACGCAGAAAAAGTCGCGGGCTTTAGCTAATTCTTTATTTTTAAAGAATTAGCTAAAGCTGAATACGCCTCAGAAATATAGACTACTTGATGCCATACCTAATATTTAAAATAAAAAAACCACCGCGTCGTAGAACTCGTAAAGTAAATAATTATTATTCAATCTTAACTTCTTGAAATGAATAAATAAAACAAATACTTAGTTCACGAGCTTCATCAATATTCAATACGGAGGTTGAAATAACAAACAAAATATTATGTATACGCAGCGTAAGCTAAATATGTCGTAATAGCAGGTCAAATAGGTATGTTTATAATTAATCCGCGTGGTGGCAGCGACGCGTCAAAAATAGCATCCTAACACGAAAGTTGTTTACACGCTGCCATTACGTAATAATTTAACGCGATATCGTACCGCGCAGACTGGGTTCGATAACAATAAGTTGAAATAAGCTACTGCGCATTACGGTGACAACATGACCTTCAAAATATAGCCCAAATGCCCGGCGCGTTACGTGACCGATCGGTAGTAAACATTACGAAAACCTCGAATGCAACTCTGTTCATGTCGTACAATATTTTCTAGAAATTTCTCCGGTTGCTACCGGTTTAGATGGTGATTCTAGTACGCAGCAAAGGCGTGGTGTCGCCTACCTTTCTTTGGCAGCCCTCTGCCATGGCCGTTGCGTGGTCTGCGACTATTCTTCCAGCTGCGGTATTTAGGCAGCGGCGTTACTGCACTCGGGTTTGCAGGACCCTCCTTGCTATTAGAGCGCCAGAATTTCTTGTTTTTGCGACGCAGACGGTCCGAGTGGGAAGCGGCCGCGTCTCCGGCGCCTTCGTCAACCACCGGCTTTTCGTTATCACCCACCGCCACGTTTTCAGAATCGGAAGCGAAGCGTTCGACTTCCATTGCGGCGGCGAGACGACCCGTTGATTAATTCAATCAAGTCTAAAATCTATAATGAACTCGAAATAGATTCTAATGGGACTCTCCAAAAAATCTAGGTCAGGTTTATTTTGTTTTTATGTCCGATAAACAACAGCTCGAACGACGCACGTATTTGTTTTGGGAGCACACCGACATGAAGTTAGTCAAATAACATAGCGACTGATTTGGAATTTGGATACTTTTTTTATTTTTATCGTAACGAACTCTTGTCTTTTAGGAAGTAAAAACGATCTAAGGGTTAAAATAATATTGTATAAAATAAACATTTCCCTCTTGCTAAACTATCTGTTAGGCGTTAAAAAATAAGAAAGAGTCTATTTCTCGAAAACCAATGCGAATAACATTCAATAGATTAATGAATAAATTAGCAATTATGATTATGATTAATGAATAAAGCCATATAAAGCGCAAAAGTGAAAACACGAGCTTCTTTTTAAGAATTATGGAATTATCAATAAATATTATGACAATGTGAAATATTTTTTATGACATCAGCTAAAATAAATCTTTGTGATTATTACATGCTAAAAGCTTCGTTTCCAAATATTTACATTCTGACATTTAAACTCGATGTAATCTATGGTCATATTAGTGTTGGTTGTTGGTAAACAATTATAAAAAAATATTATTGAAGAAGAAATATAGGATCATGGATATCGAATTAGTAGCGGCAGCTGCAATCTATTTATACACTACATATAAAAAATATTTAGCGGTATACCAGCGCCACTCCTCTATAAAAAAACGAACTCGTAAAAGACGATGTTGGATGCAGGCTATTCATCAAGAAAGAACGAGGTATTAGAAAGTTTATATTTACATAAACTCACGCTTGTACTCCCCGAAGGGGTAGGCAGAGGTGTATAGCACACCCGCATTTCGCCAGTCATGTTATAAGTCCCAATGTAGTAAGGGGCGAGCCTATTGCCATCAACCGGGCACAAATCCAGACCCCGTGCTGCTACTGATTAGAACCTAATAGAAACGAATGGACGTGAACTGAGATCTCACAAACTGTGGATGTGCTATACTGCCTACTCCTTCAAGGAATACATGTCTGATATTATGTTACATCTATACTTCTATACTAATATTGTAAAGAAAGATTTTTTTTGTTTGTATGAACCGAATATGCTCCAAAACTACTGGACGGATTTTAATAATTTTTTTACCAATAGAAAGCTAAATTATCAGAAAGTAACATAGGCTATAATCAGAAGTCATCATATCGGAAGTCTAACGGAGATTACACAAATGAAAATGAAACTGGTGAAACCGCATGGCATAGCTAATTCGTTATACAGTTCTAACTAAACTATCTTCTTACAGAAACAGCATGAACAACCGCTTAGCTGAACTCCTAACAGAACCTACGGGACAATACTTTATTCATATGTCCTCAAGCGACTTTGAATATCTCCTGCAAAAGATAACACCAATAATTAAAAAACAAGACACATGTTGGCGAGACTCTATACCAGCTAAAATAAGGCTAGCGGTCACTCTACGGTTCTTGGCTACGGGAGACAGCTACACAAGTTTGCACAAGTTCTTTAAGATCTCAAATTCTCTTGTGTCACGTATAATACCTGAAGTTTGTAACGCTTTTAACATTGTTCTAAAGGATATTATACGGGTATGTATATAGCTTTTTACTATTAAAACGTTTGTGAGTGCTAGCTCATGAGTTAAGAGTTTATTTGAATCCGATCAGAGTTGGAACATTAGTTCCGGAGATTACCCCTTCTTCTTTATACTGTTAGGATAGATGGACTTTTAGGTTGGACGATTCAAGCAGCCGATTTACTTGAATCTTAGGCGATGGCCACACAGAAAAGACGTAAAACTAGGGCGCGTCGCGAACGGGGCGCAGACGCTTGTCCTTTTTACTTTCATACAAAATGTATAGAAATATCGCCACGCAAAACATACTGGGCGGATGGGGCGGGGTGCGGCTGCTGCGACGCGCCCTCGTCTTTACTCGGTGTCTGGCCTAGAATTGACCACCCCCTTTCCTCCGTGGGTGTAGTAAGAGGCGACTTAGGGAAAATTCAGAAGATGGGCAGCAGCATCATCTGTAAATAAGCCAAGAGTTGGAATTATGGCAACCCTCTTCTAAAAGGGGGAGGCCCTTGTTCACCAGTGGATATCTATCGGCTGTTGATGATGACTATGACCAACTTTTACAATGGGGCCATGCCTAGAAACTAAAAAAAAATCTGCTGTTCTATGCATTTTGTGGAGTCAAGGGTACATAAATGTATGGAATAGCTGATTTTGTTTCTCAATTTCAGGGTTGGCCCCATAGTAAAAGTTGTTTATAGTCTAATACTAAACAAAATCTTTTTGTACTGACAGGATTTTCGTAACACACTGTACTTTTTATTGGTATATAGAAAATGACATATACTTTTCACGTGATGCTATTATTCAATTTCCAGATGCCTGCAAGTTCAGAAGAATGGTTGACGAAAACAAAAGGGTTTAGTTTCCCTAACTGTATCGGTGCTCTCGACGGGAAACACGTCATGATATGGTCTCCCGCCCACACAGGACCTGAAGATATGAACTATCAGGGCAGTTTCAGCATCGTCCTCCTCACTCTCGTAGACAATGACTTCAGTTTTATGTATGTGGACGCCACACAAAGTTCAAATAACGATTACAATGTCCTAACACAGAGTGAATTGTGGGATAAAATTTGTATGGACACACTAAACTTACCGTCTGATATGTTTTTATATGGTGAGCCTAAAATGCCATATGTATTTTTGTCAAATGGCAAGTTCCCATTAAGTGAACATATAATGAAACCGTACAACGGTCACTATGTAAGAGGAACACCAGAATATTTGTACAATCAAACTGTATTGAACTCTCATGCCGTTGTGGATAATGCCTTCGGTGTGCTTTCAACGGTATTCAAAGTTTTACTCAAACCGATAAGTTTGGAACCAAGGAAGTGTTTCACTATCATTCGAAGCTGTTTGTTTCTGCATAACTTTTTAATTAAAAGTGATACGTCCAGGGATATTTATATTCCTCCGGGTTCAGTGGACATTTATAATGGTGAATTAGTTTGTCAAGGGTCCTGGAGGCATGAAAACCAGGATCATTTTCTGCCGCTGCAGTCCTTGCCATGCTTACCTGACGAGAGCTCTGTACGAATTAGACAGAATTTTCTCAGCTATATCTTTAGGAATTCGCTGGAAAATATTTGAGCAGCTAAAACCAGGTTATACTGGTATCCAGCTGCGTCTGAACATAACATTGAAAGCCAATATCGGCCAGCCTTTTGGGCACCCTACCAGCGTAGAAGAGGAATACTTCGATGGTTAATTTTAGATTTTTCTGCTTTGTATATATTATATAATAATGTACATATTGTTAGTTTTAATGTTTGACCACCTGATTGGCGAAGTAGCCCGCACGGGACAAATATTTGCGCAATCCGCAGATGTTTGTGTACGTGATATTTCATGTTTGTGAAACGCACCCACGATACAGGTCATACAGGAGAAATTTCTGGTGTGGAGCGAAGTTTTTTTTTATAAAGAGACTAATAAAGAATTATTTAATGATGCACATATTATTAGTTTTAATGTAACTATTACCCAAAAAATAAATGAAAAGAATATGCGGTTTTGGGCATGGAGAATAGTGACCGTATTATGGAAAAATTATGTATGTTGCATTTCATATCTATTTACTATCATAATAATAAGAAAAGGGCGAAACTTTGTGAGTGTGATTGTATGTGTATTACCTCTTCACGATCAAACGGCTGGACCAATTCTGTTAAAATTTGGTATGGAGGTAATGGTATCCAGAAAAGCTGTAGCCGGTAACTGATTGCGCCAATCAGCGTTGGCCGCGCCCGGATGCGCGACTTCTGTCGAATTTGCGCGTCTTATTATCTCAGAAGGAATATGTGCATTACGTTACGGAGATAAGGGTGAATTTGCTCTGTTAATAGTGAATATTCATGTATTTTTTAAAATTATCCATATGATACCTAGCATCGTTATATAATTGTAAAAAAGGCAGCGCTAAATAACGAAAATTTTGGGAGAAAATAATGTTATAAATTTCATCCTAATCCTAATATAGTCCCAGTATCAAACAACTAGTAAATAGCTGTAAAATTATTGTGCTCTGTAATTTATCAATATTTTGTATTTTACAACTATTTTAACACGAAAAATAACATAAAAATACTGTATTAAAGTACGTACATAAATGTAAAACACACTTTCGATATTTAGGAGTTTGACGTCACAGTAAATCTGACAGTTAGCGTTGCGTTTCAACTGCTTTGAAATTCCCGCTCATTTGTGGCACTTTTTAATAATTATTTTCTTAATTAAAAAGAAATTGAATAAAAAACGCTTCGATGCGCTTCGACTTTGCGCTAGTATGAACTGACCCTTATGGAACTTTAAAGGTATAATGAAAAGCATCGAACAAGTGTCAGTATTGAATAGAACTTTATACAAAATCAAGCATCCAGATCCAGATATAATGATACGTTGCGAAGCGTTGCGTACGTGGGACCAGTTTATTTCTACCTATTCATTGTACATATATAGTTCATTATTTTTAGTCCGATACACGATTCGTATTTATCATCGATAACATTACTATAGATAAGTAAACGTCAGAGATAATAAAAATGTGTGTGTTATTAACAAAGGAATATTATTGTACGATTTATTTGTGTATTTTCTAAAGTTTTTTTGACAACTCACTGAACTTTTAAAAGGTAAATACTTAGCTATATAATCTAAAATAATATTTAACTTATCCCCTGTTGCAAGTAACCCGTTGTTACCATAATATTATACTTTGATGACAAAACTTTGTAGATACGTACCTGTTGCTACGTGTATTACCTAATTAAAAATGGTTTAATATGAAGTCAATTTAAAGGATTAAGCATTGCATTATTTTTTTATTTCGTCCTGACCGAATTTCCTTTATAGCGGCCTATCTCAGCTGAGACTAGCCAACTACGCAGGAGATATTATAGTGCACGAGTATGTGCGCAAACACAGGTGCACTCCCTATTCCCTGACTTACTTAGACTGCTGCGCCAAATTGCGGTTTCGATTCTCGCACGGGGCTAAAATTTGTGCAATCCACATTTAACTGTCTCGAGTCTGGGTTCATCATCATCATCAGCCGATAGACGTCCACTGTTGAACAAAGGCGTCCCCCTTTTAGAAAGGGGGGTTGGCATAATCCCAACGCTTATCAAGCGGCTTGGGGATCGCAGTGTTGGTGGTCAAGTTACAGAAGACGGTGCTGCCCATCTTCTGGATTTACCCTTAGTCGCCTTTTACGACACCCACGGGAGGAAAGGGGGTGGTCAATTCTAGGCCGGATACCACACGGCAGTCACGAAGTTTGTGTATGTGATATTTCATGTTTGTGAAACGCACCCGCGATACAGGAGAAATTCCTAGTGTGGGGCGACGTTATTTAAAAAAAACAAAAAGAACTTTTAACTGTCCGATTGGACTGCAGACGTCACGACCGGAAAGAGATCGGACGCAGGACCCACGGTTTGTGTCCGGTTAATTGCAATAGGCTCTCCCTATTACATTGGGACCTATAACATAACTGGTGGAATATTCTGCCTCTCCCGGGAATACAGGCGTAATGTAATGTCTTCGCAGTCGGGGCCGTTCTGAGGAACACTCATTATCTAATATCTTCCCCGACCCGATAAGTACCTACCGTTTTTGTGCTACCAGTTGGCGCCACTGTCGTGTAAGGTCCTGAAGTATAGCTGATATATATATCTGATCAGAGATGTAAAAAAGCCTGCAGCGTTGTGTTGCCAATAACAAACGAACTGGGCGGAGAGCTTTTTGAACAAAACGAATCTGTCATAATATAGTATCAAAATATTAAATGAAATCCAACTATATTTTTATATACTTATTTATTTATAATTCAATGAACTTTCCTTCTTTCTTTTACAGGCTTAGGCCTGTCTAGAATCAATTACTTTTTACAAAAAGTAGTAAGCATGCTTTTACACTTATTAAAATAAGCATGCTTAGCTAAACGCTTTTCGTTTAAACTTCCACCTGTATATCTGATAATGCTTCCGTGTTTTCATAGTGAACTTGTCTTTTAAAAAACAGGAAATTGTTTTGTGTACATGTTATGTACACACACACACACACACACATACACACACAACACACACACACATACACACACAACACACACACACATACACACACAACACACGCACATACACATGGAGCTGCGTATGGACCTAAATAATAATTGTCAACAGTTAATTCATTTCACTTCATTTAATTTAATTTTAATTTTATGTTTTTATGTTACAAAGCAAACAACTTTATAAGGTCTAACATTGTTTATGTAAAATTAAGGGAAGTTGCGAGGTAACCCCAATACAAGTACACTAATAACTTACTGGGGTTGTCTCAATTTTTGTAATGCATGACAATGTATGAGTTATAATAAAAACATTTTTATTTTATTTTATTTATTATTTTATTTATGAGAGCCACTAAATATTCAGTCATCATTAAAATAATAAAGCCCTTTATCAACTACAGAAAGCTCAGTCATTCTCACATTGTCTTTGCAAAGCTCTAAAAAAGTAAGTGCTAATTTTTCACTACATCATGCAAAATAATTCAGAACTTTACTTTCTATTTAGAAATAAACCCGCGTGGCCCACCCAAAAACAGTGACATTAGACATTTCGGAGACCTCACGCTACACTAGCGCCTCTAGCGGTGAATTCATACGCTAGAGGAATACGATAGCCCTCATTCCAACAAGTGAATATATGTGTTTTGCGAACAAACGCTTCTCTTTGAACGAAATACATCTTATACCGCATATCATTTGTTTTCAGATATCGGTGCGGCCGCCGGCTCCCTTCCGCTGCGGGTGCCCCTGACTTACTGACTGACGTGAGTGAACAGCACTGTAACTATAAACTGAACGATGTACAAAAAGCGTCCGGGGACATCGGGGATCCGCGGACACCTGTACGAGACGAAACTAATCAGCTTGCTGCTGTTCAGAGCGAAACATGACAAGAGGATTAAGGAGTTCCACCTGGCTACTAATGTCGACAACATAGGGGCGTTCGATGACGTTTGTTTCAAAGCAACCGTCCAGGGGTTCGATCGACCCCTCGCTGTGTTCATACAAGCCAAACACAGGGAGAACGATCAAACTATAACACTGAACAACACGAGAGATTTAGCCAAATACTTTGATAGTTACTTACAAATTAGACGCGCATTCCAACCGGCCAACAAGGACGCGCTCTTTGACGGAGTCTTCGATGAGACGGAATGTTTGTTTGTTATGTACACGACCGCAAGTGCGAAGCCCGAGGGACACGCGAGCCCGAGTTGTTTCCTCAACTTCCTGAACGATTTGATAAGCACGGGTATCGGCGGCCATCAGCCAGATTGCCCAGATAAACACGTCGAGTTTTTATGTAAAATAGCTGCGAAAGAAGAACTCTCCGCGCTGGCTGTACAGGTAGCGAGGATTGTTTATGGCGAAGGCCACTTCCAGCAGTTGCTTGACAACGTGCTCGTTCTTCGTTATCATGTCATTTTGGCGCAAAAAGTATTTATGCTTTCTTCAATCCAACCTGAAGGGCATCGGGACGCCATCTTCAGACGAGACTTCTTTATATCCAACGACGAAAATTTAATGTTTTTTAGAGATGCGTTGTACTCAGAAATACTTAAGAAACGAAAAGTAGATCACAAGGAAGTTATGGATTATTTAACATTGTATTTCTTTAAATCTCCGATTCCTAGTCTATTGAGCAAGCTGATTGGCAGCGTTATATTTTATAACAACGGCAAGTTACAGTTTGTTGTTGGTCACAAAATATCCGAAGAAGAAGATTGTGATTTAAAGAAAAAACTAAGCAAAGTATACGTGTCGCAGGCGACCGTACAAGAAGCAGTTGAAGAGGCTGCGGCAGGAATATTAAAATCACGGATAATTAAACTCCCGGCTGCTTTTGGAAATACAGATATGACAATAAGAGGCAACGATGCCAAAGTAAACAAGAGGTTAGACCATTTAACGTCGACAATAAGCGATCTATTACAGCAAACAGACACCGACAACATTATCACAATAGATGAGTCTTTAGGAAAAGGTTTTCTGCAGCTTAATGGAGGTATAGCCGGTGCCGTCGGTAATCTATTAGTTTTAGATGAAACCACCAAACTGTTGAAGTTCACAGAAAACTCTGAATTATTAGGAGATCTAGCCAAAAGGTTATTCGACAAATTAACTTGCAAAGTGCACAACTTGCACGAATACAGATTTGACGTAAAACTTAAGAAGTTCCCAAAACTAACATTTGACTGCAGTGAACATGACAATGGGATGGTCAGAGACTTTTTAAACAAACTGCTGTTTTACACGAATCAAGCGGATGAACACGAAGTTGAGCAAATATTAAAGAGCGAGATAGAGGATCGGCAGGGGAATACTCTTTACAACTTAAAAGTCAGATCGGACGCTATATTCCTCAAATATCACGACGAAGTACAAAAATGGTGGATGTCACCCGACGTGGGACGGTATCTTACAGAACAAAGCGAGACTTACGACGACACAATGAGGAATATCGTCCAAGATCCACTGATGAGCGTCATTAATATGATTTACAGAAATAAAATAAGGAATATTGATTATACTTTTAAAGAAGACGCTGTGAGCTCGTTGAATTTGAAAGATCAACTATCGACAAGTGTTATCGTTTCAGGGAGCGTCGCGCTCACTATTGCTAAGGTGATACAGAATCTAAAAGACAGAGATCATGTTGTTTTAGATCTAGAATACATTTCAAATTTACCGGCAACGGACTGTAGTGCATTGTGTGCTGAATTTGTAAATGCGACTAATGAAAAAGTACTGATTTTCGTATGTGAAAATGCAAAATATTCCAGAAACTGGTGCAAAGCCCTTGAAAATATAGGAAAAGCCGTCCTTAACATGCAAACCGTTGTTGTTACGAACCAGTTGTCAGTTTCCATAATACGACAGTATTTCACACAAGCCGATACTGAAGTAATGAATGATAACAATAATCTCACTGACATGACAGGCGAATCACAGAAGACTGTCTTAAACAACGCCAAAATGATATTTCAAGGCGAAGAAGTGAGCTTACACACGATCGTAGACGACGTATCAGTGGCATTAATAGAAGGAGGCGTGTTAAACAATATTATTAGAGGAAAAACTATTGTGGTTGGAAAATCAATCAGAAATTCAAATTACGACGAGATCAAGCATTTGTATGTTGACCGACGTGTCAGGCGCGGCAAGAAACCAAATTACCCTAAACATATTATATTTATTGATCGCAGTTTAGTGGATAAAGTTGTAGAAACACTTGATGACGTAGTGGATGACGTTGTCCTCTTAACAGCGAAACCCGGAATGGGCAAGTCAACTCTACTTACACATTTGGCACTAAATACGAAAGAACTCAATCCAAAAATATGGATAGTGAGGATCAACTTGTTGGAGTACTCGAGAGAATTTAGCGAGTGGCAAGAGAAAAAAACTGTGATCGATACTTTGGAATCTTTACATTTCATCTGTCAGGTAATTCTGAGCGAGAAACACGGTAAAGTCAATAAAGCAACAATCGCGCTGGGAGAAGCAAACGGTGTTGTGTATCTCAAAGATTGTACCGGCGGTGAAAGTACTGTGTTCGAGTTGAATTTGTTCCTTCACTTTTACAATAGAGACAAAGTAATATTCCTGTTCGATGGCTTCGATGAAATATGTCCTCATTACACAAATGAGGTCCTAGCATTGCTAAGAACTGTCCGGAGCTATCCTCGACCGCATAGAATGTGGGTCGCCAGTAGGTCGTACAACAATATAAAATCAATTCTACAACGAGAGTTCGGGATATCTTACGAAATGGAACCCTTTTCTTCAGATGAAATGCAAGAATACTTAGATAAGTTTTGGAATTACAATCTCAGATTGAAAGAGCTCGATGCCACGCAACTCGAAAATGTGTGTGACTTTGTTAGCTTCATGGCGGAGAAAGAGAAATTAAAGTTATTTGATTTCCGTCCATTAAATAAACTGCAGTACTTACCACTATACAAAATATACTGTAGTGCCTTAAAATATATAAAAAACGAAGTTATGTACTCGTATGTTCCATTTTTCTTAAATAAAGATTTACAATTTAGCGTGCAGATAATTAAGGATAACTTTGCATTCTTTCTGCTAGAATGCAACGGTGAAAATAGTGAAATCAACACTATGTGCAAGTTTGTTACTACTCCTCTGCATTTATTCTTAGTTGCTGATTATTTTCAAAACGAAATGAAGGACATTAACAAAGTCAACAAATGGAATTTAGACATTAACATATTCTCGATTTACGAACGATTTTTGGAAACTAAACTGAAACGAATACGATTTCAAGAAAAGAACAAAATAGACATCTACTTACCAGATAATAATATGACTTTTGAAAAAGAACGCATCGATTTCCTTGACAAACATAAGAAATTGGCAGCGTACGCTTTATTTCATAGAAAAAATCACACCTTATTTAGTAGGAAACAACTTAAAGAAATCAAGGAAACGATAAAGTTAATCAAACGGGGAGGAGAGAAGACCGGTGTCATATTTAGTGTAACGAAAAATATCCCGACGTTTATCCACATGACGTTCACAGAGTACTTCGCAGTTGATTACGTGTGCGATTTAGTAAAGAACGAAACCAGCAACGATAAGCTAACATCCATGATCAACTTTATATTTGGTGTGATGTTCATTGAGAGTCCTGCAAACGTTCTCAATATTATGGATTCAAAAATCCAATTAGACGAAGCGTTGCTTAGAGTTTTCTTAACAAAAGAGAAAGAAATTTTCGATTTATTAATGATACAGAGTGAAGGGTATATAACTTATGAATTCGACTACGACGATCGATTTTATCCAGAAACGAAGTACAATTCCTCGTTAAACCGTGCTGTGACAGAAAATTTAACAAATTTATTGTCATTTTTCATATCAATACACAAAAAGTATTTAAACAAAGATAATATTGATAATTTCATAACACTTATTTATGAAACACAAATGACAACGTCTGCATTATCAGTCAAATCCGATGAATTCCTAAACTTCGCTTTGGACGTAGTAAGAAAAATAGATAAAACGAAACTTCATAAATTATTTAATAATAAGTATTTCATTTCAATCTTTACGAAGTATGAAATTATGAGCAATGAAGAAATTATCCGCCTTCACAGTAGGGGCTTACAGCTAAACATAAGCCCTGTGTTTTGCCCTCCAAACCAATTCGACAACCAATATTAATGGCATTCTTACACACTAGATTTAATCCCTTTCTTATTTAGTGGATGGTAATAAAATTTTGTTGGCACAGAAATTTGCAAAGGTATTCTTATGAGGACATATGTCATATGAGGCATGGCAGTAAGTGTGACATCGTCTGTGGGGTGATGCCACACGTACACCTCAGGTGGCCTACTCTCGAATTCAATTTCAATTCTAATACAAAGCCAATGAAATATCCAATATTGATTTAACGGACTTAATACAGCTTTCTTGAAAAAAAAAGCTGTCAATCTTTTGATCTCATATAGTTCCTCCCTTTGGACACATAATTTTTAAATAGTTTACTGTAATAACTTTCGTGTGTGTTATCAATATTATTTACAATATATTCCGGTTCCGGCAGAGTCGCGAGTTGAACTCTGGCACGTAACCAGCTCATAAATACGGGCTCCGTTCGAGTTCGAAACTAGTGGGTATTGACGAATACACACGTGAATATAACCGGAATATATAGTTATTATTGTTATAAGCCCGTATTATCCCACTGCAGGGCAAAGGCCTCCCTTCCCTCCTTCCACTTGTCTCTGTCTGCTGCCACTTGACGCCAGTCCTTAAGGTAGGCGTCTAGTTCGTCGCGCCATCTTTTCCTCGTCGTCGTTTGCTGCTGTTTGGGACCCACTGCGTGGTTGTTTTCGCTCATAGCTCCTCCAACATGCGGCAGACGTGACCAGCCCAGTTCCACTTTAGGTTGGCAGCTGTTGTGCCTACGTCGGCAATTTGCGTTTTGGAGCGCAGTATCGAGTTCCTAATGCGGTCATTAAGTGTCACTCCTAAAATACTGCGCTCCATTGCCCGTTGGCAAACCCCAAGAGCGGTCTTTTGACGTTTCGTTAGTGACCACGTCTGCGCTCCATAGGTGAGGGTGGGCAGAACACATAGTTAATATAGAGAATAATCATATTAACATAATTTGGCGCAAGTTTAAGAGTACGAAATTTTACAGTTCTAATGCAATTTGGTTGGGATTAAATTGGAGAGTAAGCCAACTGGAATGAATCATTAGCAGCGACCTACCTGGATCCGGAGTCGGTAACGACATAATAATATTGCTTCAGTGCTTCGGAAGGCACGTTAAGCTGTTGTTCCTGCGCCTGATCTCTCTCCGGTCGTGTCGTTCTGCCGTCCCATCGGACTTTGAGAGAAAGGGAATAAGGAGAGCACCTGTGTCTGCGCGCATACTTGTGCACTATAATATCTCCTGCATAGTTGGCTAGTCTCAGATGAGATCGGCCGCCGTGACCGAAATTCGGTCAGAACATTATAATAATAATCATTAAAAATATTTTTGATACCAAAATGTTTTATTTAAAGATCAGAGTAGCTACTTTTCAAGACAAACCAAACAGACCCAAAGTCGATGGGGTTGCGATCGTTTCGCGACAAAGCCTTCCTAGAGCCGCTTTCCGGCTCCATCATCAGACCACCTCCCTCATCACTGTATTCAGGAGCGCGGCAAAGTATAGGCCCCAATATAATAGGGGGCAAGCCTATTGCCATTTGTCATCAACCGGCCACAAATCCAGATTTCCTGCTGCTACTGAGAATTAATTCATGGAAAAATCCAGTAACACTGCCTGACCCAGGATTTGAACACAGGACTTCATGATAAGCAGTCGCGTTTAGCAAACACTAGACCAAGGAGGCAGTACACCAAGTTTTTGATGCTTTTTAATATCCAATTTCTTTTTTATACCTACTCAATTGTTTTTAATGCATTTTATTATGTTAAAATAGTTTATTATTTAAATGTTTATGTAATAATCTTGTAATTAATTATAAATATTATGTAGTCAATTACTTAAGTGTTAGTTTTTAAAGAATATCCAATAATACAGTGTTCGAGTAAAAATTAAATTACATACATACATAAAGTCACGCCTATTTCCACGAGGGGTAGGCAGAGACCACGGATTTCCATTTGCTACGATCCTGTCATAGTTCTTTCGCCTCATTCACTCATTAAATTTAAAAAAACCCTAACGCAATAAAAAAGCTGTCATTTAAAAAGTCAGAAATAATACCTATCATTGAGCCATCAATTCCGATAGAGTAACACCTATTTAAGACAATGTCGCGGCGGGGTACCGCTTAAGTAAGTCAGACCCTTCATTTGTTTTTTATTACTTTTTAAAAGACTGCTTTTCTTTTTGGAGCTGGGGGTTTCCAAATTTTGAAAATTGATTATTATTTCTAAAAATTAATAACTTTTTAAACTTAAAATTCAGTAATTCATCATTCATTTGATAGCCCATTTTGGTATATATGAAAATATTCGATTGATCATCATGATCCCCACTTTCACCTCCATATCTTGTAAATGGCTTGTTTTTACCCGACTGCCAAAAAAAGGAGTGTAATGTTTTCAGGGTTCATGTATGTATGTGAGTTTCTTTATTCCACCATAACTTCTGAATGCCTGAACCGATTTTGATGTATGGAGTGTCGTTAGAATCCTTACACTATCGCGAGTAACATAGGCTATAAAAAAATTAAACAAATAAAAAAATATAATTAAAATTAAAAAACACGACTGCCATGACAAAAACAAACTAAAAAGTGAAAAACAAGTTCCATCGCAGTCTGGGTACCTATTATTTAAGACAGTGTTCCACAGAACGGTCCCCCGACTGCGATGGAACTTGTTTTTCACTTTTTAGTTTGTTTTTTGTCATGGCAGTCGTGTTTTTTAATTTTTTAATTATATTTTGATAAAACATATCTAAGACCCACCGCTAGAAAACCTGCTTCCAAGTAAAAAAAACCGCATCCAAATTGGTTCACCCGTTTCAGAGCTACAGTTCCACAGACAGTCAGGCACACATAGCGGTCACAACACACACGTTGTAACACCCCTATTTTTCCGACGGGGGTTAAAAATATACCGCTCTAAAGCAGAGGCATTTGTTCAACAGTGGACGTCTTCCGGCTGATGATGTCATCATCTGATAGAAACAATTTGTAACAAATAAATATGAGAAAGTATCAGTGTCAACTGCCGTGAGGTATCCGGCCTACAATTGACCACCCCCTTTCCTCCCGTGGGTATCATAAGAGGCGACTAAGGGAAAATCCAGAAGATTGGCTGCAGCGTCTTCTGGAACATGACCAATACTGGGATTCCCGAGCCGCTTGTCAAGCGTGGGAATTATGGCAACCCCCCGCCCATCTGAAAGGGGGATACCTTTGTTCAACAGCGGACGTCTTTAGCTGATGATGATCATTGTCAACTATGTTCTTCGACATGTGCAAGGCGTTTGACTTTGTTAAACATGATATTTTGCAGATTGCCTCAAATATAACTGTCTGAAGAAATAATCCAGCTTCACCGCAGGAGCTTGCAGATTAATTCCTTTCCGTATTTTTATATTACTCTTTGTTATAACCGACGTAGTAATATTTAATGTTTAAATACGTGTAGTCTATCTGTGGTATTACCACAGGGTTTACTGCCTTCTTCTTTTTTTTTCTTCTTGTGGCAATTGACTCGGGCTTCCAACTATTCTGCCAGATTCGAGTTAAGGTTAAGACTGCAACGTTTGCAGTTAGACATTTTTGTGCCTTCTTGTCGAAGGTTTAGATTGTGAATTAAAAAGTCAAACTGTCAAAATATGTAAACTCAAAGATCTGACAGAAACTCAGAACTGTCAGTCAGTGTCATTTTATTAAACAATAAACATTAGTTTATTTCTGATTTTTTATCATGCAAAAACAAAAGGACAATTTATTTTTAGAAAAGTTTCGTCTATTAAATTCACAAGAACATTCGGAAGACATTAAATGGTCGTTAAGTTCGTCCAGCGATTACGAGGATACGTGCAATGAAAAATTTAACAACTCGGATAAATATCGGAATTCAAAACGGAAACGTAAGAAAGCAGCGTCTAAAAACACATCTAACTTAGACATAACGATTGTAGACACCTGTAACGATCATAAAAAAGATTATCACAGAGAAAAATCACCAATTTTATTATCAAAATGTGCAGAAACTCCTATATCACCAATACTTACGTCAAACTTCCCGCTCAACCAACCAAGCTCTCCGATTTTAAATAAAAGTTTACACCAAAAAAGTCCGATTTTAAGGCTTAAAACGTCATCACCAAAGTTCTCAACTCAAGCTAAGAAAAAACTTTGCTACAATCTACGTGAAGTGCAAAACGAACTGAAATGTCACCAGCATAGCCCAAGCAGCCATCAAAGCTGTACTAATTATCCTGTATTTCAAGTTGAAAAAAAAGAGAATCAACAGAAAAAAATAAAAAAAGAAGTTGATTTTGATGAAGGCAATGAAATTTGTAGCACAGATAACCAACGAAATGAAGACTCGGTTAAAAACTTAGATTTAAGTAAATCCTCATTCAATGCAAAAGATAATTTGTTAAACAATGTAAGGAACTATTTCAACAGTCATTTCAGCTCAGAAAGCTCTTCACAGAACATAAGTGTGTCTCAATCCCCAGAAGAATGTTTAAAAAATGAAGAATTAGATATATTGAGTTGTAAAACACAGGCAATTACTAGCATACATACATTAAAACATGAAAATACCAGCTCAGATTGCTCATCACACATAGATATTAATTCTTCAAAAAAAGTTAAATACAAAAAGGGTGGTCTATCTTATAGGCTGAATGTGCTTTTAAAAAAACAACAAGCATCTGTTTCTTTATGGCAACATGAAAGATTTATGGCTGCAAATTCGAAATTTGTCATACCTAAAGGTGAGCACAGAAATTATTGTGTACAAAATATTGAATTTAAATATGGATGTTTTTTAATTAATGTTATTGATGGTAATTATGAAAAATATATCATTATTGTTAACAGTTTTTATGTTAATAACAATATTACTGATGAATCAGTTTTTAAATTGTATGAACCCTATAGAATATTAGTTATAGACAAGGATTTTCAAATCATTGTTAATGTTAGTAAGTTTGAATGTATACAATTAAAATCCTTTTAATATAGATTTATGCCATCAAAACATCCATTAGTCTTATAAGTTTAGTAGATAATACATGGAAACACAGTTTTACTTAGATTTTCATTCAAAGTAAACAATATTTTTGTTATATTTACAAAATCATTGATATGTAAAACAATTTTGAAGATTTTGTTAAAATGGATGTCTTTAAAGTAAAACCTATGTAAATAATATGTTATTTAATAACAGTTTTAGGTATACAAACCATAAATGATCAATTAAACTTTTAGCGAATTGAATTATTACAATATTCTAGTGTCTGGCTTAGATGTGTCTAATGTAGTCTTGTGCCTGCTCGGTCATTTTTATGATCGCTCTGTACTAGTTCATTTCGGACAGTGAACTAGTTCATTCGATTAGTTCTAATAGCTCTAATGGGTCTTCGCTCTTGGTCAGCATTTCCAAAGAGCACAGCGTGAACCAGAGAGCAAATAGCCAAATACGCTTTTTACTAGGTAATAACAAAGTCATTGTAATTTATCACCACGTGTAGGAACTAGACATCTACGTAATATTATGTATAAAATAACCGAGATAGTTACTATTGCATTAATTTTACATATATATTTGATTTTCCTTCATACTTGAACAGGCTTACGACGGTCATTCTGGTTGATCGCTTAAAAAATATATATTAATCAGTGACTGTACATAACAAAGTCACATTATTTTTTCATTTCTCGTTCTCGTTCGCACAATACGATCGCGCGGTTTACAATGTACGAGATCGAAAAGAGCTTGACCAAATTTGACCTATTAGACCGATTACAAAAAAGCGTTCGGAAACGTTTCTTCTAGTACAGTGCGAAGATACGGTTCCTATTTGTTCATCGTTCACGAACTACACAAGACTAGTCTAATGTCAAAAAAACACTTTTTTTGTAAAAAAATACATGAATAGAAAATCATTTATTTACAAGTATAGGATCCAAAAAGTTCTTAGTAACACAGTATCACAGTATTAAATTTATTACAATTATAATTATAAGATTTATATATTTCAACGACCTGATTGGCGCAGTGGCTAAGCGATTGGATTGCTGCGCTAGGGGTTGTGCGTTCCATTCCCGCACGTGACAAAAAATTGTGTGATCCACAGATGTTTGTCCTGAGTCTGGGTGTTTGTGTATGTGATAATTCATGTTTGTGAAACTCACTAACGATTCAGGATAAATGCCTAGTGGAGCGACGTTTTTAATTTAAAAAAAAAATTAAATACTAAGTTAATAATATTGTTAAAAAGATTGTTTATTATTAGGACTAGACCTGTTTTAAATGTACTCAACAGTTGAATGAAAACTTTAACTATATTGACAATATAATGTACTAATGGTAATAATTAATGAAGTATTCAAAGAGGTTTAAACATTTTTCTATAGAAGTTGGCGGCATATCCAATTTGCCGCCATTTTGCATTTTTTTTCACTTCCGCGATCGTTTAATTAAGTTTTTTTAAGTAGGAGGCATACAATTAGTCATAACATACTGGTTATTTGGCAAGTGACACCGAACACAGACTAAAAATGACGAGTAATATGGTATAATTGACGCATTTCTAGTCGGAGAGAATCTCGAAATGCGAATGAAACAAAATGGTGGCGGTTGGATATGCCAGTTTCCATAAGAAAATGTTCGAACCCCTATAATATTATGACAATAAATGTGTATTATTTTATAAAGCACATCTTTTAATTTATCTTTCAAGATTGCTGTGCAAAGTTCGATAATATATAAAAATAACAGCCTATAACTGTTTCACTGCAGGGCGAAGGCCTCTTCTCGTATAGAGAAAGATTGAGCATTCATCATCACTACATAGTATAAAACAAAGTCGCTTTCTCTGTCCCTATATCCCTATGTATGCTTAAATCTTTAAAACTACGCAACGGATTTTGATGCGGTTTTTTTTAATAGATAGAGTGATTAAAGAGGAAGGTTTATATGTATAATGACATCCATAAAATAGTGGAGAAATACTTATAATATACATTTTATACCCGTGCGAAGCCGGAGCGGGCTGCTAGTCATAAATAAATCTAGGTTTCCTCACGATGTTTTCTGTTATTGTTAGTTAGTGTCTTAGAATATCTAAGAATGTATTTAAGACATTGAACAAGTCACATTATGCAGGCAGTGGAGTGTAGTGCGGCGTCTTGCTACAGCTGAAAATGGTCTGAGATGCAGGCTCATAGTAACCCCACAGATATATAAATTAAAGGTACCGTAACTGTTGTCGCTAACGTTCATTTATGTTTAGTGGTCGTTCGAAAACCAGTAACGTATAAAAGAAACAGCATAGGCCCAAATATACTGCCTTGTGACACCCCTTAGTTTTTCATGTTATGCGATTCATTATTTATTTACTTCCATGCACTTATTATACATTTTTATCCTTGTCTATAATTGTAACTTTTTAATAAATCGCCTATTTACACTGATAACGTAAATCTTACGTGATATTTACCACATAATAATATGTTTAACAGAGTCAAATGCCGTGCTCATGTCGAAGAACATTGTCTTTGGTATTTTAACATTAATTTCGGTTGTCAAATTAGTCTTGCCCCGTTGGTCGAGTGGTCGCTAAGCGCGACTGCTGAGCTTGAGGTCTTGGGTTTGAATCCCGGGTCGGGCAGTGTCATTGGGTTTTTCCATTAGGTAATTCTCAGTAGCAGCATGGAGTGTGGACTTGTGCCCGGTAGATGGCGATAGGCTCGCCCCCTATTACGTTGGGTCCTATAACACACTTGGAAAAATGTGGGTACTCAGATGTGCACCCTTAAATAACCCCTGAGGAGTACAGACGTGATGTTGTATACAGGGTGTCCGGTAAATAATGGATAACCTTGAAACGGGTTTTAGTACAACTAACGACCATTCAGAAAAAAAATAGAAATTAAAAAAAAAAACCAGTAGGTCCAAAGATACGATTTTTTTAAATAATATCGATGTTTTTTGTGACCTTATTTTACATTCTTGTACACCACGACCACAAATTAATGAATTCCATCGGTTTTTTTGTATTATAGTAATGCCCGATAACCGAGCTGATAGATAGGCAATCAATAGCATGACTGCAATTACATGGCTTTAAAAAAAAACAACTTTAATTATTGTTTTAGTGAAAAATTTGTGAAGAATGTTCATTGTGACAATGTTTAAGCGACCGTAGTATAAAAAAATTGTATGGAAATACAAGTGGCCCATAATTTGGAAATAATATGTGCTTAAAGCCGATTTCAAAATGGTACTATTCATCTTTATACCTAATATAGTTAGTGAATTATTGCTATTTGTGTTCAAAAGAGTGAAATTTAGTTCAATAGCAAAGTTTGCAGGATTGGAATATTTATTAACCTGATCATTGGAGATTAATGAAAAACATTAAAATACGTCAGTATTGGATAGTAATATTAAGAAAAGCCTATTTTAAACCGGCTTACGCCTAAAGTTCGGTTTTTTTTAACGAATACTTACAAATTGTTTAAACCCCAAACGGGTTTGACATTGTGGTGCGACCGTCTTACTACCTTAGCTACCTGCGCAGTAGACAAAGAGGATATGATTTGAATGAGTGCGAGCAAGATAGTAAATGTAAAAAACCGGTACAGATGACTTAGTGCGTCACTCGACTTGCTCGACTTCGCATGTGTTTATTACGTCTCCGTTTGCAATTACTTGAATCAGTGTTAAAACGACTACTTGGCTATTTTACTGGACTATTCGTTTTGCTTACTGATTTGAACTTGTTGTGTTTGGTGATATTTGCGATAATTTGGCTTGTTTCTGGACTGAAGTGGACTTTTGTGTTTTTGTGTATCAAAATGCCCCGTCATCAGTATACGGCACAAGCATATGCAAACATGCATTTTATTTATGGAGAATGCAGAGGCAACGCAAATGCAGCCGCCGCTCTTTATAGGGAGAGATACCCTAATGCGCGCCACCCAGACTACCGCGTAGTCATAAGAGTCCACGGCTGTTTCTCCGAAGGAAGATTACCGGGTAGTGGTGTCGGTGGTACTAGCACTGGGAGAATCGCTTGTCCTGATATAGAAGACGTGGTGCTTGAGGAGATTGAAAATGATCCTTCGACGTCTACGCGAGCAATAGCTCGTCGCACAGGCATCGGAAAATCGACCGTGCACGATATTTTAAAGAAAAATAAATTCCACCCTTACCACGTCACACGCGTGCAAACTCTCCAACCGAGAGATTATCAAACGAGACTGCGTTTTTGCCGGCAAATGCTGGAAAAGATGGAAGACCCGCAATTTTTTAATAAAATTCTGTG
Organism: Abrostola tripartita; assembly: GCA_905340225.1. Taxonomy (NCBI): domain Eukaryota; kingdom Metazoa; phylum Arthropoda; class Insecta; order Lepidoptera; family Noctuidae; genus Abrostola; species Abrostola tripartita. Next base: position 5,888,932 of record HG996513.1, on the reverse strand, counting down.
GAGCGATGAGTCAACGATGAAAAGAGACGGCTATTTAAATTTGCACAATTTACACAGTTGGGAATTAGAAAATCCACATTTGATGCGTGAAGACAGGTCACAATACCAATTTAAAATAAATTATTGGACCGGAATATTAAATGGCATGATAATTGGCCCCTTTGAATTACCAGGGAATTTAACAGGGCAAAGTTATTTGGAGTTTCTTCAAAATGATCTCCCCAATTTATTAGAAAATGTTTCCGAGGAGCTGAGGGAATCTTATTGGCTACAAAATGACGGCTGTCCTGCACATTATGCTGTACCGGTTCGTGCATATTTAAATACTAGATATCCAAACAGATGGATTGGGCGCCTCGGGCCAATTTTGTGGCCTCCACGTTCACCGGATTTGAATCCATTGGATTTTTTTTACTGGGGCTGCCTCAAAGAGGAAGTGTACAGGAAGCCTATACGGTCTTTGGACGAATTACGCAGTCGTGTCAGAGCAGCTGCATCGAAAATAAACGAGCGACGGTACACAAGACTGCTCAGAAGAGCATTTATCCGAAGATGCAGAGCATGCATAAGAGTGGGAGGAAAACAGTTCGAACATTTACTGTAAATTTATGTAAAATAAATTATTTTGAATATTAAATTTTGTTTTTTATTAATCCCCAATGATCAGGTTAATAAATATTCCAATCCTGCAAACTTTGCTATTTAACTAAATTTCACTCCTTTTGAACACAAATAGCAATAATTCACTAACTAGATTAGGTATAAAGATGAATAATACCATTTTGAAATTGGCTTTAAGCACATATTATTTCCAAATTATTGGCCACTTGTGTTTCCATACAATGTTTTTATACTACGGTCGCTTAAACATTGTCACAATGAACATTCTTCACAAATTTTTCACTAAAACAATAATTAAAGTTGTTTTTTTTTAAAGCCATGTAATTGCAGTCATGCTATTGATTGCCTATCTATCAGCTCGGTTATCGGGCATTACTATAATACAAAAAAACCGATGGAATTCATTAATTTGTGGTCGTGGTGTACAAGAATGTAAAATAAGGTCACAAAAAACATCGCTATTATTTAAAAAAATCGTATCTTTGGACCTACTTGGTTTTTTTTTTATTTCTAATTTTTTTCTGAATGGTCGTTAGTTGTACTAAAACCCGTTTCAAGGTTATCCATTATTTACCGGACATCCTGTATATACAAATGTCAAATTAGTTTTCTTCTATTATGCTACAAGCATTTCGTCAGTCGTGGTGGCCTAGTGGTTTATATACCTGATTTGTATGCACAAAGTTGCAGGTTCAAATCCAGGCAAGTCAGCAAGCCATAATTTTTTTTAAATTAGAAAATTCAATGACAATCATACTTTCTTAGATATTCCAAGACACGACTGACTAACGGTGACGGTAAACATCGTGAGGAAACCTGGATTTAATTATCTAAAATCGCCCGCAGTGAGCTGAGAGTTGAGGATTGATCACCACGCTAGTGGTGATCAATCCTCAATCCTTCTATATAAGAGAAGGGGCCTTTGTAGCAGTGGAACAGTTAATATGCTGTCTAACTGTCACGGCTTCCCAATAGCATATTTACCCATGGTAAAAAACAAAAAAACTAAAATGCCTAAATGTGATAACTGTGATCAAACTATAGCTAAAAAATCACCTGCGCTGGAGTGCAATAAATGAGGAAAAATAGTTCATGCAAATCAAACTTGTAGCGGATTGTTTTCTAAGCAGTTAGCGGCGCTGGGCAACGCAGAAAACCTGGAGTGGACGTGCGAAAACGATTGATATAATATAATTATATTTGTGTTAAACGATTGTTATAATATATATTTACTTCTTGAACGCATTCAAGTCCATTACGATATAATGTTGTTGTCTATCGTGTACGTAAATGACTTTTTAATAAATTGATCGCCGATTATATTGGGAGCAATCTAAAAATATCATGTTTCACAAAGTCAAAGGCCTTGCTCATGTCAAAGAACATTCTGTCATTGGTATTTTTACATTAATATCGGTTGTCAAATAAGTTTCTTCTGCCATGCTGCAAGCAACTGCGATAAAGCTGGATTAATACATCATTGCTCATTTCTTCATCCATCAGGAATAGTGAGAGAAAATATTTATTGTTAAATAATGCATACATTTTGAATTTCTTTATTCTTCTTACTGTGTCTAAAGTAAACTTTAGAAATTCATCGGATTTGCCTATTATAGCAGTCTTAATCATGTCTGTTACTTGAATCAAGTTGATAAAATTATTAATATTATCCTTGTTTAAATATTTTGCAAGAATTGATATGATTAATGACACGAAATTGGCTAAATTCTCTGACACGGCACGGTATAAAAAAGACTCGTTCTTTATCGCCGGAAGAAATTCGTTGTAATCGAATTTATCACAATTTAAATATCCTTCACTCTGCTGCATAAATACATCGAAAATTTCTTTCTCTTTTGTTAAGAAAACTCTAAGCAACGCTTCGTCTAATTGGATTTTTGAATCCATAATATTGAGAACGTTTGCAGGACTTTCAATGAACATCACACCAAATATAAAGTTGATCATGGATGTCAGCTTATCGTTGCTGGTTTCGTTCTTTACTAAATCGCAGACGTAATCAACTGCGAAGTACTCTGTGAACGTCATGTGGATAAACGTCGGGATATTTTCCGTTACACTAAATATGACACCAGTCTTCTCTCCTCCCCGTTTGATTAAATTTATCGTTTCCTTAATTTCTTTCAGTTGTTTCCTACTAAATAAGGCGTGATGTTTACTATGAAATAAAGCGTACGCTGCCAATTTCTTATGTTTGTCAATGAAATCGATGCGTTCTTTTTCAAAAGTCATATTATTATCTGGTAAGTAGATGTCTATTTTGTTCTTTTCTTGGAACCGTATTCTTTTCAGTTTAGTTTCCAAAAATCGTTCATAAATGGCGAATATGTTGATGTCTAAATGCCATTTGTTTGAGACTTTGTTAACATCCTTCATTTCATTTAGAAAATAATCAGCAACTAAGAATAAATGCAGAGGAGTAGTAACAAACTTGCACATAGTTTTGATTTCACTATTGTCACCGTTACATTCCATCAAAATAAATACAAACTTATCAATATTCTGCTGAATGCTAAATTGTAAATTTTTATTTATGAAAAAGGGGCTACACGAGTACATGACTTTATTTTTTATGTACTTTAAGGCACTAAAATATATTTCGTATAGTGGTAAGTACTGCAGTTTATTTAATGGACGGAAATCAAGTAACAATGAATTCTCTTTCTCCGCCATGAAGCTAACAAAGTCGCGCACATTATCGAGTTGCGCGTCGTCGAGTTCTTCTAATCTGAGATTGGAATTCCAAAATTTTTCTAAGTATTCATTCTTTTCATCGAATGAAAACGGTTCCATTTCGTAAGACGTCCCGAACTCTCGTTGTAGAATTGATTTTATAATGTTGTACGACCTACTGGCGACCCACATTCTATGCGGTCGAGGATAGCTCCGGACAGTTCTTAGCAATGCTAGGACCTCATTTGTGTAATGCGGACATATTTCATCGAAGCCATCGAACAAGAATATTACTTTGTCTCTATTGTAAAAGTGAAGGAACAAATTCAACTCGAACACAGTACTTTCACCGCCGGTACAATCTTTGAGATACACAATACCGTTTGCTTCTCCCAGCGCGATTGTTACTTTATTAACTTTACCGTGTTTCTCGCTCAGAATTACCTGACAGATGAAATGTAAAGATTCCAAAGTATCGATCACAGTTTTATTCTCTTGCCACTCGCTAAATTCTCTCGAGTACTCCAACAAGTTGATCCTCACTATCCATATTTTTGGATTGAGTTCTTTCGTATTTAGTGCCAAATGTGTAAGTAGAGTTGACTTGCCCATTCCGGGTTTTGCTGTTATGAGGACAACGTCATCCACTACGTCATCAAGTGTTTCTACAACTCTATCCTCTAAACTGCGATCAATAAATATAATATGTTTAGGGTAATTTGGTTTCTTGCCGCGCCTGACACGTCGGTCAACATACAAATGCTTGATCTCGTCGTAATTTGAATTTCTGATTGATTTTCCAACCACAATAGTTTTTCCTCTAATAATATTGTTTAACACGCCTCCTTCTATTAATGCCACTGATACGTCGTCTACGATCGTGTGTAAGCTCACTTCTTCGCCTTGAAATATCATTTTGGCGTTGTTTAAGACAGTCTTCTGTGATTCGTCTGTCATGTTAGTGAGATTATTGTTATCATTCATTACTGCAGTATCGGCTTGTGTGAAATACTGTCGTATTATGGCAACTGACGACTGGTTCGTAACAACGATGGTCTGCTTGTTAAGGACGGTTTTTCCTATATTTTCAAGGGCTTTGCACCAATTTCTAGAATATTTTGCATTTTCACATACAAAAATCAGTATTTTCTCGTTAGTCGCATTTACAAATTCGGCACACAATGCACTACAGTCCGTTGCCGGTAGATTCGAAATGTATTCTAGATCCAACACAACATGATCTCTGTCTTTTAGATTCTGTATCACCTTAGCAACAGTGAGCGCGACGCTCTCTGAAACGATAACAGTTGTCGATAGTTGATCTATCAAATTCAACGAGCCCACAGCGTCTTCTTTAAAAGTATAATCAATATTCCTTAATTTATTTCTGTACATCATATTAATGACGCTCATCAGTGGATCTTGGACGATATTCCTCATTGTGTCATCGTAAGTCTCGCTTTGTTCTGTAAGATACCGTCCCACGTCGGGTGACATCCACCATTTTTGTACTTCGTCGTGATATTTGAGGAATATAGCGTCCGATCTGACTTTTAAGTTGTAAAGAGTATTCCCCTGCCGATCCTCTATCTCGCTCTTTAATATTTGCTCAACTTCGTGTTCATCCGCTTGATTCGTGTAAAACAGCAGTTTGTTTAAAAAGTCTCTGACCATCCCATTGTCGTGTTCACTGCAGTCAAATGTTAGTTTTGGGAACTTGTTAACTTTTACGTCAAATCTGTATTCGTGCAAGTTGTGCACTTTGCAAGTTAATTTGTCGAATAACCTTTTGGCTAGATCTCCTAATAATTCAGAGTTTTCTGTGAACTTCAACAGTTTGGTGGTTTCATCTAAAACTAATAGATTACTGACGGCACTGGCTATACCTCCATTAAGCTGCAGAAAACCTTTTCCTAAAGACTCGTCTATTGTAATTATGTTGTCGGTGTCTGAATGGTGCAATAGATCGCATATTGTCGACGTCAAATGGTCTAACCTCTTGTTTACTTTGGCATCGTTGCCTCTTATTGTCATATCTGTATTTCCAAAAGCAGCCGGGAGTTTAATTTGCCGTGATTTTAATATTTCTGCCGCAGCCTCTTCAACTGCTTCGTATACGGTCGCCTGCGACACGTATACTTTGCTTAGTTTTTTCTTTAAATCACAATCTTCTTCTTCGGACATTTTGTGACCATCAACAAACTGTAACTTGCCGTTGTTATAAAATATAACGCTGCCAATCAGCTTGCTCAATAGACTAGGAATCGGAGATTTAAAGAAATACAATGTTAAATATTCCATAACTTCCTTGTGATCTACTTTTCGTTTCTTAAGTATTTCTGAGTACAACGCATCTCTAAAAAACATTACATTTTCGTCGTTGGATATAAAGAAGTCTCGTCTGAAGATGGCGTCCCGATGCCCTTCAGGTTGGATTGAAGAAAGCATAAATACTTTTTGCGCCAAAATGACATGATATCGAAGAACGAGCACGTTATCAAGCAACTGCTGGAAGTGGCCTTCGCCATAAACAATCTTCGCTACCTGTACAGCCAGCGCGGAGAGTTCTTCTTTCGCAGCCATTGTACATAAAAACTCAACGTGTTCATCCGGGCAAGCAGGCCGACGGCCGCCGATACCCGTGCTTATCAAATCGTTCAGGAAGTTGAGGAAACAACTCGGGCCCGCGTGTCCCTCGGGCTTCGCACTTGCGGTCGTGTACATAACAAACAAACATTCCGTCTCATGGAAGACTCCGTCAAAGAGTGCGTCCTTGTTGGCCGGTTGGAATGCGCGTCTAATTTGTAAGTAACTATCAAAGTATTTTGCTAAATCTCTCGTGTTGTTCAGTGTTATAGTTTGATCGTTCTCCCTGTGTTTGGCTTGTATGAACACAGCGAGGGGTCGATCGAACCCCTGGACGGTTGCTTTGAAACAAACGTCATCGAACGCCCCTATGTTGTCGACATTAGTAGCCAGGTGGAACTCCTTAATCCTCTTGTCATGTTTTGCTCTGAACAGCAGCAAGCTGATTAGTTTCGTCTCGTACAGGTGTCCGCGGATCCCCGATGTCCCCGGACGCTTTTTGTACATCGTTCAGTTTATAGTTACAGTGCTGTTCACTCACGTCAGTCAATTAGTCCGCACAAGCAGCCAAAGGGAGCCGGAGGCTTATCCGATGTCTGAAAACAAGCAATACGTGTTCTAATAAACGAACCGTTCAGCTAGCGTGTCGTCTTATTTTGCATCCATTTGTGAAACTCACGTTGTACATTCGTGGTAGATATAACACAATTTCTGTTTTGTCTAGCTTCGAAACTTATGGTTATGATACAATACACAAATACACCAAACAGATATGACATTTTTGTCTGCAATCTAAATAAAAATACTAGAAATAACGTTATCTCAACTCAATGATAATATTTATGATTACAATTGTGATATGATACACGAATCAAGCGTACTTGTTTATAATCATACCAAAAAAACGTTGTAACAAATTAAAAAACTTTCTTAAGTAATTTTGATTTAATATGCAATATTTCATGTACTTTACTCTCAGTTATAATTACACACCTAAATAAAATAAACTCGTGGAAACTGATCGCATTGAGTGGACCACAGATGACAGCAAATATGCATGTGATTCAAATAAGAGCCAAATATATTTTATAATAATCTCTTGGTATTTTCTTTCTCAATAAAAAATAATTAAAAAGTGCCACAAATGAGCGGGAATTTCAAAGTAGTTGAAACGCAACGCTGTCATATGTGACGATAAAGTCTATGATACCGAAATTGTATTTTACATTCATGTACTAATTTCTTAATCTTATTTTATACCTTATATTTATTTTTGATTTTGAATTTTAATATTGATTAACAATAAAATAATCATCATCATCAGCCTATCTCAGTCCACTGCTGGACATAGGCCTCTCCTATGGCACGCCACTGAGCTCGATCTTCGGCCTTCCGCTTCCAACCACTGTCAGCCATTTTGCGTAAATCGTCAACCCACCTAAAATAAAATGATTTATTATTTTCGCGCGAAAACGCTAACCGCCATGCTGTTTCAGCTTGTGACGTCATACCGTAAGTGAACATTACGGCAAAAGATAATAAATAACCTGACGGGTTAGTACTATCGGAGTCACGTCGCATCGAAATCAATAGGGCGGATTCCGTTCTAGATATTTGATGAACAGATAAAAACAGACGATTATAAAATCAAAATTGCATTTTTATGAACAAATACTAAATATTCTCGTTTACGTTTACGAGAAACATGCATTTTTATATTATTTCTTACATTGTATAAAATATTATATTCCTGCAGTAGCGGTGTGTTTACGATAAAGAAAGTTAGCCTTCACGAGACGCCGGCAGACGTTAAACAGCAAAGATTTCAATATAGTACACGCGCGCTCACACAAAAAAGTCGAGAGCGGCGGCAAAGAGAAAAAATTACCATTACGAAAAACTTTTTCAGAAATAAATTGTTAAAATATATTGCGGGAAAATTTAATGACTGACCTAGCAACACTGATGAATGTCCTTACTAGTCCCTCCTACCGACCATAGACAAAACTAGCTGTTTCTCCCTCGTTCCTTTGGCCTGCGTCTCTTTCCCTCCTGAATTCAGTCGATATTTTTAGTTAGTGTTAAGAACGCGAAGTCTGTTTGTACAATTCACAAAATCTACTATAAATTATTAAAATACAGTATTTTCTCGTCAAATTTCACTGCAAATTAACCAAAGGCTGTTTGGAACTAAACAATATGTTATTAAAATTGGAAATAACACTTGAATTTACGTCTTTTGTGTCATAAAGTGATTTATTGATTTGTTTCAATATTTTGGTACATACGATTTTGGTAAGTGGCTTTTTTATGTATTGCTTTTAAGTGTATGGTTGAAGTATCCTACTAAAAACGCGATAGTTTGTGTAGATGGATTGATGAATGTTTGTTAATCCTTCACGCTAAAAATAGTGGACGGATATTATTGAAACTTTTAGCTATAAAGTTTAAACCTCAGAATAACACATACGCTATAATTTAAAACGATACAAGCTATGCTTCGCGGTTTCTCCTGCATACCGCGGGGTACTGTTAATATTTTTGTTAGGGTATAATTTAAAATCTGATATTTAAATCATTTAAAAAAATGAAATGCGTATTTGAATTTTTTTTAATATTGCTAATTAGATATTTGGAGTTATAGTTATATATTTCGTTTTATTAGATAGAGTATGCATTGTGAATATTGGAGAAGGTGTATAATATACCTAATTGTGATGTAAGTTAAAAAATATGAGGCAATATGATGAAATTATGGCAATAGACTCGCCCCCTGTTACATTGGGACCTATAACATAACTGGCGTAATGTGGGTGTACTATACATCTCTGCTTACCCCATCATTTTAATATCCATATTTCACTATAGTCCTGCACCTTCTGGGCCCTTTCATGGCTGTTCTTTTATAGAGCACTTGTGTGTTGTCCCTAGCTGGAGTCCCATTCTCTTTAAAATTAAAGTTGTCAACGGACCTCTGTGTTGGACCTGTGTCCCCACGTAAGCCTTTTAATAGACCGGGTATCTTCCGTAACGTTGATAGCCCGAGTAAAAATGTGAGATACATCACACTAATATTATTAAAGCGAAAGTTTGTGTGTGTGTTTGTTACCTCTTCACGCAAAAACGGCTGGACCGATTTTGCTAAAATTTTGTATGGAGGTAGCTGACACCCTGGATTATCACATAGGCTTTTTATCCTGACTTTTTACACCGCGGGGCGCAGCTAGTTATAACAATAAACGTCTTTATTTTCCACCTCCTGAAGCTTAAATTTCAGGCTGGTCAATTCATCAAATCTGAGTATTGTAAACACTGTTTGTAGGATGTTGTGGTCAAGCATGAATAAAGTAACACCTTCCTTTTGAATTTTACGTTTTATTTAGTTTTTTTTAACAGTCACTTAGAGATCAATTTAGAATCACTTAGAGGTTATAATTATGGTGCACCGACTACCATGAACCCCGTCGTCTTTGAAAGTGTTGCGTCGGGGAAGCGGAAATTAGAGATGGCGTCCATCGTGATGGCTCCACCCTCCGCCCACTCGACGATAGATGGCGTCAGGCTGCTGCGGGCTTCTCTCCAATAGATGGCGTTAGGCTGCTGCGGGCTTCTCTCCAATAGATGGCGTTAACATATGCCCCCGGCCTTGGAAGCTCCTGCTTCCAACGAAGTATTGATGAGGTTGACTTTAGTACAGGACAATTAATTTACTACTACATTACTGTAGGTCAGTCTCTGTCTGTGGTAACAAAGGACATATTTTAGAGAATGCCCTTCGTACCGTTCCAGTTGCAGTTTTGATGTCAGCGACTCGTGATACTCCATCCTTTCCAGGAAAAGTTTGATCAATTCTTCCCAAGCGCCACTTTAGAGGCGGGAGATTATCCTCTTTAATGAGTACGAGAGTATTAGGTACCAATTCTTCCTTACTTGTCTTCCATTTCGTTCTGGTCTGCAGCTCGGCTATGTACTCCTTTGACCACCTCTGCCAAAACTGCTGGCGCATCTGCTCCACACGTTCATAACGGGACAGGCGATGTGATGCTGCAGTCGTCAGGTCTGGGCTGGCGGGTGCGGTGAGCGGTCGGCCAATCAGAAACAGAGAAGGGCTGAGGGGAAGAAGGTCAGTCGGATCTGCGGACATTGGATACATGGGACGAGAGTTTAGGACGGCCTCGATTTGTGCCAGTATCGTGCTAAACTCTTCGTACGTTAAGTTCGCGTTGCCAATAACACGGCGGATATGATATTTGCAAGACTTTACCCCTGCCTCCCACAATCCCCCAAAATGCGGTGTATAGGGTGGTATAAAATTAAACCTTATATTATCATTAGCTAAAATCTCTGTAATATTATCACGATTATTCTTTAAAAATTGTGAAATTTCCTTCATTGCCCCTACAAAATTCTTACCGTTGTCTGAAAATATTTCAGCCGGTTTACCCCTTCGAGATATAAATCTTTTTAGTGATAATATATAAGCATCTGTTGTTAAACTAGTAACCAATTCTAAGTGAACTGCACGCGTTGAGAAACAGACAAATAAGCAAATGTAGCATTTCTCCAGTTTAGCGCCCCTCCCCTTACGGTTCAAAATAAACATGGGTCCGGCATAGTCTACACCGCATGTCATAAACGGATAGCCTGGTTTTAGCCTTTCCACGGGTAAGTTACCCATTTGAACTGAAACAGTTTTACCTCGAATTCGTGTACATGTCACACATCTATGTACAATATTTCTAGCCAGATCTCGGCCTCTGAGGGGCCACCAACTTTCTCGTATACTAGCTAACAGGGATTGAGGACCTGCATGAAGCAGGCGCTTATGTTCATATTCAAACAACAAGCGTGTGAAGATATGTTTACTACATAACAGGGTAGGATGCTTCTTATTGTATGAAAAACTTGGAGAATTATCTAATCTACCTCCTACTCTAATAATGTTATTATTATCAACAAAAATATTAAGACCGGAAATATTAGAAGTAGCCTTTAAGGGTAAGTTCTTTTTTGATGACATATCAAGATCGGGAAACGATTGGTTTTGTGACATTAGAGTCAACTTAATAATAGATTTATTTAACTCATCTACTTGAAGCGGGCCGTATTTACGATTTACCTTTATTTTGTTACGAGCATTATCAATGAAACGCAACATGTAAGCGACTACACGCTTCATACGAGTAAATAAAGAGAATCTAGCAAACGGAAACGTATTATTATTAGTTCGGTGTACTAAGAGTGTAGTAGTTAACTTAATATCTGGCAACTCGTTAAAGTTAACGTTATGACAACTATGATCATAGCTAAAATTACAAAGACGTTCGCGCAAAAATGCCGGGCCGTGCCACCAAATATCAGTGGTGCGTAACGCGTCCAGCGCGACCCCGCGTGACACTAAGTCAGCTGGGTTGGATTTACTTCCTACGTGTAACCATTGTAAACTACCAGTGAGCTCATTAATTTGAGCCACCCTGTTTTGCACAAACGTTTTAAGAGTGTTAGGTGATATTCGTAGCCATCCTAGCACAATAGTGGAATCAGACCAAAAATAAACATTAGTGAAATTCAAACGAAGCGAATTTATTATTTTTGTGTACAACCTTGCACCTAATAATGCCCCACATAGCTCTAAACGGGCTCTAGTGATCGGTTTGACAGGCGCAACCTTCGACTTAGCGCATAACAAAGCTACGGATACATTGGTGTTGTTATCCGAGTACATACGTACGTACGCACATGCGCCATAAGCGGCTGTAGAGGCGTCAGTAAATATGTGCAACTCTATATATTGCATTTTGCTATTTATAACTTGACGTGGTATACGTAATTGACTCAGACAGTCAAGAGGGTCGACAAATTTTTGCCAATTAATTAAAATATCATGAGGGACCGGATCGTCCCATCCGATTTTATACGTCCATAATTTCTGTAGCAATATTTTTGCAAGTATTATAATAGGCGCTAATAGACCTAAGGGATCGTAAATTTGTGAAATTGCCGACAACATAATGCGTTTAGTAACGTGACTCCCGGTTAACTTTAGTTTAGTCGTATAATGTAAATTATCTGTATTTGCGAACCAACCCAAACCTAAGGTTTTACTTTGACAAGATTCGCCTAGCGCTAAGTTCATTGACTCATTTAAAGTTGACAAGTCAAAATTAAACAACCATTTTCGTAAACAGAAACAGCCCGATTGTAATGCAGTAGAAACTTTACTACAAATTTCTAATAACTCCTTTTTATCATCACAACCGGTTAACAAATCGTCGACGTACAAATCTTTGTAAATAATATTAGCAATATTGTTATCAGTGCATTCCGACGCCAGCTGTTTTAAACATCGCATACTTAGGTATGGCGCGGACGCCGTGCCGTAGGTAACTGTATTAAGTCGGTACACACCGAGCGCATCCAACGGATTTTCTCTCCATAAAATTAATTGTAACTGTTGTTGATCGGGTTGAATTAATATTTGTCTGTACATCTTCGCGACATCGGCACAGGCAATGTATGTATACTGACGAAATCTTAACAAAATGGCAAATATATCATTTTGTAAAGAGGGGCCAATCATTTGGATGTCGTTTAACGATTGACCGGAGGTAGATTTAGCGCTGGCGTCAAATACTACTCGTAATTTTGTAGTTGTACTGTGTTCTCTAAATATACCATGATGCGGTAGGAAATAATGTGGAGATGTATAAGTATCTATTTTTGTCATGTGACCGAGTTCTAAATATTCCCGCATAAAATCAAAATATAATTGTTTATAACTCGGTGTGCAACGGCCTAACTTCCTTTCGAGCGCGAGGAACCGACTCTCGGCTTGTAGGTACGAATCGCCTAGTTGATCAGCTGATTCGCGTAGTGGGATACGTACCGAAAAACGACCATGACTATCACGTGTAGTTGTACTTATGAATAAATTTTCACAATCCTGTTCTTCTTTAGACATATTATCTGTTCTTGAGCTTATCTCCTCTATTTCCCAAAATTTAGTGAATAGAATATCTAAGTTGTCGTACGTGTGCGTAAAATTGCATTGAACTCGCTTAACAGATAAACCTTTTGTACCATGTATAGTACCAGATACAACCCAACCTAACTTGGTATTCTGTAGGTATGGGCCGTTTGTAAGCCGAATTAACCCTTCACTCAGAAGTTCCCAAAACTTATCTGCGCCGATTAATAAGTCAATATTATTAGACATATAAAACTTAGGATCGGCGAGTGATACATTGGTCGGAATCATAAATTTTGCGATATTATGATTAACCGAAGGTAACGTTGCGGTAATACAAGGTAAGACGAGACAATTTAAATGCATATTAAAATCACTATTTTTAGATCGCAACTGCACTTTGCACGATTGTGTAGATTGGGTTACCGAATTACCTACCCCTGCGACGTGTACTGTGGACTGTATTAAACGAAGTTTTAATTTATCGCATAATGATTTTGTGATGAACGAATGTTGGCTGCCATTATCTAGAATAGCACGAATAGTATGATAGATATTATCTTTGCCTAATATATCCAATAATGCCGTCGAAAGAATAACGGGTTCTTGAAATGAATGCTTGTTATCAACTTGAAGACGAGTTGAAGTTGACGCACTGTGTAGCGCTGTACTGTGTGCATTCTCCGTCGCTTCGGACTCGCGACTTGACATGGTCGCCGCTGGCGCATGCGCGTCGTGCGGCCCTACAGACTTCGACGAGTTGCCGTTATCACAGCACTCGTCATGAAGAAGCGAATGATGTTTACGATTGCATAGCTTGCATGCGCCGAACCAGCACTGAGACACGGTATGTCCAGCGCGCAAGCAATTTTTACAAAGTTTGTTCTCGTCTACGAATAATAATTTGTCTTTCAAAGGAAGTTCATGGAACTTACTGCAAGAATATAGCGAATGATTCTCCTTGCACATATTACACCGTTGGTAACGCTTTGAGTTATTGTGCGAATTCGGTTTATGTGACGATTTTGACAAATTATTATTATTACGTGTTGCTATGTAGCTATGTGAGCTAGTATGCTTCGATTGATTAAATGATAAGGGTTTCTTTACAGAACCCTCTGACGTTTGCTTACCCGAATCATGTGTACCTTTAATAGATTCTAACATGTCCGCCCTGTCGGTAAGAAATGTAATCATATCGTTTAGTGTTAATTTTTTATTAGTGTGACTTGGTAATTTAGAAATTGCACTTTTATGGTTTTCCCACTCCTTTTCGGTAGTTGAGTCCATTTTAGTAACAATAAGGAATATTATTAAAGTGTCCCATTGATCGGTGGGCTCATCTAAACTTTTAAGAGCACGAATGTTTTTTAATATGTTATCGATCAACTTACGAATATGAAACGCAGATTCTTTGTGTAAAGATTGTATTGAGAACAGAGCTTTAACGTGGTTTTGAACGAGTAATCTATTATTATTAAATCTGTTCTCCAATAAACTCCAGGCTATTGTGTAATTCTCAGCGGTAAACTGTAACGATTTTATTATTTGACTAGCTGTGCCAGTGAGAGCGGATCGCAAGTAATGGAACTTTTGAATGTCATCTATAGTTTCAGAATTATGAATTAAGGATATGTAGGTATCTCTAAACTCTAACCACTGTTCAAATGAACCGTCAAAGGAGGGCAGTGAAATGGTAGGTAATTTAATGCTAGAGGTCTTGTTGGAGACCTTAACATCGTTATGAATAATTTCTTTACTCTTTAGCATGCATTTCGCCTTTGAGGTTATCTCATAAAATAGATTTTCGAAGGTTTCCCTTTCAATTAATTGCTTTTCTAAGTCTTGTTCTGAATCTTGTAGGTGAAATTCTATATTATCCTGAATGGTTGAAAACTGTTCAAATAGGGTCACAATATTCTTACAACGATCTTCTAGAGCTATCTTTTGAGATTCGGATATTTCTAAGTCTAGTAACGATTGCGCGTATTTAACGAATACAGTAAACTTTCCTTTAACCACACCTCTTTTCTTAATAAGATCTTTAAAATCATCAAGTGGCATTTTTGAGGAATTGTGTGAAACAAAAGAAAGTACTTACAGTTTTCTCACTCGAAATCACGACGCTCGGGCGTTAAAGTAGGTAGTTATAAAGCGCGGGCTCGCTCGCGTCACGACTCGGTAACTGGAATTTTACACAATACACGATATTAGCACAAATGATCCTTGAGGATGGGTTTGGATAGGAACACTAAATGGCCTGACCGTATTATTTCTCCTTTCTGCTGGTTGCCGACTTCCAGTAGGTACTGCTTCTTGAAGCCGCTCCGATCCGGCTCGAAGGACCAATATGTTTGTAGGATGTTGTGGTCAAGCATGAATAAAGTAACACCTTCCTTTTGAATTTTACGTTTTATTTAGTTTTTTTTAACAGTCACTTAGAGATCAATTTAGAATCACTTAGAGGTTATAATTATGGTGCACCGACTACCATGAACCCCGTCGTCTTTGAAAGTGTTGCGTCGGGGAAGCGGAAATTAGAGATGGCGTCCATCGTGATGGCTCCACCCTCCGCCCACTCGACGATAGATGGCGTCAGGCTGCTGCGGGCTTCTCTCCAATAGATGGCGTTAGGCTGCTGCGGGCTTCTCTCCAATAGATGGCGTTAACAAACACTTCTGTTGAAAATAGCTTGTATTTAGATTTCGCTGTTTTCCTACGAATAGTGTTTAGGGTTGCCACGGTTTCTGTCCAATACATCCATACTAATATTATAAGTGTGAAAGTAACTCTGTCTGTCTGTTACACCTTCACGACTGACGCTGGACGGATTTTGATGAAATTTTGCATGTTGAAAGTTTAAGACCCGAGAAAGGACATAGGCACATTTTTTTAAAATTCAACACTATGTGGTTTAAATAATCTCATTTACTCGCATCACATTCCTCATACACGCTCGTCGGTTAAGGGTACTCCTCACTTAACCCTTATGTGGTACATCTCCGATCTGGTCCAAGAATGTTCGTCGAGGTCTTCCCCTAACCGATACTCCACTAACATTCGCCTATTATTTGCTTTGTCACTCTTCTATCATCCATCCTTTCTATACTCTCAAAATAAAATAAACTAATAATGTTCTCCCGACCGCATTTTGGTCACGGCCGCCCGTCTCAGCTGAGACTAGCAACTACGAAGATATTATAGTGCACAAGTATGCGCGCAAACACAGGTGCACTCCCTGTTCCCCCACTCTCATAGTCCAGGACGGTGAGACACGACCGGAGAGAGATCAGGCGCAGGACCAACGGCTTAACGTGCCTTCTAAAGCACGGAGGGGTCTCGAATTGTGAAAATGGTCACTTATTATAAGTCTGACGATCCGCAGATGTTAATCCCGAGTCAGGGTGATTGTGTATGTGATATTTCATGTTTGTGAAACGCACCCACGATACAGGAGAAATACCTAGTATAGAGCGAGGTTATAAAAAAAAAACAAAATAGTCATAGAGATATGAAATCACGCAAAGTATTTTCGTGTACTTTATCGTTCGCATAAAGTAGAAGAGTAGTGCAATTAGTCATAGTCATAATGTTTTTATTTCATATAGGCTACAAAAGAGCACTTACAAAACGTCAAACTAGTTGCACGGTTCCAAAAAGTCGTTTCTATGGAGAAGAACCGGCAAGAAACTCCATAGTTACTCTTTTAAAAATATGGTTTAACTATCATTTCAAGTATGAGAGAATAATGAGCTACACAATATACCTAAAATAAGAATACGAGTAGCATCAAAGTCAAAT
Source organism: Abrostola tripartita (assembly GCA_905340225.1). Lineage (NCBI taxonomy): Eukaryota > Metazoa > Arthropoda > Insecta > Lepidoptera > Noctuidae > Abrostola > Abrostola tripartita. The sequence continues at coordinate 5,872,263 of HG996513.1, read as the reverse complement.
AAAAAATATTAATATAGATCGGTTATTCTCTCATTTACAATTTGGGTAAAATACATGACAGTGAAATGGTTCAATATAATCAGTAAACAATATTAAATATCAAAATTATGGTTGAATGGCGGTATGCCAGGGAAGCCACAAATGCAGGAAAAATCAGTGCCACACGTCCCTATCGTCAATATAACTATTAATACTATAGTAGGCTTTCTTAATTAGTACTTGTTTCACATAGGATTTAAACTTGCCTTCTTTAAGGTCAGTTATAGAATTTGGAATTTTATTATAAAACCGAACACAGTTTCCTAAGAATGACTTGTTGCTTTTTGTTAGTTTATGTTTATTTCTAGTATTTTTATCATGGTAATCGCTTCTTATTTTAAACTTCTGCAGATTTTTCCGGGTATACTTAATAGTTTCAAAAATGTAAAGTGACGGCAGCGTTAATATATTAATCTCTTTGAAAAAGTCTCTAAGAGATTCACGAGGGCCTAGGTTGTAGATCGCGCGTACGGCTCTTTTTTGTAGAATAAATATCGAGCCAACGTCAGCTGCCGATCCCCACAGCAGAATGCCATAAGACATTAGACTGTAAAAATATGCGAAGTATACTAGTCTGGCTGTTGGTATATCAGTTAATTGTCTAATTTTCCTAACCGCAAATGCCGCGGAACTCAACTTGCCAGACAGTGCAGTGATGTGAGCACTCCATTGCAATTTGGAGTCAATAATAATCCCTAGAAAAGTTGTTTCATTTATAAAATCAAGTCGACTCTCATTAAGAATCACATTTCGATCAACATGCGTTACATTAGGCAAGGAAAACTTATGGCTTTATTTTGTTAGAGTTAAGTAAGAGATTATTAATTAAATTAAATTACATAGGTACCCCATATAACGTGCAATATCTAAACTAAATGATCATTTTAATATTATAAGGCTGAAAAGTTTGTTTGGTTTAACGCGCTAATCTCAGTAACTACTGGTTCGAATTGATAAAATATTTTTGTTTTAGATAGTCCATTTATCGAGGAAGGCAATATGCATCGGCCCTGTTCAGCCATTTTTCCTTTCCTGTACTGTGTCCATGTGTACCAATTAAATGTAATCCTAACATGTTTTTATATAATTCCGACTGCAGTTTTGCACATTGAGATTACGCAGGACGGCATGATCAAATTAAATGCGTAGTGTGTAAAATGTTTCAACGATGCGCGCTATCTTGGTAAACTAAATATCGAATCGTCCAATTAAGCAATTACTACGTTTAAGAGTAATTGACAGTGTTCCACAGAACGGTCCCCCGATTGCGATGGAACTTGTTTTTCACTTTTTAGTTCGTTTTTTGTCATGGCAGTAGTGTTGTTTTAAAAAAAAAAAATTAATATGTTTTTTTATAGCTTATGTTACTCGCGATAGTGTAAAGATTCTGACGACACTCCATACATCAAAATCGGTTCAGGCATTCAGAAGTTATGGTGGAATAAAGAAACTCACATACATACATGAACCCTAAAAACATTACAATCTTTGTTTTATGCAGTCGTGTAAATATATAAATATGTTGTTGGATTTCATTCCTCATTGCTCTCCGCCTTCGTTTGTTATTGGCAACACAACGCTGCAAGCTTGTCACTTCAACGATTTCTATGCGTTACAAACAAAAAGCGTAAAAGCAAAAAAGCGCTTGTTTAAGCACGCTTATTAAAAAAAGTACAACGTTTAAAAGTTTGAGCTTTTTTTTCCATATCTACCATCTGTATTTTTTGAAATATTGCATAAATAAATGATATTTTTTATATTTTTTAGCACCATGGAGCTTAAACTACAGAACAAAGAAGTCTATATAGCGGTATTTTTAATCTTAAGCTGGACGTCGTCTGGTGAGTCCTCATTTATAATAAATAAGAATAATAATGATTCTTTGAAATTATTGCTTGAATGCGCGCTCGGTTAAAACAGCGCCGCGATATTTCGAGGTCGACCGCCGATAGGACTGCTGCGCTAAAGGGTTCGATTCCCGTATAGGATAAAAAATTGCGTTATCGCAAATGTTTAAGCATATCAGAATCAAGCCAGTGAGGTAAAACAATTTAGGCCAAGGCGGTGACACATTGGGTATGATTTGAGTTTAGAAAAAATTTAAAAAAAAATCGTTATTTTAATCTGAAATTTTGTAAAGGGATTCCATACCAGACTTCTTTCCTTTTAGATAGATATACCCTTACCGTTACTCCCTGTATAAATGTCAAAAATAATACAGCACTGGTAGCCGAGTAGCATGACCGTTGGACTGCCAAGTCAAAGGTCGCAAGTTCAAACCTTAGAACGCACCAATGTCTTTTCGAATGCATGTGCGTATTATAAATTAGTTATCAGTTGCTAAAAACGGTGTAGGAAAACATCGTGAGGAAACCCAATAAAGAAAGAAAGAAAGCCATGTCAGAGGCCTACAGGCGGTTTAAACTCTGACACCAGGTTGTTCATCAACCATACCATTGCCGTGTGCTATCCGGCCTAGAATTGACCACCCCCTTTCCTCCCGCGGTGTCGTAAGAGGTGACTAAGGGAAAATCCAGAAGATGGGCAGCAGCGTCTTCTGTAACTTGACCACCAACACTGCGATCCCCAAGCTTGGCAAGCCCAAGCGTGGGGATTATGGCAACCTCCCCCCTTCAAAACGGGGAAGGACTTCGTTCAACAGTGGACGTCTTCCGGATGATGATGATGTGTAGAATAATACAATAGTTATTTATCCAACATGTGAGGAAAGTTCGTATTTCCTATGAGTTTTGATTTTGAGTCTTGAGCGAACGAAGGATTGAAAAATATATAATGGATAAATTTCAATCCTGAGTAAGCGAAAGACTCAACAAAACGAATAGCAAATGAACTTGCTCACAAGTTTCATACAAAACTTTTCACGACTCCCAGCAAGAAAGTATTCAGTCATCATAGGTAAATAAATTAAATAGTCACAAAGCAAATCAAAATAATTCTTAAGTATAAAATTAATTATTTTATAAATTATCTTTAAAACTTAACATAAAAAAATCAGGCAAGGTTAGTATAAGAACGGGATCATTACTTTCCTCACTGTTCAAACAGTGAGGAAAAACCAACTTTCCTCACTGTTTTCGTAGAGGAAAGACACTTATTTCTGCGGGAGTGGTGAAAATAATATTGTTCCATTATTTCAGCGTACGGCATAGACTGTTTCAAGTGCGTGTCAATGAACGGGCGGTTCTCAGCGTGCGACGACCCCTTCCACAACAACCATTCTCTTCAGATGCTGGAGTCACCCTGCATGGGCGGCAGGAAGGGCAGGGACGGGTTGTTCCCCGCGACATCCTGCATCAAAATAGCTGGAGTATTTGGTAAGTTTCCACCATTTTGAAATTTATTTACTTTTTTTAATCGACTTCAAAAAAGGAGGATGTTTTATGTAGGTAACGATTTCCCCATCAATTGTGGACCGACATTCCATTTCTTTAGTTTTTGTTTTTTTAAACTACAAACGTCTACGGATCGCACAAATTTTTGCCCCGTGCGGGAATCGAACCCGCGACCCATAGCGCTGGAGTATAATCGCTTAGCCACTGCGCCAATCAGGTCGTCAGAATATGAGCCTGATGTGATCTTCTCTGTTACAGACGATACGGGAGAGACTATCACCGTGCGAGGCTGCGGTTTAGACTCCGGTACTGCCACCACGGACACTGAAATCATAAGGATGTCACACTGCGGGCGATTCTACTACGATGACAGGTAATAAACATTAAACACGGTAGCTCAGTTGGTACGAGTTGCGCCACGGTAGTTCAGTTGGTATAAGCTGTGCCACGGTAGCTCAGATGGTTAGAGCTATGCCATGGTAGCTCTGTTAGTAAGAGCTATGTCACGGTAGCTCTGTTGGTAAGAGCTGTGCCACGGTAGCTCAGTTGGTACGAGCTGTGCCACGGTAGCTCAGTTAGCGAGAGCTGAGCCACGGTAGCTCAGTTGGAATAAGTTGTGCCACGGTAGCTTAGTTGGCAAGTGCTGTGGCACGGTAGCTCAGTTGGTTGTTGCGCCACGGTATCTCAGGTGGTAAGAGTTGCCACGGATCGATTAAGGACGCGGGTTGTTGGCATCGGATTCCATTATTTAAATAAAAATCCTGTAAACGTGCCTTGCATGGGCAACATAATACATCTGCCTAGCGTTGCTTACTTCCTCGTTGGTTTCGTAGTCATAAAGCGTGACTGCTGAGCGCAACTCTGGGTTCGAATCCTGGGTGAGTGTTTTTGGATTCAAAGTAATTCTCAATAGCAGCACGGTGGTTTGTGTCCGGTTAATGGCCATAGGTTCGCCATCTATTACATTGAGGGCCTGTGTCACCATCTACAAGTAAAGTGTTGAATAGTTACCTCTTGATTAACGCTAATCGGCCAGTAAAAGTTACGAGTATCTTCTATCGTATCTCAGTTACAGGCCAGTTTATCCCCTGATTAATGCTACTCAGATATTGTGAAATTCGTATGAGTAGTTACGGGTGACTTTAAGTGGCGGTATATACTTGACACTTTACTTGTAGGTGGTGAAGCAGGCTCTTAGACTGGCGGAGTAAAAAAGCTATAAAACTTAAATACACGCTCAGTTCGCTTGATTAGTTTTAGGTCCCAATGTAATAGGGGGCGAGCCTATTGCCATTAACCGGGCACAAATCCAGCCCGGACTGCTACTGAGAATTACCTAATGGTAAAACAACTTAGTAATTAATTAATTATTTTCAGATACGTTCACGGATGCTTGCAGAGTTGCAACGATGCGGACGCTTGCAACAGCTCAGACAGAGTACAATATAATCTGCTGAGCTTACTAACATACATCGCATATCAAGCTCATCAGCTCATTGCGAGCTAACAAAAATCCTAAAAATTACGTTTAAATAAATAATATCTAGTGCTATACTCAAAGATATTGTAATTAAAAAGAGGTGGTAGGCAAACGAAACGTTCGATCGCACACAACATTGTAATGTCAGATGACACGTGGAAGTAGGACAGCATGTCGTAATTATAGGGAGTGGGAAAGAGATGAGCTGAGATCTGTGAGCTAATTAATTCAGTTTTGACGTCACACTTTCTGGGTGATAAAACCTAGCTACCTCTTTTTATTTCTATTATCATTGGCTTTATTATTCTCTGATTGTACTCACGAATTAATTCGGGTATGCCCGACGTCGGACTCAAATGGGGGCTATTGCGTATGAATTCACCGCTAGAGGCGCTAGTGTAGCGGAAGGTCTCTGAAATGTCAAATGTCACTGTTTCTGGGTGGGCTACGCGGGTTTATTTCTAAATAGAATAAAGTTGTGAATTATTTTACATAATATTTTGAATATTACCACTTTTTTTTTAATATTACAACAAAAAGGGCATATGTACAATTCAATTTACAAAATAATTTGCTTTTTTATAAAGGACAAGTTCACGAAAGAATATAACACGAAAGCATTATCATAATCACTCTAATATTATTAAGGCAAAAGTGTAGGAGGGTGTTTGTATGTTTGTTACCTCATCACGCTCAAACGGCTGGACCGATTTCGATAAAATTTGGTACAGAGGTAGCTGACACCCTGGCTTAACACGTAGGCTACTTTTTATCCTGAAAAAATGTAGCGGGGTAACACCGCGGGGCGCAGCTAGTATTATATATATATCCATACTTCCATTATTATAAATGTGATAGTAACTCTGTCTATCTGTATGTCCGCCTGTTACGTCTTTACCTCCAAACCGCTGGACGGATTTTGATGAATTTTGTCATGTAGAAAGTTTAAGACCCGAGAAAGGACATAGGCTATTATTTTTATACTTTACTATATATATTTTTAAATTCAACCCTCTAAGGTATTTAAATAAAGTTAACGCGGCGAAGCCGCGGGCAAAAGCTAGTCAGGTATACTTTAGGACCTTACTCGACAGTGGCGCCAACTAGTGAGCACAACGGTCCTCTCCCGAGGATTTTCAACAAACTCAACTTTCTCAATAAAAACTTAAACCTCGATATTTTCCACGACTCCATGGGTGGTATTCGGAAAAAAATTATACAAAGTGTTGCTCCTAAAATAATCACAACGATATAGTTCTAGCATTAAATTTTTAAGTCATCATGTCAGTCTTCTTTCTTTTTCTTACTCTAGTTTGTATCTAATCACTGTACCCTAATCCTACACTTAAAAATTCAAATGTGTAATTATTAATACTATTCTCAATCGAATGTCATGTACACCTTTAAATTGTATGTATATAAGAACTTGTACTAAATATTTTGTTAACCGAAATGTCTCTTTAGATATACTGCTGGTGTATTTCTTAAATAAATAAAAAAAGCACGAAAACAGTAGCCCCCATTGAGCTAGTGACGTGGCCTGTCCTATTTCAGCTCCAGTGAGTACAACAGGAGTATAAAAATATGTAACACTCTCACGAAAGGTATAATAGTATAATGATAGTGCTGAGTAGTATTAGTTAAGTTTTATAGAAGCATTTCTTTTGTTAAGTACAAATCTACTTCTTCATCTGACTTATATATAATAAACGATGCTTAAACGTAACTTAGACACCTCTTATATCCATTGACAACTCAATTCTTTGACATGCAGTCAGTGACAGGTAAAATTTAAACAATATTACTGTCTATTTTAGTAAAAGGGTTTTAGTCTGAGTCAGTTTCATCATTATCAGCCGGAAGGCGTCCACTGTTGAACAAAAGCCTCCCTTAGAACGCCATATGAACGACAACTTGCCATTTGCATCCACCGGTTGCAGCAACTCTTACGATATCGTCGCCCCACCTGGTGGGAGGCCTGCCAACGCTGGGTCAGTTTAATTGGGGATTTAAAAAAAAACAATATGCCATTTATTAGCTGGGCATAAATCCAGAGTCCGTGCTGCTACTGAGAATTACCGAAATAGCTAATTTGTTGCAGAGTAGACTAGCCTTTTATGCGCCCTTTGCAAGCGTCTATAACTGTCTGGTCATTTTTGTTGTCGCTGGCACCGCCCTATTTACGGCACTGGTTGCAAGAGCCGGGAATTAGATTCAAGCCCTCGTTCCATAAACAATAAATCCAAACATTTTTATAAAACAATAAACAAATTTACAAAAATTGTCTGCATGTAGCCTCAAAGAATAGACTTAGAAGTGGTTAATTTGAAACACAATTTAGCATCGTTTATAATTAGTAAGAGGGATATTGTTTATATATTTATCTAGTTTAATTATTACAGGCAATAAACTTAGTTATTGTTGCCTAATTCGCAGATTAAATTATGTTATTGTTATGATATAATTACTATATATGTCGGCCTAAATTCATTATGTATTCACGACGTGACAACTTTATCATATATATAAATAATGCAAGTCCACTTTTACAAGTAATTCTTATTGAAAACTAGATGGCGTCGGCATTTCCTAACTGACGACCTCTGACCTCTTAGACAAGTGGCAAACGCTTGACGAATAGAAATGGAATAGAATGAAAAATGGGGATGACACATGTCATCGATAACATAGTCGAAACATGATGTCATCCCCATACATTTATCAAAGGGGTCAAGGTCTCTTCTAATCCAGTAATGTGAGAACAGTGTAGGTGGTCTCAGATGTGGTCTTTTGAAGAAAAAACCACAGTGAGTTTGAGATTGTAATGAAACTGATTAAACTAAAAAATCAGTATAATTTGCTCCCGAAGTCAACGTGGACGAAGTATCGGGAAAAACATGCATTATTATATAAACAAATAAAACTTTATTAATCACGTGTTAAGATTTTATGTCGTAAAATATTATACTGTTAGTATACATCAATTTAAAACTGATGGACTTACTAAAAATGTTTACTTTTAATTAAAAATCATTTTAAAATAAATCCATGTATGTAAAAAGTACAATGACATCTGTCAAACGGCCATTTTTGTACTGCTATCCTGCTCTTACTTATTGAATAAGCAGGATAGCTATTTCGTTTTAGCAATTGTTTTACTATTCGTAATGTTACATTAATAATTTTGTTACTTATCGCCTAATAAATACAGGCGTGCTTATTACTGATACAAATTGACAGTCTGTGTCTTATGACGTCATGTGTCACGCAGTGGGAAGTCGCCTTTAAGTAGCGGCTGTCAAACTGTGATATGTCGACACTGTGACGTCACAAGACACGTTTTACTATTGAGCAGGCCTGGTTTATTAGGCGATGGGACCTACTATTAGATATTTGATTATAAGTTATTAATATGAATAAACCCTAAATAAAAGTGGGACCTAACACTAAAATCTAACTATTTACATCATACTAATTTGCTTATTAATTAATTAACTATCTAGTCGTACATTTTGTATTTATATAGACTTTATTATTTATCTACTTATGTTAAACTTTCTAGTCAATTAGATACGCTCTCAGTCACAAGTATGCCTCGTTTTGAGGCGCCTCATGCATACCTGATGCCTCGCCTTAAAGCCAGTCGCCTCGATTCGAGGCAATCGTGCCTCGTGACGTCTAGAGGTTTATAACCGTAGCGTTCTGCTCAAATTCTTTTTTTAACTTCTACACTGACAGCGTAGGCTTTTGTTTTTAATTATAGCAGTCTTGAAAACCTATACTTACCCCATTTGAAATAATTATAATTAAAAGTTTAAGAAACGGTCCAGCGCCGGCCGTGCACCGTTCGTGTGCATCTATGCATCGCGCGTGAATACAGCAATAGCTGAAGCGTGTGGCCAGCGCGTTGCCTTATAAACTGAGGGTTAACATTTTTTTTTTTTTCAAAATCGGTCCATAATTGGCGGAGTAATCGGTGTGAATACATTTAAAAAAATACGCGCCGAATACATAACTTCCTTTTTTTTCTTTAAAAAACGTCGCCCCACACTAGAAATTTCTCCTGTGTCGCGGGTGCGTAAGTCGGGTAAAGTAGCAGCGAACTGATGTGCGTAAATGCAAGCTGCACGCTTGAAAGGTGCACTGACAGTGATAGCAGAAACGCGCGCGTTGCACGTTTTCAGCGCAAACAGGACAGTTTACGTTGTGGAAGTGAGACGCCGAATTACACTGCAAGTAGCGGTGTCTCGCTTCCACATCTTAAACTATCCCGCTTTAAGAGTTCATGGTAAGAGGGCTACATGCCCTTAATTTCCAATCTTATTTCAAACGAAGTTTACGAACGAACGAAGTACTTGTAAAATATTTATATGTATCACTGTATTTTATGTATTTTACATAAGAAGAAGGCTGTCTGTGTAGGAGACTGTTTTGATTTGGCGATAATCTTTGACGTTCGCGTTAATTACAGGACAAAATGTATGTTATTATAAAAACTGTCGTCGCCAAGTCAAAGCGTAACTAAGCAATAATTTAAATAGGTTTTTATGCAAATGTCTTAAATCTTGCCAATGATATTTCAAAAAGTACAGATATGTTACTATCTCCTTCATTTTGAAGACTCGAAAATTCTCAATTGTAGTCTTGGGTAGTACAATTGTTGTCCGATTTAAAATAAGACTAGTGCAGTTCGGACTCAGAGTTCGGAACACTTTTCTTGTTTATTTTGTTAGCTGACGTATCTATAATTTTTGACATATCATTGCTTCTTGCAATGTTCTTCATTTTGCTTGGCTGTGATCGTTTAAACTATTTCTAAAGATTTACACGCTTCTAAATGACTATATACAATATTGTAATAGTAATTATAATTGTATTGATTTTAAAATGCAGGGTTATTGAAAAAATATCGAACACTCGAATCGAAATTATCGAATTTTCGGTCACGACGGCCTGTCTCAGCTGACACTAGCCAACTACGAAGATATTATAGTGCCCAAGTATGCGCGCAAACAGATGCACTCCCTATTCCCTCACTCTCATAGTCCAGGACGGTAAGACACGACCGGAGAGAGATCAGGCGCAGAACCAACGGCTTAACGTGCCTTCCGAAGCACGGAGGGTTGTCCGCAATTTTACTTATTCTATTTTTTACTATTACTTAAGTACAAAATATTTGAAGATGTTACTTACAATAAAAAACATAATATTAAATCTATAGTAGGTATGTATACCTAAATGATATGAAGCGACTCAGTACATTTAGTTTCCGTAAGCTCCGGTTATGTCGATTTTAATAGAAGATCTTTAGTGTCATAATATTAGGTTATTTGTACCAGAATACGAGTATTTTTTCAGTTACCCTGCAAAAAATAAACTATGAATCCGTAGATACTTATCAGTATTATTTATGAAAAAAAAATTTTATCTCTGAAAACGTCGCCCCACTCCATGAATTTCTCCTGTATCGTGGCTGCGTTTCACAAACATGAAATATCACATACACAAACACCCAGACTCTGGACAAACATCTGCAGATCACACGATGTTTTGTCCCATGCGGGATTCGAATTGCAACCCCTGGCGCAGCAGTCCATTTAGGTCGGTATAGATTTTAAATTCAGTGTCATTTTGATTATTAGAACCTTGACATCACAAGAATAATAATTAATTTTACCATTTTAGCGGGTTTTAGGGCCTAACACAACACTTGCTTATTATTGTCACTAATTAACAGATTGTGTTTTATGACGTCATATGTCACGCAGTGGAAAATAGCCTTCAAGTAGCGGCTGTCAAACTGTAATATGACGTCACTGTGGCGTCACAAGACACACCGCTTTACTAGTGAGCAGCCGTCCTATTCTAAAGACATCTTACGAACTCACTTCTAAATCCGCGGTGAGATTCGACACTAGCCTGCGATCAACAATGTACTAGATTACCGATCACTTCAAAAACGGCCGAGAAATAAGAGCACAAATAATTTTGTGGTCTTATTTGCAGTTAGTATGCTCCAATCGTAGCCAACATTAAGACGTTAACATGCCGCAGTTCTATTTAACTATATACCTACCTAAGTATAATTACCTAATAATATAATAAGAAATACGGATTCAAAGTTTTATTTACACGTATGTTTATACCAATTTGTAATATCGTTAGCCATTTCAAACCCGTACATCCAACCAAATTTGACTTATAAAATAATAACAGCCTATAACTGTCCCACTGCTACAAAGGCCTCTTCTCGTATAGAGGATTGAGCATTGATCACCACGCTAGCTCACTGCGGGCGATTTCAGATAATTAAATCCAGGTATCCTTACGATGTTTTCCGTCACCGTTAGTCAGTGTCTTAGAATATCTAAGAAAGTATTTATGACATTACATATGACCGCGCGGTCATGAACATTACGCGAATTTATGAACTCAGCCTACCTACATACCTGGGTTTGAACCTGCAATCTTGTGCGTAGAAATCCGGTATGCCAACCACTAGGCCACAACGACTACAGGCATGTGATACGACAAATGACTGCATTATAACATCGTGAGGAAACCGGCACACCTGAGAGATTTTTCAACGGTGTGTAAAGCCATGTCAGAGGCCTACAGGCGGTTTAAACTCTGACACCAGGTTGTTCATCAACTGTACGAGAAGACTGCAGTGGACTGTCAGTATTGTTAATACGTTTAATATGATCCTTAAGCGTACGGAATAGAGGTCAAAATTGGTTGAATTAACTGCGGCGGTTTTTAAGCTAATGATTTACAAGGTACAATGATAAGTTATAAAAGAATGAAAGGTTTTATAAATGCTAAGAGCACAAGTTGATGTAATAAAATAAATAAATATTGGAATGCTAACCCTTGCTTTTTATAAAAACGTCGCCCCACTAGGATTTTGTCAAGGACTTTCTCAAAATAAATAAGAGATTGTGTAGTCCAATAATATTTATTTAAAAATAATTGTTTTACAAATAGTATAATATTAAAACAAGCTACATGATTGCACAAATCCCAAACGAATAAAAAGGCAAACAATTTATGACTAGAAATAATAATATAATTTAATAAATAATTCAAAATAGAGATTTGAAAAATGATGGACGCGAGCGGGTTTCGACCCCGCGAGCGTTGCTAATCCGTGGTGCAGCTAACCAACAGCTACAGTGTCGCTGCTGGCAGCCATCAAATAAAGTCGCGGTTTCGAAAGCAGCTCGTGTCCGTCATTTTTCAAATCTTAATTTTTCTAGCCTAGCAACGAGCTAAATATATTTAAAATCTTTCGATGTGAAACATCTATTGGCGCGCCTTGGCAGGTAATTGACTCGAATGCCGTGACGGCGTGCCGTGATAACCCCACTACGCCGCCGCTCTCTTTACACTTTGATGTTTCACATCTGCCGGGCGTACAGCGACGACCAACTTTGTTTTTTATACATAAAATAACGACCAGAATGTCCTCCTGACAGAACTTCGGACACGGCTTATCTAATCTGTGACTACGCAGGAGATATTATAGTGCACAAGTATACGCGCAAACACAGGTGCACTGCCTATTCCCTCACTCTCATAGTCCAGGACGGTAAGACACGACCGGAGAGAGATCAGGCGCAGGAGCAACGGCTTAACGTGCGTTTCGAAGTACGGAGGGGTCTCGACATGTGAAAACGGTCATCCATCACAAGACTGACCGCGGCGAGCCCGGCTTAACCACGCAGATCGACTGATCAGCGCGGTTGCCACGTAGCTACGAGCCCTCAGGAGATCATCATCATCATCAGCCGGAAGACGTCCACTGTTGGACAAAGGCCTCCCCTTAGAACGCCACAATGAACGACAACTTGTCATTTGCATCACACTCAAATCTCATATGAATAAAAATAATTGTAAAAGCTAAATTAATACTAATACTCACACATTACACGCCGGTATTCCCCGAAGGGGTAGGCAGAGGTGTATAGTACACCCACATTTCGCCAGTTATGTTATAGGTCCCATGAGCTTACCATCAACCGGTCATTCAACTTTGCGATACGAAGTTCGTTAGGTCGAAAAACCTTAGACATTTATGGACGGTTAACGAAATAAGAAAAATAAAAAATCACGACTGCCATGACAAAACACGAACTAAAAGGTAAAAACCAACTTCCATCGCAGTCTGGGTACCTCTTAGATAAGACAGTGTTCCACAGAACGGTCGTACATGAACCCTGAAAACATTACACTCCTTCTTTGGGCAGTCGTGTAAAAGGAAAAGCGACGTAACAACATTAAGATTACGGTCGAGTTTCGACTGTGACAGTTTAATTATATTTTTAATTGGTTTCATCTTCTGTTGTCTTCCCTTCTTCTGTAACAGTTGTCTCATCAGTGGCATCAGTGTACTCTGTCATAGACTCTTCTCCTTCGTGGTCTGAAAAAAAAATGTAATGAAAATTTTCTTTGGCCCATAATATTTGCTACGAGTTCAGCACTAATAGCCGAGTGGTATGACCATTGGATTGCCAAAGGTCGCAAGTTCAAGCCCAGGCACGCAACAATGACGACCTGAATGGCGCAGTGGATAAGCGATTGGATTGCTGCGCTAGGGGCTGTGGGTTCCATTCCCGCACGGCAGGAAACCGGCACACCTAAGAGATTTTTCAACGGTGTGTAAACCGTGAAAAATCGCTCACGATATTTTCCTTCACTTTTAGCAACTGATAACTAATTTATAATGCGCACATGACTTCGAAAAGATTTTTTTCTAAAACGTCGCCCCACACTAGGAATTTTTCCTGTATCGTGGGTGCGTTTCACAAATAAGAAATAACAAATACACAAACACCCAGACTCGGGACAAACATCTGCGCATCACACAATTTTTTGTCGCGTGCGGGAATCTAACCCGCAACTCAGCGCAGCAGTCCCATCGCTTAGCCACTCCGCCAATCAATGGGCTTACTCTCCAATTTAATTCCGACAAAATTGCATTGGAATTGTAAAGCTTCGTACTCTTAAACTCAACACTAGCGCCAAATTGTTTCAATATTATGTGTCCATTGGGAGGAACTAACTGAGATCAGAAAATTGACAGCATTTCTATTCAATAAAACTGAATCATGTTTCCGTTACAGCAATATTAATTTATTGGCCTTGTATTAGGATTTCAGAGTAGGCATTCTGGTTGTCATGAATGGTTGCTACCGCTTTTGTGCTCACCAGTTGGCGCCACTGTCGATTAAGGTCCGTAAAGTATAGCCGAAATATAGTAATATGGTAATGCTTTCGAGTTTTATTCTTTCGTGGATTTGTCCTTTAGAAAAGCAAATTATTCTTTGTACATGTCACTAGAGCTACCAGATATTCATCCATCATCATATTGTAGCCCATTCTATGAACTGCAGCATACTCAGTCATTCTCAGTCATTACTCAGTCGTGCAACTAGTTTGACGTTTTGTAAGTGCTCTTTTGTAGCCTATATGAAATAAAAACATTATGACTATGACTATGACTATTCCCGCAGTCTTTGTAAACTTCTTAAAAGTAAGGGATAATATTCACTACCTATATCATGCAAAATAATTCGCTACTTTATTGTCTTTTGAAATAAACCCGCGTTGTAGACTTGAACATAGTAGTTTGCGACTAAGATCGCTCAGTCTAGTTCGCCGCTCTTACACGTAGTTCGCTCTTCTAGTTCGTCAGCTCCCAGCTCGGATCAGAGGAAGGCAGATGGCTCGCTCGTTCGTTCGATCTTTTGTTAAATTTCACATTTTTACCTTTACTTTTGACGCATCAAACGAACTAAAGAACTTGAAGAGCGAGAGATCTGAGAACTAGTTCGCGTAGTTCGTCTGTGGGAGCGGTCTTACGAACTAATACGTTCGCGAACTACACAAGACTACCGCGTAGCCCACCCAGAAACAGTGACATTTGACATTTCGGAGACCTTCCGCTACACTAGCGCCTCTAGCGGTGAATTCACACACGATAGCCCCCATTGGCACTTGGATCTTTCCTACCTTGTGGCTCCTGGCTGGTCGCAGGGCTGGAGTCACACTTGCACCTCCTCAGCTCCTCCAAAGCTCTCAGATCCGAAGGTAACAATTTACGCTTGTCCGGAGTACTCGACGTACCTGGAGACAGGAATTTATCATCAATATTAAACATGCGAATTAATTTGCGTGGGAAATTTTGTCAATACGACCTAATAGCCCCGTACGGGTTAAAAGATCGTTAATAGATATTAAAATTAAAATAAAATCGTCGCCCCACTCTAGGAATTTCTCCTGTATCGTGGGTGCGTTTCACAAACATGTAATATCACAAACACAAACACCCAGACTCGGGACAAACATCTGCGTATCACACAAAGTTTTGCCCCGTGCGGGAATCGAACCCGCAACCCTTAGTGCAGCAGTCTAATCGCTTAGCCACTGCGCCAATCAGGTCGTCTGTGAAAGTGAAACCTGTCTTAAAAGCCCACTCACTAGCTCCAAACATGACTTTTGGCTTCTCTGCCGGCACCAGTTCTTCTTCACAGCGGCATCCCTGCTCAACCTGGACCGCCAGCTCTTCAGCACGACGCCGCAACTCCGAAGGCAACTCCTCAGGACCTAAAGATGATTAACGGAATCTAGTATTGTTGCTCGAAGTATACTACTTTATTTGCCTACCTTTTTTAGTTATGGTGGACTCATTACCCGAGTGGTATGACCGTTGGACTGCCAAGTCATAGGTTGCAGGTTTAACCGGCACGCACCAATGTCTTTTCGAATTCATGTGCGTACTATAGATTCGTTTTTAGTTGCTAAAATCGGGAAAACATCGTGAGGAAAGCTTCACACTTGAGAGATTTTTCAACGGTGTGTAAAGCCATGTCAGAGGCCTACAGGCGGCTTAAACTCTGACACCAGGTTGTTCATCAACCATACGATAAGAAGCTATTGGATGGAGTATGTTATGGATCATTAGCAACTATAATTAAACTTTTTCTGAAGTGAAATAAAAGCTTGAAATTACTTACAAGCAGAGCGTTTGTATGGTTTAGTCCTCTTCAAGGCGTCTGGTATTACCATTTTCAAGGTGTGGTGGAAGATCGGTGGCCTCACGGGCAACGTCTTCAAGCCTAACGCCACGTCCAGAGCTGGGCAAAAGAAAACACATTAATAAAATCCTTATGAATATAGGTAAGTACCGTGTGGTATCCGGCCTAGAATTGACCACCCCCTTTCCTCCCGTGGGTGTCGTAAGAGGCGACTAAGGGAACATCCAGAAGATGGGCAGCAGCGTCTTCTGTAACTTGACCACAAATACTGCGATCCAAGCCGCTTGCCAAGCGTGGGGATTATTGCAACCCCCCTCCCCTTTCTAAAAGGGGGAAGCCTTCGTTTAACAGTGGACGTCTTCAAGCTGATGATGATAGGTACGTATCTACCTAACAAACTGTACACCCATATTTCGCCAGTTATGTTATAGGCCCCAATGTTAAGGCGAGCCTATTACCATCTATCAGAACTCAGAACACTTTGCCCGACCCGGGATTCGATCCCAGACCATTAACCGCGCACGAATCCAAGCTTGTAGGCACTGCTACTGAGAAAAACTTGATGGGAAATTCCAAAAGAATTGCCCGATTTCGGATTCGAACCCAGGACCTTATAATCAGCAGACGCGCTTAGCAACCGAATTTAAATGTTTAAAATTAAGAACTTTAGCATTCTAAAATCTGTTCTGATAAGTATTATTACATCCATACGATATTTCGAGAAATGCAGCAATGACGTCACACTATGGCGGAAACTCGATCTTATTAATATTTCGACAGGTGCACTCCCTCACTCTCATAGTCCAGGACGGTAAGACACGACCGGAGAGAGATCAGGCGCAGGACCAACGGCTTAACGTGCCTTCCGAAGCACGAAGAGGAATGCAAAATAGTGAATCTCATTTTGAAATGAGTGAAGTACCAACTTACCGACATTTAAGAAGTGTTTGGCATCTAGAGTGATCTCAATTTTCTCATCCATCATCTCTTGGACGGAGCGGTGAGTCTCCGCAGCTTCAGCGCGATTGCGCCGAGAGGTAGTCACCACTGAAATAAAGTTACATAACATAACATCACGCCTGTATTCTCCGAAGGGGTAAGCAGAGGTGCACATATAGTACACCCACATTTTGCCAGTTATGTCCCAATGTAATAGGGGGCGAGCTGGCCATCAGCCGGGCACAAATCCAGACTGGTCCTGCTACTGAGAATTACCTAATGGAAAATCCCAGCAACACAAGAGACCTCTGAGTTTGTTTCGGCATTTCTTCTCAGAGGTAGGAAATGCCGACGCCATCTAGTCTTTAAAAAAGAATAACGTGTAAAAGTGTTTTCTGTAAACCTATTTGCAAAATTATAAATTGTTTATCATTGACACTTCCCGACCCGGAATTCGAGGCCAGGACCTCGTGCTTAGCAGTCGCGCTAACCGACCACTAGCCCAACAGCCAAAAGCAGTCCATTTTCTGCATCTAACGTCCAAAAGTTGTGAAGTGCACTCACCGTCGTACACCAAGTCGCACAGCATACGTCGCATGTCATGAGCCATCGGGAATCTTTGCTCCCTCGGTTTCTTCGGGACTTTAGGCTGAACTGTAAAATTAAAAATACCATTAGATTATTTGCGATTCACCCCCAATTCTCTCTACCTCTCCACAATCTCTCACCATTTATACCATCCCTGTATGCCCACAAATATGCGGATCACATAAACTTTTGCATGAATCGAACCCGCAACGCGCAGCAGTTGAATCGCTTTAAAGCCACTGCGCCAATCAGGTCTAGGCAAAACTAACGAGCAGCTACTCATTTTTATATACATCGATAGCCTTTGTCCTTGCTCCGGTCTTAAACTTTCTTCATGCCAAATTTCATCAAAATCTGTCCAGCGGTTTAGTCGTGAAAGTGTAACAGACAGACAGATATACAGACGGACAGAGTTACTTTCTGATTTAAAATATAACTAGCTTTTCCCCGCGGCTCGGCCCGCTTTAACCCCTAATTAAACACCTCAGTGAGGTGAACTTAAAGAAAAGAAGCCTATTTCTTCGAGTTCTAAATTTTCTACATGCCAAATTTCATCAAAATCCGTCCAGCGGTTTTAATCGTGAAGGTTTGACACAGACAGACAGAGTTACATTCACATTTATAATATAAGTATGTCTAGTATGAAATCAGGATATTCCGTGCCGTTAGGTTATTTAGTATCGCAAACACCAATACTTACTTCGACTGAACTTCCAGCGCCAGTCGGAGCGAGCGCTTGTAGCTTTAGGCTCCATAATGATAGGGCAGTTACGGCAGCGACATAATTCATCCAACGGCTCGCCACAGCGGATGCAGAATTCTGCGCAAAAGATATAAATCAGCCTCAACATTCAATCCATCATTTTACAAATTTCCTTTATCAATTTAGATTTAAGCTTAGCATGGGCAACATGCAAAAATGTCATATAAATTTGGGTTGGTATTATCGTTTCAGTGATTTATAGCTGTAAAGGTATAACACTGAGTTGGTAATCATAGATTCCAACAGATAATACCTGACGTCACCCTTAAGACGTAAATACTAAAAGGGAACTTGAAATACGATGGGTGCGAGCTGTGACACGATGGCTCAGTTGGTTAGAGCAGCGCCACGGCACGGCGAAGATCGCAGGATCAAGTCCTGCTCGTGTCCATCATTTTTCAAATTTCCTTTATCAATTTAGACTAAAAATATTTTTAAAAATTAAATTACGACAAGGGAATTAACGCGAACTCATGTTTTTAATTTCGGCTTGATGTTTTGACCGGGTTGCACCGGCTGAACACAAGCAGACTGTGGATGCGGTGTCATGTCTCCGTATTTATTCAGCGAATGATTTTTCATCTACGCGAGACACCGCATTACTGCACGTAGCGGCGGCTCGCTTCCACATCGTAAACTGTGACTAATGGACATAAATGCCTCTTGCTTAGATCATCAGATACAACAGTTATGTCGTTCGTCCAAACAACATAATATCACGCTTGTACTCCTCGAAGTAGTAGGCAGAGGTGGACAGTACACCCGCATTTTGCCAGTGAGAAGGGCGAGCTTACCATCAACCGGACAAAAATCCAGACTCCGTACAAAATCCCTAATGGAAATTCTTAGGATCTTACACACAGAAGTCTCGCTTAGCGGCCACTAGACTAAGGCAGTTACTTCAAAGAACAAAATGCTCTAACCCTCCTTGATCTTGGCTTCATCAACCAATCCAAAGATGGTTTTCCTGGCAGCTTCCAGCTTAGCATCCTGCACCATCTTAATGTGGTGCCTCGTGGCTTCCTTATGGGTGTGGGGGAGCAGGAACTGTTGCACTAGCTCAGCCACCAGCTCGTTGGTGTCTGCTGTAGACCTGGGCGGAATTCATAACATTACTATGTTTACACTGATAGCCGAGTGGTATGACCGTTGGACAGCGAAGTCAAAGGTCGTGGGTGCAATGTCTTGTCGAGTTCATGTGCTTATTATAAATTGAGGAGCATCTCTTAAAACTGTCGTATTTCTTTAATAAATAAACTTTATAAAAACAGAAAAAGTCTATATGTTCGTAATAA
Source organism: Abrostola tripartita (assembly GCA_905340225.1). Taxonomy (NCBI): domain Eukaryota; kingdom Metazoa; phylum Arthropoda; class Insecta; order Lepidoptera; family Noctuidae; genus Abrostola; species Abrostola tripartita. Next base: position 5,852,767 of record HG996513.1, on the reverse strand, counting down.
GAAAATGCTGAAATATATTATAATGTAAATTCACGTGAAGATTCAGACTACCATATGATATGAACTTTATGCCAAGATTTAAAAAATATTAAACAATTTATGGAAAGTGAAAAATGTACGACCTTTTGAACGATGAAGATGCTACTCAATAAGTTATCAGTTGCTAAAAACGGTGAAGGAAAACATCGTGAGGAAACCGGCACACCTGAGAGATTTTTCAACGCTGTGTAAAGCCATGTCAGAGGCCTACAGGCGGGTTAAACTCTGACACCAGCTTTTTCATCAACCATACGATAAGAAGAAGATAATACTCACAAGTCTTCTGTCTCTATCAACGTGTTCTGGTATTTTAAGGCCTGTGCTTTGGCTCTGTTCATGGCGTCTTCTTCTGCGGCCAGTTCCACTCCTTCATCTATGATCTCCTTCAAATAGGCCTCCACTGTACCTTGCGTGACACCCAGAATCTAGAAATGATAGATAACATGCATATTACTAGCTGTACCCCGCAGTTTCACGCGCGTTAAATTTGCATGCAGGTGAAACCACGAAGCATAAGCTATCGTTATAAATCTGCCAGTGTTATTATGATGTATAAGCTATATTAATTTAAAGTTTCATCAAAATCCGTCCAGTAGTTTTTGCGTGAATGAGTAACAAACATCCATTTACTTAACCTTACAAACTTTCGCATTATAATATTACTAACTGCGCCCCGCGGTTCTAACCGCTACTTTTTTCGGGATAAAAAGTAGCCTATATATTAATCCAGGGTGTCAGCTACCTCCATACCAAATTTTATCAAAATTTGTCCAGCCGTTTTAGAGTGAAGAGGTAACAAACATACAAACACACTCACAAACTTTCACCTTTATAATTTAGTGTGTAGTGTGATTACTTATACGAAACTTGATGACCGTCCAGTCCTCTTACCATGACCTACCAGCAGGACAGTTTACGTTGTGGAAGCGAGACGCCGCATTACACTGCACGTAACGGTGTCTCGCTTCCACATCTTAAACTGTCCTGCTCCAAGAGTTCATGGTAAGGAGGCTGAACGTCGAAATGGGCAACATAACGTTAGGTACCTGTTTAAACATCTCATCGTGTTCTCTTCTTCGATGCTCTTCCCTCTGTCTTCTGCCAGCTTCTGCAGCTTCTCGCATTGTCTTCTCACGTACTGAGAAAATAAAAGACATAAATATAACCTCTTTTCTTTCAAAGCAAGAGCTAATTGGGTATTTATAACCACAAATCAATTGAGATACTTTTTATGAGCTGTCAAAACGGTATCACTCCATAGATTTTGTATGGTAAAGGAAGCTGTGACGTCAAATCAAATCAATTGACTTCCTATTTATTAATTTTAACGTCATTATCAGCCGGACGACGTTGACTGTTGAACAAAGGCCTCCCCCTTAGAACGCCACAATGAACGACAACTTGCTTAGCATCCATCGGTTGCAGCAACTCTGACGATATCGTCGGTCCACCTGGTGGGTGGCCTGACAACGTCTTTGGAATTTTAAAGTACTGAACTAAAAATCGAAGCTTCCATATAGCTGAAAATAAGTTGGGGCCAAAACAATACTACTTTTTAAGTAAGAAACTTACTGGCAATGAGTAGGAAGGCATGTTGTCTCCTCTCCTCCTTAAGTCTTCGAAGCTCCTTCTCCAGGAAGTCCAGAGCAGCAGACACGGCACCGCCGCACAGCTCGTCAACGAGCGCTGTGATCGCATCATCCTGTAACACCAAAACAATTATAGGCCTACAGGTTATAGTATACATATTAACCATACTAATATTATAAATGTGAAAGTAACTCTGTCTGTCTGTCACGACTTCACGTCCAAACCGCTGGACCGATTTTGATGAAATTTGGCTTGTAGAAAGTTTTAGACCAGAGAAAGGACATAGGCTACTTTTTTTTAATTCAACCCTTTATGGGTTAAAACGGTCGAAACCGCCAACAAAAGCTAAATGTTATACTAACCAACAATGTAAATTAAAGCGAGCGAAGCTGCGGGCAACATATAGCTTTTGCCCGCGGCTTCTCGCGTTAACCCCTATTAAACCACTTGGAGTGTTGAATTAAAACAAAAAGTAGCTATTTTTTTTTATTTTTTTTAAAAAACGTCGCCCCACACTAGTAATTTCTCCTGTATCGTGGGTGCGTTTCACAAACATGAAATATCACATACACAAACACCCAGACTCGGGACAATCAAATGTGGATCGCACAAATTATTGCCCCGTGCGGGAATCGAACCCGCAACCCTTAGCGCAGCAGTCTAATCGCTTAGCCACTGCGCCAATTGGGTCGTCGTCCTTTAAGGGGGGAGGGGTAAGCAGACGACCACGGATTTCCATTTGCTACGATCCCGGCATACTTCTTTCGCCTCATTCACTCGCATCACATTCCTCATACACAGTAAATATACTTATATTATTATTTACTTATTTTATATATATTTCGCTTCGCTTGCGGTAATTTAGATTTTTGGTTAGTATTATAAATATATATCTAGCTATTTACACCCCTTAGAGGGCTGAATCAATAAAAGCGTCTGTCCTTTCTCGGGCCTTAAACTTTCTACATGCCAAATTCATCAAAATCCGTCCAGTGGTTTAGTGGTGAAGGTGTAACAGACAGACAGAGTTACTTTCACATTTATATATATATAGCCCTCCTTGTCGATTTCGACAACGGCAACCCCTGCAATTACCTTCTTTGATGAGCCCTAATGTGGCTCGCTAGACGGAACTTTAACATTTATAATATTAGTATGGACTAGGTGCGCCCAGCGGTGTTACGCGCTACATTTTCACGGGTTAAAAAGTAGCCTATATGTTAATCCAGGGTGTCAGCTACCTCCATACCAAATTTTAGCAAAATCGGTCTAGCCGTTTGAGCGTGAAGAGGTAACAAACATACAAACACACTCACAAACTTTCTCCTTTATAATATTAGTGTGAAGTATGGATTACACTCGTCGTGCTATCACATAGCACCGATTCCGATTGAAAATAGCACGTGCTATGCGTTGAGTATAAATTGCATGCTTTGCTATAGTGCTATGTGCTATATTGGGGCTCGTAGCTATGTGGCTACCCCGCAGATCAGTCGATCTGTGAGGTTAAGCCGTGCTCGCCGCGGTAAGTCTTGTGATGGGTGACCGTTTTCACATGTCGAGACCCCTCCGTGCTTCGAAACGCACGTTAAGCCGTGTCTGCGCGCATACTTGTGCACTATAATATCTCCTGCGTAGTTGGCTAGTTTCAGCTGAGACAGGCCGCCGTGACCGGAATTCGGTCAGGAGGACATTATGTGCTATATTAACCATCACCAGCCCACATATTATGAAGTTTTGGAACAAAACCAACTCCAGGCCTGTATCGCGCGTACCTTTTGCTCGATCTCGGTTCTCCTGGCGTTAAACTCCCTGGCCTTCGACTCCTCCCTCGATATCCGGATCTTATCCTCCCTTTGGAGTCCATGCGTCGTCTTCAGCTCTTCAGTCAGTTCTGCAGCGCGGGTGCGACCCTCGTACATCTAAGGCATAAGAGTAAAATGATTTTATAGCTACGTAATAAACCTACATCTTCATCAGCCGGAAGACATCCACTGCTGAACAAAGACCTCCCCATTAAAACGGCACTTGCGATTTGCATCCATCTTAAGAGCCATTTTACATTTTTACGCAGTTTTCTAAGATTTCGGACGCCTAATTTACCATCTTTGGTAGTACTTAGGAATTTATATATAAATGTAAAATTTAGACCAATCTTTCGCATTGACACATAAGCTAATAGATTTACAAAAAATAACTTAATTGCTATATGGTGATCAATCTCACGCAACATGTTTTCTGAAAAATCATCGCAGAGTCAATTTCGGGCTCCAAATTCTATCATTTACATTCATAAATTTAAATGATAAAAATACAGTAAGCATTAGGCATATATTTTTATTGAAACTTACGGTGCCAAATTTTCGATTAATAACACATTCATTGATAAAAAAAATAAAACTGAAACCTATTTTCACAGTTTATACTGTAATTTTATGGCGAGTTTTTGGTTTGAATAAAGGTATATTTTAATTTTAAAATCATGTCATAATAAACTAATGTCTAAATAAATTACTAATGAAATAAAAATATTTTCATAAATCTCGAATAAGAAGAATTGTCATAACGATCAAGATTTTTATGTCCGTCTCAAAACTCGCGCTACACTGTTTGCATTGTTTTTGTGTGTGTGTGCTACGCACACATGACAATTCTGACAGAATTCGAACGTCACAATTTTGTAAAATGACTCTTAATAATAATCCTTTCTTCCTTTCTTATAATCATTATAACTGACCCGGCGAACTTAAAATTACCATCACCAAAATTCCTAGTGTGGGGCGTTTTATAAAAAAAATTCGTAATACGTGGCTATTGCAGGGTGGGTCCAAAATTCATACAAATCTTATCATCGTCCTTTGAAAATATATATATTTTTAAATCAACTGTAAAATTAGATTAGTTAAATCAATAGACGGACAACAAAGTGATTCTATAAGGGTTCATTGTGTACGTATACGAGGCTATTGGAGTGCGGGGACAAGGTTCATACAAATTCTATCAACGTCCTTAAAAAATATATATATTTATGGGTTAAGTTTTTATTTTTGAGGTACGGAACCATAAATCCAAGAAAAACTTACAAGATTCTGCACTGCCCGTCCTCTTATAATTCTCTGGAGTACCAGGGCAGCTTGGTGGGAGCATTCCTCTTCCTCATCCACTGACTCCACCTCCGGCGTCGAAGGTCTGGCGACCACGGATTCCTTCCGAGACTTCAGGACGTGCAGGGGTCCGGCTGTCATCTTGGCGGCTCCAAGACGGGCCTCTGAGAAGAAGTTGCTTTTGTAAATATTTGTTCCTAGATCCGTGGGTCAGTTGGACATGTTTGTATCATACTTGTGTCATGTCTGCGCGAAATTGTCCCACTTAGAGGCAAACAGTCAATGATAATATTATGTAAAATGCAATTCAACATCAATACCAGATCCATGCAGTCACCATCATCATTACCATTCATGTAGCAGTAGCAGCCGAGTGGTATAACCGTTAAACTGCCAAGTCAAAGGTCGTCACTTCAAACTCCGGCACGCACTAATGTATTTTCGAATTCATGTGCATACAATTTAGTTATAGTTATCAGTTGCTAAAAACGGTGAAGGAAAACATCGTGAGGAAACCGGCACACCTGAGAGATTTTTCAACGGTGTGTAAAGCCATGTCAGAGGCCTACAGGTGGTTTAAACTCTGACACCAGGCTGTTTATCAACCATACGATAAGAAGAAGACCACACCAAGCAACATCAGTACAAAGTCTACTGCGGTCTACTAGGCTACTAACTCTTTAGATCGTTGTGCAGGTTCTCCAGGAACTGGTCGCTCCACTTCGTCTGCCGTTCGCACAACGTGTTGGGGTCTCGAGTCAGGTGGTGACCAGAGCAGGTCTTCTTCAGGTCTACGCCACAGGTCTCCAGCCATGGAGGCGGATCACCGATCTGCTTGTGATCTTCTAGAGCTGATGAAGAAAAGTATGAAATATCACACTTTTTTAATCAAAGAAAGGGTTTAAATAAAATATATATTTCAAAAAATTAAATAACCCGACAGCCATGTCAAAAATATGAACTAAATAGTAAAAAACAAGTCCCATCGCAGTCGGGGGACCGTTCTGTGGAACACTGTCCTATCTAAGAGGTACCCAGACTGCGTCATTTTTTTATTTTTTGAAATATACTTTTTTATTTGTTACTTTTTATATAGACTATTATACTCGTTAGTGCAAGGATTCTAACGACACTCCATACATCAAAATCGGTTCAGGCATTCAGAAGTTATGGTGGAATAAAGAAACTCACATACATACATACATGAACCCTAAAAACATTGCACTCCTTTTTTTGGGCAATCGTGTAAAAAGAATGGAATTTTATATTTTACTACAAAAATAATAAAATTTTATAATTCTAAAGAGTGTTAGTTAGGCACGGTGCGATGTTTTGCAGCGACCGGTCACAACAGACCAATCGCAATTCACAAGTGTATACAAAGTGTGTAAAATTGTAAATCGTGACCGTGGCTAAGTTAAACCGTGCTCGCCGCGGTCAGGTTTGAGATGGGTGACCGTTTCCTCATGTCGAGACCCCTCCGTGCTTCGGAAGGTACGTTAAGCCGTTGGTCCTGCGCCTGATCTCTCTCCGGTCGTGTCTTACCGTCCTGGACTATGAGATTGATTATTATTGCCATTTCAACCTACTAACTTGACGACCAGATTGGAGCAGTGGCTAAGGAATTAGACTGCTGCACTAAGGGTTGCGGGTTCGATTCCCGCACGGGACAAAAATTTGTGTTATCCACAGATGTTTGTCCCGAGTCTGGGTGTTTGTGTACGTGATATTTCATGTTTGTGAAACACACTCACGATACAGGAGGAATTCCTAGTGTGGGGCGACGATTATTCATAAAAAAAAATATAATTCACTCTTGAATCTGAGCTGATGATGATAAAGATAGGTACTCACATAGCAGCGCGGGGTCGTAGCTGATCTCCGCGTGCCTCCTGCGCGCCTGGTACCCGTGGCGCGCGAGCGGCGCGTGCAGGTCCGAGGTGGGGTCCCGGCAGGCCACCACCATGGACCCCGCCCCCCGCGCGGACTTCATGCGCGCCACCAGACCCGGGCGCCCTCCGCCTTCGTGCAACGCCACTAGTTTGCGCAGCTCTGTGAATTTAACATAACATAACAATTAACACCTGACTCTAAATTGGAAATTTGAAAAATTACAACATTAGCGGGACTTGAACCCGCGACCTTCGCCGTACCGTGGCGCTGCTCTAACCAACTGAGCCATCGTGTCGCTGCTCGCATCCATCGAATTTCAAGTTCCCTTTTAGTATGTTGTAGTAGTGTAGTTGATAATCATAGATTCCAACAGATAATACCTGACGTCACCCTTATGACGTAAATACTAAAAGGGAACTTGAAATTCGATGGGTGCGAGCAGCGACACGATAGCTAACGGCGAAGGTCGCGGGTTCAAGTCCCGCTCATGTCCATTATTTACGTACGTTATGTCACGGTAGTTATGTTTATGTAAAACCTGTTTCTTAAAAAAGTAAATATAGTTTATGTTAGACTTTTCTAATTTTGTAAACTGTTATAGGTAAGTAAGTATAAGAAGAACTAGACTAACAGCGCCCCGCGGCGTTACCTGCTACATTTTCGGGATAAAAACAACCTGTATGATAATCCAGGGAGTCAACTACCTACATTCTAAAATTTATCAAAATCCGTCCAGCCGTTTGAGCCTGAAGAGGTAACAAACATACAAACACACTCACAAACTTTCGCTTTTATAATATTAGTGTAATCATTTAATGTATGAAGTGTGATATACCATGTAAGATTGTGTGTAATCTTACATTGTAAGATTATAATATAATTACGACACGTGAATTAACGCGAACTCATGCAATATACCTTTAAGTTGTCTTAACTTTTCGACTAGGTTGTAGCGGCTGTGGTCTTCTTCTTATCGTATGGTTGATGAACAACCTGGTGTCAGAGTTTAAACCATCTGTAGGCCTCTGACATGGCTTTACACACCGTTGAAAAATCTCTCAGGTGTGCCGGTTTCCTCACCATGTTTTCCTTCACCGTTTTTAGCAACCGATAACTAATGTATAGTAAGCACATGAATTCGAAAAGACATTGGTGCGTGCCGGGGTTTTAACTTGCGACCTTTGACTTGGCAGTCCTACGGTCATACCACTCGGTTATCAGTGCTGTGGTCGCAAGCAGACTCAAAAATGATGTAATGTAAGATTCCCACACGAATCTCCTCTCACCTCTATCCCTAGTCTTCCGTATACGGTCCACCTTGCGCTGCATTTCTTGTTTCTTCTGGTCCCACAGCTTGGCCAGCTTCGTGCTCGTCCTGTTGGTTTGCTTCTGCCTCTGTTCCGTCTGCAAACGGTGCAACAGCTCGAGGCGGATGTCCTGCAGCTCATCTATTTCCTGTAAGATTTCAATAATAGGAGGGGATGGCAGTGACCACGGATTTCCATTTGCTACGATCCTGTCATACTTCTTTCACCTCATTCACTCGCATCACATTCCGAGGACTTAAATTATTCTCTTTTTCATGTGGGCTGTCAATCGTGTGGGCTGTCAACCCGGTCTTTTAAAAGGGTTACGTGGGGACACAGGTCCAACACGCAGAGGTCCGTTGAGCTATTGGGTTGGTCGACTCTTTACGTGACCAAAGGGCTGGCTTGATTTTCGGCCAAAGAATTAGCTTTGCCATTCAACGTGGCAATACCGCTAGCCTTTTGGGCACCCCACCAATCGACAGCGACTGGGAGGAATACTTCGATGCATAATTTTTAGATTTTGTTTTGTACAAATTCATCATCATCAGCCGCAAGACGTTCACTGTTGAACAAAAGCCTCGCCCTTAGAAAGGGGGGGTTGCCATTATCCCCACGCTTGGCAAGCGGCTTGGGGATTGCAGTATTGATGGTGAAGTTACAGAAGACGCTGCTGCCCATCTTCTGGATTTTTCCTTAGTCGCCTCTTATGACACCCACGGGAGGAAAGATGGTGGTCAATTCTAGGCCGCATACCACACGGCCAATTTATACAAATTATGATGTATATATTATTATTTTTAATGTAAGTAATTATAGATTTAATTGTCGTTGAGGACAACAGAAATTTGTGGGGGAATAATGGAATCGCCTTTGCCCAGCAGTGCTACACCGAACAGGCTATTAAAAAATCTTCAAAGTTCAAAGCAGATCGTCAAACGCGGGTCAGCTGACAGTATTAACAATATTTGAACCGAGATAATTTTGTCTGTCTTAGAATTTCGCGTTGTGCATACTACAGATTGACGACCTCATTAGCTCATTTGCTAAGACATTGGACTGCTGCACTAGAGGTTGCGGGTTAGATTCCCGCACGGGACAAAAAAATGTGTAATCCACAGATGTTTGTCCCGAGTCTGGGTTTTGTGTAGGTGATATTTCATGTTTGTGAAACGCACCCACGATAACGCACTCGCGATAGATGGCGTTGTACGGGTACAACGCATTTCTGCCCCCTTACCATGAACCCTTAAAGCAGGACAGTTTACCATGTGGAAGCGAGATGCTGCATTACACAGCACGTAGCGGCGTCTCGCTTCCACATGGTAAACTATCCTGCTTTAAAAGTTCATGGTAAGGGGGCTGAATGGCGGTGTTAAAAGCTTCAGTCACTTTAGTTAGGGTAAATCGGAATGGATAAATTTTTGTACTCTCAAGGAAGGAAGGTTTTATTCACGTTCCTTTCATTGCGACTGTTGTCGAAAAGTGTTGTGCAGTGCATTAAAAATAGGTTTGATAGTAAGTTGAAAACGCATTAATCAACTCACGGTAGAAACAGGTGTATACTTAGTACTTACAGCCTCTCTAAATATCCAGTCTTTAGTTTCCACATCGTTGATAATAGCATCCCTCTTCTTCATCCATCGAGGGAAATTTCCTTTTTCCACCAGCTCTGTCCACGCTCGGGCGTGGCGCAACCTTGACAAACGAGAAAGATATGGCACATACTTGAATAAAAAAATAATACACACTGATAACCGATTGGTATGGCCGTTGGCCGCAAAAACAAACCCGGCACGCACCAACGTCTTTTGAATTCATGTGCGTATTATAAAATAGTTATCAGTTGCTAAAAACGGTGAAGGAAAACATCGCGAGGAAACCGGCACACCTGAGAGATTTTTCGACGGTGTGTAAAGCCATGTCAGAGGCCTACAGGCGGTTTTAACTCTGACACCGGGTTGTTCATCAACCATACGATAAGAAGAACTGGCACTTGAGTTAGAAGACGTTTTATTGTTGTTTCTAAGTAATAGGGTCAATAGCTTACTTGTTAATGATCTCCGTAGTGTGGAAGTCAGCTGGCAGATCACCCGTGCGAAAAGGTCTTCCGTGCCCTAAATACAAAAGATTTATAGTAATATGTAATACATCTTCAGAGTTTCTGCAACCGGTGGATGCAAATTGCAAGTTGTTGTTCATTGTGGCGGTCTAAGGGGGAGATATTTTTCGATTTCTTCATCATCTGAGCCTATCGCGGTCCACTGCTGGACATATGCCTCTCCCAAGTTGCGCCACGACACCCGGTCCTCCGCCTTCCGCATCCAGTCCGACCCAGCTACCTTTATCATGTCGTCGGTTCATCGGGCTGGGGGGCGTCCTACACTACGTTTGCCGATTCGCAGTCTCCACCCAAGGACTCGTCTGCTCCAACGGCCATCGTCCTTCGACAGACATGACCAGCCCACTGCCACTTCAGCTTACTGACTCTGCAGGCTAAGTCGGTCCGGTTTTTCTCCTAAGAAATTTTTCTATTTGCCTAAGGAAAAATGCTTATTTTCTTTTAAAATGTGGTAAGTGTAAGCGCCTGTTTCACCATCTACAAGTAGAGTGTTGAATAGTTACTTCTTGATTAACGCTAATCGGCAAGTAAAAGTTACGAGTATCTTCTATCGTATCTTAGTTACAGGCTAGTTTATGCCTTGATTAATGCTACTCAGATATTGTGAAATTCGTATGAGTAGTTACGGGTGACTTTATTTATTTATTTAAGAAATACACCAACAGTATATACATAGAGACATTTCGTTTAACAAAATATTTAGTACAAGTTCTTATATACATACAATTTAAAGGTGTACATGACATTCGGTTGAGAATAGTATTATATGTTAATAATTACACATTAGTATACACATTTGAATTTTATATGATAAGTGTAGGAATAGGGTACAGTGATTGACAAACTAGAGTAAGAAAAAGAAAGAATACTGACATGTTACAGTTAGTAATATAAGACTTAAAGATATAATGCTAGAACTATTACGTTGTGATTATTTTAGGAGCAACACTTTGTATAATTTTTTTCCGAATACCACCCATGGAGTCGTGGAAAATATCGAGGTTTAAGTTTTTATTTAGAAAGTTGAGTTTGTTGAAAATCCTCGGGAGAGGACCGTGAGTACCGATGTTAGTGCGGCAAAAGGAAGGGCAGAACGTATTAGTAAGTGGCCTGCGAGGTGTGGTACGGGGAACGGTAAGGGTAATCTGAGCTAGGAGGTGACTGCAATCTGTTTTCCCATTTAGTAGTTTGAGCAGGAATGTAACATCATGGATAGTACGACGGTCTCGTAGTGAGGTCATTTTGAAGTGTGCTAATCTATGAGAGTATGGGCACCTGTGTGAAATGCCTTGGACACTAAAGGCGAGCGACCGTGTGAAAGAACGTTGTATGCGTTCAATTCGTTGGGAGTGAGCACTGTAAGAAGGATTCCATGCTGCACTGGCATATTCGAGGTTACTTCTTACCAGTGTGTTGTAAAGAAGCATCTTGGTTTGAGATTTTTTAAAACAGGTCGAATTCCTTTTGAGAAATCCAAGCATTTGGGCAGATTTTTTTATTATTTGGTCTATGTGAGAGGTAAATTGAAGTTTATTATCTAATATAACGCCTAGGTCTTTTATTTCATTAGTTTTATTTAAAGATATGTTATTGAGAGTGTAGTTATAAATTAAAGGATTTCTTTTGCGCGTGAATGTTATTTGATGACATTTGGTGGCGTTAAGAAACATTCCGTTACTGGTACACCAGCAGTTAATGCTTTCGAGGTCTTTTTGTAATTTATTTGTGTCGTCGATAGTAACGATTGTTCTATAGATTTTTAGATCGTCGGCAAAAAGGGAGAACTTGCAGTATTGGATGTTGGATGTTAGGTCATTTATAAATATAAGGAATAGAACTGGACCAAGATGTGAGCCCTGTGGGACCCCTGAATCTGCGTAGTATGATTGAGATTCGAATCCACCAACCGCGACTAACTGAGATCTTTTTGATAGATAAGATGCAAGCCACCTTAGAAGTGGGCCACCAATACCGTATAATTCAAGTTTAAGTGGCGGTTAGTTTACTTGACACTTTACTTGAGATGAAGCAGGTCCTAATTCTTACCCCACTGCAGTTGTTCAAGGTACAAGACTTCAGGCGTATTCTCGCATTGAAGAGCCGCTTTACCGTCCGGCTGCCACGGAATTGTCTGTGCTGAGGATTCTCTGAAAAACAAATTGAATGTACTCCTTTTACTTGTAGATAGATAGACCAATCTATAATCACACTAAAATTATAAAGGCAAAAGTTTGTCAGTGTGTTTGTTACCTCTTCACGCTCAAACGGCAGGACCGATTTTGCTAAAATTTGGTATGGAGGTAGCCGACACCCTGGATTAACGCATTGGCTAATTTTTATTCCGAAAAAATGTAGATGATAACACCGCTGGGCACAGCTAGTTGGTATATAATTTGACGACCTGATTGGCGCAATGGCTAAGCGATTGGACTGCTGCGCCAAGTGTCTATATAATCTTTGGAATCTATAATTACTAACTTTCATTATTATCTAAGGTCGGGTTGCTTCAAACAGTCTGTTAACGTTACATACGTACGTCAAAAAATAACGATTACAGAAGATGTTTAACGCACGTAAAATATGAAGAGTTGGTTCATGGCATAAATAACCCGCTAACGTTATTAGGGCTGCAAGTAGAAAACAAAACATTTTCGTTATTAAGGCTGCTAGAAGAAAACAACATTGGTATCGCCATTTTTAACATTTACGTGTGCGACAAGTGAAGCTGAAGCACGTCCGCCTAAATGTTTTATATAGTTCATTTTTTGACTCGCACTCGTGTATTTTAATTCTCTTAATTATTTTTGGTTTCAATTCTTTTACCTGAACAGGCTCTGGGTCCCCCTGTTCTTCGGCTTCGTGGGCCCCGTGGGGACGTAGTTCGGGGACGTGGGATGAAAGTCAGGGGTCGCCACATTCAGCGGCATCACTTGCTTCGGGCTGAAAGATGGGCATCATTTTATGGGCTGTGTTTGTCTAGTTGTCGCTACGCGCGACTACTGAGCAGGATGTCATAATTGAAATAAATGCGCAGCGTGTAAAACATTTCAACGACGCGCGCGACCTTTGCAAAATAAATGTCAAATCATCCAACTAGGCAATTACTCCTAGGTATTAGGCCTCTCCTACTTTTGTGCGCGTGCACGGATTCTGGTTTGTTCTGTATTCTGAGACAATAATTAATACTTACACAGCGGCAAATTTGAAGCGGTCCTTCCCACTGAACTCCGGCGTTGGGACACACTTCGACTCTCTCACACGTTCTAGGTACGCCCCGTACGACCGGTCGATGTGGTTCGGGAGACGACAGTTTGGGTGGTACACTGCATAAAATATTATCATTAAAAAAAACCGCAGCCAAATCGGTTCACCCGTTTCAGAACTACGGTGCCACAGACAGACACACTTAGCGGTCAAACTAACATCCCTTTTTTTCCGTCGGGGGTTAAAAAGATTGGACGATCAGTGGGATTTACTACATCCGATAGTCGGATCGGACGTGTGTTGAATGTTCAAACAAAATAACGGCTCCAACGCCTTCCGATACTCGGATTAGACTATCAGGTGAAAAAATCTGACTTGCGTACCCAGCCTTAATGACACAAATTGATAGTTCGTGTCTTATGACGTCATATGTCAGAAGTAACGGCTGTCAAACTGTAATATGACGACACTGTGACGTCACAAGACGTTATAATAGTTAGCAGCCCCCTTACCATGAACGGCATGAACTCTTAAAGCAGGACAGTTTACGTTGTGGAAGCGAGACGCCGCTACGTGCAGTGTAATGCGGCGTCTCGCTTCCACAACGTAAACTGTCCTGCTTTAAGAGTTCATAGTAAGGGAGCTGGCCTCGTGGTAACTTACCCACATTCATACGAGGCCGCAGTCTCATCTCTGAGAACATGCTGTTGTAGACCGGCTGTAATATCTGCGAGGAAGAATCTAGGGTCATAATGGAGAACAAGGAGTTTTATAAGGAAGAATAAGCTTTGAAGGAAGTAGGTAACGGTTTGTACGCTAAATAACTACCTACCTGTAATATAGATACGAATGCAAATTGATTTTCTTGTCAAATTCCTTTACTTTGCAAAAAAAATTATAGATAGAAATTGCTGCATATGAGATATTCTGTATGAAAAAAATAATTGTTTTGTAGTGCTGTTTTGCTGCTTAAATAATGATCAAACTAATATTGTTAGAATATTAGTGATATAAACTGGTATACATTTATATTTATTTTAAGTTGACAACACTGTATGTCGCTTACCTTCTCTCCATGGCTTGCACACGAAATGCACCTTACCGCCGAACTCAGAGACATTTAATGATAACTTACAACTGTCACTCGGTAAAGGTTTTCTTTGTGAATTCTTTACTTAATGTCAGTTTAAGTATTCATAAACGTCTCTGAGTACGGCGGTAAGATAAGGTAATAAATTATTAAAATAAAGTAACATGTTAAACAAAGACATATAAGTGTTTCTGTGCACACGATCCATTATCAAAATAATTATAAATAATTATCATATATTATTTTCTCCTCACTAAATTTAAGATACCTATCTACTTTTCATCAAACTAATAAACTAAGAACTAACTAATAAGATGATGTCAATTATTTTTGATGATTCCATATAAGCGAAAAAGACATTTAAATTATTGAAACTAGATCGGAATGATACTAAAAGTAGCTAAGAGATAATACACGTATACGCATGCATTTCATCTTCATCCTTTGACTACAAGATACTCACGACTTGCGCAGACGCCATGGCTGCTTTGAACGCAGTGCGGGCGTAGTCACGCGCACCCGAAACTATGAACGCCGAGTCTGGGGAAAACAGAAATATAATATTATTGTTTCCGTGATCATTTGTAGGAAGGTCTTTATTACGAAACGAAAATATCGGATACCCTTAGATTAAAGGTTCCCCCACATAGGTATGTGCGTTATTGCGATAATGCGTAATAATCCTTACACACAACTGAGATTCTAGAATTACCAGACGATCTCTTTCTCATCGTATGGTTGATGAACAACCTGATGTCAGAGTTTAAACCGCCTTTAGGCCTCTGACATGGCTGTACACACCGTTGAAATATCTCTCAGGTGTGCCAGTTTGCTCAAGATGTTTTCCTTTACCGTTTTTAGCAACTGATAACTAATTTATAGTACGCACATGAATTCGAAAAGACATTGGTGCGTGCCGGGGTTTGAACTTGCATCCTTTGACTTGGCAGTTCTACGGGTACCACTCGGCTATCAGTCCTTGTCTTGCTACCGGACGATAAATACGCAGTTGTGTGCAAGGAATCGGGATGCATTATCGCTCTAACGCACCTGTGTGGGGAAGCCTTTTGCATGCACGGAATAGTGTGAGTTTAAACATACTCAGTTAAAGTTTTTGCGAATAAAACTTACATCCATAAAGTCACGCCTGTTTCCCATAGGGGTAGGCAGAGACTGCGAATTTCGGACTACGATCCTGACATACTTCTTTCGCCTCATTCACTCGCATCACATTCCTCATACACGCTCGTCGGTTAAGGGTACTCCTCACTTGACTCTTTTGTAGAACATCTCCAATTTGGTCTAAATACGTTCGCCGAGGTCTTCTCCTACCCGATACTCCACTAAAATTCGCCACATATATTCGTTCTAAAAAAAAGAAGACTTCTTCTTCGAAATATACCTTTTTTCCTAGTGGTCGGATTTCGATGACTAGATGGGTAGATTTCTCTTTATCGTACACCAAATACAAGCATAAGTACAGTCTAAGGATAATGCACAATGGGCGGTCTTATCGCACTAAGCAATCTCTAACAGACAACCTTAGATTGGACAGAGTTGAACGTATAAAAACCGGTCAAGTGCGAGTCTGACTCGCGCACGAAGGGTTCCGTAGCATTATCTTTAAAAACGGCAAAAAAATCATGTCTTTTGTAGGGAGCCCCCCTTAAATATTTGTTTTAATTTAATGTATGTTTTTATTTTTTAAGTGAATATATAACTAAATATTCTGTGAATACTTCAAGCGTCTACCTGTTAACGTTATCAATATTGAGCAAAAATTCACGTTTGTTGTATGGGCTAAATATTTTCCTTTAATTTTATTTTATTCTGTTTTCAGTATTTTTAGTTATAGCGGCAACAGAAATACACCATCTGTGAAAATTTCAACTGACTTACTATCACGGTTCATGAGATACAGCCTGGTGACACAGACGGACGAACGGATAGCGGATTCTTAGTAATAGGGTCCCGTTTTACCCTTTGGCTACGGAACCCTAAAAAGGCTAGGGTAGCATGCGGTGCGGTGTAGCTAGCTAGATGACTAGACTTCTAGTACCGCGTATTATGGAATGGATTGATACGTTGGTCTTAAATCGCAAGCACAAGGCGTGAGCGTGAGATCCTGGGTTTGATTTCAAAGATTTATTAGATTTTCCATTAGATTTCTCAGTAGCACTATGGAGTCTGGATTTGTGCTAAGCATAGTTAACCTAGATGTTCTCAAAAAATAGAAAACTGTCTCTGCCTAGCAATCTGGGAAATAAGCGTGACTTTATTTATGTACTTATGTATTTTATAAAGTACTTACCATACAGATAATCATGAACTCGTATTTTTGCAACATTGTGCTTTCTTGGCCGATCGTAGAGCGTATCCCCACTCATTTTAAATCACTACAGCACTTCACACAAATAGAATTAATCTTCGCAATGTCTTAAACCCAGCTGTCTTCGTACATAAGCATGTATTGACATAACAATACGGTTGTCATGGTAACCGTGAGTTGTGTGATAAGATAGTTTCGTTCAGGGACTTGAAACGGTAGACAAAATTTCGTTATTTTTGTTCGAATGTTATTTAGAACCTGGAACGTTACGTTATTTTTGTTCAGATAACGTTAAATAACGTTATCCGAACAAAAATAACGAAAGTTTGAGTTTCGTTTCAAGTCCCTAGTTTCGTTATACTATTTATTTATTACAAATATTATAATTCCATCAATCATCATCATCATCAGCCAAAAGACGTCCACTGCTGCACAAAGGCCTCCCCCTTAGAACCAGCCATCAATGATATATCGAAAAGTATAGATACGTCATGTGCTAACAAAATGAACGAGAAAAGTGTTCCGTACTGCACACATACATTTTTATACAACTTGTCTAAGACGTAAAAGAGATAGCGTAATTATAACAATAGGAGTAAAAGAATAAACATGCGTTTGAATTGAGCGCGCATGTCAAACGTCACTTGAGCTAGACAAAATGTCGGACATTTTTGAGTCTTCAAAATGAGCGCGCTAGTAACATATCTATACTTTTTTGAAATATCATTGCGGGTACACAACTCTTTGTCCCGCGCAGGAATCGAATCCGCAACCTATAACGCAGCCGTCCAATCGCACTGTGCCAATCACGTCGTCTAAATTCAATGCGTTTAAAAATTCCGTGTCTGTCATCCCCCTACCATAAACTCTTAAAGCAGGACAGTTTACGATGTGGAAGCGAGACGCCGCTACGTGCAGTGTAATGCGGCGTCTCGCTTTCACAACGTAAACTGTCCTGTTTTAAGAGTTCATGGTAAAAGGGCTGTTGTCCGTTGAGGTCTCCCATCTGGAGTCAATCCTGGTAGAAGCAGGTAATTCTTATCTTAAAAATACATTGTCGTCGATACTAAACCAGTATCGAATTCCAACCAATTGTACCTCGTTGCCTCTGCGCAACTGAGGTCCTAGATTCAATTTCCGGGTCGAGCAAAGTGTAATTAAGTTTTTCCCTAGGTTCGAATCCCAGGTCGGACAATGTTTCTAAGTTCTTTCATGAGGTAATTCTCAGTAGCATGTAGAATTTTGCCTGTTACTTGGAAATACGAACCGGAAGAAACAGCGTTGGCAGGCCTCCCCCTCCCACCAGGTGGGCCGACGATATCGTCAGAGTTGCTGCAACCGGTGGATGCTAATGGCAAGTTGTCGTTCATTGTGGCGTTCTAAGGGGGAGGCCTTTGTTCAACGGTGGACGTCTTTTGGCTGATGATGGTTATGATGACTCGGCAATAGGCTTGCCCCCTATTGCATTGGATAACGGACAATACTAAAACAATCACCTGAAGAGGCTCACGTTAGGCGGTTGGGTCCAGGGCTTGATGCAGAAAGCGGTACTCCTCGACACGGCACGCATTGTGAGGAGGTTCCTCTCTCTGGAGCCCTAACCACCGGTAGCTTGGACCCTGTTCCCGCTGCTGGTTGGGCCCTATTTTTACACGAATACCCAAAAAAAGGAGTGTAATGTTTTCAGGGTTCATGTATGTATGTATGTGAGTTTCTTTATTCTACCATAACTTCTGAATGTCTGAACCGATTTTGATGTATGGAGTGTCGTTAGAATCCTTACACTATCGCGAGTAACATAGGATATAAAAAAATTAAACCAATAAAAAAATATAATTCAAGAAATTTAAAAACAAGACTGCCATTTCAAAAATCGAACTAAAAAGTGAAAAGCAAGTTCCCTCGCAGTCGGGGGACCGTTCTGTGGAATACTGTCTTATCTAAGAGCTACCCAGACTGCGATAAAACTTGTTTTTCACTTTTTAGTTAGTTTTTTGTAATGGCAGTCGTGTATTTAAATTTTTTATAAATATTATTTTTCTTACTATTAAAAATGTAATTTATAAGTAGAAGTTTTAAATAAAGGAAACAAAATAATTTTATTTAAAGTATTTATGTTCTTAATTTTTAATATTTACATCAAATTAAATCTATCTTATACACAATTTTATTATAATTAACTTAATTTCTCATTATATTTAATTAACAACTAGTGCGTTTTAAAAGGAAATCGTATTCTAATTAACATTTTTAATTTTGTAATGCAATGTAAGCCAAGAATTGCCTGAAAGGTCTTGTGGTCGATAAGGGTGACTGCTGAGCAAGAGATCCAGGGTTCAACTCCCGGCTCGAGCAAAGTGTCACTGAGTTTTTCCATTCGGTAATTCTCGGAGTAAATAGGAACGCGGGCGTATATAAGGGTAAAAGAACACTGACCATTTTTTATCGCGGGGCCCAAAATATGATGAATCGTTACAAGTTTGAAAACAAAATTAAAGTCGGTCCATCCGTTTCTGAGTTACGATGCCGCAAACACATACACACGTTAAATACATAACATCTTTTACATCTGGTAAAACTCAGGAGATTGGCTTATATTGCAAAACAGCTTCAAATCTAGCTGATTGGTGTTGGCAGTTCATTAAATACAATATCGGCAGTGTTGCCAGTATATTGGACTCAGTGGTCAAATGAGGTCATTATCAACAGAGTTCTTCTTCTTCTTATCGTATGGTTGATGACCAACCTGGTGTCAGAGTTTAAACCGCCTGTAGGCCTCTGACATGGCTTTACACACCGTTGAACAATCTCTCAGGAAATAACTTACAGTTGATAGCCGAGTGGTATGACCGTTGGACTGCTAAGTCAGAAGTCGCACCGGCACGCACTAATGTCTTTTCGAATTCATGTGCGTACTTTAAGTTATCAGTTGCTTAAAACGGTGAAGGAAAACATCGTGAGGAAACCGGCACACCTGAGAGAATTTCCAACGGCGTGTAAAGCCATGTCAGAGGCCTACAGGCGGTTTAAGCTCTGACACAAGGTTGTTCATCAACCATACGATAAGAAGATATGCTATTATATTATTATAACATCAAAATTCTATGTTATAGTTCGCGCAAATTTTCTGACCTCTCGGAAGTTAGCCGTGAGGGGTAGCGGTGGTTTTTTAGATTTTGTATGGAGGTGAAACGAGACAGAATTGTTCGACGGATAGCGCGGTTTCGAATATGCACCTAACTTCAGAAAGCACAAAATTTAGCGCGAACAATATTTACTAACATAATTATAATAAATTCTCACAATACTAGCGTTTAAATTATAATATTTGCTTCAAACTAGCAGAAACACTAATAACGTTTAATTTCACGTGCAAAAATGTCCTACGTTGCCGAACCCTATATGAGGTCTAAAAGTGGTTGTACTGATCAATTACGGTTCCAATCATATTACATGTAAAAAGAGGTAGAAACCACTACACACCTATATCTGTGGGGGCACCTACCCCTTACACTTGGTACCCCCATTCTCCCCCCCGCAGCAGGTCAGCTCCCCCCCCCCTAGCCCCGGTCAGGCGGCCCGCAGCGTGTCGTCCAGCTCGGCGAGGCTCATGGCGGCCGCCCGCAGCAGGTCAACCTGCCCCCCCCACTACCCCTCTCCCCCTACCCCGCCGGCCCCCTAGCCCCGGTCAGGCGGCCCGCAGCGTGTCGTCCAGCTCGGCGAGGCTCATGGCGGCCGCCCCCGCAGCAGGTCAACCTGCCCCCCCCCGCTACCCCTCTCCGCCTACCCCCCCGGCCCCCCTAGCCCCGGTCAGGCGGCCCGCAGCGTGTCGTCCAGCTCGGCGAGGCTCATGGCGGCCGCCCCCGCAGCAGGTCAACCTGCCCCCCCCCCTCCCCCTCTCCCCCTACCCCCCCGCCCCCCCTAGCCCCGGTCAGGCGGCCCGCAGCGTGTCGTCCAGCTCGGCGAGGCTCATGGCGGCCGCCCCCGCAGCAGGTCAACCTGCCCCCCCACTACCCCTCTCCCCCTACCCCCCCCGCCCCCCCTAGCCCCGGTCAGGCGGCCCGCAGCGTGTCGTCCAGCTCGGCGAGGCTCATGGCGGCCGCCCCCGCAGCAGGTCAACCTGCCCCCCCCACTAACCCTCTCCCTCTACCCCCCCGGCCCCCCTAGCCCCGGTCAGGCGGCCCGCAGCGTGTCGTCCAGCTCGGCGAGGCTCATGGCGGCCGCCCCCGCAGCAGGTCAACCTGCCCCCCCACTACCCCTCTCCCCCTACCCCCCCGGCCCCCCTAGCCCCGGTCAGGCGGCCCGCAGCGTGTCGTCCAGCTCGGCAAGGCTCATGGCGGCCGCCCCCGCAGCAGGTCAACCTGCCCCTCCACTACCCCTCTCCCCCTACCCCGCCGGCCCCCCTAGCCCCGGTCAGGCGGCCCGCAGCGTATCGTCCAGCTCGGCGAGGCTCATGGCAGCCGCCCGCAGCAGGTCAGCTTGTCGCCGCCCGCTGTCAGTGAGCGCGGCCAGGCTCTGACGTAACGTGGCCACGCGCGCACTCACGCGCCGCCTCTCTGCTATTAGTAGGTCGCGTGCCTGCGCACCTGTATCATACGATATCAATCATGTTTTATTTCATACATAGTAACTCGCAACTTCGGCGTTTGGTTTTTCCTGAGGATTTTCCTAAGCTACTCCTCAAAACATCAGCTATTTGCCGGCTAAAGATCCGTCAGAATCGGACCACCCGTTTCGGAGATTAACCGTAACAAACAGACAGACAAAAAAATTAAATTGCTAAGTATCTTTAAAACATTTATATGCATTACATAAGAAGCTGTTATGTTGATATTACAAACAGACACACCAAATTTATTTAAATCCTATGTCCGCCTTGAAGGTCCATTCTAAATATTGGTAAAAGAATTTTGGAAATCGGACGATTAGTTTCGGAGATTACCACTAACATCCAAACAAACAAATTTTACCTCTATTAGTATAGATGTGATGATGGACTTACCTAGGAGTGGAAGGTAGTCACCAGCT
The DNA here is from genome assembly GCA_905340225.1 of Abrostola tripartita. Taxonomy (NCBI): domain Eukaryota; kingdom Metazoa; phylum Arthropoda; class Insecta; order Lepidoptera; family Noctuidae; genus Abrostola; species Abrostola tripartita. Next base: position 5,831,061 of record HG996513.1, on the reverse strand, counting down.
CGCTCTGCACGGATGTCCAGGGTGAACCAGTCGTCATTGTCCTCGGAGTCAGAAGACGGTAACTCCTGGAGACAAAGGACAGTAGTTCACACCAGGGCAGTAGACAAAGTCTTCTTATCGTGTGGTTGATGAACAACCTGGTGTCAGAGTTTAAACCGCCTGTAGGCCTCTGACATGGCTTTACACACCGTTGAAAAATCTCTCAGGTGTGCCGGTTTCCTCACGATGTTTTCCTTCACCGTTTTTAGCAACTGATAACTAATTTATAGTACGCACATGAATTCTAAAAGACATTGGTGCGTGCCGGGGTTTGGACTTGCGACCTTTGACTTGGCAGTCCAACGGTCATACCACTCGGCTATCAGTGCTTATAGTAGGCCAAGTTATCAGATACATTTTATTTTACTCAAATTGTAAATGAGAGAATAACCGATCTATATTAATATTTTTTATTTGACTTAGATTATTCTCTCATACTTGAAATGATTGTTAAACATTCCTACAACATATTTTTAAAAGAGTAACTATGGAGTTTCTTGCCGGTTCTTCTCCATAGAAACGACTTTTTGGAACCGTGCAACTAGTTTGACGTTTTGTAAGTGCTCTTTTGTAGCCTATATGAAATAAAAACATTATGACTATTATGTTTATGCCATACCAAATATGGGAAAACTATAAAAAATCACTAAAAGGGAACTTGAAATCCGATGGTTGCGAGCAGTGACACGATGGCTCAGTCGGTTAGAGCAGTGCCACGGTACGGCGAAGGTCGCAGGTTCAAGTCCTGCTCGTGTCCATCACTTTTCAAATTTCCTTTATCAATTGAGATTTAAGCTTAGCATGGGCAACATGCAAAAATGACACAAAATGTCATATAATTTTGGGTTGGTAGTAGACTGCAGTAGACCAAAGGAGAAGAACAATTCAGTAGATCGCATAGGTGGTAAACCAAGGCAGTAGACCGCGGTATACTAATTCAGTAGACCAAAGGAGTAGACCACGGTGGTTAACCAATTCAGTTAGACCTAGGTAGTAGACCAAGTCAGTAGACTGCAGTAGACCAAAGGAGAAGACCAATTCAATAGACCGCGGTTTACTAATTCAGTAGACCAAGGCAATAGACCACTCTACTTACATCATACAGGCTCCCGTCCTCAGAATGGCTCTCTGCATCACTTGGAACCTCTTCATCCATTCTCTCGGGCTTCATGATGCGCTGCTTCTTCGACTCATCGCCTTCGGATTCTTCTGCAAACTCCTGGAGAAGAAACGAAGAAGACACGTTAGGTATGGATGACAAAACTGGGTGTTTGTGTGTGATATTTCATGTTTGTGAAACGCATCGACGATACAGGAGACATTCCTAGTGTGGGGTGATGTTTTTTTTTAAATAATAATATTAATATCAAACTTATACGACTTTTGGTGTCATTTTATTATGTTGCCCATGCTAAGCTTGAATCTAAATTGATAAAGGAAATTTGAAAAAAAATGGACCAGCTGTAAAGTTATAACACTGAGTTGGTAATCATAGATTCCAACAGATAATACCTGACGTCACCCTTATGACGTAAATACTAAAAGGGAACTTGAAATTCGATGGGTGCGAGCAGCGACACGATGACTCAGTTGGCGAAGATCGCAGGTTCAAGTCCTGCTCGTGTCCATCAATTTTCAAATTTCCTTTATCAATTTAAATATGAAACTTACTTCTTCATCTAAATCAATATCATCGTCTTCTAAGAATTCTTCTTCATCAATAATCTCTTCAAACTCGTAAGTCTTTGAGCCTTCCTTCTCCACTTTCAAATTCTTCTCCAACTTCACATTCTTCTCCATAGGCTTGAATGGAGAAGGCGTTTTTATGTCTACCGACTTTGTGGTGTGTTTTATAACCGTCTGTTTTTGCGGCGTCGGCTTTAAAATCGGCTTCGGTTGGTTAAGCAGCTTATTCGGTTCAACTTCGGGTTTAGCTGAAAATGAAAATAATCTATTTATTAATACGTAATGGCAACACTGCGAGCAAACGGCGGATGCAAATGGCAAGTTGTCGTTCATTGTGGCGTTCTAAGGGGGAGGCCTTTGTTCAACAGTGGACGTCTTCCGGTTGGTGATGATGAATGGCATAGACTCGTCTCTTATTACATTGCGACCTTATAACATGACTCAAGATGTGGGTGTACTACACACCTCTGCCTACCCCTTCAGGGAAGACAGGTAATGTTAGTGATAATAAGATATTTTCCAAAAAATTGTGTTGTTACTATTCTTACTGGATAAATGTTTTTTCTTTTCTCTTCTCCTTTTTCTTCTGCTAGACGAATAGAAGTCGAATAGAATGATAAATGTATGGAGTTGACATAATGTTTCGACTATGTTATCGATGACATATGTCATCCCCATACATTTATCATTCTATTCGATTTATATTCATCTAGCGTTTAGCAACTTGTCTAAGGGGGCCGTTTTAGCACTGATAGCCGAGTGGCATGACCGTTGGACTGCCAAGTCAAAGGTCGCAAGTCAAAACCCCGGCACGCGCCAATGTCTTTTCGAATTCATGTGAGTACTATAAATTAGTTATCACTTGCTAAAAACGGTGAAGGAAAACATCGTGAGGAAACCGGCACACCTGAGAGATTTTTCAACGGTGTGTAAAGCCATGTCAGAGGCCTACAGGCGGTTTAAACTCTGACACCAGGTTGTTCATCAACCATACGATAAGAAGATGGTTTTGTTGTAAATGCAACTCACCGCCGATCTTGTTAAAGTTGGTATTTACTTGCACCACATGCTTTACTATCCTCTTCGGCTGCTCCCCCTTCGACCCTGAGCTCGACTTCTTTGAGACCTCAAACATTCTCTCCACGGTCGCACCTTCGTCGGAAGACTGCAACAAAAAAACATTTTAATAATAAATTTATATAAATAACTAGCGGCCCGCTCAGGCTTCGCACGAGTATAAAATATATATTCTAAGTATTCCTCCACTATTTAATGGATGTTATTATACATATAAACCTTCCTCTTCAATCACTCTATCTATTAAAATACCCCGCATCAAAATCCGTTGCGTAGTTTTAAAGATTTAAGCATACATAGGGACAGACAAAGCGACTTTGTTTTATATTTTTAAAAAATATATATATTTAAATACATATGTAAAAATGTCAACTGTCTAACTATCACGGTTCATGAGATACAGTCTGGTGACAGACGGACGGACAGCGGAGTCTCAGTAATAGGGTCCCGTTTTACCCTTTGGGCACGGAACCCTAAAAACAGAAATCGCAATAACGCATCAGGTATTACAAACCAACAACAGCCTTAAATAGTACTGTCTCGGGCCAATCCAGAAGCAGATATATTTTTTGATAAACCTAGCTAGCGTAATGTATAGAAATGTTTTAAACTATCTAAATAGGATAAGTTAGGATTACTATGTTATAATGTTATTCCCATTTTTGTTGTGTTTATATTTGTATTATTTATTCAGTTTATAATAATTATTTTACTTAACTTAGATTTTTAATATTATGTTTCTTGTGTGTTTGTGTTGACTGCCTCGTTGGTCTAGTGGTCGCTAAGCGCGACTGCTGAGCAAAAGGTCCTGGGTTTAAATCCCGGGTCGGGCAAAGTGTTACTGAGTTTTCCATTAGGTAATTCTCAGTAGCAGCACAGAGTCTGGATTTTGTGCTCGGTTGATGGCAAAAGGGTCGCCCCCTATTACATTGGGACTTACAACATAACTGGCGAAATGTGGGTGTACTATATGTACACCTCTACCTACCCCTTCGGGGAATACAGGCGTGAGATTATGTTATGCGTTTGTGTTTTTTGTATATTTAGTGTAGATATAAGCGTTTTGGTTGTATATACGGTAAGCTTATATTTTATAAATAAATGAATATGGATGAAACAGTCTCACCTGGTCGGTCTCGTCGTCTCCATCGCTCATGTCCTCGGGCTCCGCCCTGGAGGCCGGCGCCCTCTTGATCAGCGCGTTCTTGGCCAGCTTCAGGGTCTTCACCTTACTGCGCTGTTGATAAACATCTATATGCTAATGCGTGAAGCAAAATCTTTAACGTTCGAATTGGTGAACAGCACCCTTACGCACGTAGCCGCGTCTCGCTTCCACATCTTAAACTGTCCTGCTTTAAGAGTTCATGGTAAGAGGGCGGATCCCGTAACTGGAACCCGTGTGTGTGTGTAATATAGTTCGCAGTTGACATCCCTGATATTATCTATCTTAAATCATTTAAAAACACGACTGCTATGTCAAAACCGAACTAATTATGGCAACCCCCCCCCCCATTAGGGGGAAGCCTTTGTCCAACAGTGGACGTCTTCCGGCCGATGATGAGTATGATGTGTACTAATAATGACCGAATTTCGGTCACGGCGCCCTGTCTACTACTACTACTACTAACTACGCAGGAGATATTATAGTGCACAAGTATGCGCGCAAACACAGGTGCACTCCCTATTCCCTCACTCTCATAGTCCGATGAGACGGTAGACTGACACGACCGGAGAGATCAGGCGCAGGACTAACGGCTTAACGTGCTTTCCGAAGCACGGAGGGGTCTCGACATGTGAAAGCGGTCACCCATCATACGACTGACCGCGACGAGCACGGCTTAACCTTGCAGATCGACTGATCTGCGGGGTAGCCACATAGCTACGAGCCCCATGAATGTACTACAGTGGTACGTTAGTTAGTTAGTTAGTTTGGCTGGGCATTATCCGCACTTAGCCGCTTGAGTGGGCCATTGTGCATGATGGGTTTCTTTCTTCTACTCCAGCCATCCCAGCTCGTCCCAGAATGCGAGCAGCCTTTTCAGGCTGCTACAAGCTTCCGGTAGCGATGCTGGACGCTGGAGAATGCGTGCCCGTTGGTCGTCCACACTTCCGCACTCCATGAGTACGTGCTGTGGCGTTTCTTCTGCCTCCATGCAGCCTCTGCATAGAGGGCTGTCCGTCACACCTATGGTAAAAAGGTGTTTGTTTAGAGGGCAGTGTCCGGTTATTGTACCTAGTACTATACGGATTTCGTCCCTGTTTAGTCTGGTGAGGTTGTGGGCAAACTTTTTCGAAAGTACCGGAATTGCATTCTTTGTCTGCCTGCATCCTACACCGTTCCTCCATTCTGTTTGGTGGTTTTGTTCTGTTTTCAGCCGCAACCAAGATCTGACTTGTCCCAGGGGTAACGGCAGTAGTGGTTCCGGTCCATATACCGTCGTCCTTGATCCCCTTTTAGCCAGCTCGTCGGCTGCGTCATTGCCCAATGAGTTGCTATGTCCTTTAATCCATTGCAGGGTTACACTGTTTGTGTCTGCGATGGACTGGAGTGCGTCGTGACATTCCAGTACTAGGACAGAGGTTATGGTATTGTTTTGTAGAGCTTGAAGGACGGATGCACTGTCTGACACAATTTTAATATTGTAGCCTCTGACGTCTCTGGCTGCAACCGCCTGTGCTGCTTTGGTGATGCCTATACATTCTGCTTGGAATATAGTATTAAGTTTACCTAGGGTGGTCGAGATTTTAATGTTAAGGTCGTTCGAGAAGACTCCCGCTCCAGTTCCCTGTGAGGTTTTGGAGCCATCTGTATATATCCTAACTTCACCTGTGCCAGAGTTATCCTGCATTTCTGCTGTAAGTTGGATATTGTATCTTCTATCGAAAACATGATGACACATCGTTCTGTCTATAGGCGCCTCAATGAGTGGAACCTCCTTGAGGATGTCCTTCAAGACGGTTGAGTGCGTTGTCGATATGTTTTGTTTCCATAGTCCGTTGGCTCTCAGTCTGAGTGCTGCCGCCTGTGCCTCCTCTTGTATGACAAGGTGTAGAGGTTTTAGGTTTAGCAGGTACTCTAGAGCGGCTGATGGAGTGGTTCTCATGCATCCTGACGCTGCAATGCTTGCAGTGGTACGTACCCAATGGCGGGGCAAGAGCTAAATTTGATGAGGACAAACTATATTTGACGAGGCCCCCTAGTGTATTTTTTATATGTATATAGGTAGTTCATGTAAGTAGGGCGAGGGGAAGAGGTCTCCATAACAGGCCTCCGCAAAATTTTCAACACTTAAAAAAAATAGGCTGCAAAATGGGACACTTAGCAATATTTTTTTTGTTGTTGTATTGTTAAAGGCGCGAGGCCCTTGGGACCGCGAGGCCCTGGGCGAAGGCTCACGCCTTACGCCGCCTCTGTACGTACCTCATACACAAACTCGTCATCATCACTGGACCCCTGCTCCTCATCCTGGTGACCCTTGATCAGTTTGATCTTCTTTTTTGTCTTCTGATCACCTTCTTCTAACATGCGCTGTGAAAAATAATAATGGGCACCTCTTAGATAAGACAGTGTTCCACAGAACGGTCCCCCGACTGCGATGGAACTTGTTTTTCACTTTTTAATTCGTTTTTTGTCATGGCTGTCGTGTTATTAAATTTTTTGGAATAATATTTTTTTATTTGTTTTATTTTTTTATAGCCTATGTTGCTCGCGATAGCGTAAGGATTCTAACGACACTCCATACATCAAAATCGGTTTAGGCATTCGGAAGTTACGGTGGAATAAATAAACTCACATACATACATACATGAACCCTGAAAACATTACACTCCTTTTTTTGGGCAGTCGTGTAAAAATTATTATAATTTGGTTCAATAAACTATAATACGTGCGTCTGGCTTCATCATCAGATTCCGTCATCAATTGGGTAGTCGACACCAACAAAAAACATTTTTTAATATTTTGTCCGACTGTTTGTTCCGGCTCATCTACGAAACGGCTGCATCGATTTTGACGGGACTTTCTTTGGCAGATAGCTAAAGTTATAAAGAGTAACCTAGGCTAGGCTTTATGCCCCGTGCGAGAATCGAACCCACAACCCGCTACTTTTCCAATTAGGTTATCAATAGTCCAGATTACTATTAACAATTAGCTGCCGCCCGCGACTTACACGGGTTTTTTCCGGTGAACCCTAAATATTTTCAAAATTAAAAGTAGCCTTAAATACTCTTTATAACACCAGCTATTTGCCAGTAAAAGTCCCGTCGAAATCGGTCCAGCCGTTTCGGAGATTAACCGAAACAAACAGACGGACAGACAACGTAGTTTCTTTATTGCATTTTTTTTATAAAAAGCTGTTATTTTGATGTTACAAACAGACACTCCAATTTTATTTGTGTTTGAATTGACGAGATATCTTACCAGCAAGTCATCAGTGTCGTTCCCATCATCTTCTTCTTGCTTTACTTCCAAAGCTGTTTCTTCCTTCACTTTGGCTTCTAGAACTTTCCCGTCGGTCTTTCTAGAAAACAAAGAAATTTGTAAATATATACTATAAGACTATTTCATTGGTGTAGTGATCGCTTAGCGCGATTACTGAACATGAGGCCCTGGATTCGAAACCCGGTTCTGGTAAAATGTTATTGAGTTTTTCCACTAGGTAATTCTCAGTAGCAGCACGGAGTCTCTAGACTTATGCCCGGTTGATGGTAGGCTCGCCCCCTATTACATTGGGACCTATAACATAACTGGCGTAATGTGGGTGTAGTTCACACCTCTGCTATACCCTTCGGGGGATGAAGGCATGATATTATGATGTATTAATAAGTAACCTACTGCTTATGCCAACTAAGATACCATATAAAAACTCTTTAGAAAAAACTAGCTGCGCCCCGCGGTGTTGCCCGCTGCATTTTTTCGGGATAAAAAGCCTATGTCTTAATCTAGGGTGTAAGCTACCTCCATTCCAAATTGTATTGAAATTAGTCAAGCCGTTTAAGCGTGAAATTACAAACATTCAAACACACTCACAAACTTACGCCTTTATAATTTATGTGTGATTGAAGTTAAATTAATAAAGGAAATTTGAAAAATAATGGACACGAGCGGGACTTGAATCCGCTACCTTAGCCGTACCGTGGCGCAGCTCTAAACGAGCCATTCGCTGCTCGTACCCATCGAATTTCTGGATCCCTTTTAGTATTTACGTCTTAAGAGTGACGTCAGGATTTTGATTAGGAATAAAGTTGTCTACCTGATTAAGAATGCGTCTAAGGCATCCGGTAGTTCATCTCCGGTCTTCTTGCTGTCCATGTCAGTCAGTGTCTGTTCTATGTTCTTCTCAGTCTTCACATTAACCACAGTTGCCCGGTCTTCTTGGTCTTCTTGGTCTACTAGAGTGGTATTCTGGTCTACTGCGTTGGTCTCTTCAAGACTTTGAGCTGTCGCGTGGTCTTCTTGGCTCGTGTTTAGGTTGGAATCGCTCTTGTCTTGCTCTGTCTGGGCAGAAAAAGTTTTAATTATTTTTTAATGTTTCTATGTCTGTACGATCGAAACCAGCAAGGTTCCGTTTGACACGGTAGCTCAGTTGGTAAGAGCTACGCCACAGAATGCCAAAAGTCGCAGGTTTCAATCCTGGTTGTGTCCATAATTTTTCAAAACTTTATCAATTTTAGACACTAACATAATAATAAGAATATGCCAGTTGAAGTGGCAATGGGCAGGGCACATCGCGGTGTTCGTGTGGCGACCGCGAACCGGAAGGCGCAGCGTTGACAGGGCTCTCACCAGGTGGGCCGACGATATCGTGTGTTCGAGTTGCTGCAACCGGTGGATGTTAATGGCAAGTTGTCGTTCATTGTGGCATTCTAAGCAGGGAGGCCTTTGTTCAACAGTGGACGTCTTTCGGCTGATGATGATGAGGATGACGCCACAAAATGGCCAAAGTCGGAGGAACGGATCCTATTCGTGTTCATCATTTTACAAATTTTCTACATGCATGACCAACAGCTTAACGTGCCTTCCGAAGCACGGAATTTGTCACTTACATTGTAAATAATGCACAATTCAGTTATTAAGTAAGAGAATACTCACCACAGGGTTATAATCATCGTCTGTGAGCACTCCCTCACTCAGCCACTCCTCCTGGCCCTCCTCCATACCCTCTTCGACCTCTGCATCTAAATACTATCGACAATATTATTATTAACCTTCACTTGTCATGGTTTCCTAGTAGACCAGACTCACATGCCAGAGAATGAAGAATAACATTATATAATTACAATAAAATATTATATAAAAATAACATAACAACTGTATTTACAGAAGAGGTAAGCAATGGTGCTGTGTGGTATCTGGCCTAGAATTGACCACCCCCTTTCCTCCCGTGGGTGTCGTAAGAGGCGACTAAGGGAACATCCAGAAGATGGGCAGCAGCGTCTTCTGTAACTTGACCACCAATACTGCGATCCCCAAGCCTCTTGCCAAGTGTGGGGATTATGGCAACCCCCCCTTCCACTAAGGGGGAGGCCTTTGTCCAACAGTGGACGTCTTCTAGCTGATGATGAAGCAGTGGTGTGCCTATAGTATGTACAGCAATGCCAACTTTTTTTTTTCTTATTTTTAAAAAACGTCGCCCTACACTAGGAATATCTCCTGTATCGTGGGTGCGTTACACAAACATGAAATATCACATACACAAACACCCAGACTCGGGACAAACAAATATGGATCGCACAATTTTTTCGAACCCGCAACCCTTAGTGCAGCAGTCTAATCGCTTAGCCACTACGCCAATCAGGTCTCCTTCCGTACGTCACTCCAGTATTTGTGACGCTACTGAATTTGTGTGCAGTTAATAGCAATATGCTTACTACCTAAATTGGGACTTATAACAGAACTGGTAAAATATAGGTGTATCTGTATTAACATATTGTCAGTATTCTCTGAAGGGGTAGGCAGAGGTGCAGATATAATACACACACATTACACCAGTTATGTTAAAGGTCCCAATATAATAGGGGGCGAGCCTATTGCCATCAACCGGGCACAAATCCAGACTCCGTGCTGCTACTGAGAATTACCTAATGGAAAAACTCAGTGACACTGCCCGACCTGGGATCCGAATACAAGTGTGATGTTTTGTAGTTAAGTAGACACTTGAGGAGTTACTTAAAAAACTCTCTGTAGGTCTAGGTTTCTGAATGAAAGTGTTAAGATGATAGTATATATATTATATTATGCCTCAGATGCAGCTGTGAATATATTATAATAATATCTAATGATAATATCTTGAGACAACTCACACAGTCATCTGATCCCAAACTAGGCAGAGCCTGTATTATGGCAACCAGACAACTGATAAACATACTTATATATTTCTAAATTCATACATAATATAGATAAATAACACCCAGACACAGAACAAATCATTATGCTCATCACACAAAGATTTGTACTGGATGTGAATAAAACCCACGACCTCCAGTTTAGCAGTCAGGGTCACTAACCACTAGACCAACAGGCCAGTCGAAATATACTATGTGTATTTGTTAAATAATAGAAGTCTCATAAGTTAATACAGTTTTATTTAATCTATTATCTTAAAAGTCGTCATCTTTTCATTAATATATTATAGTCTATAATCGAATCTTCATTACATTCTATCATAAAGATTTTATTGTCAAGTAAATGTTGGTTGCAGAGCGAATATTTTCAGTAGAAATAGTTTCTTTAACATTGAAAATTAGCGCCATACGCGACTGACTTACAAACTAAACAAAATCTATGGCGTATTTTTACCTCTTCGTATTTCGACATTTTCGTCGGCGGTTCTTCAACATCAGACATTGTCCACTTAAAAAATCAAACTAAAAATGCTTCTGTAACTATTTTTGCCACATAAATCACTTTGATAACATATTTTTCTGCACAAAACTTATAAAATAATCTTTTGCAGTCAAATAACCTCAATCAATATTGTGCGTTCCGTTTCTGTTTCCAGTTTTGTCTCACTTTTTCAGTTGTATAAGACAGAGACAGAACAAAAATTATGCTTACAATGCACACTATTGTTATGAATTATGAAACGTGAGCATTCCGCGACGCTTTACACCCGGTGTGTTGACAGTTATAGGAATGTCCAAACTCAAATTTTCATCGAAATCAATCGATTAGTGATGTTTTGTGTTTTGAAAGACAAGCTACGAAAAATAAAACTCGTTGATAAAGATTAGCTTCTGTTTAACCAAATTTGGTATTTTGCTAGTAGTTAAACTACTCAAGTTACGAATACTACACCAAACAGTACAGCGAGAGGCAAGGAACCTGAGAATCATTTGATTTAGCTGTTTTATATAGATCTTTAACAAAATGATTAACTTCATTCTTCTTGTACCTTCATGGACAATGCTCAGGCAGACGGTTTCTCTTAACCAAAACCAATTTTAACTCTTATGTATGTATGGTCTTTATTTAAACATTAACATTTAACGGCGTTATAAACAGATGCCCAACAAAACCGTTTGAACGGTTTGACTGTGGGAACTAGGAACTAAGGTCACTAACTTAAATTATAATTTTAACAGTAAAATGCAGACACTAATTATACTTATACTTTATTTTAATATCTTCTTTCCTCTATCTTCCGCCCTGTTCTCAGTTACTTGGGGTTTTCGTGATATACTTACTAAATTCTTGCTCCATACTTATTTCTAATTGTCATTTAATTCATTTCTTCTTAAAGATTCTCTACTCACCACCCCATTCAACTTTACATCCATTTTTATTGTTTGCACACAGTTTTCTACTCGAAAATCGATGACTACCTCCCAACTTTTCTGTCATTGATGCAACTACAAGTTTATAACTTCCTCGTAGTAGATACATTCATATACGTAATTACTTTGCTTTCTGCACCACTTTCTATCTAACAAATTAGGGTAGTCAAAATGAAATGACAGTTACAATAGACATTTATTTATTTAATAAAGATATTCTCATTATTTACATCTCACAATATTCATAATTCTATACATTATTACAATCTGGTAAAGCAGTCAATTATATCATTTTATTAATCTTACACGATATTCGAATGTCATGGAGAGGTATGATTCCATAACGATAAAAGGCGAAAACATTAATAAAGGTTTATTAGGACATGAGCTATACAGTGTGTTAGGTAAACACACGCACTGTTTAGTAGATGACACCATTAACCAATTATTCTTAAGACACTATTTCTCTAAAACACTGCTTGAGTTTACCCCGAGTAATTTTCAGTTGGTTTGAAATCAAGTAATGAATTGTGTTGGCAACATAGTGACGTCATAATTTGCTATTTTCATACAATGAGGAATAGCGTTTTGACAGCTCAAAAGTACGTCAATTGATTGGTGGTGTCAAATACGAAAATCTCGGAGATATTCCGACTACCTTGTGTCGTATAAAAAACATGATTTCCATCTAGCTTGAGTATCTAACTTTACACTTTACCCTACCTATTCTATATTACACTATCTAGCGCCAAAAGTACACATTCTATTCACTTAAAGCGTATTATTTTGTTTGAACTTTCTTTAACGAGATTTCTATATCCGAGACAATGATATTTCAAAAAAGTACAGATATGTTATTAGCGCCTGCGCACTCATTTTAAAGACTCGCAAAGGGGACAATTGTAGTCATGGATAGTACAATTGTTGTCCGATGTGATATAAGACTAGTGCAGTTCGGACTTACAGTTCCGAACACTTTTTACGGAGATTTTGTTAGCATATGACGTATCTATACTTTTTGACATATCATTGATCCGAGAACAATCCCTTATCTAAGTTTTTTTTTTCGATATATTTTATTGCCGATGATCCCGAGAAGGATCTTATAGGGCGTCACCAGACAAAAGGCGAGACTGCTTGAGCCTCCAGCCAACGCCTAAATAAATTTTTAAACCTAATATGTATAAATTTTTATATTTAAAGGCCTTTATATTTGACATTCTCACTCTTCTGAGATGTGATTTTCGTCCGTATTGCCATAGCATAGATCAGTGGTTCCCAATCAGTGGTCCTTCCCAGATTATGGTAAATATTATTTGTCTTTCTACTAAAACGCGCATGTTGTATTTTACTATTATTTTTTATTGTTATGCACGATACTATTAAGTTTATGATTAAAGTTCATTTTTGGATTAATTCAGATTTTTTTAAATCGTAGGCCCTGCTAACAAAAATAAACTAAGTGGTCCCTGGTCAATAAAAGGTTGGGAACCACTGGCATAGATAGTCGTAATATAATATTGTTTTTACTGCCAAATATAGTTCCCGTCACGTAAAAAGACCGTTACCTTAATTTTTTGAATTCCAGTCTATTCCAAAGTGTTACGTAACTAATAAAGTACCTATAAAGATTCTAAAATAAATAAAATATACACTTAATTATAAACCACAATAGCCTAGGACCAGAAGCGACTATATCTGAGTGCAACACAGCAGCTGGCAGTCGCACAGCGTTCATTTTACATGACGGGAACTATAAAAAAAACTTCGGTAAGGTTTTCATGGCTTTACACAACGCGAATTGAACGACTATTTCTTTTCAAGATGTAACAGCCCCCTTAAGAAGCGGGACGTCGCGCACCGCTAGGCACAGTGTAATGCGGCGTCTCGCTTCCACATCGTAAACTGTCCTGCTATAAGAGACCATGGTAAGGGGGCAGGAGTTTTTAAATTTTGGGGCAGTTAAAAATAAAAAAGCAATTACACAAACATTTAACAGTAGGTGATAAAATTGTGAAACGGTTTAACATAAACATTGTAATCTAGAAATCCAGTAAAAGAAAACAAAGCACAATCATTTTTGATGTGCTTATGAAAATACTTAAATCTAGATGATAGATGGTAGCACTAACGTAGAGATTTTTTTTCCACAGATTCAACATGAATTTTAAAGTTTGAATTGTTTTAAAGAGTTTTATGTTGGAAAAACGCAGGAAGTGTCCGTTCTATTCGTAATTCTGCTACCATTAAGACGGTAGGTACGATAAATGTACACAAGTGGACACAATATAGGACATTCCCATTTTTAATGGGTGAATCTATTGCTAAACATATAACAGGCGTAATAAGTACAGTAGTCTTAAAATAAATAAGAAAATATAACATTAAAAAGTTAGACTACTGGTACTTTTTTTTAAATAAAAAACGTCGCCCCACACTAGGAACTCCTCCTGTATCGTGGGTGCGTTCACAAACATGAAATATCACATACACAAACATCTAGACCACAAAAATCTGCGTATATCACAATTTTTTGTTCCATGCGGGAATCGCACCCGCAACCTATTGTATGGCAGTCCAGGCACTGCGCTTCGGTCCTCAAAACTTGCCTCGACTGTGAGCAATCACAGGTGTACCAGCAGTAGTTTCTCACACGCATAGTCCGATGGGACGGTAAGACACGACCGAACCGATCAAATAACTCCAAGGCATGGTAAGGTATGCATTGGTTGCAAAACGGTCACCCATCTAACGAATAACCGCAATTAGTTACGCTTGACCACGCAGATAAAATTGTGCATTGTATTTTCATCAGTTATTCTAAAAAACTAACATCATCTCACACGTCACCTTGCATCATATTTGGTAGCGCTAGTGTCAAACATCACTGCGGAATTTTCGGCTGTTTCCAGTAAGTTACAAGTATGGCAGTCATACATGTCTTAATACTTCGAATAATATTTATTACTTAAACGTTTAAGTTAATCTTTCTCTAATAACTTCGGTCAAGGCATTTTTTTAACTGCGGTTAGTTGCGTTTTTCGCTCTTAAGCACAGGAGGTCAATTCTCATAACGTATGACGTTCTTGAGCAATGCATAAACGATGCGTTTTCTATAAAAGCTAATGATTATCGTAGTGGTATGGCCGTTGGACATTGAACAATGCATGCACCAATGTTTTTTCGAATTAATGTGCGTACTATAGATTAGTTATCAGTTGCTAAAAATGGTGAAGGAAAACATAGAGATGAAACCGGCATACCTGAGAGATTGTTTAACGGTGTATAGAGCCATGTCAGAGGCCTACAGGCGGTTTAAACTCTGACACCAGGTTGTTCATCAACCATACGACAAGAAGAAAGATCGAAAGCACATCGCTGTTGCACTGCTTGAGAACGCCTTTAGTTACCAGAATTGACCTATTACGCTTATATTGGCTGTAATAACTTTTCCGGACGAAAGCTGTCCACGAATAAGATAAGTACTATCAACGACATAAATATCTTAACGAAGCGGCCAACTCAACAATTATAATGCAAATCATTTATTAAAGTTATAGTTAGCAGAAGGCCGAAGATCGAGCTCAGTGGCGTGCCATAGTAGAGGCCTATGTCCAGCAGTGGACTGAGATAGGCTGATGATGATGACAGCTAGACACTAAAATACATGCCATAAAAATCTACTAAGCATCAAGTTGCTTTTCCATTAATTGTATAATTAAAAGCTGTTATTGATGCAGCAGTTAAAATCAAACAAAAACAAATTGAAAAAAAAAGTTGAAAAAAAATGATCGAATGGAATCACGTCACGTATTTCCATATTCTTCTTACTCACTCTATATGTTTTTAACGAATTTTTCTGTTGATATACCTATTAGAATTGCCATATGAAAATTTAGCAATATTTTAAGTATATATTTTTGTTGGCCAGACTAGCATAGCCTCGTATCCACATACGCTATTTTTAACCGACTTCAAAAAAAAGGAGGAGGTTCTGAATTCGTCGGGGTCTCTTTTTTTTTTTAACAAAAAGTCGCCCCACACAATGAATTTCTCCTATATCGTGGGTGCGTTTCAAAAACATGAAATACATAGCCAGACTAGAGACAAGCAACTGCGGATCAAACAAAGTTTTGTCCCGTGCGGACATCGAACCCGCAATCCTTAGCGCGGCAGTCCAATCGTTTAGCCATGTTGTCAAACGTAGTTAATTAATTATATATCTATTCTAATAAGTCCGACAATCTGGCAAAATTTTGGCCGAGGAAAAAAAGTTATTTTAAAGTTCTCTTTTTATAAATAATATTTAACTAAATTGATAAAGGAAATTTAGATTCAAGCTTAGCATGGGCAACATGCTAAAATGGCACCAAAAGTCATATAATATTTAACTAATTAGATTTTACGAAAATAACTTTAATATTATTATTTAGTATTAATTTATTGATATTTGTTTGAAAAGGGACAATGTTCTTAAGCCGCTATATATAACACGTAGTGGCTTCAGAACCCAAATATCAATAAATTTCTACCAAGAAGCAACTTTTATACTTAATTCATTACCCTCTTAAAATCCAAGTTTTTAATGTTTACATATCAAATAATCTAGTTTCTTTTAAAGTACAGCCCACTTACCATGAACTTAAAGCAGGGCAGTTTACGATGTGGAAGCGAGACGCCGCTACGTGCAGTTTAAACTGTCCTCCTTTAAGAGTCTATGGTAAGGGGGTGGTAACTCAAAGTGAATGAGGTGAAAAAAGTATGCCAGGATTGAAGCAAGTGATAATCTGTGTTCTCTCCATATCAACAAGAGAAACAGACTTTTTATGTATGAATGATAACCAAAAAAAAATGCAAAAAGGATCTATCTACAAAAAGGCGGCAAAAAAAAGAAAAAACATCAAATAGCGCATAAACAGCATTTTATAATTATTTATTTTTTAAATTAAAGAGCAGAAAACGCATCTCACCCTTTCAAATTTACAATTAAAGTTAAACCTACACTAATTCACATTATTTATACAAAATAATAATAAAAAAAACATTGAACTTCGCACACATAACACTTTTCATTATACCATCTATATAATCTAGCATTTACTTTATCGATTAAAAAAAAAAAACAAAAAAAAAAGCTATTTTCGTCTACATTACAATAATGTCAGTATAATCGAGGAAAAAAGTAAAAAATAGAATGCACAGCACTAAGATCGACTAAGGCGGACTCAAGTACAATTGTCCCATCACTATGTTGCACCGATTTTTAATATGTCAATAAGATCTGCACTTATATTTATAAAACGTTTCATTTACAAAATTATATAATTATACAATCATATTTTAATACAATAATTTAAATATATAACACTATTGGAAAGACTTGATATTACTGACACAAATTGACAGTTCGTGTGTTATGACGTCATGTGTCACGCAGTGGGAATTAGCCTTACAAGTAGCGGCTGTCATATGACGACACTGTGACGTCAGAAGACACCGCTTTACTATTGAGCAGGGCTTGTTTTTTGTTATAATTGTTAAACACACGCACTTATCAGCCAATCGTAAAGCACGTTGCGTCGGCGCGCGTAATCCGTGCGCTACGATTGGTCGGTGACATACACTCATTGTATTTTAAACTTTATCACTTTGAGTTAGGATCTATTTCTAGGATATTTACAGTTTTTATTGCTTAGTGTATCGAATTAAACCGATGTAACATATTTCGCGGACAAACTAAATAATGATAGTCAAAGGCGTTAATCAACGCTTATCCCTCTTATTAATAAAACGAGGATTATACCTGTATTAACTTAAACCTGTATTAAGTCTATTAACAGCGACAGGTTTAACTTAATCCATGGTTTAAAATTGACACTTTTTATGAATAAGAGGGTTATATTTTTCCCTCGACTATACTTATAATCAGACATTTTCATCAGTACAGTACATATTTACAATAAACCCTTGATATTATCTATTTTGCAATATAGTTTGCGTTTTCATCAGTTTTTTACAATATTTCGTTTAATAAAGCGTTTTAATTTACTGTGTTGCTATCACGTTTCGTTTCTGACCTCTTAGATAAGTGGCAAAACGCTTGACAAATAGGAATGGAATAGAATGAAAAATGTATAGGAATGACACATGTCATCGATAACATAGTCGAAAAATTATCATCCCCATACATTTATCATTCTATTCTATTTCTATTCGTCAAGCGTTTTGCTACTTGTCTAAGGGAGCTGATTGCTTTTAGATTCAGTGGGCTTACTCTCCAATTTATTCCGACCAAATTGTATTGAAATTGTAGTTTTCGTACTCTTAAACTTAAATGGCGCCAAATTGTTTCAATATTATGTGTCCATTGGGAGGAACTAACTGAGATCAGAAAATTGACAGCATTTCTTTTCAATAATACTGAATCATGTTTCCGTTATCTATATTGATCTTGCATTGGTCTTGTATTAGAATTGAAATTAAATTCGAGTGTAGGCCACCGGTTTAGATTCTTACACTGTTATTATCATACGTTTATTGTATTGTTGGGTATTCTTATGGAATTGGGACTTGCTTTTTAAATAGCCGTAAAAATAGGTGACAGCTTCTCACTATAGACATCGTCGTTATAAAAACTGCTATTTCAATAACCGTTATTAAAAATATTAACAAACAAATTACCGCCTAAATTATTTCACTTATATTCCGAATAGTATTTACAACAGTTTTCCCATGAAACAGCAATTTAATAACTATTAATTAATTTAAAGTAAATTAAGAAGCTTTATTATACAAAAATATACATGGTGTATTTTTTATCACTGCCAACATTTTAACTTTAGGCACTGTCGAAGTTAATAATTACTATTATCTGTTGTGGTATCATTCGGCAAGAAAATAATAATACGAACGAGTCTCGAACCCGTGACCTTCGCCGATAGGCCGCGCTGCGCCCGAGATCGGCGAAAGTTCCTGGTTGGTGTCCATCATGACTCAATTTTCCTATAACAATTTACTATAATTTCTTGCAATTTTGATTTGATTGACAGTGATAAGAGTAATCTATGTTCCTTAAGTTCGTTTTAACATACAAACTTAATTTTTTTATTGACACTTAATTTTACTTAACTCCATTTAAAATAGCATTAAACAAACCTATTTACTGGTCATACAGTCGATTTTGAACCCTATTCTGTAGACATAAGGATGATAATAACAGCAACATATTAACAATACCGATGGTCCACTGCAGTCATTTGTCGTGTCACATGCAATAGAGATCAAAGTCGCTTGAACGGAGAACACGTAAAGGATTTCTTGTCTAATGTTATTTCAAAAAGAGTATAGTTTTCAAAAAAATATTCGGGTTTCATTTTGTATCCGTTTCTAAGGCTCAAACTGTAGGTATATTTACATTTTTAATACATTTATATAGGCATTTATAGATAGTCAAATGCGTGACGTAATTTACTGTAAAATCTTATGAGCGTCAACCATTTTTAACGTGACCTGCCTAATAACCACGTAAAATAATCGTAGGCTAATTAATAATAATAATAATGTTATTTCGGTCACGTCGGCCTGTCCCATCTGAGACTAGCCAAATACAAAGATAAAATAGTGCCCAAGTATGCGCGCAAACACAGGTGCACCCCCTATTCCCTCACTCTCATAGTCCAGGACGGTAAGACACGACCGGAGAGAGATCAGGCGTACGACCAACGGCTTAACGTGCCTTCCGAAGCACGGAGGGGTCTCGATATGTGAAAACGGTCACCCACCACAAGACTGACCGCGGCGAGCACTGCTTAGCCTCGCAAATCGATTGTTCTGCGCGGCTGCCACGTAGCTACGAGCCCCTAATGTCAAGCAGCGCCTCTAGCGGTCACGCAGGGAGTTATAACTTGCCGCACAAATATTTGACGTGGTTGCTAGCGAGTTTTCGTGATTAACCTCTTGGTTGACGTGCAGTTCGGCTCACAACCCCACCGCGTCACCATTGGGCTCAGTTTAAGTCCAACTATTTGGACATTCCTGACTAAACATGTCTACAACCGGAGAACGTAATTAATGTGTAAAACTTTTCTGTTATCGTACGAGTAACTAATTTGACAGGAACTTTAAAAGTGACAGGTCGAGTCGAGTGACAGGTTAAATTTTATTTTGACCAGCCGTTTCGAAACCGGGTTAGAAGTCCTTTCCTGATATTGATTAATTAAAAACGATTTTTAACAAAATCGTTGCCATTATTAATGATTTATTAAATATCCATTTAACGATGAGATTTTTCTTCCTAACTGATGATATTATTGACGATCTTCTGCCTTACTGTGCTCTTGAAACAGAACATTATCAGTAAGAAATGAGACGCCGCTACGTGCAGTGTTGTGCGTCTCGCTTCCATAGCGGAAAATGTCCTGCATTAAGAGCTTTTAGTAAGCCCTGAACTATCCATTTATAGTTTTATAACTTTAAAAACGTATTTTGGTTTGAATTGTAAGTCTTTTGACGATTTAATAAACAAAATCATAGGCAAAGTACAGTACGGACGGTTCTTGACCGACTTGAAGTTAGGCACAGGCGCAGTTCTGCGCATGTAACTTTGACATCCCGTGTTGTACTTAAAAATGCTACTGCGCAGCCAATCGCGCCAACTTCAGCTTGGTGTATATACAGCCGTCTGTAAACGTCAAAATACGACTAGAAAGCATTGATTAATATTTCAGTCTGTTATAAGTAAAAAGGGGTAGACACGACACTTACAACATTCGATGTTCACACACGATATTGTGACGTCACTACGTTAGATGACTCGTGGGATTAGGACGGCGTGTCATGATCATCGGAAGATATGAGTTGAATTCAGGTGGGCTAATCGGCCTAGCTTCAGCGTGCCACTTTCGCGCGTATAACTTACCTACCTCTTTGCATTTATCAGGTTTCGGTTAAGTAACACAAAGGCAGATTTACAATAGAATCGTATTAAAATTGACAACTTAATATACACAATCAACTTAAAAAATAAACCTAGATAATTAATTAGGATCAAGATATTAGGACTTTTGCGTTGAAACGTAGAATCAAGTATAATTTTTTTATACACCTCTCTCGAGGCCTGGTAATACAGGGGATCAATTCTCATAATTTAAGATATTATCAAGCAGTTAAATAGCGATTAGCTTTCGATAAAACGGAACGATTTAGGTATTTAAATTCGTTGATTTCTATCTAAAGTAAATCGCTACTGCACTGCTCGATAACATCTTATGTTAGAATTGACCAACAACCTTATTAGTGACACAAATTGACAGTTCGTGTGTTATGACGTCATGTGTCACGCAGTGGGAAGTAGCGTCGGAAGTAGCGGCTGTCAAACTGTGATATGACGACACTGTGACGTCACAAGACACCGCTTTACTAGTGAACTGGCCTTGTTTATTAGGCGAAGGACGAACGCCGAATACTTCCGAACAAAGCTGAACGCTACCGGCAAGAGAATTAAGGCATACAGCCTACTTCACATTATGGTCAATGTTTATCGATAATGACAGTGAGCTGAAGTGGTAATCAATGCTCGATCCTTCTGTATGAGAGGACTTTGCAGCAGTGGGACAGTTACAGGCTGATACAATGCTAGTAATGATGAAACCTGTACTTAATGGTGTGACGTCAACACGCAGCTCACAAGCGTGGTGAACAATGCTCGTTCCTTCTGTATGAGAGGACTTTACAGCAGTGGGACAGTTACAGGCTGATACAATGCTGACGTGAATGGCTTAGGGGCCCCGAGACGTTAATTGCCAGGGGGCCCCAACATGGTTAATCCGGTTCTACCTATATGGACACACGCGACTATTTAACTATTGCGTCTGCAGCCAGACATAGTGTTAAGACACGATACAATAGTTATATAGCATATCGGCGCGCCACGTCATCTCGTGGTGAATGAGAGAAGCTTAATGACAGCTGTCACTTTAGGAGCGGCCATCTTGGAAAATTTTGACAGCACGTCTCATTGCCTGTCCGACATTATGGTCTGAGTAGTGTAGCGGACAGCGAAGGACTTTAAGGGACACCACCCATTTCCGCCATCTTGGGGCCTAAAATTGGATAAACCGTTACAAGTTTTTAATTAGGGTCATTTTGTTAGATAATATTATATAGTTGAATTTATAAACCGACTGCACATGGATTAGTTAACAAATTAGCAAAACATTTAGTCGTCTCTTTGGAAGGCTGGTTTATTTTTGGGACAAAGAATCAGTATTGCCATTAAACGTGGCAATGCTGCCAGTCTTCTGGGCGTTACCTTTTGACAACGATGAGGAAGAATAACTTGATGCTTTTTAATTCCTGTTTATTCGATTCCCACTCAGGACAAATCTTTGTATCATAAGTATAATGATTTGTTCTGTGTCTGGGTGTAATTTATCTATATTATGTATGTATTTAGAAATATTTAAGTGTGTTTATCAGTTGTCTGGTTATCATTATACAGGCTCTGCCTAGTTTGGGATCAGATGACGAGTGTGGGCTGTCACAAGATATTATTTATTTATTTTTAATAGTTTTTTATGTTTTATAGTAGATAGTATTTAAATGTTTTTATATTGTCAATAGGGTTAGGCTTAACAGAATCATAGTAAAGTGAATGTAAGCAGGTCACGTGACCATTTTGTGACTTTACTGCACTGATAGCCCAGTGGTATGACCGTTGGACTGCCAAGTGAAAGGCCGCAAGTACAACCCGGCACGCACCAATGTCTTTTCAATTCATGTGCGTACTATAAATTAGTTATCAGTTGCTAAAAACGTTGAAGGAAAGCCTCGTGAGGTAACCAGCACACCTGAGAGATTTTTCAACGGTGTGTAAAACCATGTCAGAGGCCTACAGGCGGTTTGAACTCTGACACCAGGTTGTTCATCAACCGTATGATAAGAAGACTATTACTTAAAAGAGATATTGACCCCTGAGTTTGTTTCGGAATTTCTTCTTAGAGGTAGTCAATTAGGAAATGCTGACGTCATTTAGTTTTAAATAAAAGACGCACAAATGTGTTTTTGTAAAACCTATTTGCATAAATAAAATCATTTATCTTTTAATGTTTTTCTCTGAGACAAGAAATCGTGCAATAATTGAGTAATTGGATTATAATTCAATATACGTAACAGTGCAGTTTTATCGAAATCGGTTCAGTAGTTTCCGAGATATGAACATTTATGTGTAAATAAAAAACTCGACAATTTAAAGCTTTTTCCACATGCATAAGTAGTTATTTTCTTAAAGGTTTTTGTCTAGATGGTAGATCTGAATCTTAGGGAAGGACTTAGGTCAATTTCCAGGACGAAACAGCGGGCGGAAGCTAAATTTTTTCAATAATTTTAGATAATTTTTGTGAGATATTTTTTTATTTCCGCATATATAGTTCCCGCCCACTTACGTCATTTAGTCATAGATACCACAAATAATGATGACGAAATAGCATAACATCACGCCTGTATTCCCCGAAGGCGTAGGCAGAGGTGTAAAGCACACCCACATTTCGCCAGTTATGGTATAAAGGGCAAGCTTACCATCAACCGGGCACAAATCCAGACTCCGAGTTACTAATAATTATCTAGAAAGAACCCAATATCGCCCGACTTGGTATTCAAACCCAGGACCTAATGCTTAGCAGTCGCGCTTAGCGTCCACTAGACCAACGACACATTGATACAGATAACTTGGTCTGCTGACAACTTGAAAGATAACAAGAATGATGGTATGACGTCATCATTATTTGTGGTAAATAAACAGTGTACATTCATTTTTACAATAATTACGGTACAAACAACATTGAAATGAAATAACTAAAACGTGCAGCCAACTACACATGTTGGTCCCAATGTTGGCCCAATATTGTCTGGTTATAATATTGGAGCCAATATTGGAATACTGGTGCAAAATTTTACTTGTTGTATTTGAGCCAACATTAACGCCAATATTGGTGCAAACATTGGTTATTGGATATTTTCAGTCTTGCAACACATTATTACTAACCAACATTAGCTCTAATTAAAAACCATCATCAAATAAGCTATAAAATGTAATCCATATTTTCATGTGTAATACATAAAACTATCAAAACAATTTGCCAATTATAAATTACTATATAAAAAAGTGATTATGTAATTAAAACATGAAAATATTGCTTACATAAATTCAAATAACACTGAAATTTAACCAACTTACAGCCAATATTGGTCCAAACGTTTGGACCAAACGCGTGTCTATGGATAGTGGCGAATGTGTCACCTGCAATATTCTAGGATCTTCAACTTATGACATAATCAAATTTCCAAAATTACCAGCAAGTCAATATTTAAAAGTTTCATAAACTTACGAAAGTGACTACAAGTCTCATAAAAAAAAAAAACAAAAACAGACCATCACGCCTGTATTCCCCGAAGGCGTAGGCAGAGGTGTATAGTACACACATTTCACCAGTTATGTTATAGGTCTCAATGTAATAGGGGGCGAGTTTAACATCAACCGGGCACAAATACAGACTCCATGCTGCTACTGAGAATTACCTAATGGAAAAGCCCAGTAACATTGCCCGGCCTAGGATTCGAACCCAGGACCTCATGTCACGTCAACAGTTTCAGTTTAATTATACTTTTCTCATATAAATTATATAAATAATCACACTCACAATTTTTTTTATACATCACAACTAATAATGTCCTCCAGACCGAATTTCGGTCACGGCGGCCTGTCTCAGCTGAGACTAGCCATCTGCGCAGGAGATATTATAGTGCACAAGTATGCGCGCAGACACAGGTGCACTCCCTATTCCCTCACTCTCATAATCCGATGGGACGGTAGACCGACACGACCAGAGAGAGATCAGGCGCAGGACCAACAGCTTTACGTGCCTTCCGAAGCACGGTGGGGTCTCGACATGTGAAAAAGGTCACCCATCACAAGATTGACCGCGGCGAGCACGGCTTAACCTCGCAGATCGACTGATCTGCCGGGTAGCCGGATAGCTACAAGCCCCACATCACAACTAATACGACACTCACAGGCAAACTAACTTTTAATTAATAAATAAAATAAAATAAATGACTTGATTTTGACAGGCTTCGTGACAGATTTTTTTTTTAATACTCCACACTAGGAATTTCTCCTGTATGGGTGCGTTTCACAAACATGAAATATCACATACACGTTCAGACTCGGGACAAACATCTGCGGATCGCACAAACGTTGGTCCCGTGCGGGAGTCAATCCCGCAACCCTTAGCGCAGCAGTCCAAATGCTTAGCCGCTGCGCCAATCAGGTCTTTAAAGTACGTCAATTTTTTAAATAAAAAATAGACGTAAAATAAAATATTTTCAGTATTACTCTATTTTCGCTCTCAACACTTTTTAATAAGAAAAAGCAGGACAAAGCATTGATTTAAGTTTTTCTCCCGATTTCAATATACTTAACAAATACCTAAATATTGCAGGTGACAGTGTCGCTGCAAATAGTGATGGGATTTACCAGCACTAGTGTTGTAGCATACATCGATAGTTCTTATTTACTGTTGTCCAGTATTATTAACGTGTTCATTCGGGTATGTCCCACTACTTCGGCTCGGGACATTCGTGAATACATCTCCGTTTCAGTCCGTAACGGCACGGAATGTGGGCCAAACTTATAGATATACCCCCTTACTTATAAAAAATATCATTGTTGAACAATCGGTTAAATTATACCTGTCACTGTCGTTTGTCTGTCAAAAAATAGAGATGCCAATAGACTTGTGACAAGTGGTTTTAAAACACATGTTAGCATCGTTTATAAGTAAGAGGGTTAATGGTTTGCAATAAAAAAATATAGTACAGTTATCCTATCTCACTACATCCGTTTGTCTCTCTGTAGTAACGTGTACTGACAAGCGCTTGTGTGTGTCGCCGTCACAACCGTGACCGAGCGCTGTTCAAGTAAGGCTCTAGACAGACGGACTGCATTTCAACTGCAATCCAACCGCAAATTGCAGTTCGGATGCAGTTTGAATGCAGTTGACACGACTGCAGTCGTGTCAACTGCATTCAAACTGCACTTGGACTGCAATTTGCGGTTGGATTGCAGTTGAAATGCGGTCCGTCTGTCTAGAGCCTAACACACACTACAACAATGTGCGTGTGCACGCCTAACAACGTTTATAGTAGGACTTCGTGAATCGTGAGATAGGACAACTATACAACGTTTTTTTTTTAGAACTGATGCGCTTGCTGATTTGGACACTTTTTATATTAATTATGTAAACTTAAAATTGACAACAAGTTCCATCGCAGTCGGGGGACCGTTCTGTGGAACACTGTCTTATCTAAGAGACTGCGATGGAACTTGTTTTTCAATTTTTTGTTAAGGCAGTGGTGTTTTTTAATTATATTTTTTTTGCTTGACGTTTCGACCAAGTTGCATCGGCCGTGGTCACAAGCAGAGTGACCACGTGTTATCAGTTGCTAAAAACGGTGAAGGAAAACATCGTGAGGAAACCGGCACACCTGAGAGATTTTTCAACGGTGTGTAAAGCCATGTCAGAGGCCTACAGGCGGTTTAAACTCTGACACCAGGTTGTTCATCAACCATACGATAAGAAGATTATGCTGTATCTGATACAGCAAAAAAGTTCCAGTTAAGCTAACCTTTTGACTGCCACGGAACTTTATAGAAAATAAACATTTTCGTACCCTCCACGCTTTTACGATTTTATTAGAAGACAATATCTAATCGTAACATCTATTACGATTATTGTTTGTTATTACATTACACAAATATTACGATTAGGTATTGTCTCCATTCAAAGTTATGTCGTGGGGAGCACGGAAACTTTGTCTTCTATACATGACCGTAGCGGTCAAAGAGTTAACGACTTCGCGAACCACGTCCAGTCTTTTGTTTACAGTAACATGCAACAGAAACAGTTACAACTCACTAGTGAGTGTTCTTAAGTAGTGCATTCCCGAATATACACGCTAATTAAACTAGAAAACAGTAAATAATAATATTTATAATAACTTTAACTCATAACCTAGGTACGTCCGTCGCGGCGGACCAACGTGAGTCGATTGCTCGTCGTCATGGTAACAGTGTATAGTCCTGGTGACGTCACGTCACGCGGCAGCGCGGGCGCAGCCTCTAGTGATAATAGAAGTCTTGTTTTGTCCTTAGCTAAATTACCTGCAAACAAAATTTTAAAAATATAATTTATTTGTAGACAGATATTTTTAGTACACTCACATTTCGCCAGTTATGTTATAGGTCCCAATGTAATAGGGGGCGAGCTGGCCATCAACCGGACACAAATCCAGACTCCGTGCTGCTACTGAGAATTACCTAATTTACAAACCCAGTAACATTTTGCCTGACTAGGAATTAGAACCCCGGACCTCATGCTTAGATAGCGCTTAGCGATCACTAAACCAAAGAGGCAGTCGGCAGCAGATTGTAATTAATTCCTACATATCTTTGAATGAAGTCGAAAAATGACAAAGTCGTGTATAGTCACCTAGTCATAGAGGTAATATACATCCTAGGGGTTCGTAGCTACGTCTAGGTTAGTCTTGTGATGGGTGACCATTTTAACATGTCTAGACCCCTCCGAGCTTCAGAAGGCACGTTGAGCCGTTAGCCCTGCGCCTGATCTCCCTCCGGTCGTGTCTTACCGTCAGGACTACGAGAGTAGTTGGCTAGTCTCAGCTGAGATAAGCCGCCGTGACCGAAATTCGGTGCGGAGAAAATCATTATAATACATTGAAATTGATAAAAGAAATTTGAAAAATTATGGATACGAGCAGGTCTTGAACCTGCGACCTTCGCCTTACCGTGGCGCTGCTCTAACCAACAGAGCCTTCGTCTCGTTGCTCGCACTCATCGAATTTCAAGTTCCTTTTTAGTATTTACGTCTTAAGGGTGACGTCAGGTATTATCTGTTGGAATCTATGATTACCAACTCAGTGTTATACCTTTACAGCTATAAATGACTGAAACGATTATTATACATCCCAATGACAAAGTCGTGTGTAGTCACCTAGTCACAGAGGCAGTATACAACCTAATGACAAAGTCGTGTGTAGTCACCTAGTCACAGAGGCAGTATACAACCTAATGACAAAGTCGTGTGTAGTCACCTAGTCACAGAGGCAGTATACAACCTAATGACAAAGTCGTGTGTAGTCACCTAGTCACAGAGGCAGTATACAACCTAATGACAAAGTCGTGTGTAGTCACCTAGTCACAGAGGCAGTATACAACCTAATGACAAAGTCGTGTGTAGTCACCTAGTCACAGAGGCAGTATACAACCTAATGACAAAGTCGTGTGTAGTCACCTAGTCACAGAGGCAGTAAACAACCTAATGACAAAGTCGTGTGTAGTTACCTAGTCACAGAGGCAGTATACAACCTAATGACAAAGTCGTGTGTAGTCACCTAGTCACAGAGGCAGTATACAACCTAATGACAAAGTCGTGTGTAGTCACCTAGTCACCTAGTCATAGAGGTCGTGCTCCCTGTCGGGCTCGTGGTCGGGCTCGCGCGCGCGCGGCTGCGGCGCGGGCGCGGGCGAGGCGCCGCCGTAGTTCAGGAAGTCCCACACCAGGATGGTGTCGTCGTGGGAGGACGACACTATCTGGAACTCGTCGAACTGCAGCCTGAACACGCGACCCGTGTGCTCCTGGTAAAAAAAAAACATTGTTACGTGACGTTGAAATAAAACTATTTTTACGGATATTATCGCGGTTTTAATTTGGTCGTTATAACTGCCTCGTTGGCTTAGTGGTCGCTAAGCGCGACTGCTGAGCTGAAGGTTCTGGGTTCAAATCCCGGGTCGGGCAAAGTATTTCTGAGTTTTCCATTAGGTAATTCTCAGTAGCAGCACGGAGTCTGGATTTGTGGCCAGCTGATGGCAAGAGGCTCGCCCCCTATTACATTGGGACTTACAACATAACTGGCGAAATGTGGGTGTACTATATGTACACCTCTGCGTACCCCTCCGGGGAATACAGGCGTGATGATATTTATGTTTAATTTGGTTTTTTGGTCCCGACGCTTCGAATCCTTTACAGCATTCATGGTCACGGGCAGACTGAGGTGTTAAACGTCTAATTTGAACAATTACTATCAACTACCTTACATTTTTAGTTATTATTTTGACATTAAAAAGCCCGAACCCCGATAATTCAATTTAATAGATAGTTTTATAGGTAAGCACTCTTAAGATATTTTTTTAACAGCTAGTTCTTCTATATTGTAATCTGTGGATAACGTTGTGAGTAGTGTATTTGTTAATATTACTGATAAGCCGCTAACTATGTTACAATATTTAATATACTAGTTTGTTATCCCTATGTTAATAAATAAATATATACAAACCGCGATAAAATCCTTAAAAATAGTTTTATTTCAATGTCTAATATATTTTTTTTTTTTTGAAAAAAAACGTCGCCCCACACTAGGAATTTCTCGTGTATCGTGGGTGCGTTTCACAAACATGAAATATCACATACACAAACACCCAGACTCGGGACAATCAAATGTGGACCGCACAAATTTTTGCCCCGTGCGGGAATCGAACCCGCAACCCTTAGGCTCTAGACAGACGGACTGCATTTCAACTGCAATCCAACCGCAAATTGCAGTTCGGATGCAGTTTGAATGCAGTTGACACGACTGCAATAGAACTGCAAACCAAACGTTCACACTATTGCACGCCGACTGCAATTGGACTGCACGTTTGGTATGCAGTTCTATTGCAGTCGTGTCAACTGCATTCAAACTGCACTTGGACTGCAATTTGCGGTTTGATTGCAGTTGAAATGCGGTCCGTCTGTCTAGAGCCTTAGCGCAGCAGTCTAATCGCTTAGCCACTGCGCCAATCAGGTTGTCGGTCAATATTCGCGTAAGTGATAGAAATGTCAATGTTACATGATGTTTAGTGTCATTTTAACATGTTGATCATCATCATCAGCTGGAAGACGTCCACTGCTGGACAAAGGCCTCCCTTAGACTGCCACAATGAATGAATGAAATTTATTTATTTTCTCTCAAAAAGTACATTATAATAAGATATAAATTACATGATAGCTTATTTTTATCCTTAACTTTTTGAGAGCTGGAGTCCGAACTAGGTTCGAGACCTGTATGACGGATCTCCAGGCTCTCGTACTCCATACAGTTACTTAAGGAAAATACAGCTAGCGAAATGCACTAAATCTTAATAATGTACACCGAGGTGTGTGCGTGCGTGCGTGTGAGGGTGTGGGTGTGTGTGTGTGTGTGTGTGTGTGTGTGTACAATGAACGACAACTTGCCATTTGCATCCACCAGTTGCCTATGCTTTGCTTAACTTAAATTCAAATTGGCCAACAAATTATGAAAAGTTATGTACATGAGTTGGATTTGAACCACCTACCTCCGGGCTCCGACGATGGTACACACACGCGACGGAAATATCCACATTTCAATTTTACGACAAACGCGCAACCCATCACATGACCGACCGCGGCAGGTGTTGCTTAACCCCACTCACCACAAGCGTTCTGAGACACAGTTCTTGGTGCGGCGTGCGCACATCTAACGCCGCTGGAAGATCCCACACTTTGATTTTGCCGTCGTACGCGCCGCTTACTATTCTTTTATTGTCGAACCTGAAAACGAGAATAAACAGCCCATATTAGTCTAAATAATACTATTTCACAAAATGACCCACAAAACAAATCACGCCTACAAAATGCCCCACGCCCACCAAAATGCCCCAATCCCCAAAAATGTCCTAACAAAAAATGCCCCATACCCACAAAAAATGCCCAATCCCAAAAATGCCTTCTAACTTACCGTATACACCGCACAAGCTCCTCATGGCCCTCCAACACGCGTATACACTGCCCACACTCAATGTCCCACAGGCGTATCGTGTTGTCCGACGACCCCGATACGACTAATCTATCGCGGTACTGCAAACACGCGATGCCCCGTTTGTGCCCGTTTAACGTGCGTACGAACTCGCACGATGATGTGTTCCAAACCTGTGGAAGATATTCGTTAAATTCGAAAAGATACTTAGATAATGTATGTATGTGTGCCGTGTGGTACCCGGCCTAGAATTGACCACCATATTCCTCCCGTGGGTGTCGTAAGAGGCGACTAAGGGAACATCCAGAAGATGGGCAGCAGCCTCTTCTGTAACTTGACCACCAACACTGCGATCGCAAAGCCGCTTGCCAGCGTGGGGATTATGGCACCCACATTCCGCCACTTATGTTATAGGGCCCAATGTAATAGGGGGCGAGCCTATTGCCATCGGGCACAAATCCAAACGCCGTGCTGCTACCGAGAATTACTTAATGGAAAAATGCAGTAACACTTTGCCGGCCCCGGTATTCGAACCCAGGATCTCAGGCTCAGCAGTCGCGCTTAGACTAGTCCAGCGAGGAAGCCAAAACAAATAGTGATTTAGGAAATTAAAACTTTAAGAGGGAATTAAACATTTTAAGGGAGAGATGATATGGAAAGTAATTTTCCTGAAAAGACATATGTATCTCGTAGTGTCCGACCGAAACAAATTAAGCGGGTAATATAAATGTGTCTGCTTCTGTTTAATATTATTTTATTTTATTATTATTTTATTTTAATTGAATTGTATGGACCTGTTATCTGAATTAAATGCATTTGAAACTATTTTTTACGGCCGAAACCGAAACCGAATTTCGGCATCAGTCTCAGTTTCGGCCAAAATCAAAACTCCCATATAAGTACATATTTTCTTGGGAAAAAAGATTATAATAGTAATTAGTCTGTCTTTATTTTTAAATCACACTTATTTATCAATGATTCGACATGATTACGAGCGCAGATGCGTCAAAACATTTCGTCGCTCACAGCTCAATGCTCCAGGCACCTCTTGAATTCAGTTTCGGTTTCGGCCGCAATTTCGGCTGAACGAAAACCAAAGCTAGGCCGAAAACCGTTTTTGCCGAAAATCGTTTATTTTTGTCGAAACCAGGCCGAAAACCGTTTGCTGGGGCTGCGTGGCATCATCTTAAGGGAATCCTATGCCATCCCTTATAGCGATGAGGGATACACCGTGGTTATTTTAGTGGGTAGGGTCTGTCTTTTTAACCCCCGACGGAAATAGAGGGGTGTTATAAGTTTGACCGCTGTGTGTCTGTCTGTCTGTTCGTGGCACCGTAGGTCTAAAACGGGTGAACCTATTTGGATGCGGTTTTTTTTTACAACAGAAAGTCCACCCACCCCCACCGCTCTTCCCCCCTGGGTGGTGGGAAATCCAGGAGAATTTTATCTCCGTGAAAACAAAAAAATGACAAAAACCGTCTCTGCCCAAACTATACCGGAATTTAACGTTCAGTCGAGTATAACTATCTCCCTCTAACTCATGCGCTCTACACTAACCTTAATAGTCCTGTCCCCGCTCGCACTCACGATGTATTTCTCGTCAAAGTCCACCACATTAACGGCCGCTCTGTGACCCACTAACACTCTACGTAACATTATTTCCGTCGTTGACGTCATATCCCATACAGCTATCGAGCGATCCTGAAATAAAAGACAATAATTAAGAAATAATTAGTTATTTTTTATTTCCCGCGGAACCCTAAATATTTTCGAAATTAAACGTAGCCTTAATTACGCCTTTTAACATTAGCTATCTGCCAGTTAGTCTCGTCGAAATCGGTCAAGCCGTTTTAGATATTAGGCGGAAGCCAACATTTAATCTTTCAGGTGATTCGGTCCAATAATTATCTTGTTTTAAAGTTAAAATATGTAGAAATTATTTACATTTTTAGTTTCGTATTATCTATACATATACTAAAATCGTAAACGACCCGTGTCTGTATGTACATTCAATATTAAAAAAGAAAAACAATTTATACACTTCGTATTTATGTTACCGAAGCCAAAAACACAGTTTTTAAATTTTTTGTCTGTGCGTTTGAAAGCGCTTATCTCCGAAACGACTGAACCGATTTAAATGCCGTTTCGTGCGTTTCACTGATATATTGTGGCAAGCTTCCCATAACATTTAGTGTTTGTTTCATTTAAATCTGTTCACAATCAAATAAGTTACGTCAAACTTTAGATACATGTAAGAAAACAGTACGGCTTGGCGTAAAAACTACTAAATAGAATCCGCTCAAACTTAGCTAATAATATAAATTTTGCTGTTTCCGAATGTCAACGCGGACGGAGTCGCGGGCACAGCTAGTTTCTAATAAGCGTAAAGAAAACGAACGCTACAATATATTATGGGTAATAGCCAGTCATCTCACCTTACTACACGTAACCATCATCCCGTTACAGAACCGTAGATGCAGCACAGCCTCACAGTGGTGTATAAGCGTATTGAGCATCGCGCCCGTATTGACATCCCACACGCGCACCGTACTGTCGGACGAGCCGGAGATGATCGCCCGCTCGTCGTACTGCAGGCACAGCACGGAGCCCGTGTGGCCTTGGAGTTCCTGAAAACAAAAAATAAAGTATTATTTATTAGCCTATTCTCTGAAATGTTTACCTATAATTGGTTGTGCAGTTAGCTTAAATATATATCTGATTCTATTGTTTATACTGTGAAATTAATACTGTAACATCTGTTGGTAAACCATATAAATATATTTTTTTTTTATTAGCCTTTTTTGTGTCCCACTGCTGGGCAAAGGCCTCCCCTTTATAATATATCCTCCCCCTATAAATAAATTAAATAATATGTGACAAAAAAATACTCTGTTTACAGATAACAATGAGGTATCACACCTTATTTATACTGTTTTAAATTTATCCTGAGGTCGTAATGAACCAGTAGAATTTTTATTTTAATTTTATAATAACGAGAAGTGCCCTAAAATCTTATTTTATTTTCGCGCGGAACTCGGTTAGCGAACAATATGGGAGAACATATATACCCTGTCGGGTTAGGGCTATCGGTGTGCCGGCACGTCGGCATCAATATGGCGGATGGCATTTTAAACATTTGAAAAACAGGCTTTTTTTAAATTGATTCATAAAATTTTAATTACATTTTTGTTAATAATTACCGATATTTCTCGTTTACTTTTTACGAAATCAGAATATTATGTTTTAAAGAACACAGTTCCCGACATACACCTAGTAATTTTGATATTAGTATCATAAACAAGCATTTTTATATTAACTCTTACATGGTGTAAAATACCATATCGATACCTTTGGGTAGAAAGGTCGTATAAACCATTTTGGCCAAATTGCGTTCTATATACCATTTTTATCAGAATTTTTTTCTCTATCGATCTGTATATACGAAATGCAGAAATTCACACAAAAATGGTTAATACGACCCAGAAATTTTCGGTCATAGCCTCTTACAAAAGGTAAATTTTCAATGTAAAAGCCGAATGTTTTTTTTTTTTGGTTTTGTTATGATGTAATGACCATAATTTACATTAACTCAGGGCGTAAAAATAGTCGTTAATTGTAAATGGTTTATACGCCCTAACGTGTTAAATGCATTATCTAAACAAAAAACTAAATATATGGGTTTTTACGACGGTAAATGTGACCATAAGCTTACCAAAAATGGATATACGACCTATACAGTTTTTTAAAGTACATTTTCATGGGGTGTTTTAACCAAGAATTGATTTTTTCTTAGACGTAAATCCAAGCTAACTTTAAAACTAAAGCAGATAGATAGGTTTTGATGATTTAATCTTTTTCATTTGCAAATTGTAAGAACCTTTCTCATAGATCATTTTTTTATAACTTCAAAAACAAAAAAGTTATGAATTTTTATGTTAAAAAAAAATTGTTTTTCTGCTCTCCTGAAAAGTCGGGTTTTGGTTTATACGACCTTTCTACCCAAAGGTATCGAATTATTAATTTTTTTATTATAACCCGTAAACTACTCCTTAAAAAAATGCTTCGAAATCAATTGAGTTTGTGAACTAGTGACGTCACAGGTTCCTATTGCCATACAAAATCTATGGACGAATAGCGTTTTGACAGCTCATACAAAGTATGTCAATTGATTGGTGGTGTAAACTACCAAAATGTAAAAGTTTGTGGACTTAAAATTTAATTTTGACAGATATGATATTATAGGATAGTGACGTCACTGATTGCCTTTAATAGAAAATTATTTGGCATCATCATAGTCAATAACAATATTAATGTTGCCATTTCTTACTTTTTCTCCTAATGAGTACTGGATTTTACCCCTTTTAGAATAATTAAAATATATATTAATGCTAAATATAATATAAAAAACACTTACCCTAACACATTGTAATGTTTTTCTATCCCATATCTTGATTGTGTTATCCCTTAAACCAGAGACTATTTTATTGTCGTCGTACTGTAGGCAATACACGCCTTTTGAGTTTTCTGATCTGCAATTTATCCTCTGTGGACAAAATATACAACATTAATTAATAATAATAATAATAAAAATCACACCAGCCTCCTTACCATGAACTCTTAAAGCAGGACAGTTTACGTTGTGGAAGCGAGACGCCGCTACGCGCAGTGTAATGCGGCGTCTCGCTTCCGAGTTTTTGGTAAGGAGGCTACATTTCGCCAGTTATGTTATAGATCCCAATGTAATAGGGGGCGAGCCTATTGCCATCAACCAGGCACAAATCCAGACTCCGTGCTGCTACTGAGATTTAACTAATGGAATAACCCAGTAACACTGCCCGACTCGGGATTCGAAACCAGGACCTCATGCTCAGCAGTCGCGCTTGGCGACCACAAGAAAAACGAGGCAGTTTAGAGGCACAGCCAGTTAATAATAATTACCTATTTCTCTATCTCCACTATATCTCATTCTCTTACTAAGAAGACTCATACTGAGCAGTGATAGCCGAATAGTATGACCGTTGGACTGCCAATTCAAAGGTCGCAAGATCCAACCCCGGCGCCCACCAAATATCTCTTTCGAATTCATGTGCGTATTATAAATTAGTTATCAGTTGCTAAAAACGGTGAAGGAAAACATCGTGAGGTAACCGGCACACCTGAGAGATTTTTCATTGGTGTGTAAAGCCATGTCAGAGGCCTACAGGCGGTTTAAACTCTGACACCAGGTTGGTCATCAACCATACGATAAGAAGAGACTGTTCTCACCTGAAGGTTGTGTTTGCCCATTCTCCAGTTGTCTTCTATTGATTGTATATCCTTGATTATCTTGGGGTACAGCTGCCTGTAGAACGAGTGGGACGGATGCTGGCAACCTGGCTTCGGCTTGAATAGGTACTGGATCCTGGAATGATGGACAGCATATTAATGTTACATACCCACATAACATCACGCCTGTACTACAATAATATACCCACATTTCGCCAGTTATGTTTTTAGGTCCCAATGTAATAGGGGGCGAGCCTATTGCCATCAACCGGGCACAAATACAGACTTCGTGGTGCTACTGAGAATAATCTAATCGAAGAATGAGCCTTCCGAAGCACGGAGGGGGATCTCGAATTGTGAAAACGGTCACCCATTACAAGACTGGCCGCAGCGAGCACGACTTAACCGCGCACGGAGCTACCAGCCCCTTCTCATACGATATGTGACCACTCACCAGCCCCTCCTCTCCGCAAGCCCCCCCCCCCCCCCCCCAGCAACGTTATGCGCACGCGCACCGCCCCCCCACTCCCTGCACACTACACACACATGTGACCACTCACCAGCCCCTCCTCTCCGCAAGCCCCCCCCCCCCCCCAGCAACGTTATGCGCACGCGCACCGCCCCCCCACTCCCTGCACACTACACACACATGTGACCACTCACCAGCCCCTCCTCTCCGCGAGCCCCCTCCACAGCGAGTCGGTGCGCACCTTCCTCTCGATCAGCTTCTTCCACAGCATCCCCTCGGAGATGACTCGCAGCCACTCCCTGCAGACCAGCTCGGCGGCGCACAGGGAACTGGCGTCGAGGTACGAGAGTATGTTTTCTGCTACATGGTCAAGGCCTTTCTCTGAAAAAAAAAAACATTAGGTAAG
Source organism: Abrostola tripartita (assembly GCA_905340225.1). Taxonomy (NCBI): domain Eukaryota; kingdom Metazoa; phylum Arthropoda; class Insecta; order Lepidoptera; family Noctuidae; genus Abrostola; species Abrostola tripartita. The sequence continues at coordinate 5,794,456 of HG996513.1, read as the reverse complement.
AATGGCTGACAGACAATTTTTTTTTTTAATGTCAATGTCTATTCCAATAGGAAAGAATACACTATAATATTTAAAAAAAAAAATCAAATCGGTACATAAATGACTGAGTCATGAGGGAACATACATAAAAAATAATATGATTCCGACGAATTGAGAACCTCGTCCTCTTTTCGTTAAAGTGGGTTAAAAACACACATAATTTTTATATGTAAGTCATGTGTTTTTGGTCAGTTACCAATTTCTACAGAACCCACTTTGGGGATAGCTGATCTAGACTCCTATTGCGTAGCCTCCGTAGGCGTGCTGTTGTTACATAATAATATTGTATATAATTATGTATAAAACGGCCATCAGATCACGCGGCATGAAATGTATTCAGATATGATTTCAAAACTAATTCCAATTCACATAGCAATGTATTTGTAATTCAATCGAGACAGATGAATCTTTTATAAGTACAATCATGTCTAGAAATAACGTTTCTCATTTTATTTGTGCCAAGTAGTAACAACCTATAACTGTCCCACTGCTACAAAGGCCTCTTCTCGTATAGAGAAGGATTGAGCATTGATCACCACGCTAGCTCACTGCGGGCGATTTCAGATAATAAAATGGGAACTTGAAATTCGATGGGTGTGACACGATGGCTCAGATGGTTAGAGCAATGCCACAGTACGGCGAAGGTCGCGGGTTCAATTCCTGCTCGTGTCCACCATTTTTTAAATTTCCTTTATCAATTTATATACAAGCTTAGCATGGGCAACATGCTAAAATGACACAAAAAGTCATATAAATTGTTCAACATTGTTAAGTTTTAAAGGGGGTGCGAGTTGAAAGTCACCCTTAAGACGTAAATACTAAAAGGAAACTTGAAATTTGATGGATGCGAGCAGCGACACGGTGGCTCAGTTGGTTAGAGCAGCGCCACGGATCGGCGAAGGTCGCGGGTTCGAATCCCGCTCGTGTCCATCACTTTTCAAATTTCCTTTATCAATTTAGAATAACTGACGTATTAAGTAACTTGTAAAGGCCGTAGTCACGGGCTGACAGCGGCCGAAACGTCAGGAAAATAGGTATTTATACCGTTATTCACGTATGCGGTTAATACCCTTATTGTCTTAACTCTTATTGTATGGTGTATACAAGTCGCGGTATTTTCTTTTTAATAAGAAAACGTCGCCCCATCTAGAAATTTCTCCTGTATCGTGGGTGCGTTACACAAACATGAAACATCACATACACAAACACCCAGAATCGGGACAAACATCTGCGGATCACACAAATTTTTCGCCTACGCCAATCATGCCGTCAAAATACAAAAACTTATATTTGTATTTTAATATATTTTTAAGAGTAAACATCTTGTATTATCGTTTTTTGGAGTGAGGAAAATGCATAACCGTATCCCCTACCGCTGGGAGGCTACGGGGGTATGTAGGACTCTCCCCATGACCCTGTAAGATCCACAGGGGCCTACCCACTCAAAATCTCACAATACTTGCGATAGCGCTTCTGATGGGAAGGAGGCGGGATCGCATTAACATTCTACCGCCAAATCTTGTGTCACCTGACTGTACAAAAAGCCGATCTGTGTTAGAATCAAGTAGGTATTCCGAGAATCTGTTGTTTTCCTTAAAGAACTGTATTATATTAAATATGTGGACCGTCTGTGGATGCGCAGTTTTTTGTTATAACATTATAAATCACGTTTACATTGCTTAGATATTTTTATTTATTTAACAACATTGTAAATTCTGATTCTAATACTTGGTAATGGTTTCTTAATTTAATTTAAATTTCTTAATGGTTTCAGGTCACTCAGACAAATCAATGTGAGTTTTAAATGATATACTTTATTGTCTGGAAGGGTGGAAGGAGGGAAAGGGCCTTTGCCCTGAAGCGAGATAATACGGGCTTATAAATAAAAATATGTAAAATACTTTCTTTGATATTTTAGGACATCAGTGCCTAATGGTGAAGAAATACCCACATGTCGTGCCATTATGTTTGCGAAACACACCCACGATACAGGGAAAATTCATAGTGTGGGGCGACGTTTAAATAAAAACCGGCCAATTGCGAGTCGGACTCGCGCACAAAGGGTTCCGTACAATATATAAAAACGGCAAAAAAATCATGTCTGTTGTATGGGAGCCCCACTTTAATATTTGTTTCATTTTAATTAAATGATTTATTTTTAAAGTGAATATATAACTAACTATTCTGTGAATATTTCAGCGTCTACCTCTTGCCGTTATCAATATCGAGCAAAAGCGAGCAAAAAAAACACGATTGTTTCATGGGAGCATTTATTTTGTTCTTCTTTTTAGTATTTGTTGTTATAGCGGCAACAGAAATACATTATCTGTGAAAATCTGACGGACGGACGGAAAGCAGAGTCTTAGTAATAGGGTCCCGTTTTACCCTTTGGTTACGGAACCCTAAAAAAAATGTATTTAAGGCACTTACTGGGAAGCATACTGATGAAGTCTCTTTGCAGCATGGGCTTGAGGTAGGCATTGATGTGGCCGTGCTGGTAATGACACATGCGCGCCAACAGCTGCTCCACAAACTCCACCTGGTGGTAGAAATAGGAACAAAATATCACTCAAAATTACCTAGAAAGAAAGAAATCATTTATTTGTCAAACACAGGTAGAATTGCAAATTTTGGTCTTGTGTGGTTAACAAATGAGTGCGCTGTGTTTTGCCTTAAAGGCATACAAATATACACAAACAAAATTTTACATATTAGTTAAATAAATAATCGCAATAATTAATCGACAGAGAAATTCAATTGTTATATTAAAGAAATAATTTGCACCTATCACGTAGAATTACCAGATATCTAGATCATTATGGATCCTAATCTTAATATATATAATTTTTCTGTGCGTGTTTGTCACCTAACTCCTCCTAAACGGCTGCACCAATTTGAGTGAAATGTTGTGTGTATATTTCAATGGGTTCCTGGATGATTTGATAACACAATTAGACCCGGTAGGTGGCGCTGCTTTTGCGGGCAGGACTACATCTGCCGGGTCCGCTGTTTATTATATAATCTGAGTATGACCTCTCACATCTAAGTTATCTGAATAATTCTTCCATATCAATAAAACGAAGTTGGGTTAGTTACACCATTCATAACTCAAGAATGGCTGTAACGATTTTAATCATCTCTGATTTGTTGGATTCATCTCCGCGCCGATAAGTAGAATAACTATTAAAATATCGAAAAAATACACGGGACAAAAGGCAGGTCGCCTGCCGGTCGCTATCCGCTAGATTTTCATAGCAAATCATTAAAATTTCAGTGTTGATATGTCCATTTCCTCCAGAAACGACACCAATCTTATATCATACCTGGTCCGTTTCGTTCCATCTTGTGAAGTAGTTGAGACAGGCGTCCCTCTCCGCTGTGTAAGCTGCACTGCTGGGTATCGGTCGAACGCCGGAATCCACACACGTGATTGACGTCACCTGTAATAAACAATAAGATTGATTATTACATCAATTGCATAAATTAAATATCGGTAAGGCAGGGTGAATAGAAACAAAACTTTTGTACTGATTTTATAGTAGAAAGAGAATAGATTTATATAACTTTTGGTGTCATTGTAGCATGTTGCCCATGCTAAACTTGAATCTAAATTGATAAAGGAAATTAATAAATTATGGACACATTACAAATAATTTGTGAAACGCATCAACGACACAGGAGACATTCGTAGTGTGGGGCAAAGTTGGTTATAAAATAAAATTGGACAGTTAGAAAAAAGTTCTGCTTAAATTTGATTTAACTACTTACTAAAGTGGGCATCAAGAAACTTAAAGTATTACCCTCTTACTTATAAGCGATGCTAACATGTGCTTTAAGATAACCACTTGTCAAGTCTATTGGCATCTCTATTTTTTGACATGCAAACGACAGTGACAGGTATAATTTAACCGATTGATCAACAATGACAATTTTTATAAGTAAGGGGATTAGAGTATGGCTTAATATGAAATATGTGGGTCAGACAGACCATCTGACCAAAAACTGACTTTTCTCACACTATATTTCATTCAGTATAGTTATTTCTATTTCTATTTTAAAAAAAAACGTCGCCCCACACTAGGAATTTCTCCTGTATCGTGGGTGCGTTTCACAAACATGTAATATCACATACACAAACACCCAGACTCGGGACAAATCTGGGTGTGTCTAGTCTAAGCTATAAAAGTAATATCACTAAACAACTCAATGACCTACATCAGGTATTTTCCCTATAAAATGATTATTTACAAAAATAATTCATAATATTTGCACTGAAAATCAATATTGAAATAATTCATACAAATAAACAATATTTTTGAGACCTTTAATTTAAAAACATAATTGAAGTACGTATTTTTACAAATTAAATTATGAAAAGTACAATTTTATATCAATTCTTATTGGAAAGAGAGTATAGATTGTTATACTAATATATTTCTCATTAGAAAATGTTTAGATACTGAGTTTTAGGATTAACACTACCGACTATGATTATTGGGTCAATAGTATTTTAAGGTAAAAAAGACCTAACATTATGCCTGTATTCTGTCTGTATTGTATTACAGCCCCAGATGTGGAAGCGAGACACTGCTACATGCAGTGTAATGCAGCATCTTGCTTCCTCAACATAAACTGTCTTGCTTTTTTTTTTTTTTATAAAAATGTCGCGTTTCACAAACATGAAATATCACATACACAAACACCCAGACTCGGGACAAACATCTGTGGATCACACAAATTTTTGTCCCGTGCGGGAATCGAACCCACAACCCCTAGCGCAGCAGTCCAATCGCTTAGCCACTGCGCCAATCAGGTCGTCAAGAGGCTTTAGAGTTCATGGTAAGGGGGCTGTTGTCTGTATTAGGCAGAGGTGCACATTTAGTACACCCAAATTTCACCAGTTATGTTGTAAGGCCTAATATAATAGGGGGCAAGCCTATTGCCATTAACAGGGCACAAATCTAGACTCTGTGCTGCCACTGAGAATTTTCTGATGGAAAAACCTAGGGTTAAGGCAAGGTAATATATTTTATTATTTCCACATGACTAACTAAAATGTTATATTTACTTAAACTTAATGTTTCTAGATTCAGTAAAGTTACATTCAATTTAAATCTTTTGTATGAACATTATTCTACAGCAAGCAGGTATTTTATGTAAATAGAGGACATGAAAACAAATTCAATATATAGTACAAGATTTTATTTAAAAGTTAGAAAAATAAAAATTACATTTTGGTAAAAATAAATAGGTACATAAATTAATAATTAAATGTGAATAAATACTAATACTGTTTATTTTATATAATTACATGACCTAACTTATAATTATTCATGTAAAAAAAACTGGTTCATTAAAAAAATCTAGATTAGCTATGTAATGAAGTAAGGATTATTAATTATATCATAGAGCTCCAACTTTTTTTTCTTAAACATCGAAGTGTTGCGAAATACGTATGCATAGAAAGTAGCACAAACATTCCTTTTTCAAACCACTTTGTTACGATAACTCTAAAGTTACCGAAGGAGGTTGAATCAAACGAGTTACGGTAAAGTTTCATGCATAAAAAGATTGTTTATGAAAGAGAATTATGTTTTTATTACATGGTTTCCTGTGAAACGTGACAGAATTACGAACGTTTATTTTTTTCGTAGGGATGCTTTTACAATCTACCGTCGATGAATAAGCATTGTAATACTCAATATTAGGTGGACAACGCAACAGATATCGACTGTTGCAACAGGAGTCATACAAAAAAAAGTAAATCTTAAAAGATCCGCATTGCAGAACGACTAAAAAATTGGTACGAGCTGTTGTAACAAATCTCTAACATATACCTATGCGTTTGAGGCTAAACTAACAATGTGCGTATGATTGGGGAGAAAACTAATCGTTCCAAAACTGCTTTTGTTATCAGATTGGTCATAAAAACACAAAATAGTCCAAGCGAATAATGGTAAAAGTAAATATGGCGGACGAACCATCATGACATTACGGGTTGTTCCATTTAAAGTTTCCTGGCTCACCTGGGGCGGTATGGTGTCTTCTATCATCCTTTCGGTCTCCATTTTTGTTATTTCACAAGAAACATCAATATTATGTCCACTTAAACACCACTAAATAATGAAACCACTATCGCTAAATACTCATCGCTCGCATGACGTCAAGCACTACTGTTGTTTTTAAGAAATAGAATTACAACTAGAGGCAATGGAATTCCTTGATCATGCAGCCAAGTTATTATAATTTGACATTTATTTAAGTAAATGGAATATTTTCTACATATCGTGAGTGTATTTTAGGATTGGTTTATAATGTTGTATATAGTGCATGTAGATTTCAAAGATCAAAATCTACTTTAATAGCTGAGACAAAACATTAAACGTTTCGCGATGCAGTGTAAAGGATTGTAATCATACGTCACCATACGGCAATTATTGCCAGTAGAAAAATCTGAATAGAATTTAGTCGATTATTTTGCATTATAGAATGCAGTAAACTGCTATAGATTTACTTTAAATCAAATTCATGGATGTAAATACTAGTTTATTAAGCCATACAAGATTCAAAAGAATCAAGATTTTCGTTATTTCTTGAGTATGAACAATAACAATAATAATCCATGAATAAAACAAAAACAAACTATAAAAAGTTGAAGATACAATCTTTTATCTTTTGCATAAAAGGTTTGTTATAAACAGCATTAATAAGATAATTATTATTAGATAAAATGTTCGTAATTAAATCGCCTAAGGTATTATTCCTATCATTTGCCATTTATACTAAATACTAATAAATCGCCTAGAACCATTAGATCATCACTAGAACTGTTGTGATTTAAAATGTCATCTTTCAACTTCTCAAAAGTAGTCAAAAGTCCAATTTAAGTAAAATTGTGTAAAATACTGACACAGTAGCGTGAAGAACTTATCTATTGCCAATTAATAAGGACGTAATCAAGTCACAAATAATGTAGATAAGATCTTTAAACACAACAAATAAGTCATCCAATAGTATGAATTAAAATGATAAACTGTCAGTGAAAAATCTTACAGTGTTACGCACTGTGAATTTAAAGTGTTTTTATAAATATTAGCACAGTTATAACTCCTCAGGTCAGTATTTACTCTTATATTTATCGTTAGTTTAGCTTCAAAGAGTATTCAGTCACGATCATTGAGTTATTCCGTGGTTTTTTACGATACTAATATTTAAATTGTGTTGCGAACTTTTTACCGTTTTTGTAGCGGTTTAAGTGTTTACAGAAGTACATCTGTACTTTCTAAGTTTATTATTTTGTGTTAACCAACTCGTTATGCTTAATCTTAGATGTTTTAATGCTTTATCGACTCAACAGGCGTAGTTGCTATGTCTTCGATTTTATCCGCTAAAGGTACGGTATATCATATAGATAAAGTATGATTCCCGCACGTTTTAGTCGTTTTTAGGTAGTCAGAAGCCCGAAGGTCTGACATTCAGTCTTACTTAGGGCCTGTATCAACATCTACAAGTAAAGTGTTGAATAGTTACTTCTTGATTACCGCTAATCGGTAAGTACAAGTTACGAGTATCTTCTATCGTATCTTAGTTACAGGCCAGTTTAACCCCAGATTAATGCTACTCAGATATTGTGAAATTCGTATGAGTAGTTACGGGTGACTTTAAGTGGCGGTTAGTCTACTTGACACTTTACTTGTTGATGATCAAATAGGCCCTAAGATCTTTTTTTTTATTTACATGTATTTTTTTTAAATGTATCATATTATACTACCCAGTAACTGTGTTATGGAGGTTCATTTTATTCAATCCAAGATATATTTTATTTTCTTTCTAAAAAACATCACCCTACATTAGGAATTTTCCTATATTGTGGGTATGATTCACATACACAAACACCCAGACTGCGGACAATCTGCGGATGACACAATATTTAGTCCCGTGCGGTAATTAAACCGCAACCCCTAGTGCAGCAGTCCAGTTACATAGCCACTGCACCATTCATGTTGTCAGATCTTCAAATGGATAAAAGCTAGACAGACAATGATTCTGCAGAATTGTCTTGTAACCAGATGTTTTAAGTTAAATTATATTAACATTACAATGTGTAAACATATTATTACGTGCAGTGTCATGGTTCATAAGCAGAATTAATGAAATCTTCACTACTAGATGTGCTCACAGTGAGTGTTTACAGAAATTAAATTATGAATCTGTGTTTTTTTTTTAAAGCCCCACACTTGGAATTTCATCTGTATCGTGGGTTTGTTTCACAAACATGAAATATCACATATACAAACACCTAGGCTCGAGACAAACATCTGCGGATCGCACAAATTTTTGTCCTGTGCGGGAATCGACCCCGCAACCCTTTAGAGCACAGCAGTCCAATCGCTTAGCTATGAGTCAATCGAATCGTCAGTCAATTGATGGTATTTTATAAATTACAAGCTTTGGCCCAGAATAAAGAAACTCACATACATACATATGTAAATGAACCCTGAAAACATTACACTCCTTTTTTTGGGCAGTTGTGTAATGAAACATGGTAAAACAAAAAATAAATAAACATTTGTCCTTCATTGTGGCGTTCTAAGGGGTAGCCTTTGTTTAACAGTAGAGGGGTCTTCTGCCTGATGATGATCATATTTTGATCATAAAAGACAATATGGGATATTTTACTATGATGACTGTCATTATAATAACTCTCGTGAGTGTTATCCATATTATTAACTATATATTCCGGTTATACTCGTGAGTATTCGGGAATGCCCGACTAGTTTCGAACTCGAACGGAGCCCTTATTCATGAGCTGGCTACGCGGCAGTCGCGATCAGTTCGGCTCGCAAGTCTGCCGCGTAATCCGCCGGAATAACCGAAATATATAGTAAATAATATGTGATATTTTTCAGTTATAACAAAAAACAATAATTAAAATTAGTGTGCTACTGATATCTCAGACATACCTTAAAGGATAATAGTCTACTATAATAAAAGTATATTTAATTATTTATCCTCATCTGTTAGTTACTTACTTGTAGTTTTCCTTATATTTGCTTTAAAGATTATTTGTATATAGCCTTTGTAAGTTAGTATAATAGTGTTATAATGTCCTCCTGACCGAATTTCGGTCACGGTGGCCTATCTCAGCTGAGACTAGCCATCTGCGCAGAAGATATTATAGTGCACAAGTATGCGCGCAGACACAGGTGCACTCCCTATTCCCTCACTCTCATAATCCAATGGGACGGTAGACCGGCACGAGAGAGATCAGGCGCAGGACCAACAGCTTTACTTGCCTTCCGAACCCAGGATATCACGCAGCGGTCACACTTAGCAACCACTAGATCAACGAGGCAGTAACATCTATCCTTTATCCATAACATCTCTTAATAGATTAACGTATATATTTTTTTGTTTTAGTTGTGAAAGATGTTGTCTGAAGAGGGAATAGAGAACAGGCACGGGCCTCCCGGAGTGAACTCCAGGTCTCTGAGCGCCGCGCACTCCGCAGCGGACCTGGAGGTGAGTACGTACTAATAGTAAGGGCTTGCGTTGATTGGCAGAGAGGAGGCACAAATACCTAGACTCAGGTTACTCCAATCTGCGAACCGCAAAAAATTTGTCCCGTGCGGGAATCAACCCGCAACCCTTAGCGAAGCAGTCCAATCGCTTAGCCACTGCGCCAATCAGGGCCTCACCAATGGGCTTACTCTCCAATTTAATTGCTAGGCCAGCCCCCTTACCATGTACTCTTAAAGCAAGGCAGTTTACGATGGGAAAGCGGGACACCGCATTACACTGCGCGTAGCGACGTCTCGCTTTCACATCGTAAACTGCCCTGCTTTAAGAGTACATGGTAAGGGGGCTGTTTTAAGTTTAAAAGAGTCGGTTTTTAAACTTAAAACGTGTCAAATTATTTCAATATTATGTGACCATTTGGAGGAACTAACTAAGGTAAAAAGATTGACAGCATTTTTTTTTTCATTAAACCTGAATCATATTTCCATTCATCATCATCCGGAAAACGTCCACTGTTGAACAAAGGCCTCCTCCAAAGGTCCTTTTAGGATGTTGGCATAATCTCCAAGCGGCAACAAGCGGTACAGAAGACGCTGCTGCCCATCTTCTGGATTTTCCCTTAGTTCGCCTTTACGACACCCACGGGAGGAAAGGTGGTGGTCAATTCTAAGCCGGATACCACACGGCACACATGCCAAATGGCAATATTTCCATCAATTTGCATTGGCCTAGTATAAAAATTGAAATTAAATTGCAGAGGAGGCCACTTGGTTCATGTTGGTTTAATTTATATTATGCACATGAATCCGAAAAGACATTGGTGTGTGCTGAAATTCAAACTTGCGACCTTGGACTGTCAAGTTAAGGCAGTTATATTTTTTATGCTAAATAGGTGTGCGCTTGCCCACAATTCGCCTGATGGTAAGCGATATTATGGCCTACTGTGAAGCGCGCCCACCTAATCAAAACCGGTTTAAATCTAGGTCTAAATTATAGTTCTCTGGGAACAGGGAATCCGGTATATAAAATACAAATGACTCAAATTCAACACAGGTGCTTCGTGAGATAGAGAATGTGTACTTTCAACCGTCATCTGAGTTCGACGCCGGCCGCTACGTCCTGGAACACGCACCGACCAGCTCCTGTGAGGAGATAGAACAGGTCTTCGCAAAGCTGAAGAGACAGCAGCAGGTAATACTCCCAGGATAAGATCGGGTTGCTTCAGATTCATTTGACGCACACGTAAATGTTAAAAATGGCGATACCAATTTTGTTTTCTTCTAGCAGCCTTAATAACGAAAATGGTTTGTTTTCTACTTGTAGCCCTAATGACGTTGATAACCGGGTTATGTATGCCATGAAGCAACACTTTATATTTTACGTACGTTAAACATCTTCTGTAATCGTTATTTTTTGACGTACGTATGTAACGTTAACAGACTGTTTGAAGCAACCCGCCCGAAGTTTGCACGAAATTTGATGACCCTTCTGAAGTTAGGCACGTATAAAAACCGCGCTGGTCCGTCAAACAAATTCTCTCCGTCTACTTTTCACCGTCCTACAAATTCTAAAAGATTGGTACTGCGCAACTTCTCGCGGCTAACTTCCGAAAGGACATGAAGTTTGCCCGCTAGGTCGTCTGAATATAATAATTATAACAGCCTATAACTGTCCCACTGCTACAAAGGCGTCTTTTCGTATAAAGAAGGATTTAGCATTGATCACCACGCGAGCTCACTGCAGGCGATTCAAATAAATGAATCCAGGTTTCCTCATTTATTCTTCTTTTCCTCTATTTTCCGTCACCGTTATTCAGTGCCTCAAAATATCTAAGAAACTAAATGACATTGAAAGAGTCACTTCCATACTTGCCTGCGTTTGAACCAGTACAAAAATCCTATCTGTCATTAGGCCATTTTTTTTTCTAAAACGTCGCCCCACTCTAGGTATTTCTCCTGTATCGTAGGTACGTTTCACAAACATGAAATATCACATACACAAACACCCTGACTCGGGACAAACATTTGCGGATTGCACAAATTTTTGTCCCGTGCGGGAATCGAACCCGGAACCCTTAGCGCTGCAGTCCAATCGCTTAGCCACTGCGCCAACTGGGTCGTCAAGCCATCGACGTCCGGCCATCACTACACTAAATGAATATAATTAACAATAATCTCATCTTCTGCAGGTAGTTTCAGGTAAAGCACTCCATCTAATCTCTCAACAACGCGACAACTGCGACCGAGAATTCAAAGAAATACAAAATATTCGCGACCAGCTCTCTACCACCTTACAAACATGTCAGAAAGCCAGGGTTCAGCTCCGCGTTGCCTCAAACCACTTAACAATATCCACATTCGTAATCCTAGCTAACTTCCGCAAACGACAAATCATAAGATCCGTACTCAAATCTTTAGAACTGCTTCGGAGTTTGCGCAGTGTCGAAACAGATGTAGCCGAGTTACTCGTCAAAAAAGAATACTACGAAGCGATAGAGTTGATTTTGAAAAGCAAAAAAGCAGCTAGCATTCACAAAGAGTATACATGCATAGCTGACCTAGCCACGCGTCTCCAAGACACGTTGGATATGACTGAAGAGAAATTAGACGCGATTCTAGCGAGCATATGTTATAACTTCGACGAAAATATATTTAGGAAGCTTCGGAAAGCGTACGCGTTACTTGGAAAAACTCAAGCAGCGATGGAGCAGTTGCATATGCACTATTCTTCAGCTGTAAACGAGTCTTCAATAGAAGCAGTTAAAAGTTACGTAGGAGATGCTGCAGATATGAAATTTCAAGAGATGTGCCATTCCGTACAGCCGACTAAAGCACCGATATGTTTGTTGAATTTGTGCGAAAATCTGTTTTTAATCATGAGGAGTTATTACTTGCTAGTCGATTGGCATTCGAAGTATGATGAGGAAGAATCTATGCCCATATCGAACAACGTCTTTGAGATTGAGAAGAATGTCAGCAGAGAGTACATTAGGCAGAAGTTAAATGCAGGTCTGGTTAGAATCTGGCACGACGTGCAAGCCAAAGTGTCGACGTTCTTGAAGAGTTCAGGGTTGGAGGAGTATCCGTTCGAGAAGTTTATTCAGATGCTGGGTATACTGCGAAAGCTGACGCAAGTCGCTGAGGTGTTTTGCGGTGATAAGTCTGATTTATTGCAAGATTTTATCAAGACCCAGTCGGTTTTGTACATAAAGAACTACCATCGAGGAAGAATGGAAGAATTGAAGCTGTTTTTGGAGAACGAAGGCTGGGAACAATGCCCAGTTAAATCCACATTCAATCTGCTAAACTTACAAGAGTTTAAACAATTTAAAAAGTATCTTACCGTTAGATCTGATACGTCGCTCATGAAAACGCATTCCGACGGCGCTTCGTCTGTCCATTCACAAGACGACAGCGTATACATAGCAAAATACTTCAAACAAAACACGAACCACACCCCATTCGAGATCTTCCGAAACGAGAATATTACGAACGACGATATTTTCGGCTTAGAACCCGAATTGGTGAGCGATGATTCGGATGATGAACCTGAAGAGCTAAAACGGGATTTCGTTGATGAGAACGACCGACCGGACCCGAACGAAAGTCCTAGTAAAGTGAAGGATAGTGTCATAGTGACGAATACTACACTATCTGTGCTGAGACACTGCGGACAGTACCTGCAAATCTGTCGGTACCTTCCCCAAATATCGCTAGAAGTTGTCATGTTGATGAACCAACTTTTCGACTACTACTTCTTCACCGCGCATTTGTTCTTTACTGTCGACCTCGACGTCGCCTCCACAACTTTGTACAGCTCCAAATTGAACTCTGTTCTTAAGAGGATAAAGAACAATATTGATACAGCGAATTCTGGAGACGATGGAAAAATCCCTTGCCCTGATCCTCCGCAACATTTGAATCTATGTACTGAGGAAACGTTACACGGTATCACCGAAAGAATTGTGGCAGTCGAAAGCGTTATATTTTTGGCTAAACAATACGAGATTCTTCAGCCATATCTAGAATCTATAGTCGCTCCTCATCAGAGAATGATTTTAGAGTATTTTAAGGATAATACGTTGGCGGTTGTCCAAGATTTGAGGGTACCTGTGTACATGTGTTCCGCATCGAAAGCTGTCGATGCTCGGACAGCGTTAATAGCGATGTCTCAAGTCAAATGGGACGTTAAGAACGTAGCGGTAGAGCACAGCGCATACGTAGACATGATTATAAGGAAGATCCAGGTTTTCGCATTAAGATTGGAGAACGTCTCAACCAAAGTGACGCTTAACGCGGAAATTTTGAACGCAATCTGGAGTATGGTGTCGAAATTCATCGTGCATTTGCTAGTCGAAGGCTTCTCAAACGCGACGAAGTGCTCAAACGGGGGTCGTGGTCTCATGCAACTGGATTATCGACAGCTATTCCTGAAACTAGAGAAGATATCGGGCTTGAAACCTGTTCCGTACCAGGATTATGTCGATAAATATGTCAAAGCGTATTACTTACCTCGAAAAGGACTCGAGGAATTTGTTCTAGAAAGAATCGAGTATTCTAATAAGCATTTGATGGCGCTTGTAACTTGCGCGTGTGAGAACAAGAAAGATAGGCAGGCCTTGTCTACTATAATTGAAAGTAGGGATGCTGCTGTATAGAAAAAATATATTTAAATTTGAACAAAAACATCAAGTGAAAAAATCAAAATGAATTAAGCGCCTCTTGAAATTTAAATTCGTAATCACCTTAATCCCTATTCAGACCAGAAAATAATTTACTGCTATGAAAAATGAACTTTATGTAAATTAATTTAAGTATATTTCACTTTAAAGGTGTGAAGTTATGACCTTTTGTTAAAGGTTGACCACCCTGTGTGTGGACGTTAATTCTCGCTCTCTGGATGATTGAATCTTGATGTATTTAATAAACATACCATCCTATTTTTTGAGTGAATAAGATAGTTGAAATGTACTGTTATAATGCTTGATTTTACGATATTAAAAGTCTTGTATGCGCCATTTGGCAATCAAATTAGAAAGATAAAATATTTTTTAAACCAAAAATATAATAGCTTCGTCAAAAAAAATTATAACATGCTTAAACATTTTAATTATCTTATTTATTAAGAGATTATTTATTTTGATAAGATTGGCACAGATTATGGAGCATGTAATCGGCAGGCCGCATCGCATTTTAAGACCTGCATAAAGGCCCCCCACACAGGTGCGTTATTGCGATAATGTGTCCCGATTTCTGCACACAACTGCATTTTTATAGTCCGGTAATTCTAGAATCGCAATAACGCACCTGTGTAGCCTTTAATATAGCAATCTTTAATTGTATAATCGCCACCATTAACCAATGATTTTAAGACACTACTTCTCTATAAAGGGCTTGATTTTTTGCCCTGAAAACCCGATAAATTTTCAGTTAACTGTTATTCTATATTAAGATGCTTTGAAATCAATAAATAGAGAATTGAGTTGGCAAAATAGTGACGTCATAATTTGCTAAAAAAAATTATAGCCTAATTTGTTTCCTACTGGGCAAAGGCCTTCCCTTTCTGCTCCAAACCACTCTATCTGTAGCAATTTCAATTTGCGATTCTCATAAAAAAATCTATGTAGGAATAGCGTTTTGACAGCTCATAAAAAGTATGTCCATTGATTAGTGGTGTCAAATACACAAGATAATATAATGTACATTGTAGTAATTATCGCTTAAAATGGTACTTAAGGTATTTCTCGTACAAATGTGATAATAATTAATTAGTTATATACGATTTTTGTAACTAAATAAGCTGCGGGCAAAATATTATAACAAGACAGCCCGCGACTTCATCAGAGTAAAAATTCGTGTCTTTTTCGGGATTAATTAGTAGCTTTGTCCACCCTGAAAGTCAATTCTAAATATTGGTCAAAGAATTTTGGAAATCGGATCAATAGTTCCGGAGATTACCGCTAACATACAAACAAACAAAGTATACCTATATTATTAGGTATGTTGTGAAGAGATTGGATCAACAAGGTTGGTAGCGACGTTGACCGTCTAGTGACAGACTTAGGTATCACTCGTGGAGGCTCTACTTGGACCCTTAGCTTATTCAGGTACAGGTAATCAATTAAATAGAAAAATTATATACTTATACCTAAGATATCGATTTAATTTACTACGACTTTACGACTACTGACACCGACAAATGTAACTGAATTTTTGTATTTTTATGTATTTTGTTATGGCACGCGTGAAATCTCATTATAAAGACATTAGATTAGGTGTATAACTATTATTGAATAATAATCTAGTTCGGTGGCCGTATGTTGAATGTCGTAGTCATAAAAAATAAGTGTAAGGCCCGTTTGCCACCACAGCGGAGATAAGATGTGCGGAGACGAGCGGCATAACGGGCAGGTTATTTACACCAAAGCGGAGAAGCCCCCCTAAACAAGCGGCAAAACGCTTGACGAATAGAAATCGAATCGAATGAAATGGGTTTGACATATGTCATCGATAACATAGACGTAATTATGACGTCATCCCAATACATTTATCATTCTATTCGATTGTCTAGGGGTGTAGAGCGGGAATGGAGTGTGGTGTGTGCGAGTCTTCAAGTCGCCGCTCTGCTCCGTCCCGCTTGTGCGACGTATTTTGTATGGCAACACCGATCATATCTTCTCCGCTCAGCACAACCGTTTCCACTGTAGCTAAGCGGAGACGAGACGTGTAATAACGAAATTCTATTGGTTGCTTATAATTATAACACATCTCGTCTCCTTTCGTTTTGTGTCCTCTTTGGTGTAAAACGGGCCATATTGTCTGTGTGAAGTTGTACGTCATTATATTGACAGATGTCACTTTGACATTTGCTTTTCAACTAGAGTTTAGTTCCAATTGTCACCACGACCACAGATTCTTATACATTGGGTTGATTATATTTTTTATATTGTATAATATGCGGCAACCGGCCTAAAGTGATTAAGCTTTTATGAATTGATAATTCTTTATAATAATGTATTAAAAAACTGTACATAATATATTGGTTTTATTTCTATTCTTTTCTGTTTTAGGGTTCCGTACCCAAAAGGTAAAAACGGGACCCTATTACTCAGACTTCGCTGTCTGTCCGTCCGTCACCAGGCTGTATCTCAAGAACCGCGATAGCTAGACAGTTGAAATTTTCACAAATTATGTATTTCTGTTGCCGCTATAACAACAAATACTAAAAACAGAATAAAATAAATATTTAAGGGCTCCCATAGAACAAAGGCGTTTTTTTTTGCCTTTTTTTAGATAATGGTACGGAACCCTTCGTGCGCGAGTCCGACTCGCACTTGGCCGGTTTCATTCTATAGTGTGTCATTGACCTTTTGCAAGTTATTCCAACATAATGTTGGCTTGCGCAGAGTGGCGGAGGGCACGCCAGAGGATTTTATATTTATCAATTGAATTAAAGTCTTAACCAATCAAAATAAGGTAGCTATTTCAATGCACGCGCTCTTTGAAACTGCTACGATGCTCCTAGGTCGGTCACTGGCCATTGAAATATACACCTTATTTCCATTGCATAAGTATTAAATTAAGTTTATTGCACAGGTCATAATACAATCAGCCTCCTTAGGCAAGTGGCAAAATTGTCGTGAGTGTTATCCATATTATTGAGTATACATATATTCCGGATATACTCGTGTGTATTCGGGAATTCCCGACTAGTTTCGAACTTGAACGGAACCCTTATCCATGAGCTGGTTACGCGACAGAGTCGCGAGAAGAACCACGGGCATTCCCGAATACACACGTGAGTATAACCGGAGTATGTAGTACTTAATAAGATAAAGTGGCAAAATGCTTGACGAATAGAATAATACATGTATGGGGATGACATAATGTTTCAACTATGTAAATATTCTATTCGTCAAGTACCGCTAAGTGTTTAGAGCAATAACTAAAGAAAAAAAGTAACTTAATAGATAGTACTCAAACCCCATCGAATGAAGGATTTGACTTACAGCGGTACCCCGCCGCGACATTGTCTCAAATAGGTGTTACTCGATCGGATTTGATGGCTCAATGATAGGTGTTATTTTTGACTTTTTGAATAACCGCTTTTCTTTATTGCGTTGGGGGTTTTTTTTTATTTTGTTACTTGACCAAGGGGGCTGTAAAGAAATAGCAACACAATAAAAACAAAATAATAATTTAATAATACATCTTTTTTAAGAAAATACATTATAATACTTAAGTATATTGTACAATACAATATTATACTTTAGTTTCGTCACGCTTAACAAACTTAAAGCTAAACTAAGCTACATAATAAAGCACCTATAAAATCACGCCTGTATCCCCTGAAGGGGTTGGCAGAGGTGTATAGTACACACACAATTCACCAGTTATGTAATAGGGGGCGAGTTTAACATCAACCAGGCACAAATCCAGACTCCGTGCTGCTACAGAATTACCTAATGGAAAAACCCAATAACATATTAAAATATGCTCTGATGGTTCGAGCTATTACGATTATTAAAAGCGTTTCACGTAAGATAGATATATTTACAGGTACATTGGCAGAATTCAAGCGAGTAACACTTTATTTTTGTCTGTGGCTACATTGTTATATTGGGTGTATACCTGTAAAAGTGATTTATGTATGATAAATAAACACTGTCTGACCCATGACCTCGTGCTAAGCAGTAGCGTTTAACGACCACAAGAACGAGGCAGGCAGACGGCAATAAACTCGCCCCCTATTACATTGGGACTTATAACATAACTGGCGAAATGTGGGTGTATTAGTTCCGTCACGTAAAAAGAACGCTGACCGTCAACCAAATTTTTCAAATTCCAGTATATTCCAAAGTGTTACGTAACTAGTAAAGTACCTATAATGATTCTACAATAAAACAATTACACTTAATTATAAACCGCAACAGAGGCGGCGTTAAACGTGGGCGACGTGCGCCATCGCATACGGCCTCGCGGTTCAAAGGGCCTTAAAGAATATGACGAAAAAAAAAATTTTGCCAAGTGTCCCAATATGCCGCCTATTTTTGTCTTTCTTTTTCATTAAAAAAAAAAAAAAACGTCGCCCCACACTAGGAATTTCTCCTGTATCGTAGGTGCGTTTCACAAATATGAAATATCTCACACACAAACACCCAGACTCGGGACAATCAAATGTGGATCGCACAAATTATTGCTTCGTGCGGGAATCGAACCCGCAACCCTTAGCACAGCAGTCTAATCGCTTAGCCACTGCGCCAATCAGGTCAGGTTATGAATAATTTGCGGAGGCCTAGTTAAGGAGGCCTCCTCTCCACTGCCCTACAAAGATGACCTATCTGTAAAAATGACAAAGTAATTATGAAATTGAAATTGACAGAAATGGCATTTAACTTTTACATAAAACTAAACCTAACCTAACCTCGACTGGCCTGTTGGTCTAGTGTTTAGTGACCCTGACTGCCAAACCGGAGGGTTCGATTCCCACCCAGGACAGATCTTAGTATGATGAGCATAATGATTTGTTCTGTGTCTGAGTGTAATTTATCTATATTATGTATGTATTTAGAAATAATTATATAAGTATGTTTATCATTTGTCTGGTTACCATAATACATGCTCTGCCTAGTTTGGGATCAGATGACCGTGTGTGAGCCGTCCCAAGACATTATTATTTCCTTTATTTAAAACATTTTGTAATAAATTACATTTTTAAATATCTTTATAAAAATTAAATATTTTAAAATATAAAAAATAGAGCCCAACCAGCAGCGGGAACAGGGCCCAAGCTACCGGTGGTTAGGGCTCCAGAGAGAGGAACCTCCTCACAATGCGTGCCGGGTCGAGGAGTACCGCTTTCTGCATCAAGCCCTTATTATTATTATTAACTTTATCTGCGAATATTATTTTTAACCACAAAAAAATTCTCAAGAGGGCTTAAAACATAGTTTGCCCACATTAAATTTAGCTCTTGCCCCGCCACTGAACCGCAGTAGCCTAGGACCATAGGAAGAGACTATATCCGTGCTTCGGAAGGCTCGTTATCCTGTTGGTCCTGCCCCTGATCTCTCTCCGGTCGTGTCTTACCGTCCTGGACTATGAGAGTGAGGGAATAGGGAGTGCACCTGTGTCTGCGCGCATACTTGTGCACTATAATATCTTCGTAGTTGGCTAGTCTCAGATGAGACAGGCCGCCGTGACCGAAATTCGGTCAGGAGAACATTATTATTCGAGTGCAAACACGCAGACAGTCGCTCAGCGTTCTTCTTACGTGACGGGAACTATTGCGTTACCCTTCAGGAAAAACAGGCGTGATGTTATATATTTAATAAAACCGTCCCTTCACGGTAAGTTTCGGTAAATAGTCGATTTCTTTGACAAAGTCATCGTAATCGCAGCAAAAACTAAACGTTCCGTCATTCGACCGCCATTTTAGCCAGGCATATTGCGAGTTCTCCTCACAGATGTCTTGGCAAAATGTCAAACTGTCTATCATTGACGCGTTGTAGAATGAAGAGTTTATCGAGATGAACGATGCTGCGGTTCCGTCTTTAGGATCGTAGACCAGCTGGAAAAGAGAAATAAAATATTTCATTAGAAATCCGATGGCTTTGAGGGACACGGTAGGTTAGGCGGGGTTTATTCAGCGTCACTTGACGCACACGTAAATGTTAATCAAAAAATTATAATATACTAGATGTGCCCGCGACTCCGTCCGCGTGGAAATTCGAAAACAGCAAAAGTATTTTTAAATTGTGTTTAATATATTAGCATTAGCTAAGATTGAGCGAATTCGATTTAGTAGTTTTTACGCCATGCCGTACTATTTTATTACATGTATAGCTGTTGCCCGCGACTTCGTCCGCGTGTATTTCGGATAAAACACCAGTAGTAAATTGAACTTTTAACAGAAAAAAATACCTACCAGGCAGGCTTTTTTAAGTAGGTTAAAAATCTTTAAACCACTTATTTAACTATGAATACTTTCCGGTATTTAAAAAAAACCGCAAAAATTGAACGGTAATTACGGAAGTTACAGAAAGTCTATTGAAAATAATATATAACTGAAGAAGAGAACATAAATAAATCCGTTTTGTGCGTTTCTGAGTTCCTGTACATTGAAACTACTGTAGAAAAAAAAATACCAAGGATAAAAGACAACCGTGACGACCTGATTGGCGCAGTGGCAAAGAGATTTGTTGTGGGTTCGATTCCCGCAAAAAAAGTGTGATCTGTAGATGTTTGTCCCGAGTCTGGGTGTTTTTGTAAGTGAAATTTCAAGTTTGTGAAACGCACCCACGATACAGGAGAAATTCCTAGTGTGGGGCGACGTTTTAGAAACCTATACAATACAACCCATTTCTATTATTTTGGATATTTTGTCTGTGTGTCGGTTTATTTGTAATTAAGTTAAAATGGAGAATCATTGCAGTTGACTCTTATAAAAAATATTGTTATAAGACATACAACAACGACACGCTTGTATTCCGCGAAGGCGTAGGCAGAGGTGCACATTTATTTATTTATTTATTTAACACACAAACACAGCTATCATAACAGGTACCTACTCCCACAATTTCGCTAGGTTTGGTGTAGATCCCAATGTATCAGTATCTCAACAGACAAAATTTATAGAGAACTCGTGACCTAAGAGTAAGCGTCGTACGATTGTGTGTGCGTGTAAGAAGCAACTAAGTATTCGTAAGATTAAAGGCTACTTTAAGACTGCGTGAGTCAAAGGTAATGGTTGATGTTGATGGTCATGGCGAAGCATAAGGCTGTACACTCAGCCGAAATCGTTATACACAGGATAGAAAATCTATCTTGCTGCTAGAATGTCCGCCTCAATGATGTTACAGCTGAAGGATGCCTTTTAGCTACAAGTCGTTAAATTACTTTGACAGAAATAAGTTCCGGAGAACCGTATCGGCCTTATTACAAAAAGCGGTTTATCTAAAAACCAAGGTTTAAAACCTCTAAAAACCACGGTTTATAGGAAAGTGTTATTACAAAAAGTGGTTCTGCGAAAAACCATTGTCCATTCTATGGTCTAACGCCAAACCTGGGCGGCCCCTAGTTTAAAGTAAAGAACTATGGTTTAAAATATCATATCTGTCAAATTTCATCTTTTAGGTTATCATATATTGTTGTTGTTTTTACCTGAACATGGATATTATAATGGTCAATTTATTTGATATTGAGGATATTGAAGCCGATAATACAGATATTATTTGCTTTTGTTGGTTCATCATACAAAATATAATAGAATACGATTCACAAGAGGAATTATTAGATCCTCTCGTCTGTGAGCCATACCGGCTCCCGGTATGAAAATATATTCGCATATATTTCACTACAAATGCCGTTCTAACGCATTATTTATGTTTATCAATACATAAACTAGCATAAATTACATACTTTTGGTTTTAACATACTAAATTACGTCAACAAACATCTCATAAACAAATAAGTTCGAATTACGTCACGTTTCGTTACACGGATGTACTTAGTTGTATTACTAGCTAATACAACAAGCTTCATTCTAAACAAAACTACAGTTGACGATATAATTGATATTAAAATCTAAGCAAAATAATAATAGTCTCAATATTTTTAACACTTCTATAGTGTTAAATATTTATATTCAATATTTAATCATTAGTCTATTATTAAACTTTTTTCTTTTCTGGGCAAATGGAACGTTTTTGTAGAATGATAACATTATGAACGAACGATGTTTGTATTAATCTGTGGTTGCTATACAAACAATGGTTCAAATGACAGTGCTAAGAAAACCACGGTTTTTATAACTTTTGTAATAAGGACAAATTTAGACCATGGTTCTTCAGATAAGCCTGGACTTGAAAGGCCAGGTTTAAACCGATGTTTATTTAGTTTTTTGTAATGAGACTGAACGTGTTACTTGCTGCGAGAATTACAATTGTCTATGACGTAATGAGAAAAAATCTATATCTATCCATATAATAAAATCGTAAACGATCCGTGTCTGTACATTCAATTTTAAAAAAGAAAAACCATTTATGCCGTCGTACCCATACTGGCGCGGCGAGATTTGGAAGTTTTATTTCATCTATATCTTATATACCGATTTCTTTTTTTTTTATAAAATAGATATTAAAGTGTACTTTTTGAATATTGGAGTTTGATAACGATATATCTATGTAAAATACAATATATTTATATATTTTATTAATACACTTGAAGAAGTGCCTAACGAATAAACACGTTATTGTGGCTAATTTATAAAAGATAGATATATACTATTGAGGACTTTTTTGTAGATCTTGTAGACACTATCATCTTTGTAATACATACTTTTGGTGTATGATCATCGTATGCGAGGATAAGAGCTCGAAAGCGCATTTTCATCCGACTTACTTCAAATTTATCGTCACTACCCAGCTCCTATGTGTTTTAGCGTTATGTTATATAGCCTATAACCTGCCCAGAAGTATGGACTACAATCGTACCAAGTTTGGTTAAAATCCTTTCAGTAGTTTTTGACCCATGCGTGCACATACAGACAGACAGACAGACAGACAGACAGACAGACAGACGGACAGACAGACAGACAGACAAAAAATTTACTGATTGCATTTTTGGCATCAGTATCGATCACCAGTCATCCTCCAATATTAATTTTGAATATATATTCAATGTACAGAATTGACCTCTCTACAGTTTTATTATAAGTATAGATATAGATAATAAAAAAAAATAACAAACACGACAAAAAACTAACTACAAAGTGAAAAACAAGTTCCATCGTAGTCTGGGTACCTCTTAGATAAGACAGTGTTCCACAGAACGGTCCCCCGACTGCGATGGAACTTGCTTTTTATTTACTTTTTAGTTCGTTTTTTGACATGACAGTCACGCTTTGTATATTTTTTAAATTATATTTTGTTTTTGTTTCATTTTTTCAAAGCCCATGTTACTCGCGATAGTGTAAGGATTCTAACGACACTCCATACATCAAAATCGGTTCAGGCATTCAAAAGTAATGGTGGAATAAAGAAACTCACATGTATACATAATATATGAACCCTGAAAACATTACACTCCTTTTTTGAGCAGTTGTGTAAAAATTGCGATATCAATTATTTTTTCTTCTAGCAGCCGTAATAACAAAATGTTTTTGTTCTCAGCCCTAATAACGTTGTCTGAGTTATGGTAATAGCAAATTATGACGTCACTATTTCACAAACTCAATTGACTTACTATTTATTGATATTAAAGCAAATAAAAATCAAATTTAACAGTTAATTAAAAATGTTTAACGTTTTTAGGGCTAAATTAAAGCATTTTTTTAGAGAAGCAGTGTCATGGAATTATTGGTAGGTATCAACTATCCTATCGCGCCACAGGTAGGGGGGTAGGGTTATAGGCTGTTATTATTATAATTAATAATAATAACAGCCTATAACAGTCCCACTGCTACAAAGGCCTCTTCTCGTATAGAGAAGGATTGAGCATTGATCACCACGGCCACGCTAGCTCACTGAGGGCGATTTCAGATAATTAAATCCAGGTTTCCTCACGATGTTTTCCGTCACCGTTACTCAGTGTCTTAGAAAAACTAAGAAAGTATTTATGACATTGAAGACGTCACATTGACACTTGCCTGGGTTTAAACCTGCAGCCTTGTGCATACAAATCCGGTATGACAACCACTAGGCAACCACGACATATGAACCCGTTTGTGCCCATCATTTCTGTTTGTGAATCTGTCGGTAGCATCGTACCTCCTAAACGGAAGGACCGATTTTGACGCGGGTTTTTTTGTTCGATAGCCGACGTGATCGAGGTTTTTTCTTACCTTGTAGAAGTACATAGGTACAGGTACGACTGGATTGTTGTTAGCGTCCACATGCAAGTACACCTCCTTCATCTCTCCTCTCTGATTGGGTAATGCCATCACTCCGTGGGTTCCCGTGATTATTGTGACGTCAGAGTCACGGGTTTGGACGCGGCGTCTGATGGCCTGAAAATAAATAATAATTCGTTTATAGTACTATACAAATAAATAAAATTAAAATGTCTGTTTGTAATATCAAAATAATAGTTTTTAATGTTTATGAAAATATGCGACACTTATAATAACAAAATGAAATTTTTATACGTCTATTTGTTCCAACTAATCTCCGAAAAGGCTGAACCGATTTTAACAACTTACTACGTAACTGAGGCTGATTTTAATATCAAAAATCATTCACAATAGAAAAAACGAGCTATGAGAGCGGGTTCCAGCCCGTCCGAAACAGCTGGACCGATTTTGATGAAACTTTCACAGGCAGATAGCCAATGTTATAAATAGTTACTTAGTGTAGATTCGCCATGTTGGGCCATCGTGTACGCACCTCTTCCAGCGCGGCCCAGTCGCCAGCGTTCCCGCGCATCCACTGCGGCGCTGTATTCACGTAATGAAAGGTGGCGCGAGTCTCGGCGCTGCTCGTGTAGTCTGCGCGCGCAGCTAGGTGACCTCGAGTTAGGAACTACAACAAAATCAACCCTTTGAGCGACACGGTCTTGTATAGAAGACAAACGCTTCCGCGCCCTCCACGCCACAACTCTACCAGGAGACAATATCTAATCATAACATTTGTGTGTAACGTAATAACAAACAATAATCATAATAAATGTTACGATTACATATAGTCTTCGAATAAAGTCGTGGCGTAGAGGGCACGAAAACGCTTGTCTTCCATACAAGACAGGCGCTCAAAAGGGTAAATAAATACCAACTAGATTTAATTAAACTACAACACGGGAATTAACACTATTGCTGAATTGCCAAACAAAAAAACAAAAAAAAAATTGTTCGCTTTAACTCCACTGTTGTAGTTAAATTATTATCATGCAGCGCGATAGTTAAAAAGTTAATACCAACTAGATTTATGTACCCACTGAGGAGAAAATGGTATCATTCCGCTTCCAACTTCCTCCAACGTACCAGGTAAGTAAAATGTAACTTTATAAATGCCTAAGTTGCATTTAAACTAATGTAATTGTATTTATAATTAATAACATGCTAAATAACTGAGCTAAATAATATTAACATATTAAAAAGTACGGTGCGTAAAGCCATGTCTGAGGCCTACAGGCGGTTTAAACTCTGACACGAGGTTGTTCATCAGCCATACGTAAAGAAGAAGAAGAATCTTAAAAAGTACTCATATTTCGGATTTTCGATGTAATTATTCATTAGCATCACGGAGTCTCTCTTGTGCCTGGTTATGGCAATAGGCCCTCCTCCTATAAGACACATTGGGATTGGGACCTATAACGTAACTGGCGAAATGTGGGTGTACTATACCCCTCTGCCTACCCCTTAGGCGAATAAAAGCGTTATTTATGTTTTGTAACTCACCTGATTCTTGGTCAAATATTCTGCATCCATGTCAGGTCCTAAGATGTCAATTATTTGTTTTTTCTGATTATTCAATTTGTATAATTCATTCATTCTGACTTTTCCAAAGAGATTTCCTTCTGTAAAAAGAAAATTAATATTAAAATATATGTAATAATAATGTTCTCCTGACAGAATTTCAGTCACTGTGACCTAGGACTAGCCAAATACGCGGCAGATATTATAGTGCACAAGTATGCGCGCAAACACAGGTGCACTACCTATTCCCTCACTCTCATAGACTAGGACGGTAAGACACGACCGGAGAGATCAGGCTCAGGACCAACGGCTTAACGTGCCTTTCGAAGCACGGTGGGGTCTCGACATGTTAAAACGGTCACCCATGACAAGACTGACGTTAATATGCCATAGTGCTTGCTTTCCCGGCCACTTATCCTTATCATAGCGAGGTGACGTGTGAGATGATGTAAGTGTTACAGAATAGCATAGCTGGTCGCCCAGTGGTTGACATTCGACCTTATTCCTACTGCCATATTGAAAAGATGTAAACTTTGTATGTAGGGGGTAGTCATCGAAACAATCCATCTGATTTCCAAAATTCTTCCACCAATATTTAGAATGGACCTTCAGAACGGATATAGACTACTTTTATCCCGGAAAAGACACATTTTCATGTAGACAACGTCGCGGCCGAATCTAGTCAAAAATAATTCAATTTAGTTTTCATTTACAAATGCATTGAACGCTTGTCAAATACATTGCAACTATTAAAATGTATAATCGCAAAACGCCTTGTATTAGTCACAGTTCTTATTCATCAAATAAGTATTAATTTAAAAAGTTATACTGAATTTACTGATTTTACTTTCTCAACACAATCCTGCGCTTCAAAACACGAATTGCTGATGTCACCCAAATAGCTGCGAAGCTTAAATGGGACTTGGGTCCCACAAAATATACGTCATCGCGGCAAACCCAGACGACGGTGGCATGACGAGCTGCTTGCCTACAGGAGAGACTGGTCCACTTTAGCACACGACCGAGTAAACTGTAAGAATGAAACGGAGGCCTTTGCCCTGCAGGGCTGTAATAATTGATATATAGGAGAAGTAGGAATATGGAACCCTTACCAATGAAGGAGGGTCTCTTCAATCCAGTCTGCATGAACCGACTCATTGGCGTCAAATGGTGTCGGACGTAGTGCGTGTGAAACACATCTGCGTCGAAACATGCTTCATACAGCTTGTAGAATGTGTTCCTGACCTTGTAGCCCACTCTGAAATAAACAACGGTTCTCTAAACAACTTGTAACAACAGACTAACAGAGGCAGAGTATATAATAGAATAACATTTATTTATCACATCAGCCTATTGCAGTACTCTGGACGTAGGCCTTCAGGGTACGCTACAAGGCCCACTCTAGCTCGTTTTCGCCACTCGGTCACTACCAGTTACCTGGAATAGTAGGGTGGCCGGGAACTGGGAGCTGTTTTCTTTGGTTACTGTTCATGAGAGATTACATTTATTCGCCACAGCACAACAATTATTTGCATGGATTGATCCATGCTTGATTTTAGGCCTGAAAACCTGATCAGTAAACCGTAAAATTAGATTATTAGTTGCTTTGTAATAAAAAAAGAACTGTGAATTGAGTTGGATAAATTAGTGACGTCATAATCTGTAGAATAGCGTTTTGACAGCTCATAAAAAGTATGTCAATTAATTAGTGATAGCCGAGTGGTATGACCGTTGAACTGGAAAGTCAAAGATGGCAAGTTCAAACCCCGACACGCACCAATGTCTTTTCGAATTCATGTGCGTACTATAAATTTGTTATCAGTTGTTAAAAACGGCGAAGGAAAACATCGTGAGGAAACCGGCACACCTGAGAGGTGTTTCAACGGTGTGTAAAGCCATGTCAGAGGCCTACAGGCGGTTTAAACTCTGACACCAGGTTGTTCGTCAACCATACGATAAGAAGAATTGATTGTTAGTGTCAAACACCCAATATTATATGGTATACCGATATATCTTGCTCCGTTTGCGACAGTTTTCTCTGGTCTTCTCTGCAGTGAACCAAGGCTGGCTGTTACACTGAATATCTTTAAACTGAATGATCTGGCGCTCCACACGGAATGTGCTGTTGATGATGCAATGAGCGTCCTGGAAAAAATGAATAAATAAATAAGTGTTTTTATTCTCATTTACATGCAGTTTTACGACAAAAATAATAGATTGGTATTAATGTCAAATCATTGATCGTAAGTTTGATAATTAAGAAAGAAGACATTAATTAATTATTTTTATATAAGTATTCTAACCGTTGTTTGGTCCTTTTGGAATGAGGCTGAGTGTGATTAACCTTTTGAGCGCCACGGTCTTGTATAGAAGACAATGATTCCGCGTCTTCCACGCCATAACTCTACCAGATGACAATATCTTATCGTAACATTTGTGTAATGTAATAGCGAAAAATAATCGTAGTAAATGTTACGATTAGTTATTGTCTTCTAATAAAATCAAGGCGCGGAGGGCACGAAAACCCTTGTCGTCCATAGAAGACTGGCGCTCAAAAAAGAAAAGAAAAAAGTTAAATAGATATAATAATATACATAGATGTTACTTTACTAGTTACAGATTCAGTGTTCCATTTACCAGGACGTCGTAGTTGGTGGAATCTTTGCCTAGAACAATTCTTCTGTTCGTGCCGGGACAGGCCACTGTCACAGTCTCCGATCTGCCGAATGATATGCTCCCGTCATCTCTGTTTGGCACCATGAAGTCCCCATTCCGGATGAACACTGGTCCAGTGCTGGCCAGATCCTTATTTATGTTGAGAATGCATTCTGGAAGATTTTTACGAAAGAACTATAGGGAGCTTATATTAAGCAATTTTTTTTATATTTATACGTCGCCCCACGCTAGGAATTTCGCCTGTATCGTGGGTGCGTTTCACAAACATGAAAAATCACATACAAGCACCCAGACTCGGGACAAATATCTGCGGATCGCACAAATGTTAGTCGCGTGCGGAAGCCAATTGAGCCCGCAGCAGTAGTCCAATCGTTTAACCACTGCGCCAATCAGCCCCCTTACGATAAACTCTTAAAGCAGGACAGTTTACGATGTTGAAGCGAGACGCCGCATTACACTGCACGTAGCGGCGTCTCGTTTCCACATCTTAAACTGGCATGGCAGGGCCTCATGCTCAACAGACGCGCTTAGCTACCACTACACCAGCGACGAAGTTCCAATAATTCTGAAATTTCAGTTTCCTAATCCAAATTTTGATCGAAATATTCATTTATTGTATAAAATCTCCGAGTTAAGTAGCCTGTTACTGCAGTAGGTGTAATTTACCTAATAGTCTTA
Source organism: Abrostola tripartita (assembly GCA_905340225.1). Taxonomy (NCBI): domain Eukaryota; kingdom Metazoa; phylum Arthropoda; class Insecta; order Lepidoptera; family Noctuidae; genus Abrostola; species Abrostola tripartita. Next base: position 5,765,134 of record HG996513.1, on the reverse strand, counting down.
TCTAAGGCGTGTCGACAAACAAACAGTAAAGATAATTATAAAAAACCAACTGACCCATGTTAACGTCGTGTTTCTCAATTAGCAAAATGAGATCAATGACATTTTATATGACACTAGCTGTGCCCGCGACTCCGTCCGCGTGGACATTCGGAAACTACAAAATATTTTAAATTGTTTTTCATATATTAGCTCTATTCTATTTAGTGTTGAATTCTATTTAGTAGTTTTTACGCCAAGCCATACCTACTGTTTTATTACATGTATGTAAAGATTGACGTAACTTTTTTGTTTGTGAACCGATTTAAATAAAACAATCATGAAATGTTATGGGGAGCTTACCACAACACATCAGTGAAAACTGCATTCAAATCGGTTCAGTCATTTCTGAGATTAGCGCATTCAAACGCACAGATAAACAGACAAAAATTTTAAACACTATACTTTTGGCTTCGGTAACATAAATACGGAGTGTATAAATTGTTTTTCTATTTTAATATTGAATGTACAGACACGGGTCGTTTACGATTTTATTGTATGTACAGAAGAAGATGTATAGATATGTATAGATTCGATACTCGTACAAGCCTGATATGTATTTATGTTATCATCATCACCGACACCATCATTCAAACTAGTATATAAAAAATGACGTGTAAAACTGTTTTTTAAAAACCTATTTGCAGAAATAAAATCATTTATCATCAGCCTATCTCAGTCCACCGCTGGACATAGGCCTCTCCTATGGCTAGCTACTGAGCTTGATCTTCGGCCTTCCGCTTCCAATTGTTTTTAGCAGCTCAGTCAAATTGCGAGGTAAATCAACACTTGCCTCGGTCAGTACTTGGCGGGTGGCCGTTACCCACACATTTTTCATAAAAAAAACGTCGCCTTACATTAGGAATTTCTCCTGTATCGTGGGTGCGTTTCACAAACATGAAATATCACACCCAGGTTCGAGACTAAACATCTGCGGATCACATAATTATTATTCCGTGCGGGAATCGCAACCCTTAGCGCAGCAATCACACTTAGCCGCTGCGCCAATCCGGTCGTTGGACTATCGTGCTTCAGAAAGCGTATTCAGCTGTTGATCCAGCTCCTGATAACAGTGATAATGGAATTGAGAGTGCACCTGTATTCACACACTGCACTCTAACGATACAATGACGATCCGATTGGCGCAGAGGCTAAGCAATTGGACTGCTGTGCTTAGGGTTGCGGGTTTCATTCATTAATTTGTGCGATCCGCAGATGTTTGTCCCGAGTCTGGGTGTTTGTGTATGTGATATTTCATGTTTGTGAAACGCACCCACGATACAGGAGAAATACCTAGTGTGGGGCGACGTTTTTTTTTAAAAATCTATTGCATTAGCTAATCGCTGTACCTACATGATTGAATGAATTTATACAAATTAAATCTACATGAAACCCTTGTACACGACACATGCATTCTCTATACTTTATCCTGTACATTGTTGCATCAATCTCTAATACATATCTGCTACCTCGTTTGTCTGGAAGTCGCTTCTTCTTCTTCTTATCGTATGGTTGATGAACAACCTGGTGTCAGAGTTTAAACCGCCTGTAGGCCTCTGACATGGCTTTACACACCGTTGAAAAATCTCAGGTGTGCCGGTTTCCTCACGATGTTTTCCTTCACCGTTTTTAGCAACTGATAACTAATTTATAGTACGCACATGAATTTAAAAAAGACATTGGTGCGTGCCGGGCTTCGAACTTCCGACCTGTGACTTGGCAGTCCAACGGTCATACCACTCGGCTGTCAGTGCTATAATAACGCCTGCTGAGCACGAGATCCTGGGTTTAAATCCCGGGTCGGGCAGAGTGTTACGGGGTTTTTCGATTAGGTAATTCTCAGTAGCAGCACGGAGTCTGGATTTGTGCCCGGTTGATGGTAAGCTCGCCCCCTATTACATTGGGACTTACAACATAACTGGCGGAATGTGGGTGTACTATATGTGTACCTCTGCCTACCCTTGCGGGGAATACAGGCGTGATGTTATGTTTTGTAGGTCACCGTGACCGAATTTCGATCGGGAGGACATCGTTAATGAACCCAAAATATAAAGGCAAAATTCTATAAATTGCGTGACATAACATAACATCACTCCTGTATTCCCCGAAGAAGGCAGAGGTGAACATATAGTACACCCACATTTCGCCAGTTATGTTGTAAGTCCCAATGTAATAGGGGGCGAGCCTATTGCCATCAACCGGGCACAAATCCAGACTCCGTGCTGCTACTGAGAATTACCTAATGGAAAACTCAGTAACACTTTGCCCGACCCGGGATTTGAACCGAGGACCTCTTGCTCAGCAGTCGCGCTTAGCGACCACTAGACCAACGAGGCAGTTACAATTGCGTGACAGATACTAATCTAATAAGAAATTATGATACCTTGATCACGCACGCCATTATAATAACTTCGTTAAAGTACAAAGCATCTTAGTACTTAATTAATTATACAATTACGAAATGAGTTCACGAAAAAATTTGAGTCATTTAGTGACAAATATTTTAGACATTACTTCGCATTAGGTATTCGTTATTATAACTTCCTAAAATATGAGTGTGTCGCTGCGGTTAGAATAACACACTTTTGCCTACCCTGTCTAGGAATGCAAGCTTGAGGATAAACTAAATTAGATTAAACATTGTAGAGAGGCCATAAATCGATCGATTAGATTCGATAACATAATCGATATTGAGTGGATACATCTCTAGTTGCTCATTAGAAGTGCGTGTTCGTCCTAGCTAAATATACAGCATCTTACAGTAGAGGCCATAATTTTATCGATTAGATCCGATATTTGATATTCAGTTCGTATATCTCTAGTTGCGAAATAGAATTAGAAGTGAAGAATCTCCAATGAACACAATTAAACTATTTTGTTAAGATATTTTTAAGCTTACATACAATGACTCGAAGTGATTGCTTTTTTCGTAAATTTAATTTATATAGTTTTCTATTATAAAATACCTTCGCTATGTTCATAAATAAGTCCAATTAAACTAGGTTCTACATAATTGGCTAGATCACAAAAAAATGCACGCTAATTACGAACGTCCTTCTATAATTCGCAGAAATAATATTGATCTAGAATAACAGATTACATAAAACCATAAACAAAATAATAAAATAAAAAACACGACATAATTCCCGCCCTTTTTTTCGTTGACATTTCACAATCACAAACTCAAATAATCCCGCCAATTTGGAAAACGAAAACAAACATAAAAAAACACGTTTCTGTTTAAAATGCGATAATACATAAAAAATCTGTATCTATTAGATTAAAATAGCATTTAGATAGTCGTAATTCACACTCACCGGTTCTAGCATCACAAATTAATAAAGTTACAATGGAAGTAAGCGCAAAAACGCGTATGGATACGGCAATCATTGTTGTAGCAATGAAGGTGAAGAACGAGTGGTAGGTACAAACGGTAAACAAATGACGTTGCTTGTTATACTCGATTTAAAATCGTAGCGATTTAAGGCGAACTAGAAATGAGTTTGATAATATTTAGGTAAACCGTCGCTCGTTGTTTTAGGTAATCTGATTCATGTTTGTGAACGCACCTTCGAAAAAAGCGGGAAAATAAAGAAAATTATTGTCATTTATTTTGTTATTTAGAAATAAGTAGATAGAATATCACGCCTGGTTTCATCGACGAGGTAAGCAGAGGTGGATAATTCATTTGAAAGTCTATACCTATGGAAAAAGAGTTGGCCGTCACACGACGCACGGCAGATGTGATGTGAATCGAGAGCAGCCGCGGCGTAGCGGGGGCATCACGTCACGCTGCGCGCCGTCACGGCATTAAATGATAAATGATTTTACTTCTGCAAATGGATTTTACAAAAACACTCTTACACGTCATTTTTTAGGGTTCCGTACCTCAACAAGGAAAAAACGGAACGCTTATAGGATCACTCCGTTGTCCGTCTGTCTGTCAACCTCTTTTTCTCAAGAACGCGTGAAGGTAAAAAGATGAAATTAATATCAAATACTCGGGTCTGCTGTCCCTTGAAGCCGTGAAATAATGAAACTTCTAAGTCTCCGCAATCAAAAGATACGAGTAATTATGTTGATTATTTTTATATTTTTCAATCTCAAAACCTATAGGGTACTTCCCGTTAACCTAGAATCACTAGAATCACAATAGGAACAACCTAAAAACTATAAATTTGTAGTTACATCAGTACGATCAAAAAGTACGGAATGCTTGAAATTTTATATAAATTATAATAAAATCGACCACCGGGCAACTAACCAACGAACATTACCTATACCTATTTATACATTATTTTTATCGTAAAACCAAAACTATAGCTTGGCTGAGGAGACACCCCAAAACGTTCGTCGTTTAAGGAAAAATATTGCTTACTTAAATGGCGGCGTATATTCTGACTATTTAGGAATTTAGCCGATTTTTGATCGACGTTATTGTACAGTTAGCATCATAAGTAGTTGAAAAACAAAAAATCAGGTTCAGAAAAAAGTGTACCTAATGATTTATATATATATAATTTTGACTGGCCTGTTGGTTTAGTGGTTAGTGACCCTGACTGCATTTTTTTTTGTGTGATAAGCATAATCGTTTGTTGTGTCTGGGTGTAATTTATCTATAATACGAATGTATTTAAAAATATATAAGTATGTTTATCAGTTGTCTGGTTGCCATAATACAGGCTCTGCCTAGTTTGGGATCAGATGACCGTGTGTGAATTTTCCCAAGATATTATAAAAGTATATATACTTCCTTGCATCAATTAAAAGTTAGATTTAATTATTTTAAGTTCTGAAATTGTTCTGAGAGATAAATCTGCATGATACCCTAATTCATAGGGCTATACGAAACAATAAAACAGATAAAGCCGGTCCGGAAAGATTCTTTCCTTTATTTGTGCTGTAAGACAATGCTTCTTGCCAAATTTTATGATTCTAAGAAGCGTTGACTTAGAAGGATCAGTTTTTCGTGTCTTCAAAGGACAGTAGACCTGAGTATTTATTGATATTAATTTTATCATTATATCTTCACGCGTTCTTGATAAAAAGGGGTTGACAAATCGACAGACAGACAGATTCCGTTTTTCCTTTTCAGGTAATAAACACTAAAAAGTGTTTATGGCACTACCTCGTTGGTCACTCTAGTGGTTATAAAGCGCTGCGCGTGAGGTCCTGGGTACAATTCCCGGGCAGAGTTATTGAGATTTTCCATTAGATAATTCTCAGAAGCAGCGCGGAGTGTAGATTTGTGCCCGGTTAAATTAATAAATGATTTTGATGAATGATTTCTGTAAATAGGTTTTCGCAAACACAGGAAGGGCTCTGTAGGTACCATTACCTATGAAAAGGGCAAAAAAATCACGTTTGTTGTATGCGAGCCCCTTTCATATTTATTTTATTGTTTTTTAGTATTTGCTGTTATAGCGGCAACAGAAATACATCAGCTGTGAAAATTTCAACTGTCTAACTATCACGGTTCATGAGATACAGCCTGGTGACAGACGGACAGACGGACGGACTGCAGAGTCTTAGTAATAGGGTTCCCGTTTTACCCGTTGGGTACGGAACCCAAAAAAAAATTAAAATTCGTTTAAAATAAAATTTGTCTTTTCAATAAACAAGAAACTAGATGGCATTTTCTAACTGACTACCTCTGAGAAGAAATGCCGAAACAAACTCAGGGGTCAATGTCTCTTTTAAAGTCCATACAAACGTAAGTTTATATGCGAACAATGTAGGTCGTCAGAGATAGTTTTTTAAAGAAAAAAAAAAGCAATTGAGTTGACTTGTCCTGACAGACGCCCCGTACCGTACGATGATGGCAATAGGCTCGCATCCTATTACATTCAGACCGAAATATACATTTCTGGTTCTTATCGTATGATTGATGAACAACCTGGTGTCAGAGTTTAATCCACCTCTGACATAGCTTTACACACCGTTGAAAAACCTCTCAGGTGTGCCGGTTTCCTCACGATGTTTTCCTTCACCGTTTTTAGCAACTGATAATTAATTTATAGTACGCACATGAATTCGAAAAGACGTGGTGCGATCCGTGTTTTGAACTTGCGACCTTTGACTTGGCAGTCCAACGGTCATACCACTCGGCTATCAGTGCTCAGATTCACATTTCTGGTGAAATGTAGAAGTACACTCTTGCCTACTGTGATATTATAAGTCCTATTTATACGTAAACTATCAATGCAGAAACTTATTTTGCTGACTGTATTTGTTAAATGATTTATATAAGTAAATATATTTAAAATAATTTGTTATCAGCCAAAGGCCAATCAAATTAATTAAAGGTTGAGGTAAATGTTATGTGTTTTTGATAATTACGCACTTAACAAAAAAATATATCTTCGTTTCATAAATGAAGTATAATTACGGCTGTATTCCCCTTAGAGGTAGGCAGAGGGCATCAAAGGTGGCTATTACACCTAACATTTCGCCAGTTAGTTTATAGGTCCTAATGTGCTAGGGGGCCAGCCTATTGCCATCAACCGGGCACGAAACCAGACTCTGTGCTGCTACTGAGAATTACCGAACGGAAAAACTCGGTAACACTTTGCCGGACCCGGAATTCGAACCCAGGAACTCATGCTCAGCTGTCGCGCTTAATGACCCCTTGACCGATGGGGCAGTCATGAGTAGCAAGCCTTTAAACTGAGGGCTTTATCGACACAGCAGAGGAAACTATCACAAGAAACATGTCATGTTGTAGAGATTGGATCAACAAGGATGGTAGCGAGGTTGACCGTCTAGTGACGGACGTAGGTATCACTCGTGGAGGCTCTCTATTAGAACCTAAGATAGATCTTACTAATGTTTTTTTCGAATTCAAATGCGTATTACAAATTAGTTATCAGTTGCTAAAAACTGTGAAGGAAAACATCGTGAGGAAACCGGCACACCTTAGAGATTTTTCAACGGTTAGTAGGAATTTCTTTAATAAAATTTCATATTTTAGTATTTGAGGTGTTTATATAATAAACCAACAAGTCTAAGCCAACATGATAATCAAATATACCCCTTTTTTTTTCAAGAACACGCCAGTAAAGATGTGGAGGTTGGATGAAGCAATGATAAGTACATTATCAACGCATACATCACGTATTGTTTACTATGCTTCAACAAACATTTTCTTTCTAATTTTAAGATAATGAAGCTGATAAGATATATAAAAATATTCTTCTCTTCTCATCGTATGGTTGATGAACAACCTGGTGTCAGAGTTTAAACCGCCTGTAGGTCTCCGACATGGCTTTACACACCGTTGAAAAATCTCTCAGGTGTGCCGGTTTCCTCACGATGTTTTCCTTCACCGTTTTTAGCAACTGATAATTAATTTATAGTACGCACATAAATGCACATGGATGCGAAAGACATTGATGCGGGCCGGGGTTTGAACTGCGACTATTGATTTGGCAGTCCAACGGTCATACCACTTAGCTATCACTGCGTTAGCAAAATAATAAATAAAACAAAAACCAATTACAAATCTATGATTTATTTAACAGGCAACAGATCTCCCCAATTACAGGAACGAGCACAGCGGTACGTAGTCTGATCATACTTGGCTTTAGAGAAAATAATTTCTTTCAATTCTCCTTGTGCGGTACATAACCTACAAATAGTGTGTTTGGACCTCACAATGGGTGCCCTGACTATCCGAGGCCATTGTGGATCATCAGCTGGACGGACACCTTTCTTAAGTATCACATAAGAAAACAAATCAGCGTACACTTCTGGCTTAGCTATATATGGCAATGATTCATACTTCATCAGGAAATTGCACGGAGTTTCTTGTTCTAAGTAACGAGGACAAACATTATCGTTGGGACACGGTGAAAATACATAACCTTTTCTTTTGTTATCAGTTTTTAGGTTGAGTACGTACTCTCTGGCTTCGTTCACCACTCTGAAGCCAGCGTTTGATCCATGTTCAACAATTATAAGGTAATCTTCAGTCTTATTCCACAGTTTTTGTACCGTTTCTAACCTTGCTTTCATGCTCGGTAACTCAAATAATGAATAAGCAGATAAAACAATACTGTATTTCAGATCCGTTGAGGCAGGTAAGAATTGACGCTGGAAGAAGCCTTTGTACGGCATCTCTAAGTTATCTTTGCCTTGGCAGAGTATTAGACGGGCTAAATCATGCATTGTTGTCGATGTGTCTACGCAGAAATATTCATAGATGTCATTCTTCCAGAAATGGTTGACCGCCCACATGCCCGTACCGACTCCGGAACCAAAATCGAAGAAACTCCGAGGTTTGTATTCCGGATTGAATTTATGTATTTCATCTAGGACTCGTACTAGGACTGCATACTCTGGGGCAGCTCTCGCCATAAGATATTGTAGACTGGTCGGTTTGTCATAAGCAATATTACCCCAACCATAGACATTTTTTTTTAAAACGCTAAATACTTTGTTTTGAATCTTATTATCGAAGACTCTTTGCTCATCTTCTGTCATTTCTCTGTTGTTATTTCTGTACATTCGTTGCGAGATTGTTTCGTGAATTTTTTGCGCTTTTGCGTCGATATCTCCTTCTTCTGGCGGGAGATGCCGCGATCTTATGTAGTTGCTTAGCTTTATACTGTCCTGGTAGTACGCTTTAGCGCCTGCATCGTCTAGTATAAGTTTAATTGCTTTCTGAATATCGGGTGGTATGGCTGCCACTTTGATTCGGTTTGTGCCTGGATGTTTCCGAGGTTTAAATACTTTAGCGTCAAAATTCTCCCTTAAAGAGGGGTCAACTGCGACCCTAGTCGTGTAATTCGCGTAGAGTGAAGAAAAATACCTTATTCTTAATTTTCTAAACATTGTTATAACCTTAAAATTAGCGACAGTATTTGTATTGAAATTCAAATGTCATACTCAAATGACATTTAATGTTCACTGACACAACTGAAGTGTTTATGAAGTGAGCCAACACGACAGATATCTATACTTAATACTTTATTGCATATATTTTTAATCTTGCCACAAGAAAATAAATATATTTTTAATCACTCGGAGAGTTTTACGAATTGGTAAAGAAAACAATACATAAAATAAGCACCATAATCTTTTAATAAATTCTATTGCTCTCAAGTGTTAATTTTAATACTACAACAGGTGCCTGTCACAACTACTTTATAAGATTCATGAAATGATGGAATGAGTCTAATATTTAGTTACTTTTCAGTCACTCACACGTACATTCGGTTTGAGAAAAGTGTTTTTCAAAAATATATATGATTTTCGGGCTTTTTATTTAGGCATTAGTGTTATAGAAGATAAATAAAACAACATGTTTATAAATTAAATCAACTTTTAACTTCAGGCATTTTCTTGTGTTTATTGATACAATCCCTAAAATCGTTGACTTCCGTTTGGCATTTCCGCCAATCCTTGGTTTCGGCTATACATTCCTGAAAAAAAAAAGATTTTTCTCAATGAAAATTATTGATGTGGTGAGTGGTCAATAATTTAGATTTAAATTGACAATTTGACATAGTTACACTGGATATAAATATTTAATTTATTCGAAGGTTCAAAACAAAGTAAGCTAATTAATTAATTAGTTTATCGCCATAATATTCTGTAGGTTTAAAATACTATGTATTGTCTCTTCCATCCTGAGAACAATCAATCAATGAACAATGCAATCTACGTAGGTACTTTTATATAAATGGTATACATATTTCATAAATGTTGATAAGCTTTGAAAGATAATAAAATAAATGATTTGTTCTTCTGTAGAAGGATAATGGCTAAAAATGTGCCAATATATACGAATATTCAATGAATACGGGTCTCACAAATCTTAATATATTTACGAATCAGGTTAAGAGTCTATGAGATCATTACACGAAGACTTGTTATAGTAATAGGTTAATATTTAATCGACTTATGGGCCTAGTAAGTGCGCTACGAAAACAAAACACTTCAAATATTTTTCACACAGAATATCGCACCTGAACTTTATAGTGCAGCTCTAAGCAGCCGGTTTTCTTCAGCATATTTTCTACAGGATCTTCAACGCCGTCCACTGGTATCTCTCGCGGTTTTACTGTCATCTTCGATGGAAATTTAAACGGCACTGGCCGACAGATGAATGGAATTTAAATCAAAACAATAACCTCAAAAAATGACGTAACATACCAGCTGATAATATGACGTATTATACGGCTAAATTGAAAAGCGTTAAGCCACCGAGAAGATTGCGGAGTTTACGCGGGTTTTTAATTTGTTCATATTATAGTAACGTTCCGTTTTAGCTTATATCTTTGTATTGCCAGTCTTATCCACCTTTAAAAAAATGTTCAATCTGTCTACTTCTATCGAGATAAGTTATTTAGTTATTTAGAAAGTTGGTGGCATTACTCCGACATGAACTGAGTAGGGGGCTAGAGGCATCACCAGACGATCCAGTTAGGTACATTTTCCAATAGGTACACATTCCATTCCCCAGTCATGCGCTAATTACAGCTTTGTATTTCTGCGCGTTTTTATTTATCTCCGAGAAACCAATATTTTCGTAAGGAAAAGCTCTTCTTCTTTTGCTCTGCTTTTCTTTATAACATCAGCTATCTGCCAGTAAAAGTCCCGGCCAATTGATCCAGCCGTTTCGGAGATTCGCCGGAAAAGGCAGAGAAAAACTTGAAAATTATATTTTTGTTTTATAACAGTCCATACATAATTAGAAAGTAAACTTTACCAACAGAAAAAAGATGTCAAGAAAGAGTAGGAAGGTATAGTAGTAAAGAGAGGCTTGTAGCTGCGTAGCTACTGCGCAGCCCCCTTACCATGAACTCTTAGAGCAGGGCAGTTTACGTTGTGGAAGCAGGACGCCGCATTACACTGCACATAGCGGCGTCTCGCTTTCACATAGTAAACTGTCCTGTTTTAAGAGTTCATGGTAAGAGGGCAGATCAGTCGATCTGCGAGGTTAAGCTGAGGTCACCGCGGTCTATCTTGTGATGGGTGACCGTTTTCGCATATCGAGACCCCTCCGTGCTTCGGAAGGCTAACGTGCCTTCCGTGCGAGCCGTTGGTCCTGCTCCTGATCTCTGTCCAGTCGTGTCGGTGTACCGTCCCCTCGGACTATGTGAGTGAGGGAATAGGGAGTGCACCTGTGTCTGCGCGCATACTTGTGCACTATAACATCTCCTGCGTAGTAGGCTAGTCTCACAGGTCGCCTTGATCGAGCGAAGTTCGGTCAGAAGGACATTATTATTATAATAATGAAACAGGATTATTTAATATATATTCCGGTTATGTCGTGGTGGCCTAGTGGTTGACATACCGGATTTCTATACACGACGTTGCAGGTTCAAACCCAGGCAAATATCAATGTGACTTTTTCAATGTCATAAATACTTTCTTAGATGTTCTAAGACACCACTGACTGACGGTGACGGAAAACATCGTAAGGAAACCTGGATTTAATTATCTGAAATCGCCAACCCGCAGTGAGCTAGCGTGGTGATCAGTGCTCAATCCTTCTCTATACGAGAAGAGGCCTTTGCCCTGCAGTGGGACAGTTATAGGCTGTTATTATTATTGTTATACTCACGTGTGTATTCGGGAATACTCGACTAGTTTTAGACTCTAATTTTGAGTTTGGCTCGCGACTCCGCCGCGTAACCAGCTCATGAATAAGGGCTCCGTTCGAGTTCGATACTAGTCGGGCATTCCCGAATACACACGAGTATAACCGGAATATATAGTTAATAATATGGATAACTCTCACGAAAGTTATTATAGTAAAATTCTTCTTCTTCTTATCGTATGGTTGATGAACAACCTGGTGTCAGAGTTTAAACTGCCTGTAGGCCTCTGACATGGCTTTACACACCGTTGAAAAATCTCTCAGGTGTGCTGGTTTCCTCACGATGTTTTCCTTCACCGTTTTTAGCAACTGATAACTAATTTATAATACGCACATGAATTCGAAAAGTCATTGGTGCGTGCCGGGGTTTGAACTTGCGACCTTTGACTTGGCAGTCCAACGGTCATACCACTCGGCTGTTAGTGCTTGTATAGTAAAATGAAACAGGAGTTAAATAACTTAACTTTATTTATTTAAATATAAAAATAAACAGTTATCTATGGTATTAGGCTAGGATTTTACTTTTGTTGCGCAGAGCTGTGTAGGCGACCAGGATTGAGAGGGCGGTCGCCAGGATCTCTGAGTTCACCCAGGGGCCGGAGTAACCTGGATGAAGAAATAACACATCAAATTAATATAGGTGATATGTTTTTCTTAAATTTGTCACCCCGCACTTGTAATTTCTGCATGCGTATCGTGGATGCGTTACACAAACACCCAGACTCAGGACAAACATCTGCAGATCACACAAATTTAAGACCCGTGCGGGAATCGAGCCCGCAACCCTTACTATCATTATCATCATCAGCCGGAAGACGTCCACTGTTGAACAAAGGCCTTTTAGAAAGGAGGGAGGGGTGCCATAATCCCCCCGAGTGGCAAGCGGCTTGGGGATCGCAGTGTTGGTGGTCAATAACAGAAGACGCTGCTGCCCATCTTCTGGATTTTCCCTTAGTCGCCTCTTACGACACCCACGGGAGGAAAGTGGGTGGTCAATTCTAGGCCGGATACCACACGGCACGGATAACCCCCACTGCAGCAGTCTTATAACTTTGCCACTGTATGTGTTTGTAGATATTTCATGTTTGTGAAACGCACCCACAATACAGGAAAAATTCCTAGAGTAGGGCGACGTATAAAAAAAATACTGAGTATAGGTGTTTGAAAATTTCATGTCTGACAGCTCAAATCCATGTCAAAAGATTCGTAGACTACTCACTGCCGGGGTGGTTCAGCTGGATAGCGATCAAGGGAGCGACGGTGGCGGCGGGGTCGGCGCGGCGCGCGCGGCGGAGGGAGGCCCAGCCCTCCTCGTCCAACACGCGGATCTCGTGGGTACCGGAGCGGGCCTTCGCTGGCTCCTCGGTCCAGGACACCTGTGGAAAGAAAGTTGGAGTTTGTTTATTATACATCAACTTCTGTTGAACTCACATTTTTATGTGGGAATGACAGATTCATCAGCTAAAGAATTTGCTGTCAAATCTTCTGTCTTGTCTTTGCAGAAGTTGCAGTTAACAGTCTTCAACAGATAAAGATCACAGTTATTAGTAAAATAGTCAAAAATATAAAGTGAAAAATTGTGCCGTGTGGTATCCGGCCTAGACTCGACCACCCCTTTTCCTCCCGTGGGTGTTGTAAGAGGCGACTAAGGGAAAATCCAGAAGATGGGCAGCAGCATCTTCTGTAACTTCACCACCAATACTGCGATCCCCAAGCCGCTTGCCAAGCGTGGAGATTATGGCAACCCCTCCGCTTAAACGGGGAGGCTTATGTTCAATAGTGGACGTCTTTTGGCTGATGATGATGATGATGAGTCAAAAATATTAAATTTAATTTAGTTTAAATTGATAAAGGAAATTTGAAAAATGATGGACACGAGCGGGATTCGAACCCGCGACCTTCGCTGATCCGTGGCGCTGCTCTAACCAACTGAGCCACCGTGTCAGTGATTTATAGCTGTAAAGGTATAACACTGAGTTGGTAATCATAGATTCCAACAGATAATACCTGACGTCACCCTTAAGACGTAAATACTAAAAGGGAACTTGAAATTTGATGGATGCGAGCAGCGACACGGTGGCTCAGTTGGTTAGAGCAGCGCCACGGATCGGCGAAGGTCGCGGGTTCGAATCCCGCTCGTGTCCATCATTTTTCAAATTTCCTTTATCAATTTAGATTCAAGCTTAGCATGGGCAACATGCTAAAATGGCACCAAAAGTCATTTAATTTAGTTTTCTGCCTATTTTTCTCCACTGGAATGTGGCCATTCACCCTCTTACTTGTAAAGGATGCTAAAATGTGTTCTAATATAACCATTTCTTAAGTCTATTACCATCTCTATTTTTTGACATGCAAACAACAGTGACAGGTATAAATATAAGTCCACCTATGTACAGTCAGCATCATAAGTAGATTAACATGTTACGAAACCTTATGTCAAATAATGGAAAGAAACAAAAACCAATTCAAGTTTTTGTTTCATATTATAGGAGCGTCCAATGGATGATCTTAAAATATTTAAGACTTTTTAGTGTGTAATTAGTTGTTCTTCAATTAATGGTATGTTTATAAAATAAAATGTTCAGCTACTTATGATGCTGACTGTACTATTATGGAATACAATAAAGTATTGAGTAATTTAATAAATTATTCAACACTGACAATTTTTATAAGTAATAATGTTAGAGTGTATACTATTGTTTTAATAATCACCTAAAAAGCACTGATAGCCGAGTGGTATGACCGTAGGACTGCCAACTCTTTTAGAATTCATGTACATACTATAAAATAGTTATCAGTTGCTAAAAACGGTGAAGGAAAACATCGTGAAGTAACCGGCACACCTGAGAGATTGTTCAACGGTGTGAAAAGCCATGTCAACGAGTATTAGTTAAGGGTCTATAAAATAATGTTATGATACTTTATACACATTGTTAGACAGGGTTGACTGGTTTAATTATAGATTCATTTGCTGAAGTAAATATATAAGATACTAGCGGCCCGCTCCGGCTTCGCACGGGTATAAAATATATATTATAAGTATTTCTCCGCTATTTAATGGATGTTATTATACATATAAACCTTCCTCTTCAATCAGTCTATCTATTAAAAAAACCGCATCAAAATCCGTTGCGTAGTTTTAAAGATTTAAGCATACATAGGGATATAGGGACAGAGAAAGCGACTTTGTTTTATACTATGTAGTGATGCCTTCATCAGCTGTGTCAATATTGAATTTATTAAACAGTAGATGATAGATAACACAAGTATGTGAAACTATACTTTTAATTTATTGATTTGTTATTAATCATTTGAAATGATGACAAATTAAGCTTAGCCTAGGTATGTAGGTAGTACAATGGATGCGTGGCATTTTATGTTCTTTTTTTTTTTCTTTTTATAAAACTTTGCCCCACACTAGGTATTTCTTCTGTATCGTGGGTGCGTTTCACAAACATGAAATATCACATACACAAACACCCAGACTCGGGACAAACATCTGCGGATCGCACAAATTTTTGCCCCGTGCAGGAATCGAACCCGCAACCCTTAGCGCAGCAGTCTAATTGCTTAGCCACTGTGTCAATCAGGTCGTCAAATGTATGTAGTTATGGTTGCATGCTTGGCTATTCTTATGGTACGTCACATCACAGACGGTGGAACAAAGTGGGTTTCAGGTGGTTAGAGTCAGACATAACCAGTTCGCTTTCCCAGAAGCAGGCAGCAATCCATGAGGATTTATCATGTTAAAAAAAGGTAGTACACCACAATGGAGGCAACATTATAAAAGAAGTTGCAATAGGTACCTATATAAACCGTTTAAAAATATTATGTTCTGTCTGTTTCCCAGACTAATAGGCAGAGTCCACAGATTATAATTGGCTATGGATCTTGAGATACCCCCTTTTGCCTCTTTCACTCACTTCATGGGTATTCCCAGCTTGTCCTTTCTTTAATTATCATTTACATAGGGGTCTAATATACTGGCAAGAAAGCACAAAAAACAAAATATGCAATACTAAATTACCTTAGCACAAGCTTGGTCACTGGTAATTAAGAACTTATGTACATAAAACAATATGGATGTGAATTGACTGTATTTTTACTTCTATTCATAAACTTTAATGTATCTTAAGGAAATGGGTCATGCTGTAGTATTAAAGTGTTTTAGTGCAGCGTAACCGTTACATTTCAGTCAACTTCAGTGACTTTTACTGATTATGAAATGGATTTTATTCTTGATGAACTTTCACTTTATAATTGACACAGATGTTACGTTTTGAGTATGTTTTTGGTCATTTAAGGAGTTTTTCTAGCATTAGGTACTATTATATCACGTTACCAACGGTTTAAACAAGAATTATGGAAGATAAGAGGGTAACAAGAGGTTATGCTTACCTGGTATTTATTTTCACCAATACGGGCAGCAGTCAGCGGCTTTCCCTCAACTTCGGCGTACAAAGCGTAGTTTTCAGGCAGAGGGTTGTCGCATTTCAGTGTAAATTCAGTAATGTACGCTATTTGAGATACTACTGTCGCATCTAAACTGGTGAAGGATGAAGCTTCGACTTGTGGGTTTGTGCAGCCCTGTGCAAAGGCGACAGCCGCGAAGGCGCACAGACAGATCACGTATTTTGTTACCATTTTGCTGTCTGTCTTACAATTTGTGACTAAATAAAGTAATTTATTTTATAAATGTAACTAACTGTTCGCTTCACGGTTCCACGTATAGAAAATAGAGATGAGTGGCGTTCGAATTGTCGATCCGATGAAAGTGACGGTAAAAAGTATTAATCGATAAGCATACAATTTTGTGGATCTAAATAAATATATCGTGGCAATAAATTATAAGTATTCAATTTAATTTTGTGTGCATGTCATTTTATACCGTTTAAGTTTAATATAAAACTTTTAACATTTAAAAGCGTTATAAAATAATTCTAAAGATTTATGTTTTGAACGCACTTTCAAAACGTCAGCGGTGACGTGTGACGAATATGCCAAGTGGCCATTCAGTTGCGTTCGTAATTTAATATTGATTATATTATTATATACTTATTCGATACTTTATGTATATTTTTAAGAAGATAAAAAAGCAACTTTTATAATTCTAGAAACTAAAATTTTAATGAATTTGTTATATGGCGATAATGGGCTAGTGTCAAAATGATTTAGTTTTGTTTCTTTCGTGGACTTGTCCTTTAAAAAAGCATATTATATTTATTAAAGCCCTTTCTATGAACTGCAGCATACTCAGTCATTCCCACATTATCATTAACTTCTAAAAAGTAAGTCTTAATATTTACACGTAAGAAATAAGCCCGCGTAGAACACCCACAAACAATAACATTTCGAAGACCTCATGCCACACTAGCGCCTCTAGCGGTGAATTCATAAGCGAGAGCCCTTATTCGGATTTTATGCTATTACATTTCATTTCAGCGTCAGGCGCACTGTGGGCAGTCGGCTCTCTCAATCTTGTTAACTGGCCTATCTTAACACTACAGCGTGTGACTTATGCTCAGATCCTGATTGTCCACCTTACGCCTGTATTTCCCGAAGGGGTAGGCAGAGATGATGTGTAGTACCATAGACTAAGTAGTACACTCACATATCACCAGTAATGTTATAAGTCCCAATGTACCTAATAGCTGGGAGTCTATCGCCATTAACCGGACACAGCAAGATTCCGTGTGCTATTGAAAATGACCTACCTAATGGATAAATCCAGTAATACTTTGCCCGACTCACTCGTGCTCAGCAGTCGCGTGTAGCGACAACTATACCACTTCCGAAGTCTATTGACCTCTATACTTTGACATGCAAACGACACTGACAGGTATTATTTAATCACTTCAGCAGCAGATCAGCATTGACAGTTTTTAACCGACTTCAAAAAAAAGGAGGAGGTTCTCAATTCGTCGGGATCTTTTTTTTTTTATGTCTGTGCCCTCATAACTCAGTCATTTATGAACCGATGTTTTTTTTTTTTATAAGGGGCATAGGATAATCACACTAATATTATATAAGCGAATGTTTGTGAGTGTGTTTGTTACGTCTTCACGCTGAAACGGCTGGATCGATTTTGATAAAATTTGTTATGGAGGTAGCTGACACCACCTAGCTACTATTTATCCAGAAAAATGTAGCGGGAAACACCGCGAGGCACAGCTAGTATAAATACAAGGTAAGGTTACAAAATAAAAGTCATAATGATAATTTATCCATAAAGGCCTATATTTATTGATTTATTTATATTTTGTTGACATATTCCGTGTGCCCTTCAATATTCCAAGCCGTAGTGAGAACCACTGCACTTACCGCACCGCCGCTAAAGCCCGTACAAACGATACAAATATATTCACACCGGTGGTGAAAATCGGAACTAACAATCAAAGGAACATAATTAATGTCAAAATGACAGTGTATAATGCTATGACAGCTACACTAGCGACATTGCCACCCGTATTAATATGTTTGTAGCGTTCCGATTTACGAAATAGCTTTTTGTTTGATACCCTGGTACTTAATATATTACAATGTCTTTTGCTCAGTATTGGAATAATAGACTCCTCTGGTTTTTGGTGTCCTGGTACCTTTGTTTTATTAATTTTGTTGCAGTCTAGATAGACCTATATGGTAGGCTAAAAAGTCCTATGTAAGATGATACTTGAAGCATATCAGATAGGTCTAAATCTAGGTTTGAAAATACACAGAAAAGTTTTCAAATGAATATTTATTTACATTTTTGAGTGACATGACCATTTGCCTATGAATTCAATTACCTAATTGGTCATGGGTCATTGGAATTCTTGTGTATACTGTTCTCTCTCTCTAACATTATACATGTGAAAAGGATAGACGATATTTACTTTTTAATTCATTATTTTTCTTCAACTTTAACTAAAGTCTCATTCCTCAATAAAAGATTTCACAAATAGTTCAGTACTTAAGTATTTTCTATCCTTCTCTTTACTGTACGTAAGAAAGAGACACAGTATTTAACAACAGAATAAGGCTTATCTCTGTGTCAATCCAATTAGTGAAAAATGTTGACATCTTTAAATCCTAAATTTTATTCAAATCATAATTTATGTCCAATTATTTATAATAAAACTCTTAATTATACCCTAATTAACAGAAACACGACTATTCACATTACACATTGAACTGACACAGATGTACGTAAGTACTTCAATCTCTGTCTACCCCAATAAGTTACATCGGTACTATAATAACAGTATTTCTCTCAGTATATTGCGATACCAGAATTACGAATATTGTGATAAAAACTCCGATATAATTACAAATCCAATTCAATAATGACGTTTCTGTCATCGACATTATCTTTTGTATTTACAAGAATACTTTATCACACCAGATTAAAGTCCCAGTTTATTTTCATGGCGGTTCTATGCGCATATCCACTTTATTTATTTGCTAACAGCTATTCTGACATAATTTTAGCCTTTTGTCCATTGGGCTCCCCATCGTTTACAGCAGTGGCTTGTCCACAGATTGCATAAAATACATAAACTTGACATTACAATATATACCCTTGACTTTACAGAATTATCAAAAAAATAAAATAAAAACTCAGTGAAAATTATACCTATTTTATTCACCTCACTTTACATAAACGAGGGTGAAGTTGGTGCCAAATCTCAACATTAATTAACTAATTGAGACAAAAAAGTACTTATGAGAATAGAATGTTCTCATAATCGCTTTGTTAATATTTTCTATGCTAAAACTATTAACAAAGCGAACGCAACGCGACTTCAACCTCGTTAATGTAAAGTGAAGTGAGTTAAACAGCCCCCTTAGACAAGTGGCAAAACGCTTGATGAATAGAAATACGAATATGTAATCTATGACATATGTCCATCCCATACATTTATCATTATATTCGATTTATATTCGTCAAGCGTTTTGCCACTTATCTAGGGGGGCTGGTATTATTTATCACTTTTGTATTCGTGTTTAATCAAAGCGGTTTTATTCTTTATGATGCTTAGGAAACATCCCTCCCAGACTATTGTAAGACTTGTATTTGATATGCAAAAAGCAATTACAAACGATACCTCACACGAAATATTTTATCTTGGAAGAAGGAGGGGGTCGCCGCGATCGCTTACGAGTTTAGGTACGTGAGAAAACTGCTATCCTATTCTGAAACACTTACATCATCTCACACGTCACCTCGCTATGCGTTAGTGTCTTCGATCAACAATACACTAGATTAAGGATCAAGAACAAAATCATATCACATAAGTGGCTGAGAAAGCAGGCACTGCGGCATGTTAACGTCTTAATGTTGGCTACGATTGGAGCATACTAACTTCAAATAAGACCACAATTTGTGCGGTAATCTAGTACATTGTTGATCGAAGGCTAGTGTCGAATCTCACCGCGGACTTAAAAGTGAGTTCGTAAAATGTCTTTAGAATAGTACAGCTGATGTTTAATGTACTGTAGCCTAGTTTTCATATCAAACTCGATACCAATTCGTATGAGATTTGAAGTAGCGACGTAAATATCATTAATTTTGGTAACACAAGCACATTTTCCACTTCACAACGACCTGATTGACGCAGTGGCTGAGCGATTGGACTGCTGCGCTGAGGGTGGCGGTTTCGATACCCGCATGGGACAAAATTTTGTGTGACAAATGTTTGTCCCAAGTCTGTGTGTTTGTGTATGTGATGTTTCATGTTTGTGAAACGCACCCACGATACAGGAGAAATTCCTTGTGTGGGGCGACGTTTTTATTAAAAGTTGTATCATATCGTAAACGACCGTTTTTCGATAATTTTGGACCACGATCCTATAAAAATAGAGATGTTACCGGCAATTTTAAAAATCTAAATTTGAAAAACTGTCTTTAATTCATATAAAACTGTAATCACCAACTTAATTCAGCAAAAAATGTCAAAGTAGCATTTGAAATTTTATTCTGAGACAGAGGCGGCACTACACTTTGGTGACGTAATCGTCTGTATATGCATAGTGATTTTCACATCGCTCCATACATTCAGCGTTTTGCGCGAGAGGGATAAAGAATGCTTCCTCAAATAACTTAAAAACGTTGTAAATCCCCTATTTCTTCCTAGATTTAACTAATTTTCGTATTCATTTTAAACCCCTTTTCAGATTTCAATCACATACATGCATAAATTCACGCCTATTTTCACGAGGGGTAGGCAGACACCACGCATTTCCATTTGCTACGATCCTGGCATACTTCTTGCGCCTCATTCACTCGCATCACATTCCTCATACACGCTCGTCAGTTAAGAGTGCTTCAGATTTCAATAAATTCCAATATAATTCTTATTGTAGTCAAATTCCCAGTTGGTATCGAGTTTGATACGAACACTAAGGCCCTATTTCATCATCGACAAGTAAAGTGTCAAGTAGACTAATCGCCACTTAAAGTTGAGTTTGACGACGTACTAGACGATTGCCAGGTAAACGATTGGACTGCTGGCGAAAGGTTGTGGGTTCGATTCCCGCATGGGACTAAAATTTGTGTGATCCGCAGATGTTTGTCCCGAGTCTGGGTGTTTGTGTATGTGATATTTCACGTTTGAGAAACGCAGCCACAATACAGGAATAATTCCTAGTGTGAGGAAAAGTAAAAAAAAAGTCCCCCGTAACTACTCACACGAATTTCACAATATCTGAGTAGCATTAATCAGGGGATACACTGGCCTGTAATTAAGATACGATAGAAGATACTCGTAACTTTTACTTGCTGATAAGCGTTAATAAGACGTAACTATTCAACACTTTACTTGTAGATGGTGAAACAGGCCCTCTTGATTATTCGTGTTATATAATACAAGTAATTCACCCTGTTATACTAAATGCATTGATAACTGTAGTCGTCAAGTTTATGTTAACTATCATTCTGTGGAACAACTCGATTTGTTCGCTATATATGTCATAATTTGTGGGGCTCGTAGCTACGTGGCTACCGCGCAGATCAGTCGATCTGCGAGGTTAAGCCGTGCTCGCCGCGGTCAGTCTTGTGATGGGTGACCGTTTTCATTTCGAGACCCCTCCGTGCTTCAAAAGGCACGTTAAGCCGTTGGTCCTGCGCCTGATCTCTCTCCGGTCGTGTCTTACCGTCCTGGACTATGTGAGTGAGGGAATAGGGAGTGCATCTGTGTCTGTTGGCTAGTCAGCTGAGAAAGGCCGAACTGTAATTCGGCCAGGAGAACATTATGACATGATGTTCTCCTGACCGAAAATCGGTCACGGCGGCCTGTTGAGACTAGCCAACTACGAAGATATTATAGTGCACAAGTATGCGCGCATACACAGGTGCACTCCCTATTCCCTCACTCACATAGTCCAGGACGGTGAGACACGACCGGAGAGAGATCAGGCGCAGGACCAACGGCTTAACGTGCTCTGAAGCACGGAAATCCGTTCTTGGTAATAATCACGGTCCTAGACAAGTGGCAAAACGCTAGACTTCTTTTGTCTCATAGACCACCAAATTAATAATGGGATTTTGAAAAATGATAGACACGAGCGGGACTTGAAACCGCGACTTTTGCCGAACCGACACGATAGCTGTTCAATTGGCAGAGCTGCGGATTCGAGTACCGCTCGTGTCCATTTTTCTTTCCTTTATCAATTTAGATTATCGTCACACATTATGTCATCCCCATACATTTATCATTCTATTCTATTCGTCTCGCGTGATGCTACTTGCCTGGGACAAGTACAGTCATACCTATCTGTATTTTTTCACATATAATTTAAGATTTTTAATATAATTAGTGCTTAAGAGTGACGTCACATAGCGAACCAATCGGGTATAAGCCGTGCCATACAAGAATAGACGTAAAAATGGCTAACCTCGTGTCATCTCACTCTTTCGCATCTCTGTTACTCTATGTGCGAGAGATAAGCGCTATGCAGTGACAGAGATGTGAAGTAAAGAGTGAGAAGACACGAGATTGGTTGTTTATGATTCTATTCTTTTAAAGGGTTTTATCGGTTGTTGACCGTCTGTCCACCACCATCGGCAACAACATTTTCCGTTAGAAAAACAATAATTTCTGCCCGAAAATTCCCGTGCCGGCGCCGAGAAAGTGGACAGACAGCCAAGTCTTCCAGGAAGGCTGTTAAGCCGGTTGTCCACTGTCTCAAACACCGGCAACGACATTAACCGTTAGCAAAACAATATTTTCTGCTCGAAATCTCCCGTGCCGACGCTGGACAGTAGACAGGCAGCCTCAAGTCTTTCAAGAAAACCTTGACCTTTAAACTGCATATCCACTGCCACGCGCGTCGACAAAAACATTTCCCGTCAGAAAACTAAATTTTCTGCCGGAAAACTTAGTTGCCGGCGATGTCCAGTGGTCAGAGAGCCTCAATGAACCTAGCGGCAGCAGTAGCGCGCGGTGCCCGGGGCAGTCCTCGGCGGTCAGTGGTTGGGCGGGGTCTTGGCGGGCGAGGCGGGCGGGGGCGCGCTCCAGTCGGCGTCCCCCTCGTACTGCGTGTTCTCGAGCCGCGTGATGAGCCGCTCGTCCTCGTCGCCGAACTCGCCGCCCATTAGCGACGGCTCGCCGACTACCATCACATCCTGCAAGGTTATAACACAAGTTCAAACCTCGGTAAACACCAATGTTTTTCAAATTCATGTGCGTACTATAAATTAGTTATCAGTTGCTCAAAACGGTGAAGAAAAACATCGTGAGGAAACCGGCATACCTGAGAGATTTTTCAACGGTGTGTAAAGCCATGTCAGAGGCCTACAGGCGGTTTAAACTCTGACACCAGGTTGTTCATTAACCATACGATAAGAAAATGTTAAAAACCTCTTTACTCTATTATTTGACATGCAGACTATTTTTAATATCGAAAAAACAGAATATTACTAAATGCATGAAAAAGTATGTACCACTAAAAAACAATTTTTCGAATTTATTTGTTTGTCTATCCGTCGGTCTGATTGTTCCAGTTAAACTCCGAAACGGCTGCACCGATTTTGTCGGGATTTTTCTCGTTATACAGAATATCTTACAATTTTAAAAATATGAGAGGGCTGTGCGAAAAAACCCGGTTAAAGTGGGGGGTTCCAGCTAGTATGTGTACGTACCTGCGAGGCGAGGCTGAAGTTGGGTCCCGGGGATCGTTTCTTGGCGGGAGCAGGCGGCGCGGCGTTGGGCCCGCCGCTGCCCTTGCGCTTGCGGCGCTTGCTGGCAGGGCGCTGAGACTCTGGGGGGGGGGGACACGTTAATACATGTTATTAGGGGATAATGTTAATTAATTTTATTATGTCAATAAGTAGAAAAAGATAAGAAGTTGATCAATGTATGTTTCTTCCTAAAATGACTGTCAAAACAAATAAATAATGTCAATTATTCCTCAAACATAAACTTTTTAAATGGACCACATATTTTATTTGTGTAGATATTTAGGGCAATCATGTGATAAAGATGGTAGTATTTTTCTGTTAGTTTTTGTCTTAGTGAGACTCACGATGAGTGTTTTTCTGTATGCAATATTGTCTTTGTGTGTTTATGCTAAAGCATGTATTTATGTGAGTGTGTGTGTCTTTGTAAGCATGTTTGGTCTATTTTGATATCGTCTATGTTTCAGTATGAGCATATGCAGTATGTCAATGTAGTCCGCATGCGTATGAGTACGATATCTTCTGTTTATGTGTGTGGGTATTTATGGTCTCTGTAACTCTGTATTCGCTTTTGTCAGTGTGTCTTTGTGTGTAAGTACGCATGTGTGTATGCCTGTATGTATTAGGTAACCAACCTGGCGGCGCCACCATGCGCTGCCACTTCTGGAAGAGCGTGGTCTTGAGGCAGTCGCGCGGCGAGAGCGCGTACGCCTTGTGCCGCGACATCAGCTCCTGCATCGGCTCCAAGATCACGCACAGCTGGAAAACGAGTGATGGGAGGTTAGGACGAGGAATACACCATGATCTCATAATACAGGGTGTCATCAGCATAGAAATAACGGTAGTATTGAGCAATTTGTCTGAAGGTGAATCATTACTGAATTTCTATAATGCTCATCCTATTTAAAATCTGAATCCATACACAAAGATTACTTACGAAATACGTTTTGGTGAATTGAATGAATTTCATGATAGAAACATATGCAGGTTTTGAGATTTGGAGATTACAATAATAATATTATTCTACCAAAGCGACATTTTGTCCGTTTGTATCACAGGTGATGTCGAATTGTGGGTTGCTATAGGCTGTCAAACTGAAACATGACGTCATGCTTGACTTTGACAAGGTCCCACAGAGAAAGTTGTTCAGTTTGATGGTCTGTACCATGTACTATGGCCTATGTACCATGTGCGAGGAACATACCCTCAAGTAGTTGAGCGTGGAGTTGGTGATGCCCTGGCGCGTGATGTTCTTGGCCAGCTGGTCGAGCGCGGCGTGGTCGGGCGGGTGTACCGCCTGTCGGGGGATCAGTTCTCGGTGCGCGCGCACGGCGAGGTGCCACGTCTTGATCCGCATGAGGTCGTCGAACGTGAACTCCAGGATCAGCCGGCCCTCTGTACACACCTGGGGACAAAATGGCGGATGATTAGAAGTTTATAACGCTCAAAAACCACAAAAATACAAGTAATATATTCTGAAAAGCGATGTAGGCGCGACGCGACTAAATGTGACCATGTTTTTTACCCTATTAGACATAGTAAACAAGGTATATAGCTACTTATATGAATATAGTATATACCCTTTTGAAAATCACCTTTTTGAAACACATAATCACACTAGTATTGTAAAGGCGAAAGTTTGTGAGTGTGTTTGTCTGTTTGTTACCTCTTCACGCTCTAACAGCTGGAACAATTTTGATAAAATTTGGTATGGAGGTAGCTGACACCCTGGTTTAGCACATATTAATTTTTTATCCCGAAAACATGTAGCGTGTGCACCGCTGGGCACAGGTAGTATAAAGTATAATCTTAAATATATAAAATAACTTGTTTATAACTTACTAAATGGTACATAATATACCTTATTCAGTATGGTCAAATGTCGCAAGTTCAAACCCCGGCACGCACCAATGTCTTTTCGAATTCATGTGCGTATTATAAATTAATTATCAGTTGCTAAAAACGGTGAAGAAAAACATCGTGAGGAAACCGGCACACCTGAGAGATTTTTTAACGGTGTGTAAAGCCATGTCAGAGGCCTACAGGCGGTTTAAACTCTGACACCAGGTTGGTCATCAACCATATATATATATAGATAAGAAGAAGTATGGTACAAATATACCTTACTAGCTGCGCCCAGCGGTGTTACTCGCTACATTTTAACGGGTTAAAAAGTAGCCTATATGTTAATCCAGGGTGTCAGCTACCTCCTTACAAAATTTTATCAAAATCGGTCCAACCGTTTGTGAGTGAAGAGGTAACAAACATACAAACACACTCACAAACTTTCGTTTGTATAATATTAGTGTGATTAAAACGAAGACAGATGAACAATGATCATGGGTTGACCCACTAGAACCTGGTATATACCTTAGTGAACATGGGTTTCCCGTGGTGCGTCACCATGGTGCAGTGGTCGCAGTCCAGCGTGATGCTCGTGTTGTGGAAGGACTCTTTGGGCTGCCGCATCGTGTAGTACAGCTCCGACACGCCACCCTCGTATATACTGCGGAAGTAGCGCGGTATGAGCGTCCTTCCTATTGCTGGGGGCAGAAATTAACACTGTTTAGTAAGTTGATTTTTAGGGTTCCGTACCCAAAGGGTAAAACCGCAACAGACAGACTGCTGAGTCTTAGTAATAGGGTATTGCTAAGACTCCGTGGTCCGCCCGTCTGTCTGTCCGTCTGTCACCAGGCTGTATCTCATGAACCGTGCTATTTTCTGTTGCCGCTATAACAACAACCACAACTAAAAAACAGAATAGAATTATTATTGAATGGGGTTCCCATACAACAAACGTGATTTTTTTGCTAGACATTGATAACGGCAACAGGTAGACGCTTAAAATATTCACAGAATATTTAGTTGTATATTCAACTTAAAACTAAATAATTATATTAAAATAAATATTTTAGTATCTATGCCTCGTTGGTCTAGTGGTCGCTAAGCGCGACTGCTGAGCATGAGGTCCTGGGTTCAAATCCCGGGTCGGGCAAAGTGATACTGAGTTTTCCATTACGTAATTTTCAGTAGCAGCACGGAGTCTGGATTTGTGCCCGGTTGATGGCAATAGGCTCGCCCCCTATTACATTGGGACTAACACCATAACTGGCGAAATGTGGGTGTACTATATGTTCACCTCTGCCTACTCCTTCGGGGAATACAGGCGTGATGTTATGTTATGTTTTTATTTTAGTGCCCCCTACAACAAACACGATTTTTTTGCCCTTTTTATAGATGGTATGATTTATAGATGGAATGGTACGGAACCCTTCGTGCGCGAGTCCGACTAGCCCTTGGCCGGTTTTTATTAACCTTATGACCGCCACGGTCATGTATAGAAGACAAGTGTTTCCGTGCTCTCCACGCCATAACTTTGAATCGAAGACAATACCTAATCGTAACATTTGTGTAATGTAATAACAAACAATAATCGTGGCGTTGAGGGCACGAAAAAGTTTGTTTTCTGGCCCATGGCGGTGAAAGGTATCGCCCCACTCTAGGAATTTCTGGTGCGGGAATCGAACCCGCAACCTTTAGCTATTTATTTAAAAAACGTCGCCCCCACTTCGAATTTCTCCTGTATCGTGGGTGCGTTTCACAAACATGAAATATCACATACACACCCAGACTCGGGACAAACATCTGCGGATCGCACAAATTTTTGTCCCGAGCGGAAATCGAACGCAACCCTTAGCGCATATCCGGCATATCCGGTAGACAGACAGACAAACAAATACACACGTATAAATAATAACACTCTTCTTTTTGCGACGAGGGTTAATATAATAAGTACCAGGCGATCATGAAATGCAGGAGAAACTCACTATATCTCTTGGGTCCATCTTCTAAACAGAATGTGAGTGTCAGCGTGGCATCATCCTCGAAGAACTCTGTCGCGAAGGCATCCCACCACAGGTTATCTGAGTCCTGGAACATGTAATTAACATAATTAGTATTACACTTATTATTTTTAGGTATCCTGCCAGTCGACAGTGATGAGGAGGAATATTTTGATACATAATATTTTGATAATTTTTGTTTGTATAAATTTTTAGTTTTAATAATATAATAGGTAGTATAAAAACAATCGTGTGTGTATATAATGTAAATTGTTCTAATAAATGTTATGATTTTATTACTATTTTGACACACGATATTGAACTCTATTTTGAAGTTTTTAAGGAAAGAAGTTAAGTAAACACTTGCAATAGGTAACTGTTAAGTGCAGTGTCCTTTGTTAGTTTCATAACGTTACGTCCTTATTCCCCCAAGGGGTAGGCAGAAATGCGCATATATACACCCATATTTCGCCAGCTATGTTATTAGGACCTAATGTAATAAGCGAGCCTATTGCCATTATAACATCAGCCTATTGCAGTCCACAGCTGAACGTAGGCCTCCCCCAGGGTACGCCATCATCATCAGCCGGAAGACGTCCACTGTTGGACAAAGGCCTCCCCCTTAGAAAGCGGGCGGGGGCTGCCATAATCCTCACGTTTGGCAAGCGGCTTGGGGATCGCAGGTGGTGGAGTTACAGAAGACGCTGCTGCCCATCTTCTGGTTTTTTACTTAGTCGCCTCTTACGACACCCACGGGAGGTAAGGGGGTGGTCAATTCTAGGCCGGATAACGCACGCCATCAACTGACAAATCCAGACTTTACGCCTATGACTAAGAATTATTTTTGCACTTACGGATCACACAAGCATTGAACCAGCAACCCCTGAATACCTCAATCAATTCTTTCATGAAGAACTGGACTGTGCTAGCCTTTGAGTGAGGAAGTGGACAGAGAGTGGCGATGCCTTTGTCCTGCAGTGGGACAATACAGACTCTTAATACTAATACCCTTAAAGCAGCAGTATAATCACTAACACCACTGCGCCATTGAGGTCGTCAAGTTGTCAATTCGGTCACGGCGGTGTCTCATCTGCGACTAGCGAACTATGAAGATATTATAGTGCCCAAGTATGCGCGCAAACACAGGTGCACTCCCTATTCCCTCACCCTCATAGTCCGATGGGACGGTAACACGACCGGAGAGAGATCAGGCGCAGGACCAACGGTTTAACGTGCCTTCAGAAGCACGGAGGGGTCTCGACATGAGAAAACTGTCACCCATCACAAGACTAAACGCAGCGAGCACGGTTAACCTCGCAGACGGACTGATCTGCAAGGTAGCCACGTAGTTACAGAATGAACGAGAAAAGTTATCCGACCTCCGAACTGCACTAGTATTATGTCAAATCGTACAAAAATTGTAATACCCAAGACTACAATTGTCCCCTTTTCGAGTTTTTAAATGAGCGCGCTAGTAACATATCTGTACTTTTTGAAATATCATTGACATTTCTATCACTTACGCGAATATTAGACATTGAAATAAAACTATTTTTACGGATTTTCTCGCGGTTTTAATTAGGTTTTTTGGTCCTGACGTTTCGAATTCTTTACAGCATTCATAGTCACGGGCAGACTGAGGTGTTAAAGCTGAACCATAACCATGAATGCTGTAAAGGATTCGAAACGTCGGGACCAAAAAACCATATTAAAACCGCGATAAAATCCGTAAAAATAGTTATTTTAAATATAATTAAAATAAAAGTAATTAAAACCTAAGAAATACTGACCTCTGTTCTCTGTTGCAACCGTTTGTTTAGTTCATAAACTCTGTAGTCAGGTTGTCCGAAGTACGGCGCGTGCCGCCTGAAACATACATACAGAAATAGATTAGTTACATATTCATTTTATATGGTAAGTGAGGAGTACCCTGAAGGACGTCACACATATCAACCCGGAAAGGGATCGTCACCGTATCAACTCGAGCCGTGCAGTAATTTTTGTATGAAACTCCCTACTGCAGCGCACACTAATCGGAATCGTAACGTTATCGCTTCGGGACCGGGGCGAGCCGTAAGCGCGGCGTCGTCGCCTAGCCGTAGCCGAGTCGACGTATTGGAGCAGCTGATACGCTTTGGTTACTGCTTAGTTCTTACATAAGTTTAAGGTAAGTGTAAGTTTGACGCTTATTTGACGACGATGCGAAAGGCGATACACTAACAATCGCTTTCCGATTTGATATGTGAGCTACTACCCTTACCCACGAGCGTGTATATGGAATGTGATGCGAGCAATGATATATCAAAAAGTATAGATACGTCATATGCTAATAAAATGGACGAGAAAAGTGTTTCGAACTGCAAACATACAAAATTATGCAACTTGACAAAGACGTAAAAGAGATGGCGTAATTATAACAATAAGAGTGAGAGAATAACGACTGACGACCCGATTGGCGCAGTGGCTAAGCGATTGGACTGCTGCGCTAAGGGTTGCTAGTTCGATTCCCGCACGGGATAAAAATTTGTGCGATCCACAGATATTTGTCCCGAGTCTGGGTGTTTGTGTATGTGATATTACATGTTTGTGAAACGCACCCACGATACAGGAGAAATTTCTAGGGTGGGGCGACGTTTTTTTTAAAAAAAAAAAAAAAATGTTTGACACATGTGCGCGTATGTCAAACGTCACTCTGGCTAGCCTATCACTGCTAGACAAAAAGGTAGTCATCGAGTCTTCAAGATGAGCGCGCTAGTAATCATATCTAACCCATTGTATATATAATATCTTTAGTTACGAGTGAATAAGGCGAAAGAAGTAAGCCAGGATCGTAGCAAATGGAAATCCGTGGTCTCTGCCTACCATTCTGGGAAACAGGCGTGACTTTATGTATGTTAAAAAGTTTTTATTTTAAGTCATTATTTTAGAACGTATAACTAACTGCCTCGTTAGTTTTAGCAGTCGCAAAGCGCGACTGCTGAGCGAGAGGTACTGAGTTGGATTCCCGGGTAAGGCTAATGTTATTGTCTCATTGGGGTTTTTCATTACGTAATACCACAGAGTAAATACGGAAAAAGTAATACTCAGTAACAACACGGAATCTGAACTTGTATTCGGGCTAATGGCAATAGGCTCACCCCATATAGCGATATGCTCATATTTTGCCACTATACTATATACATTGCCTACCCCTAAGCATAATACAGGCGTGATGTTGTTTTCTATCTACAGTAGACTGTTTACGCAGTTTAATATCAATTGATGACGTCACAGTCACAATGACGTCAATCGAAACCTTACGACGTTATCAACACAATCGAGGGAAAACTTGTTTTATAAGGGTTCCTACTTTTCTAGTAATTAGAAATATGACGTAGATACTGTATCTAGAAAGGGGTAAGCAGCATAAATAATGTTAATGATAATAGTCCTGCACCCTCGGGGGAATTTCATGGCTGTCATTTTATAGAGCAGATGTGTGGTATCCCTATCTGGAGGCCCATTCCTTTAAGGATTAAAGTTCTAAACGGGTCTCTGCGTGTAGGACCCGTTGCCCCACGTAAGCCTTTTTAAGACCGGGTATGGTGTTCTCCTGACCGAATTTCGGACACGGCGACTTTTCTCATCTAAGACCAGCTAACTACGCAGGAGATATTATAGTGCACAAGTATACGCGCAAACACAGGTGCACTCCGTATTCCCTCACTCTCATAGTCCAGGACGGTGAGACACGACCGGAGAGAGTTCAGGCGCAGGACCAACGGCTTAACGTGCCTTACGAAGCACGGATGGGTCTCGACATGTGAAAACGGTCACCCACAAGACTGACCGCGGTGAGTTAGCTACCAGCCCGAGTCGTAACGTCACCTGTAAGCAGGCGAGGTGTGCTTTTGTATGCACTAGCACTTTGCCATAAAAAAAGATAAAAATCATTTAATCAACATAGTCTTAAAAAAGTACTTGTTGCACCGTTGCACGTCAATTTACATCAAGTCAGCCCCCAAAACGGCCGCCCGTCACCGCTTCCTAGTGCTATAGCTGGGTAGAAGAAACGGCGCAACAAACTAACCAGCAGCTCAATCTGTCTGTCAAAATTTGGATTACATATTTCGGACTTCTTATTTTTCCCCCTTACTTACAAAAATTGTCAATGTTGAGCAATTCGTTCAATTCTTGTAACTGTGGTTTGTATGTTAAATAAAGATATCATTATGTAAATAGACTCAAGAAATCGTTAACATAAAACACAATTCAGCATCGTTTATAAGAGAGCTGTTTATCTACATATACTAATAATCTTCTTATCGTATGGTTGATGAACAACCTGGTGTCAGAGTTATGCAGACGACACTGTGCTGATATTTCACGGAGAGAGTTGGGATGTGGCACAAGAAGCTGCAGAAATAGGCTTACGTAAAGTAATTCACTGGTTAAAAGCTAACTTATTAACCCTTAACATCTCGAAAACCTTATTTCTGCAATTTTCTTTTGCCAAGATTAGACCTACAGGAATAATTCTAAAAGCACACTCCTGTGACGATGCCAACAAAAGTATTCCATGTTCATGTCTCCCCATCACGCAACAAAAATCTATAAAGTACCTGGGAGTGATACTGGACGAGGGACTTAGTTGGCGTCCCCACATTGAACTAACCACTTCTCGCGTTAGGAAACTTATATGGGCGTTTAAAAAACTACGACAAGTGGCCGACTTTAAGCTTGTCCGTGCTGTTTACTTGGCACTGGCACAGTCAATCGTGGGTTATTGTATTACGGCATGGGGCGGTGCTTGTAAAACCTTCATGATACGCCTCGAGAGAGCTCAACGTTCTCTGTTAAAAGTCATGACCTTCAAGCCATACCGGTTCCCTACAAAAACACTATATGAAAACTGCCAACTACTTACAGTAAGGCAACTATACCTGCACAATCTCATATTGAAACAACATGAAATCACTCCGGTAAATCACACAACTAAACACAAGAGAACTATTCGTAATGTATGTAGCACAGTCAAATGTAAGACCGCATCCGCTCGACGGCAGCGACTCTACCTAACTACTCATATTTACAATAAAATTAACATCATTCTCAACTTTAACCCACTAACAATAAATAAAACTAAGACAAAACTAAATGCATGGCTTCAAACACTAGATTACCTACAGACAGAAAATTTAATTAAATAAAAGCACTCAAAATGATTAATTAGGTACGCAAACCAAGTCATATAATTATGTATGCGTAACACACAAAGTCCAGACATCAAGCACACAGTCATACACACACACACACACACACACACACACACACACACACTCACACACACACAGACACACACACACACACGCACGCACGCACGCACGCACGCGCACACACGCACACACACCTACATATAAGCACACACCACAAAAGAGCATGAGCATTTAACTTTATCCTAAGCATATTTTTATTTTATTTTTTATTTTTTCTCTAAATTTATTTTACCATACCTATTTAAATTGTAAGTTCCAAAATGGGTGAAGACACTGACTCCTGTAACACAGGTTTCACCTAGCTCAGGAGTCAGGGTTTCAATTAGAAATGTACCGATCCTTTTATGTCAATAAATTTTTTATTATTATTTATTATTATTAGAGTTTATACCGCCTGTAGCCATTTATACACCGTTGACAAATCTTTCAGGTGTGCCGGTTACCTCACCGTTCTTAGCAACAAAATGTATACTTTTTTTTAAATTTATGTGTGACGCAGATCTATGAGCTAACCCCCCCTCTGCGAATCATTGTCTTCCAACCTTCGTACCAGCAGAGGACACATAAAATGCATTACAAAGCATAACGATCAACTTTACAAGGCAGTCATGGATGGGTGCGCGTCACGGCGTACCTCGCAGTTCTAGGCTTGTCATAGTGGCAAATTCGCGGGTAGATTGTGACTATGTCACATTTGATAAATTATTGTACCTAATTGTTGTTGAACATATTTTTAACCCCAATCCTTTAAGGAGACATGGACAACTGATTGGTGCAGTGGTTCAGTGATAGGGCCTGCGCTAAGGGTTGGATTCCCGCTCGGGACGAAAATTCGTGCGATCCGCAGATATTTGTCCCGAGTCTGGGTGTTTGTGTATGTGATATTTCATGTTTGTGAGACGCACCCACGATACTGGAGAAATTCCTAGTGTGGAGCGACGTATAAAAACGCAGCTCACAACCGGGAAGAATAGAGGAAGGAAGTGGGAAAGGCCTCTGCCCTGCAGTGGGGCTATCATTGTTGAAATAACAATAATGCAAATAAAAAAAAAACTGCCATGACAAAAAACGAACTAAAAAGTGAAAAGCAAGTTCCATCGCAGTCGGGGGACCGTTCTGTGGAACACTGTCATATCTAAGAGGTACCCAGACTGCGATGGAACTTGTTTTTTGCTGGAGTTGTTTTTTATTTTTTTAATTATATTTTTTTATTTGTTTAATTTTTTTTATAGCCTTTGTTACTCGCGTTAGTGTAAGGATTCTAACGACACTCCATACATCAAAATCGGTACAGGCACTCGGAAGATATGATGGAATAAAGAAAACTCACATACATACATGAACCCTGAAAACATTACACTCCTTTTTTTGGGCAGTCGTGTAATAAAGAAGGGTGTTGAGAGAGTTTAACCTGTGTACTGTAAATTGGGCTGTGGCATCGTGTCTCCCAATATTAAACGATAAGAACCGATTTTCATTTATTTTTTGTTTGAAAGGCAATCATGGAGTTTTGTTAGCTGTGTTTCAAGAATGTTCAACAGTTGAAGATCAGGTCTTTTCTGGATGATTAAAGAGCAAGCAACTTCCAAAAGTCTGGTTGATTCGTATTTTGGTGTCTTTGTTTCTTTGGGTATTTTAAATTAATAAACCGCCTGATATTAACTTAACTTTAACTTATAGAAATAGTTACGCAATACACAGTTATTCAACAAAGTACCGCTAATACCATGTTGTCATTATCATGTGCGCTTGCGCCGAAGGCGACATCTTTTAAATAAATATACAACCCGCTTACATGAAGAAATAATCTTTTCTTACTTTTAAAAATAGCAGAAACGTACTAAGGAAACTGGTAAACCAAAAATAATTTCAAAAATAGTAAATATTATTTTTTTATAGGTACATGAAAGTACTAGGCGATCATAAGTGATGAAGAGGATTTACGTAAACACGAATATTTTCTTTGTTTGGTTGACAATGTCAAGCAGGATGTTGTGAACGCCCGAGGATGCTCAACAATTATGTTACGCTAAATTGCAAAACCAAGTAGAGCTGAGATCCTAGTACATCTAGCTAGATATACCTATTGGATAACGCAAAACAAGAGTTTCAGAGCTAGGGCAGGGTTTCCCTTGTTGGTTCAGTGGTTGCACGCGCGACTGCCTAGCAAATTCTGGGTTCGATTCCCAGGTCGTGCATTATTGCGCTTTCTTATTAGGTAATTCTCAGTAGCAGCATAGAGTCTAGATTTGTGCCCGGTTGATCACAGTAAGCCTACCTATAACATAACTGGTGATTTTTGGGTATACAAAACACATAAGCCTCTTTCTTCGAAGGTACAGTCGGTTACGTTGTGATATAACATCACGCCTGTGTTTCCTAAAGGTGTAGGCAGAGGTACATAAATATAGTACACCCACATATCGCCAGTTATGTTATAGGTCCCAATCTAATAGGGGGCGAGCCTATTGCTATCAACCGGACACAAATCAAGACTCCGTACAGACTGACAATTACCTAATGGAAAAACCGACTAACACTTTGTCCAACCCGGGATTCGAACCCAGGAA
This sequence comes from Abrostola tripartita, assembly GCA_905340225.1. Lineage (NCBI taxonomy): Eukaryota > Metazoa > Arthropoda > Insecta > Lepidoptera > Noctuidae > Abrostola > Abrostola tripartita. Next base: position 5,729,672 of record HG996513.1, on the reverse strand, counting down.
CTCATGCCAACAGTCGCGCCAAGACCAACGAGACACTTTGGTGCCATAACCCGGGATCGAACCGGGGACCTTTGGATGTTATGTCACTACATAGTATAAAACAAAGTCGCTTTCTCTGTCCCTATATCCCTATGTATGCTTAAATCTTTAAAACTACGCAACGGATTTTGATGCGGTTTTTTTTAACAGATAGAGTGATTAAAGAGGAAGGTTTATATATATAATAACATCCATTAAATAGTGGAGAAATACTTATAATATATATTTTATACCCGTGCGAAGCCGGAGTGGGCCGCTAGTTGTTTTATATTCAATGTAGATTTCCGTATCTCATAATATTATGTCATTACAAGAAAGTTTCATCGTAAATAGTATATTCATTAGTTGCTATCCGCGGATATGATAGTTGTCAAAGCGAAATATTCAGAAAATAAAACAAGGAAGAAGGAATATGACAAAGATAAATGATAATTTGATAAGATATGGCTCTAAAAACAATTTAAAATGTAGGTTTCTAACCGACTTAAAAAAATTGTATTCAACAAGTCTGTAAGTGTTTGTATGTCCGCGATTTTCTCAAGAACTACTGACCCGATTTGGAACAACTCAAAAACAGTATTCTTATGAAAAAGTAGGTATTATAGAAGGATTCCTAATGGGCGGGGCAACTACCAAAAGATAATGTGCCACAAGTGTGTGAAGGAGAACATAAACATAACATAACATCACGCCTGTATTCCCCGAAGGGGTAGGCAGAGGTGACATATAGTACACCCACATTTCGCCAGTTATGTTGTAAGTCCCAATGTAATAGGGGGCGAGCCTATTGCCATCAACCGGGCACAAATCCAGACTCTGTGCTGCTACTGAGAATTACCTAATGGAAAACTCAGTAACATTTTGCCCGACCCGGGATTTGAACCCAGGACCTCTTGCTCAGCAGTCGTGCTTAGAGACCACTAGACCATCGAGGCAGTCAGTGAAGGAGACAGACATTATTGTGCTGTTGTCCGAACACACCTGCACTATTTCCCACACAGATAGGCCGATGCGATGGCAAGACATGACCGGAGACAGATCATAGGACCAAAGGCTTTTCTTGTTTAAAAATCTCTCGGTGCTAAAAAGGGTAAGGTTACCCATCTTGACCATAAGCTAGCGTTGGTAACCCCGCTGACGAACTATGTAAGCGTTTTTTGTTACCGCGGAAACCCTACTACCTCCGTCTAAGGGCGAACGAGGACCCTAACTTTCAATACAGGTTTTAATCTTATCGCAGTTACCCAGGAAGACTGAAAGATTATGTTCTTCCTGCCCGGATTTCGGTCACGGCGGTTAATCTCATCAGAGACTAGCCAACTACGCAGGAGATATTATAGTGCACAAGTATGCGCGCAGACAGGTGCACGCCCTATTCCCTCACTCTCATAGTCCGATTGGACGGTAGACAGAGAAGACCGGATAGAGATCTGGCGCAAGACCGGCTTAACGTGCCTTCGGATTCCGAAGCACGGTGGGGTCTTGGCATGTGAAAAGTGAAAACGGTCACCAATCACAAGACTGACTGCGGCGAGCACGGCTTAACAGCAGATCGACTGCTCTGCGCGGTACCCACGTTGCTACGAGCCCCTCCGTGAAAGGTAACCAAGCGACATGAAATCTAGTTTCTGGGTAAGCTGATAAAATTACTTGATTCGATAAGAAATTGATAACGTAGATTTGGTTAAAGAAAATTAGACTACACAGCTATTTGGAGTGACAATTATAATTGAGATAGTAATGATTTTGTCTGGTTGTATGTAACGTTATCAAAAATATTCACTGACCTGATTTTGATGAAGTTTGCTACAAGATTTTGTTCAAAACTGGGATAATTTTTGGTCCTATTTTATCCCGGTAAAAGTTTTACAGTAGTTAAGTACAAATAACCCTCGTAAACCTATAACACCTCTCTGTCCACCGTGCACCGCTCTGACGAACGGTCCTAGGTGCTAGCTCCCCTGTTGCGAGGTTAAGCAAGACAAAATCGACTTGCACTTTGACTCACTATGCACTTTAAAATCCAAGACTTTGGAAAATTTAGCAAAAAATTAACATTAATTAACTTTACTTGTTTTTAAACTTTTTAATAATTAATACTTTAAGATTTTTTTTTCAAGTGGATTTACATGTAGTTTTACTTTTGTTTTTAGTTAGGTAGTTTTTAATTCTTTTTCATATTTTTTTTCTGTTCCGCGTACAATTTTCGTTTGAATGCTGAGTTTACCACCTGTAACTGATTGTGCACTATTGTTTATCTGTTTTGCTTGTTTTTTATGTCCATACCAGTGTATACAAATATTGGTAAACCAATAAAATAATAAATAAATAAAATAACAGAAGATTTAAAAAATCCTTATTTATAGCACAAACACAACCTAGGACTGCGTCGTTGGTTTAGTTACTACTGGGCATGGTCCTAGGTCCGATTCCCGGGTGCAACCCTGCATTGTTTTTGGGTTTTTCCATTAGGTAACTCTGAGCACGGAATTTGTGTTCGTTTAGCAATAGAATTACATTTATATGATAACTGGCGAAATTATCATTATGGTGTTAAAACAGTGCCTACTTCGGGGATTGGCGTTATGGTTTAAGGCTATTGAGGTCAAAATTCGATACATTAACAACGTTTATAGCTAAAACTGTGGAGAAAAGAATTTGACACAAATACCAAAGTACTAGGCAAGCATAACACGAAGGAGATTACCTAAAGTAGGGGTCCGGTATGGGGTGGTATATCGGCGGCGGCGGCGGCGGCGCGTACTCATGGTACTGTATGTGCGACGGGTGGTGCGGCGAGAGATGGTGGCCGTACTCGCGGTACTCGCCCTCGCCGCCGAGCGAGCCCAGCGCCACCGGCATGTAGGCCACTTTGTCACCGCGTCATCATCGCCGTTTGCGTTTACGTGGAAACTCTTTGACAGATATGCGCTCCTGGTACTTCTCGTTTCGAAGTTTTGATGTCCACAGTTTCTAGTTTTTCACTTCACTGTCTCTTCAATAGGTTGTAATTTTTGTTAATAGATAATTGTTTTTTTTTATTTTAATTTACTTAGTAAATAATTTGTTTTATCACTAACTTTGGGCACTTTGGTTTTTGTAACACGTTTTATATTTCACACTAGTTTCACATCTGAAATCGACTAAACAAACAGTTTTGTTAGCTGAAACTCTCGAATACTACGCGCCGCGCATCACGACGAGCGACTGATAAAGCATTTCGAATTTTTCGCGCGGGAAGTGTCATAGTACGGTGGAACGTCCTAAATCCTTTATATACTTAGCATTGTTACGCGAATGTGAGCCTAAACGCGTGGGGTTAGAGGCGATAAGCGCGGACGGCTCGAAGCACGGTAGGAAGTGCGGCAACGTCGCGTCAGCTGGCCGTGGTACTAGCGGGACGCGTTCGAAAAGGTCAACATCGGTTACTATTTTTTTTTCATCCCACCGGCTATTTTCGTTAGCTTTGTTTGTTTTTTTATCACTGATATTATATTCATTTTTCTGTCGGAATGTGAATTGGAAATGTTAGTTTGAAAACATTGTATCTAGTTCCGGTTGACGCGGCACGTATCGATTTTTATAAAGGAATGTGTGTATTGAATTTCATAACAGACTGCATCGCACTCCGCGGCCGTATTGTTCGATCGCTTTGTTGATAACGCCTAAATACCGGTTCACGAGCATAATAAGGCTAATTAATTATCGACATATATTATTCATCAGCACAGAATTATCATATAAAATAATTTATTCAAGAAAAAATAAATAATAAAAGACTATTGTTTTCACCGCGGCAAGGCCTCGGAACGCACGCGACGTTGCCGCTCGGAACGTTCGCGCCATACTTTTTACTGTTTCTTAGCACATAGAGACGCTCATTACGCTGGCACGCACACAGACAGCGCTTATATTGTTGTATCCGCAGTACATAGTGCAAGATGGTATATAATGTACATTCCGCGACGGTAGATATGTAGGTAAACTACGTCGCTGTACAAATCAAACATTCGCGTCTATAAATAAAATGCAGACGTGTCCATGGAACGCGCATCTCCGATTGTTTGGGAAAATGATGAAATACGAAAATGGCGCGTGGAACGTCATAGACATAGTGTGCGGCATTTTTTTTAAATCGTAAATTGACGCTGCTTAGTCGAGTGTGGAGCGCACGGGAAAGTTTTGAATTTCGAATTGGAAAATCTAATTCGAGAAAGATTTTACGTTGAATGAATGTTTTGATACTGACTGGATTTAAATAAAATAGAATCGATCTTGTTTTAAATTAAGTTAGATTTTCTAAGAAAGTGTATTAGAAAAAAATTTGTAAAGGTTAACTTTCTATTTTTAAAGCTAGTAAAAACAATAAAATACTAAAGTTTAACTACATAAAACGAGCGCCACATAAAACATTTCTAACAATCAAATCGCCAAGGATGTTGCCTTGACGCGTTATCTAGATACACTGATAACAACACCAAACAACGCGCGGCGCACAAGAAACTGCGATATTGAACAATTAGACAATTCATCACGAGATTCACGAGCGATTCCGTCAAATAGAATGTGTGTCACCCGAGTCATTGACACCACTAGTACCGAGTATCAAGTAAACTCAAACACGTGTGTGATGAAAACCGGGGTGGAAACTCGAAAGCAACGTGCGCTGCACCCGACGGCTGCACAACAAATAATTTACAAACATTACAGAACGGATCGATTGGAAAAATATATAACAGTAATACAAAACGATACCAAATTTGAATGCACACAAGCTAGTTACCGGCGCGGCGCACTGCATCTATGTAAAGTACATAGCAGAAGTGTGCCGTGACGTGACGGGTGACGGACTGTCAACGTTCGGGAGTTTCCGTCAGCGCTCGGCCGCGCTCGGGTGGCGTCGTCGGCTCGCGAGTTCGGATACACGATTAGATTATGTCAAAATGATTAATTTTAACCGGTTATAGTCGGGTCAATCACTCGTTCGGTTACAATTTACAATGGCCGACTAGTTTTGGCGGGCGGTCAAGTGAAGTAGATGAGGTCGTTGAAGATTGATAGATATGTTGACTAAATTATGCATACTGCATATATTTGTCACTATTAGACGATGTAACAGGTATTACAGGTTGTATTTTAGCTAAGTAAAAGCCTAACAGATAGTTTGAGCTATAAATTAAAGCTAAGCTGCCAATCAAGTCAATAAAAAACATATCATCACGCCCGAAGGGGTAAAAGGTGTGTAATACCCATATTACGCCAGTTACGTTATAAGACCCAATGTAATAGGGGGCGAGCCTATTGCCATCAACCGGGCAAAAATCCAGACTCCATGCTGCTACTAAAGATTAACTAAGGGTAAAACCCAGTAGAACTTCGCTCGGCCCAGGATTCGAACCCAAGACCTCATGCTCAGCAGTCGTGCTTGGCTTCCACTAGACCAACGAGGTTGCAGCTGTAATTCCCAAAAGGGTAGGAAGGGTGTTCTCCTATAATCAGGAGTAAAAACATTGTGAGGAAACCGGAAAGAGGAAGAAGGGGTATATTCTTCAGGCCCACAGGCCAAATAGTCATGTAACCACCACTTGCTTTTCAAACGATAAAGGAATTTTATTCTTATAATAAACGGCCAAACATACTAAATAAAGCTACGTCCAGCAGTTGACTGTAATAGGCTGATGTGATGAAACGGCAAAAAAATTTTATAATTAATAACGAGCTTAAAGAATAAGAATAAAATTTGTAAAGAATGTAGGTAAAATACAATAAGATGTTAAAAGTTCGAGAGTCCTTGTACATTCTACCTTTCGGCATACAAACATATACATATAAGTAGACACAAGATTATATAGGTTTTTATTTTGACACACAAATAATTTGGAGACTTATATATAATTTAAACTGCCTCGTTGGTCTAGTGGTCGCTAAGCGCGACTGCTGAGCAAGAGGTCCTGGGTTCAAATCCCGGGTCGGGCAAAGTGTTACTGAGTTTTCCATTAGGTAATTCTCAGTAGCAGCACGGAGTCTGGATGTGTGCCCGGTTGATGGCGATAGGCTCGCCCCCTATTACATTGGGACTTACAACATAACTGGCGAAATGTGGGTGTACTACATGTTCACCTCTGCCTACCCCTTCGGGGAATACAGGCGTGATGTTATGTATGTTTTTTTTTTATATAATTTAAAAAAAATATTAAAAATAACAAAACCAGCTGACCCGGCTAACTCCGTACCACCTTCTCATCATTTAAACCTTCCCTGGATTTCCACTAATGTTTGAAAACCAAAATTAGCCAAATCGATCCAGCCGTTCTCAAGTTATGGCGTGACCAAGGGAAACTGGGATCCATATTTATATGTAGATATAGATAATTTGTTTCTTTTAATCTTTACATTAAAAGCATAATAAACAACTCCTTCTCATTGCTTATGATATAACAACAGTTAAAATACCGTCATTTAATTAAACTGGTTGGAGACTCGTTTTTAAACAAGTGTTTCATTGATGCCGGTCGATGTATGGAAGCTAATGGTAAGAGAAATGGTGATAATGTATAACCATCGTGTTGGGCTTCGCAGTTGGGTAAACCAGAGGCCTACATAGCATAGCATAATTATGCGTGATAACAGCCTATAACTGTCCCACTGCTACAAAGGCCTCTTCTCGTATAGAGAAGGATTGAGCATAGATCACCACGCTAGCTCACTGCGGGCGATTTCAGATAATTGAACCCAGGTTTCCTCACGATGTTTTCCGTCACCGTTAGTCAGTGGTGTCTTAAGATGATGAATGATGGCGATAAGCTCGCCCCCTATTACATTGAGACCTATAACATAACTGGCGAATTGTGGGTGTAACTATTATGCACCTCTGTCTACCCGTTCGGGGAATACAGACGTGATGTAGTGTGTATAAAAACAGCACTAGCTGCATTAGTAAATATCTTTCGTATGAGCTTAGGGTAACGAAGACTTGATTGGCGCATTAGGTTTGCGGGCTCGATTCCCGTACGGGACAAATACTCAATTCTCAATACTTTATTGCATTCCATAATAGTATTTAAATGGACTTATAATATTAAAGATTATGGACTCCGTCGGGTACAGCAAAAGCGGAGAGAGAAAGAGGGTTAACCTAGTTATTTACAACATAAGAATTATAAACTTTATCTATGGAACTTATAGATATATGTGTAATCCACAGATTATTGTTCCGATTCTGGTTGTTAATATACATACCGACTGTTAGATACGCAGGGACAATCTAACACTCATTGCTTGCTATGGAGGGAAGTGGGAACTAAATTTATATTCCTACTCCTCCTATATATCCTTTTATGATTAATTTCGTTGCGGGTTCAAAGACAGTCGAGTCATTTCTCTGGGACGTCTCGAGCTTCATTGCCGGTGGTTCTTAATGATATCATTGTAGACCCTGGCTTAGGGCGGGTTGTATTAACTTCACTTGACGAACAAGTAAATGTTAAAAATGGCGACACAAATTTTGTTTTCTTCTAGCAGCCCTAATACCGTTGATAAATGAGTTTATATGCCATGAAACAACGCTTCATGTTTTCATACGTTAAACGTAATTAAACGTACGTAAAAACGTAAATACGTATGTAACGTTTACAGACTGTTTGAAGCAACCGGTACAGGAGTAACAATGATGGGCACGAGTGGTGGGCTGGTCCCATAAAAAGTTTAGTATTCAACCAGTAAGACAGAAAGACAGACAAACTAAGTAGACAATTGTATATAGACCGTCTGCGGCACTCACTGAAGCGTCAGACCATCCCAGAAGTGGAACTTTCACCGACTTTCACATTCAAGCTAATGTGTTGTGATCTGTTTGACGTTTTAGATGTTACCTCGCGGACGGACGGATTGACGGATGTCATTCGTAAATAAAACTTAACTGGTTCGACGCCCAGCTATGCTATTCTGAAACACTAGTTCTGAATCTCGCTAGTGTTAAATCTCACCGCGGATTTAGAAGTGAGTTCGTAAGACAGTGATGTCTTTCGAATAGCAGGGCAGTTTTTCCATATATATTATAATTCTCAGTAGCAGCACGGAGTCTGGATTTGTGCCCGGTTGTTGGTCATAGGCTTGCCTCTTACATTGGAACCTTTAACATAACTGGCGAAATGAGGGTGTACTACACTCTGCCTACCCCTTCGGAGCATAATAATGTTCTCCTCAACGAATTTCGGTCACAGCGGCCTGTCTCATCCGATGCGAGCCAACTACGAAGATATTATAGTGTACAAGTATGCGCGCAAACACAGGTGCACTCCCTATTCGCACACTCTCATAGTCCAGGACGGTAAGACACGACCGGAGAGAGATCAGGCGCAGGACCAACGGCTTAACGTGCCTTCCGAAGCACGGAGGTCTCGATGTGTGAAAATGGTCACCCATCACAAGACTGACCGCGGCGAGCACGGCTTAACCGATCGACTGATCTGCGCGGTAGCCACGTAGCTAAGCGATGTTATACACTCAACAATAAATCATTCGTCTACTATAACATCTTCATCAGTTTTGTAGGTAGCAACTAACAGACAGACATACATTAAAATAGCGTCAATAAACTGTTTATGTGCAGCCGATTAGCATACATAATATTAATTACTATAATTTATAACGAAACTCACTGACAGAGTGATTAACATTAAGTCAATTAACCAATTTGTCATTGTTAAAACTTATTAAACTACACTTAAAAATACGTTTAAGAATTCCTTTTATGTGAAACCGACCAACCAAGTAGTGTAGTAGTTATAAGGTTGGAGGCAGGGTAGTGGGTTCAATTCCCGTGCAAGACATAAAAATAATATGAACTATAATTAAGTGCTGTGGATGATAAGATTGTGATACCTAGCAGGTTTGAATCCTGAGCAAGACGGGGTAGCAGGGTCAATTCCCGAGCAGGACATAAAAATAAAACCATAATTGTGCTTTAAACAATGTGAAAGCTACAAACCGAGTAGCAGTGGTTTAATGGTGGTGTAAGGGGTAGTGGGTTCGAATCCCGTGCAAGACGTAAAAACAATAGGTACGCTTTTAAACACCGTAGGGTAGACAGAGGTGTTCTTTATTGTTAGGAGTCTATACACCTAAATTTAGCCGCTCATCACTTGTGTAATAAAGTCTATAGACATTTATAGGGCCTTTAATAGGTTCGTCACCTTTAACAAACTCGGTTAGGAGAGGAATAGAATTTGTATTCTTAATCAGACACTGTCAGCTTCCTAATTGACGTAATTAGTCATAAAAATACCCGAACTGGGACCGAACTCAGAACCTCACGTTCAGCAACCGTCGTTGCACCTTGCCGATTACAACAAAATACGAATTCAAAAACAGTGTTCAAAAAATGAATTCCTATTTTGAAATAAATTCAAATATGGAACGATCATCTATCGAGAGGGAGCGAGCGAGGTTGTTGATTTAATTCATTAGCGGGAGCGAGATAGGTATAGCGGCGTGCGAGAGGGACGCCAGCATAATGAAGCGTTGAGAGGATTTCACACTGGCCGATTGAGTGGTTGTCTTTTTACAGGTATTAAGAAAACAATTAAAATCCTCTTCTTATCGTATGGTTGATGAACAACCTGCCCCCCGCGACAAGTGGCATAGCGCTTGACGAATAAGAATCGAATAGAATGAAAAAAATATGGGTTTGACATATGTCATCGATAACATAGTCGAAACATTATGACATCCCCATAGATTTTGATACCCGATTGGTGCAGTGGGTAAGCGATTGGACTGCTGCGCTAAGGGTTGCGGGTTCGATTCCCGCAAGGGCAAATATTTGTGCGATCCGCAGATGTTTGTCCCGTGTCTGGGTGTTTGTGTGTGTGATATTTCACGTTTGTGAAACAGACCCACGACACAGGAAAAAATCCTTGCCCGGATGTTTAATAAAAAACAATTAAAATCTTCCTATCGTATGGCTGATGAACAACCTGGTGTCAGAGTTTAAACTGGCCTGATTGGCGCAGTGGTCCCGATTCTGGGTGTTTGTGTATGCGATATTTCATGTTTGTGAAACGCATCCACGACACAGGCGAAATTCGTGGGGCGTCGTTTGCAAAAACCGCCTGTAGGGTTATATTGTTTAAAACTTAGCATCACGCCTGTTTACTCCCAAAGAAGGAAAGGTGTATAGTACACCCACATGTCGCCAGTTATGTTATAGATCCCAATGTAATATGGCGCGAGCTGGCAATCAACCAGGCACAAATCCTCCGTGCTGCTACAAAGAATTACCTGGAAAAATCCTGTAAAACTTTGCCCGATGACTTGAAACCCGGACCTCATGCTCAGCAGTAGCTCTTAGCGACCACTAGACCAAAGCAGTCAAAATATTCTTAAAAAAATATGTTAAACAATTCACAACTCAACATTTTTTTTTTACTAAGTGCATGTTCTTTTGAGAAAAAAGGCATCACAGGTGCATTATTGTGATAATGCGTCCGTATTCCTTGCACACAACTGCGTTTTTATCGTTCGGTAATTCTAGAATCGCCGTTGTGTTCCAGGAATCGGGACGAATTATCGCAATACCGCACCTGTGTGGGGGTGCTCTTTAAACTTAAATTGTAGTCAGTTTCTTCTAAAAATTAATAATTTATGGTGATAGCAAGCATGGCGTCAGTCTTAACCTAGACCGAAATTCTAGCGCAACTGGGTCAAGGTCAAGCTTTAGCTAATTAACTTACAAGTTTTAGGGGTAATTAATGATTGGCGATTTAAAGTGGGTACACATTATAATTGTGAATGATTTTACTTAGAATATGGTCAGTGTTATCTATTATTTTAATTTTGATTGCGACCGCGACTTCCACTGCTCGTATTTGTAGAGTCTTTTCCGGGATTAAAGTGAGAAAATATCCACCGTGCAGGTCCATTCAAAAGTAAAAGAAAAGCCAGACATCGTAAATCGATGGAGTGGATAGTTTCGCAAATTATGATATATTATTATTTTATAATCACTACATAGTATAAAACAAAGTCGCTTTCTCTGTCCCTATATCCCTATGTATGCTTAAATCTTTAAGACTACGCAACGGATTTTGATGCGGTTTTTTTTAATAGATAGAGTGATTGAAGAGGAAGGTTTATATGTATAATAACATCCATTAAATAGTGGAGAAATACTTATAATATATATTTTATACCCGTGCGAAGCCGGAGCGGGCCGCTAGTTATATATAAAATACTATTTATTCCTATTACAATAGATTGACTTTTAAAAATGCTGGTCTGATGAATGATAATAGGCTCGCCTCCTATTTATTACATGGAACTTTTGAATAGCTAATTATGGGTTTGCATACTTTTGCTAAAGCTCCTTCGTAGGCGCTTATTTCTGTGCAACTTTAAACCAGAAACAATTCAATTTTTATCTATATATTTTAAGAATCTACAAAAAATATTGTTCACTGGATTGTTGTACTGGATTCTACACGTTTCATCATCTGCGTGAAAGCAGTATTTAGCTATCTTTATACCAAATTCCACTTAAATCCGTTCAGCATTATTGGAAAGCTTAACATACAAAAAATAACTGTCACATGTAAAAAAAACAAACCATGATGTATCGTGGGTGCGTTTCACAAACATAAAATTTCACATACAGAAGCACCCAGACTCGGGAGAAACATCTGGGTATCGCACAAATTTTTGTCCCGAGCGGGAATCGAACCCGCAACCCTAAGCGCAGCAGTCCAATGGCTTAGCCGCTGAGCCAATTAGGTCACCAAAACAAAAATAACAATTACGAACAACAAACAAAATTAAAAAAAAGAGCAACAAACACGAGTCAAAATCCGACGTCAGTTCCGTCAGTGAGCAAGCCCCTTTACAATGAATGAGTGAAAGGCACCGACGTGCGAGCGGGACGCACATACGCCGTCACCACGCGAGAGACAGAGAGCGCGTCTGTTGGCGTAGTAGTAGATGAGATAAGGGGCTATCAGCGTTGTGATGCGCGTTCAAACAGTTTTTTTTACTTGCATGCCTTCGTGACAGCTTTTTGCGGCAAGTGTATGGAGTTGTGTGAGATTGTTGCAATCGTATTGTATGGGAAGTGTGTGAGATTTGTGGCGTGGCGGTATTGTATGAGATTTGGTTGGGATTATTTATTTATTTTAGTTGCGTAATGTTTTTAATTTGTTGAAATATCTGATTTTTCAAATTGAAATTATGTCCAGCAGTGGCCTGAGATAGGCTGATGATGATGATATTCTGTGATTTTGTATGATGTTTTTTTTTATAAACACTTCGCCCCTCGCTAGCAATTTTTTCTGTATCGTGGGTGCGTTTTACAAACATGAAATATCACATACACCCAGACTCGGGACAATCAAATGTGGACCGCACAAATTTTTGTCCCGTGCGAGAATCGAACCCGCAACCCTTAGCGCAGCAGTCTAATCTCCAGCCACTGCGCCAATCAGGTCATTTTATTGATAGTGCATTGTGTAATGTACAGGGTAAAGTTGAAACATTATATTATATAATTATATAAAATCTTATATATATATAACAAAAATTGTATCTGTTTTTACTAATATTTAGTCTTAAAATATAAATAGGACAAAATCGAAAACCTCGTTCGCACTAAGGGTTAGATCATAGAATATATCCACGGACATAGTTCTTGTGCGTCATTATCCGTATTAACTAAATGACTATTACAAACAAACTATGCTTGTAATTATGGTGGAAAAACAAACTCACATACATACATGAACCCTGAAAACATTACACTCCTTTTTTTGGGCAGTCGTGTAAAAAGTAGTCAATTTTATTTAAGAAGCGCAGTTTTCGATCTGTCATTTATCATTATACCCGAAAGAAATCGTTGTTCATCTGACAGAAAGAATGACGACATGATTGGCGCAGTAGCTCAGCGATTCGACTGCTGCACTAAGGATTGCTGGTACGATTCGATGCAGGCCGCAGACCTCTCAAACAATATATTTTATACTTATGCATTTTTATCTATCCTTTGTACCATGACCCATCAGTCAGAGAGTAGATCAAAGTAAAATTTGAGTGATAAAAGTGAGTAAAAATTTGATATCACCTACAGAAACACCCAGACTCGGGACAAACAACTGCGGATCTGATCAATTATAATAATTAATAAATGTGTTCTTATAAGAGCAACGGGGATAAATGAATGATTATAAATCTATGGTCTAATGAGATCAACGGTAATACAGGGGTCAAAGGAAGATAACAATGCTTGCATACATGATTTGAGAGGTATGTGGCCTGCAGTGGGACAGTTACGTTGCCAGGCTACCTGAAGGTAGTTTTTTATTTATATCCAACATACCGCTCGTCGCTGTTACGATAAACTCCATTTTACTAGCTTGGCCGTGATGAGAGATTTGCCTTCAAATAGTGTTCTTAAAATCCCCATTAAAATAGATAGTATTAACATGTTTTTTTTGGAAATCACGACAAGTAAGAATTGAGACGTTAATTGTTTTGATTGTTGTTATTTTTTTTAAAACAGTGTGCTGTTTTGACGTTTTTCAGTAAATATTTGACATCGAGGTTGGCAGGTGGATCGACGATATCGTCAGAGTTGCGGGCAAGCGGTGGATGCAATTGTTAAGTTGTCGTCCATAGTTGTGTTCTAAGGGGGAAGGATTTTTTTAGACGGTGGAAGTCTTCCGGCTGATGACGATAGGTAACTAGAAAAGCTACCCATGCAGTAAGAGTTATTATAATTATTATAGTTATTGTAATGTTAGTATAATAAATGCCTTAGATTAAAATATACTATAGTAAGTACACTAGGCGCACGAATTACTCCTGACTCAAATGGTACTGAAGGTATTTGCAACAGTTTAAATCATACAAACATTCCGTCGAATTGAGAACCTCCTCTTTTATTAAGTCGGTTAAAAATGAATCATGACAATACTTCTCTCCTAGAACTAACCAAATAGTTCAAATACATTTAGCATAAACTAAAACATTGCAACACCGACATCGCCGTCAGCGCACATCAACCGACAGCGTCAAATAAAAACCAAGGTACATTCCACTGGCCTAACAACTTGCCTCAACAATGACACGATGCAAACGGGGCACGAGCCACGCACACAGACACGGCGCACACAGACGCGAATTATTATTATTACATGAACGCGACTGATAGATAAGGTTGCAAGTGAAAAATGTACTTGATAATTATTGTAGTGAGTTTGTTTTTATTGTAATGCATTTGGAATTATTTTTGTCAAGTTTATGGTTATTTTAATTTTTATACATATATTGATTTTCGTAAAATTCGCCAGTAGCCTTTTTTCTTGTCAAAGCGTATATCTAGATGTATATTATACATTCAAATATAAAAACTATAAGTATCTATTGGTTTCATCGTATTTGGTCTCTCATTTCTGGTCTAAGCGTATATCTAGTAGTAGTCGTCAAACAATATTATCTTTTACTAGCTTACGCCCGCGACTTCGCCCGCGTGGATTTCGAATGTTTTATAGCCTATGTTTTATAGCCTTGCTCGATAAATGGGCTAACTAACACTGGAATAATTTTTCAAATCGGACCAGTGGTTCCTGAGATTAGCGCGCTCAAGCAAACAATCGAACAAGCTCTTCAGCTTTATAATATTAGTATAGATAATAGGTAAGTATAGATTAATATAGTATAGATGAATATAAAAAAATATATATTGATTGTTTCGTCTTAGAAATCACATCATCATCACAGCCTATTGCAGTCCACTGCTGGACGTAGGCCTCCCCCAGGGTACGCCACAAGGCCCGCTCTCCCGTTGTCGCCACCCAGACACTACCTCACTACCAGTTTTAAAATAATAATTATAATTGACCGAGAAGGCGATGGCGAGATCATTAGGTCATCCTGGCGCGAAAGACATGGCCCGAAATGGCATCGGACAGGGTTTTATGGAAAAATAATAGGGAGGAATTTGTCCGAAGTGGGACACTAAACAGGATATTAAAAAAAAAAATGATTACTATTTTTCAGTTACATCGTTATTAGATAAATGGTACATAGTCATAGACTTAATGTTTTTATTTCATATAGGCTACAAACTAGCACTTACAAAACGTCAAAACTATTTGCTCGGTTCCAAAGAGTCGTTTCTATGGAGAAGAGCCGGCAAGAAACTCCATAGTTACTTTTTAAAAATATGTTGTAGGTATATTTAACAATCATTTAATATACTATAATATAATATAAAGTTAGTTTATTTCATTAATGTAATGTAAATTTATGGTTATAACAATTTGATACAAATTGCAATGCCTTAACAGGCAACTAAGTTCTAAGAACATACCTAGTTGTAAGATCCTGAACATCCTATATATACACTTGGTTTGCAATAAAAATTTTGAATTTGAATTTGAATATAAGAATAATAAATAATGTTCTGATGACCGAATTTCGGTCACGGCGGCCGATCTCATCTGAGACTAGCCAAATACGCAGGAGATATTATAGTGCACAAGTATGCGCGCAAACACAGGTGCACTCCCTATTCCCTCTCTCTCAAAGTCCGATACGACCGGAGAGAGATCAGGCGCAGGACCAACGCTTAACGTGCCTTCCGAAGCACGGAGGGGTCTCGACAAGTGAAAACAATCACCCATCACAAGACTGACCGCGGCGAGCACGGCTTAACCTCGCAAATCGACTGATCTGCGCGGTAGCCACGTTGCTACGAGCCCCTCATCAAATCACATCTATAATATTGGTATGAAGTAGGACTATAGCGAGCCTATTGCCGTTACAAGCCCAGGTCACGTTCATCCTAAGTCATTAGAATCCAAGATCAACTTTAACAATTACAGTATATGCTTGCTAACGTAAGGTTAGTATATGCTAGGCTAAGAACAAGGTATACCGAGTTAGGAAACCGGTTAGCTAACATCCGGGCCACTCCGATAATTGGATGTAACATCTCAATAATAACACCGGCCAATAATTGTCTTGATGCAGGGCAAAGGCCTCTTCTTTTGGAGAATGAACGAGTATTGCTCACATAGTCAATAAAAACTACAAAAACATTAATATAGCTCAATTGTGTATATAGTATAAGACATGTTAGGAAAGTAGACATCAGCTAGACAGACCTAGTCAAAGATTACGGTTTATTTATTAATTGGTATGTCTTTTTCTTCCTATCGTATGGTTGATGAACAACCTGGTGTCAGAGTTAAAACCGCCTGTAGGCCTCTGATATGGCTTAACTCGCCGTTGAAGAATCTTTCAGGTGTGCCGGTTTCCTCACGATGTTTTCCTTCACCGTTATTAGCAACTGATAACTAATTTATAGTACGCACAATTCGAAAAGACATTGGTGCGTGCCGGCGTTTGAACTTGTGTCTTTTGACTTGGCAGTCCAACGGTCATACCACTCGGCTATCAAAACTTAAAAAATGTCCTGTTTTAGGAGTTTATGGTAAGAGTTCATCGTCAACAGAAATCAACAAAAAAAGATCAGAAAACTCACTTATCACTTTACCGCGCGGCGTCGTACGGTTGAACTCACTCACACAGGTGCGCGACTGTAACCGCGTTCGTGAAGACAATAAAACCTGTATGTGTGCGCACTGTCTAGTGTACGGCGACCACACAGTTATGATACTTGCAGGTGGTCTATTTAATAGTAATGGAGTAAATTTTTGGGTTGAACAAAATACGGTTAATAATATATTTGGTGTATTTTCCTGTTGTAGTATCGTTGTAAGTGTGATGTACTTAATTAAATTATTTTCTAATAAACGTGGGGTAAACAGTTTTTAAATCTGCCTCGATGATCTTGTGGTCTCAAAGCGCGACTGCTGAAGAGGTCCAGCCCCCCTAGACAAGTGGCAAAACGCTTGACGAATAGAATGAAAAATGTATTGGTTTTACATTTATGTCATCATAACATAGTCGAACCATTATGTCATCCCCACACATTTATCATTCTATTCGATTTCTATTCGTCAAGCGTTTTGCCACTTGTCTTAGGGGGCTGGTTTCGATTTCCGGGTAAGCAGTGTTATTAGGTTTTTAATTAGGTAATGCTCAATAACAGTATGGAGTTTGGGTTTGCACCCGTTGATGGCAATAGACTCGCCCCCTATTACATTGGAACCTTTAACATAACTGGCAAAATGTGGGTGTACTATACACGGGGTAGGCAGATGCCTACGCTTTCGGCGAATACAGGCTTGATGTTGTTTATAAATATTTTTTTGTACGAATATTGTATTACATTCATTGTACGGGCTGATGATGATGATTCATTGTAACTACACTAACAGCACGGATAGCCGAGTGGTACGACCATTGGACTGCCAAGTCAAAGGTCGCAAGTACAAACCCCGGTAAGCACCAATGTCTTTCCGAATTCATGTGCGTATTATACATTAGTTATCAGTTGCTAAGAGCGGTGAAGGAAAATACGTGAGGAAACCGGCACACCTGAGAGATTTTTCAACGGTGTGTGAAGCCATGTCAGAGGCCTACAGGCGGTTTAAACTCCCACACCAGGTTGTTCATCAACCATACGATAAGAAGAAGTTTGTAACTACATTAATCTTTATCATCATCCGCAGCTCGAGTTCACCCACTGCTGAGTATTGTTTTTTTATTCCTACCTAAATCAATGTAACATTTTTTTTAATGTCGATACTTTCAACTTTATCTACACGCTTCACGCACCGAGATACGGAACCTTTGCGAGACGTAAGACCTGTATATTGGTGTACAAGTAGAGAACCTCCACAGGTAATGACACCATATGTCTGATTGTTCGACGCACCCTGGACGGTTGACCTCGCTAACATCCTTGTTGATCCAATCTCTACACAATATGACCTGTTTCCGTAACATTAGACGACCTAATTGGCGCTGTGACTAAGTAATTGGACTACTGCGCTAATGGTAGCGGGTTAGATTCCCGCACGGGACAAAAAATTGTGTGATCCACAGATGTTTGTCCCGAGTCTAGGTGTTTGTGTCTGGGATATTTTATGTTTGTGAAACGCACCCACGATACAGGAGAAATTCCTAGTGTGGAACAACGTTTTAAAAATAAAACAACAAACAAACAATTAAGCTTATATACGAAAGGGAATATTATTAAGCACAGACGCACGAATTGATAAAAAACTTAATAACTTATCAACATTTATAAATTCAGTTTTTTATACTTTGCCCTGCATTAGATTTAATTATTACGTAAACAAATTGGGAACATTCATTATAATTATGTGGATTACTCAAATATTATTCCAGTGCCCACCGCTTAGCCACTGCGCTTATGGGGTGTAAAGAAATTGTAAACAGCTGAAAGTCGGTGCTGTGCCTTTCGCACAGCGTATATTCAGCTGGATGACTTGCCACACATGCAAATAGCTAGAAATCATAGTTTATATGAAGCCGGACCCGTGCTTCACCTAGTATCTCCACCTGGGTGAAGCACGGGGACTTATAGGATCCCGTGCTCCAACTGATGATGTTATTGTCCAGTGATGCAGTAAATTGGTTTCCCTATATGATTCACGAGTAGTGTTTTGTATTTATAATATATGCAGCCAAATAAAAGGTTTATAATATTTGAGAAAATTTCTAAAGTTCTCCCAAAACATTTTGGAATATACGAAAAAAAATCACCATTCTGATTACCCTACCTACCCCTTTGTAAAATCGGTTAAAAAAACGTAAAAAAAGAATCAAAATCACGCGGCCGCACTATCAAAATACTACAAATACACAGACGCACACAATATCGAAATCTTACGTGTGTGTGTCAGTTTAAGAGTAGGTAACTTTGGGAGATTTTGTACACCGTATCTTCATGACTCGACGGCATAACCAGCGTAAGTACCTATGTGTCTCGAATGACTTTGATACTAGAATATTATCTTACTGCGACTTTGAATACTGGCCCGCAGCTGCAAAAGCCGCTTCTTGTACAGAACGAGCCACGATAACCACACTATGCAGTTTCGTCGATTTCAGATCACAAAATCCCGGTTTCATAATTATCTTCTTAGCGTGTGGTTGATGAACAACCTGGTGTCAGAGTTTAAACGGTACAGGCCGTTTAAACTCTGACACCAGGTTGTTCATCAACCACACGCTAAGAAGATAATTATGAAACCGGGATTTTGTGATCTGAAATCGACGAAACTGCATAGTGGCCACTCACAAGGCTTTACACACCGTTGAAAAATCTCTCAGATGTGCCGGTTTCCTCACGATGTTTTCCTTCGCCGTTTTTAGCAACTGATAACTAATTTATAGTACGCTCATGAATTCGAAAAGATATGATGATGTTTAATTACCGTTGGTCAGTGGTGTCTTTGAATATCTAAGAAAGTATAATTATAACGTTAAAAAAGTCATACTGAAGTAAAACTAGGATCTGAGTTTGAACCTGCAACATCGTCCAATAAATGCGGAGCGTCAACAAGGCTACTATAACATTTTTGTAAGACCTTGTATTTTTTTATCATGTTCGTATTATCCATAGTCGCAGGCAGAGGTATGCCATGCACACTCAATGCACTATATTAAGCTAAATAGTAAGAGTAGAATCTAAATAAAACGTAACATAACATCACGCCTGTTCACTAAAGGGGTAGGTAGACGTGTATAGTACACCCACATTTTGTCAATATGTTATAGGTCCATATGAAATAGGAGGCAAGCCTATCGGGGCACAAATCCAGACTCCGTATTGAGAATTACCTAATGAAAAATACTCAATAACACTTTTCCCGACCTGAAATCGAATTCAGGACCTCACGCTCAGCAGTCGCGCTTTCCGATCTCTAACGAGGCAGACAAAAGCGAGGTTTAATTAATACTAATTATAATGTAGCCGCTAATAAGCGGCACAAGAAGTCGTCGAATGGACAAAATTGTTTATGCGTACCGACTATGTTATGGAAACATGCGACTTAAAATCGTAATGTTTGACAAACTTTGTCGGTAGTGTATTGGCCGCCTTAGTTGTACCTGGGACCGATTTGATTGTATGTATCAGTGAGCTAGTAGCCTAAAGGGGTTGGTAGAGTACATGTCGAGATCCCTCCGTGCTTCGGAAGGCACGTTAAGCCGTTGGTCCTGCGCCTGATCACTCTCCGGTCGTGTCTTACCGTCCTGGACTATGAGAGTGAGGGATAGGAGTGCACCTGTTTGCGCGCATACTTGTGTACTATAATATCTTGGTATTTGGCTAGTCTCGGACGAGATAGGCCGCCGTGACTGTAATTCGACAGGTAGGTATGTTAGGTCTATGTTATAGGGAGCAAGCCTAGAGCCATTTAGACATGCGCATAGTAGTTCGCGACTGGGATCGCTCGGACTAGTTCGCCGCTCCTTAACGAACTAGTTCGCTCTTCTAGGTCGTCAGCTCCCAGCTCGGATCAGAAGGCAGATCGCTCGCACATTCGTTCGATCTTTTGTTACATTCCATATCTACCTTGACTATTGTCGCGCATCAAACGAACTAAAGAGCATAAAAGCGAGAGATCTGAGAACTAGTTCGCGTAGTTCGTCAGTGGGAGCGGTCTTACGAACTAGTACGTTCGCGAACTACACAAGTCTTGTGTAGTTCGCGAACGTACTAGTTCGTAACGTACGAGTGCCATTAACCGGGCACAAATGCAGACTTCGTGCTAGAGGACGATCCCAAACACAATGGTTCGGACCCAAGACCTCGAACTCAGCAGTCGCGACCACTAGACCAACCAGGCCATAGGTAAGAAAGTGATATGAGTTGGAAAAAACCGGCCAAGTGCGAGTCGGACTCGCGCACGAAAGGTTCCGTACCATTATCTATAAAAATGGCAAAAAAATCGCGTTTGTTGTATGGGAATATTTGTTGTTATAGCGGCAAGAGAAATACATAATTTGTAATAATTACAACTGTCCAGCTATCGCGTTTCTTGAGATACAGACGGACGGAGGGACAGACAGCAAACTCTTAGTAATAGGGTCCCGCTTTTACCCTTTGGGTACGGAACCCTAAAAAAATATTAGTAGATACTTTGTATAGTTCCCGTCACGTGAAAAAAAAAACGCTGAGCGACTGTCAGCGACTGTGTTCGCACGATATAGTCGCTTCTGGTCCCAGGCTATTGTGGTTTATAATTAAGTGTAATTGTTTTATTGTAGAGTCGTTAAAGGTACTTTACTAGTTACGTAACACTTTGTAACAGACTGGAATTCAAAAAATGAAGTAAACGGTCAGCGTTCTTTTTACTTGACGGGAACTATTGGCGTTTGAAACTAAAACGCACATATGAATATTTTAGGCAGTAGACAAAAACTTAAATTTTCCCTATTAAATGCTATTATCGATTTTTCATTTACATGTCGAATGAGAGGGATATATCAGCTATCAGACACTGCTAAGAGCGAGCGAGACGACGTATTTATTATATTAATAGGGGTGACTTTGCGCACCCTTCACTTACAAACTTGATGTCGATTTTTGAAATCAATATTTCTTTTATTGATTTGACAATACTTAAAATGTTTGAGGCGAATGTTCATTTATCTGAGAGTTCAGACGTTTGGACTGCCTCCTTGGTGTTGTGGTCGTTAAGCGGAGCTGCTGAGCATGAGGGTGAGGGTTCGATCCCTGGTCGAGTAAAGTGTTATTGGGATTTTCCATGTAATTCACAGTTTTACGAAGTTCGGATTTGTGCATGGTTGATGGCAATTGGCTCGCCTCTAACCTTGGGAACTGTAACGTAACTGGCGTTATGCCTACCCCTTCAGGGAATACAGGCGTTATGTTATGTTATGTAAAACAACTGACATTATTATTATGCCACAAATGCACCGCCCAGGCATCAAACGCGCAATTCAATCACTTAGCCACAGCGCTAATCAGGTCAAATTAATTTTCACATAACTCCACATTATCTAGACTGCTGCCTACCCCGTTAAAAGGTCGATCGATATCGCTGACAGGTACCAGGCACTCATAAAGTCGGTGGAGGCGGCTATAACAGACTTATAACTGCGATAGGCATCGCCTGCCGCCACCTGTCACGATGGCCGTGAACTACCAGGACGACATGAATGCTTCGGATATGTCACTGAACAAAAGTCGCTACTCTTGTTCAAAAGGAAATGTAGGGAGTACGATTTTATCAAAGGATATGGTGGTTTTTAAGGCTGCTTTTAGAAAATATTTGCTACACGCATAAACGGGTGAATGGATTTGGCTGGAATTTGGCGTATAGATAGATTATAACCTGGATTACCACATAAGATAGAAAATAACTTTCAAAATACTTTTAATCTCTGCAAATGGCGGGACTATTGATATGAATTATTTATGTAACTTTCTGGACCACGAAGTCCGCGTAGACAAAATCA
This sequence comes from Abrostola tripartita, assembly GCA_905340225.1. NCBI lineage: Eukaryota > Metazoa > Arthropoda > Insecta > Lepidoptera > Noctuidae > Abrostola > Abrostola tripartita. The sequence goes on along the minus strand of HG996513.1, from coordinate 5,707,223 downwards.
ACAGGATAACTGTAGAACATGGTAGAACTAGAATAAATGCAGTGGTGTCACCATTTTTTTACAAAATCTGGACCCCAAGTGGCTATCCCAACCTTTTTTTTAAGCTTGTCAAGTAGGGTGACGATTTTGGAACGAAGGTCAGTTTTGATACCGAGATCGTTAGGGTAATGTACTGTAACAAGACAATTTTATACATGCTTTTAGTAGGTGACATAGTGTGTGAGTGCGATGATAGATATAGGTTTTATTATTAACCCAGTTTAGTAATAATACTAAGGGCCTGTTTCATCATCGACAAATAAAGTGTCAAGACTAACTGCCACTTAAAGTCACCCGTAACTACTCATACGAATTTCACAATATTTGAGTAGCATTAATCAGGGGATACTAAGATACGATAGAAAATACTCGTAACTTTTACTTGCCGATTGGCGTTAATCAAGAAGTGACTATTCAACACTTTACTTGTAGATGGTGAAACAGACCTTGAGGGCCGATTTTTTAATCTTCATATAAATAAATTATATTCGGAGGTAAAATTGCCATTTTTACAGTTAATGTATGGACGATATGTCAAAACGTTTATTCTACTAATAAAAATTATCTGGTGAATATAAAAAACGGCCCTAAACGAAGCAAAGAAATTCGTAATTCACCTTTCTCAGCTTACCAACTCTAGGAAACTGGCGCAATGTATGTGCGCAAAAAAAAACATCTAGAAAGTAAGTACCAGGAGCGCATAACCCTACAGCAAGTCAATAAAACGCAAACGATTACAAAATGGCCCATGCTCTACCATTGTGTACAAGATACCGAAATGTTAAGTAATCAATCAATACAATGGCTGATTGTGCAAAAAAACGTATACATTCGTACAGTAAGTACTAGGAGCGCATAGCTACGTAGCCAATGCCCAGGTGATGCTGACTCGGGCCACTGATGATAATATTTTTTTTGTGTAGCTCAGCATTTTGCGCACCGTACTCGCTGGGGGCACGCGATCGAGGGTCTCTCGTATACCGCGACGTAACAGTCTTGGTACTTGAGTAATTAAATCGTTGATAATGGTTCGTACAAAAAAAGACAAAAAATATTTTTGTTGATTTTTGCATTTTCATTATTTATGGTTCAAAGTATTTAAAAGATAATTAAATTAATACAATTAGTCACTATTAGCCTAATAACTTCATGAAAATGGTGTCATTTATGTTATCTGTGTTGACAGGAGCTAACCATTAATATTTAAAACTTATGCATTTTACAGAAGCTCACTATTATTGCTCTAAATCGGTAGAAAAAAATGCCGCTACATATTAACGCAATAAACATATTTTAAATACAATAAAACTGTCATAATCTAATGAAAACAACATTAAACTGTCAAAAATTAATAAAAATCCGATGAAAATGTCAAAAAATTATAAAGCAATAATAAAATCTGTCAGTTAAGTGAAGATTTTAATGGAAAATTATTCAGAATGCATTTTAACACGTAATCTTGTGACAGTTTGTGTTAAAACGGCTGTAATATTAACAATAATGTCGTGGATGGATGAGAATACGTTAGTAATTATGTTAAATTTTTACTATTTTATATGTTATCATATTCATGAGTTTGTTAATATGCAATAAATAAGATGCGCGAGAGTACGGTTAGATGATAGCGTAGCGACTTGGCAGTGATGCCTCTAAAGAGGGGCGTGTATTACAAACAGGTATTTTGACTTAGCTGTTTACAAACCCTTCTACCGATCGTAGATTATATATTTGTACATATCTTGGCTAAGGACGCCAAACTGTAACAAATCAAACGTAACAAGCCTTGTTTTATTTGCATATAGATTAATTCCTAATGTAACTAAACTCGCTTGTTTAAGCATCACTAAGCTAACACAAAATTAATTAAAAGTTAAGTATTTTGATTATTTCAAACTATACAAGGTGCTACAAACTACTAACTATAGATGCTACAAAAACTGATACGCATTTTCATAGCCCTTTAGCTTTTGCTTTATTAAAGTACAAGGCGGTAAAGGCATGCATATGTTCCGTATTACAATTAATAAAGTGCATTATAGGTAACTATTAATATATGCCCAATAATTAAATCGAAATTAACGCTAATAACAGTTCCATTAACCAAACCGCAGGTGACCCCTACCGATCGCAACCTCACAATTCACAAACCGATGTCAACACAACAAAAAACCAAAATAATACTATTCCCACCGTCAAAGTACCAAGATCTCAGAACAGGCGAGGGGGTTGCAACCTCCCCTCGTTCGCCACGTGCTCGCCACCCCAGCGTACACACCTACATCTATATTTACTGGGTATACTTAAATATAGGTTAGCTTGTCTGTCACTGTGTGGAGTTACTAACCACGTTTTTGAAGTTACTATGGTTAGGTATAGATATCTGAGTTGCTCTACTTTGGGGTTGGCAGACCACTAGGTATTTTGACAGTGCTTAACAATATTATAAGGTTGTATAAAAACACGTGGTCTCTACATTTCTTCCGCAACGTGAGAGAGTTCGTAGAAATGGAAGTCACATGCACAAAGTAATAAGTCCGAATTGTTAGTGGGTCAAATACATATTTGCACTGAGCAAAGAACATCGCCAATGCGCCAGTAAGAATAATCAGCCGTTTACAGTCCACTGTTGAAATCTTAAGTTAGCCTTTGCCTAGGCTTTTTGTAGTGTAACAAAAAGTTATTTTACCTTATGTATCAGGCCTGTAACTGTTCCACTACAGAGCAAAAACTTTCTTATACAAGTGATGTCTTAAAAAGCTAAAATTCTTTAATTGATTCTGCCTCAAAGATAACTTCAATGATTTCATACAATTCGATAATCAGTCAAACAAACGGACTGTTGAATTGTGGTATAGAACCGAAGAGCGCTGCGCGCGCATACACTTGTCATAATCCCTAAGTCGCAGTTTACGAGACCCATAGGACACAAAGGGTGGTGTGGTACACTGTTGTAAACACAGAAAATTAAAAAGCAGGTGATCGTGCATATCCTGGTAATATTTTGTAACCAATTTATATAATAACCTCCACGAGTGACGATATTTAAGTAATCGAGGCGCACCCTTGGCCCCGCTACCATCCTCACTGGCCTATCCCACATTTTTTTTTCTACAAGAACCTTACTGCAGGTCATTTTCCACTGTGGAAGCGAGATGCCGCTACGTGCAGTGTAGAGCGGCGTCTCGCTTACACGGCGGAAAATGGCCTTGCTTTAAGAGTTCCTGGTAAAGGGGCAGTTACTCTTGCAGCAATCTTAAGATAGTTTTGACTGCTTAACATTAGTCGAGGTCAAACAGACCTCCAGCTAGGTCCCACGGCATTATGCTAAGCCTATATCAATTCTTTAACTCCGGTAAAATGACCTAGTGAAGGTCGTATCGAGACAATCGTAAAAGTATCAAGACTGTTAGTGATGAAATCTATTGAAAGGTGTCATACAGTGTCTTAGGATTGATGCGACGATAGATTCAAGTATAAGTTGTCTGGAGGGTAAAGAACTTCTTTCCAAAGGTTGTAGGTCAGACCAAACCTGTGCGCAATTTATTAAAACATAACATCACGCCTGTATTCCAGGAAAGGGTAGGCAGAATGCACGTAATTATAGTACAACTACATATCACCAGTTATGCTAAATGTCCCAATGTAATAGGGGGCGAGCCTGTCGGCATCAACCGGGCACAAATCCAGACTCCGTCCTGCTACTGAGGAATACCTCATGGAAAAACCCAGTAATACTTTGCCCGAACCGCGAAACGAACCCAGGACCGCCTTACGCTTCGCGACCAGTGACCAACGAGGCAGTTAGTCTAAGAGTAGCTGTGAAATAGAATAGAATCTTTATTGAAATGTAACACCTTTGAAAAATAACTTCGAAAAATTAAGCCTGGGAATAACAACATTATGTGTGCAAATGATTTCCAATAATTAGTTAACATAAAGTAGGTATTCTCTCTCGTACAGACACCATGACGTCTCGTCCATCGTAGGCATGAGTCAGCATGGTTTTTGAGCAGTTTTCTACGAAACACTAATTCTCTCGATTCAGGAGAAAAATAAATTGTCAGGACCGAACGCATATAACAGTAGCTGTCAGTTACATGATAATTGTTATTGCTAAGAAGAAAACTCTTAGTAACTTCTTCGTATTGGCATGAACTAACTAATTGTAGAACAAGCCATGTTAGACATATTTCAGACATTAAATGCTTAGCAACTCAAATAAGTCAGTTTAAATCAATTTGTTAGAATAATAGATTTTCTTAAATAATTCTATTTACATTTTTCGTATAATAAAAACACTCGTGTCTCGAATCCCTATAATTGATTGCGTTGGTCTTTAGATCTACGAATCAATCTATCCATAAAATAAAGTACAGCACCTAAAGTTTCTTGCTATTTTCTTAGAAGCAAATGATGTGCGTTTGTGAGAAAAAAAACTCATTTTATTTCTTGGAAGTAACGAAATTACTACAATCTTGATACTTTTGTAAAGAGGCCTTTTTTGCAGTAATGTCACAACATTACCAGCTTATAACTGTCCTACTACAGGGCGAAAACTTCTTCCTTCTTCTTGTAACAGAAGTTGTGTTTGCCCATTGATCTAATACAAGCAAGAACGCTAGTTCACTGGCGATTTCAAGCCGGTCTCAAGTTTCACCACGATGATTCCCTTTATCGTTAGTCAGTTTTATCTCTAAAGTTAATTAAGAAAATATTTACGACTTAGATAAGGTCATATTTTAGTAGCCTAGGGGCAATAATAGACCCATAATCTGACTAGGCTGGTTATAAAAATAATAAGAATTACAAAACTCCATTACGAAAAAAATTTAAACGTATTCAAAAACAACTTGCAGGCAAGCAAAAAAATTAAATAAAAAAAAATTCGACAAAAAATATTTATTCGAATTTCGAATCGTTTTGATCGTGGAGCGCGGCAGACGACACTCCAACCGAGTGGAGTTTCAATCTAGCTATGTATTACCGACCAGTTTAGTGAGACCCCTGTAAGGTAATGCTTGCGGCAGGCACAGGGATCAAGATGTGTTGGGTGCAGCGGTACCGATGTTATACTTATGTTGTACGGGGTGGGCGTGTACGGTTGGGAAAAGAGGTTTTGACTAAATATATTTGAGATAGGTTTTTTTTTGTTAAGATAGTACCCACTTTATGTGTAAAAGAAGAGATAGTTTTAGATTGCATCGGTGGATTATTTATGTATGATAAAATTATAGTTAATTTTTTTTTTGAATGACAAGATGTTGTCAAAACTTTAAATAAAAATTGCATAGATAAATAGGTAATTCTTAGTTGTACTGTTGCACGTTTTTAAACCAATAAAAAATATGCTTTTTCGTTACTTCACTACATAGTATAAAACAAAGTCGCTTTCTCTGTCCCTATATCCCTATGTATGCTTTAATCTTTAAAACTACGCAACGGATTTTGATGCGGGTTTTTTTAATAGATAGAGTGATTAAAGAGGAAGGTTTATATGTATAATAACATCCATTAAATAGTGGAGAAATACTTATAATATATATTTTATACCCGTGCAAAGCCGGAGCGGGCCGCTAGTATACAATAATGAAATTAAAAACAATCATAGACCCACGAATAAATTATAATAATTAACCGTGTTTAAGTTATTAACTTAAATCATAAAATGCGTATAATTTAATTACTACTAACTATTAAAACAAAAAAGTAAGTTATTAGAAGCAATTCCATAATTAAATTCAATAAAAACTAATCGAAATTTATAACTTCAAAAAAGAAACAACTGAACGAAAAAAAAATCTTAAAAAAAAAACAATGCACCAAAAACAATATTTAATTAAAACAAATTTTCTATCCGTACCCAAGTTATAAGTACGTACTACATTCACCTACATTTATTCGTTCACACACACAGCCGCGGTTTTATGGCCGAAGTCGACGGTCACGCACACATGCACACAACACAGACAGGCGCGAGGCGAGCCGAATCAACATCAACACACACACACACAGATATCTTTTATTTTATTCCCAGCAAAAGGTAATTTTTGTGATTTTTATAATACACCAGTATTTTTATTGTACGTTACAATTCCAGTAAGACAAGTCAGTTAGGTCGTTCTTAGTTTAAAAATTCGAATGTCGGCATAAAGTCTGGCAGGTTTAATGGGACATATCTACAGTGTACACAATGGGCCAGGTATGTTACACAGTGGTCACCTGCACGCTGAGAAACGCTAGCGCGACGATTTCAAGTTTACAATATTGTTTGTTGTAAACAATAGACATAGTCGTACAATCACGCCTGTTATCTCCGGAGGGGTAGTCAGAGGTGTGTAGTACGCCTACAACCGACCAGTAATTATAATGGTCCCAATATAATACCAGACTCCGTGCTGCTACTGAGAATTACCTAATTGGAAAACCCAAAAACATTGTCCGACTCGGAAATCGAACTCAGGACCTCACGCTCAGCAGTCGCGCCGTGCGACCGCAAGACCAACGAGGCAGTCTACAGTTTTTTTTTAATGGAGTATAAACAAGAAACTCTATAAGCATTACCGGCAGTACTATCTTTACTTATATCAAACACATGCAGTGAACTTTGAACGTTGATAACAATATTGTTCAGACTGCAAGCAGACTAATGCCGTGACCTATTGTTAGCGAAAAATAATAGAGGATAAAGCAATGATATTTAAAAAAAGTATAGATATGTTACTAGCATGCTCATTTTGAAGACTCGAAAAGGGGACTAAAACGTCTTGGGTAGTACAATTGTTGTCCGATTTGTCATAATTATGAGTAGTGCGGTTTGGAACACTTTTCTCGTTCATTTTGTTAGCATATAACGTATCTATACTTTTTGATATATCATTGTTATAAAGAAAAGGATAAAATAAGCTACTTTTTGTAATCCCCTTTGGTCAATTCTGGTAACTTAAGGCCTTTGTCCAGCAGTGGACGTCTTCCGGCTGATGATGAAGGCGTTCTCGAGCAATGCAATGACAACCTTTTTTCACGCTGACGAAGGCGCAAGCAAATGCTTGTTTAATTTAAAACTATGCCTATGAAACTACCCGGTGAACTGTGAAGAGCTGGTTAGGTGTCTAATGTAGCATGATGACCTTGGATTACTTAGCCATCGCAAACTAGGCTGGGGTGGCCACAAAGCGTGCGCGACGCTCTCTTACAGACGTAACATAAAATCACGCCTGTATTCCCGAAGGGGTAGGCAGAGGTGTATCTTACACCCACATTTCGCCAGTTATAGGTCCCAATGTAATATGGAGCAAGTCTATTGTCTTCATCCAGGCACAAATCCAGACTCCGTGCTGCTACTGAGAATTGCCTTATGGGAAAATTCAACAGCACTTAGTGACTTAGCCCGACCCCATATACGAACTCAGGGCCTCATGCTTACCATTCGCGCTTGGTGACTATTAAACCAACAAGGCAATCAATCAAACTCTCTCACAAGCATTCTGATAATTCCCGTAAAACGCAGGCAACACCGGGAACGAATGTCGCGACCTTCGCCGATCCGTGGCGCTGCTCTAACCAACTGAGCCACCGTGTCGCTGCTCGCATCCATCGAATTTCAAGTTCACTTTTAGTATAAACGTGTCCATCATTTTTCAAATTTCCTTTATGAATTTAGATTTAAGCTACAAGCTAGGCAACAAGGCCCATAGTGGGAACTTTCGACAACTTCTTGATATTTTAAGATGCACTTATTATCGTAGGTACTTGTGGTTATGATGTATGTATAATTAAATTATGTAATCATACTGTCTAGCTTATTTGCAACAAAGTAGGAGTTAGCTTCCAGTCTAATGAATGGATCGCAGTACCTACACATGGAGCGACTGCCTATCTGACCTCCATAACCCAGTCACTGGGCAATAAGATTCCCTATTAGCTAAACAGCCAGTTGACGCGAGATAGTTTAATTTGCTGTCTGAAACACGGTATTATAAATGGGGATTGGATGAACACCCATCCAAAACCCAACCTCGGAAGAGGCAGCTTAACCTTGACCGTGTGGTGACTTGGCCAAGACGTGATGTTTGAGTTTAAAGTAATAGGTAACAACTGACCTGTCAACAGGCGGCGGCAAGGGCGCCATCATATGCGGGTGCGGCGGCATAGGCGGGTGAGGGGGGTGCGGGTGGAAGGGCGAGCCGGGCGGCGCGAACCCGGGCCCGGGGAAGTGCGGCTGCTGCGGGGGCCCGGGCGGGAAGCCGCCGCCGGAGCCGGGCCGCGCCGACGGCGAGCCGAACGGGCCCGGCGCGGCGTACGGCGGGCCCGCGAAGCCCGGGCCCGGCGTGGACGGCGCCGGGGAGGCGGCGAAGGCCGGGCCCGCCGGGGAGCCGGCCGGCGGCGCGAACGACGCGAACGGCGGCTCGCTGTTGCCGCTCTTCCACGCCGCCGGTACGCCGCCGCCGCTCTCGTCTAGCGCCGGCACGCGCCGCTGCAGCCCCACCGACATCTGGGTACCAGGACACCATGGTTACCTAGAAGCACTCCGCTATCACAACTAATATGTAGGTACCTACTAAGATTCCGCTTATTTGACTGTGGTCTTCGGAAGATCGACGATATAAACTTACTTCTTACGAGAATTATTTTCCCTTGACAAAAGTTTACTTATCTAACAAAATTATCTTATTTAGATCGAAAACATCAGTCGCCTTTCCGAAGAACACTGTCAATAGACCAAGTAGCAGGTTTTATTTAAACTTGGTCTTCCGCGGAATCTATCAATATTATATAATAATGTCTTTCTTTAATTTCTTTCAGGTCTTTCGTATACTGGACTTAGGAGCCATAGACAATAGCTACGCCTCATAACTCATACAGATTTCACAAAGAATTGTCCGGCATGTAAGTGCCATACTACGAGGTACCAGGACATCATAGTAATCAGGAGTTAACCTGCCGACCAACATACAAGAACATTCGAGGAGTAGACGGCAGTCGCTTCACGTAAATCTTTTTCCATAATTAAAAGCTAAAAACCATATTGGTCTTGGTAATTAAACAGAAAAGACCAGAAACACAATTTGGCGAGGATGAGAAATGTTTACGAATAAATAATATACCGCATCTATTCTCTCATAATCCTCTCAGAATCACCAAACGTCCTCTTTTTTAAAAAACCTCGCCACACTAAGATTTTCTCCTGTATCGTGGATGCGATTCACAAACATGAAATATCGGATACACTAACTAACACTCGGGACAAACATCTGCGCAATACACAGTTTTGTGTCCCGTGCGGGAATCGCACCTGCAATCCTAGGCGCAGCAGTCCAATCGCTTAGCCACTGCGCCAATCAGGTCGTCTACCGCGTAAGTGCGCCGATATTTTAAATCTGATTCGTCTATTACTTTTACTTTTCATTCATATATAAATTAAAATTACCGTTCGATATTTCAATTAAGTTAAGTAAGCCGAATCTATTTTCATAATTCGAATTCCGCTGGTTCTATGCCTGCTCGCGCTGGACCAATGAGAACTGTTCGAAATTTAAAAAACTACTTAATTTAACGGTTATTTTCAAAATTCGACCACCGCAGACAGTCGGACGATACAATCGTCGGCTCATGTTGGGTTTGTTGAACTATTTCTATACAGCGGTTACACAACTTTAGAGCACAGGCGTACACGCAAGTTTCTTACGTCATATCACTGAGTAAATTGTATATTATTGCTAAATATAGAAAGTATAGTCTATTAAATTGTTCGTTTTTTACTGTTAAGTGTTTTTGTTGCAAGTCAATGAGGCATCATGCTGGCAACCCTGTGACGATATGGTTGGCGCAGTAGCTAAGTGATTGGACTCTGCTGCGCTAAGGGTCGCAGGTTCGATTCCCGTAACAGATATTTGTGTACATTTAACGTCACGTCTGCCTTCCCCGAAGTGGTAAGCAGAAGTGACAGTATAGTACACCCATATTTCGCCAGTAATGTTATAGGTTCCAATGTAATACGGGGCAAGCCTATTGCCACTAACCGAGCATAAATTACAAATCTAACTTCGTGCTGCTACTGATAATGAATGCATTTCTTGACCCGAGAATGGAACCCAGGAGCACAAGCTTACATGCGTAGCGACCATTTCACCAACGGGGCAGTTAAGGAAATTTGGACGGAGCGGAGTTGAGTTTTAGGGCTATAAATAATGCATTATTTATTTACTAGCGGCCCGCTCCGGCTTCGCACGGGTATAAAATATATATTTTAAGTATTTCTCCACTATTTAATGGATGTTATTATACATATAAACCTTCGTCTTCAATCACTCTATCTATTAAAAAAAACCGCATTAAAATCCGTTGCGTAGTTTTAAAGATTTAAGCATACATAGGGATATAGGGACAGAAAAAGCGACTTTATTTTATACTATGTAGTGATTATGGTGTAAGAAATCTTAGGTCTTTTCTTGGGGAATCAGGCTCATCGAGTTTTTAATACCTACATCATCAATGTGTCGAGTTTTAGTTGATGCGTTTTTAACTTACTATAAAAAACATTCGTTATTTCTAAGGTTAGTTGGCAACGGGCACTAAGCCTGGAGTTAAAACGATGATCTAAATAAATCTGTAGAAGAAAACGCGACGTTCGATAAGTTTTCTCGGTTCAAATATTGTCAGCTGACCCGCGTTTTTTTTTAATTTTACGTTTGCCTTTGTAACTTATGGTAGCCAAGTGGTATGAGCGTTGGACTGCCAAGTCAATGGTCGCAAGTTAAAACCCTGGCACGCACCAATGTCTTTTCGAATTCATGAACGTACTATAAAATAGTTATCAGTTGCTAAAAACAATGAAGGAAAACATCGTGAGGCAACTGACACACCTGAGAGATTTTTCAATGGTGTGTAAAGCCATATCAGAGGCCTACAGGCGGTTTAAACTCTGACACCAGGTTGTTCATCAACCATACGATACGAAGAAGACTTATGGTAGATGGCAAGCCTATGCGTTATAAGTATTTAACAGTAAAGTTAATATAACCGACATAAGGCGGCACATCTTTCCGCGTTGTAAAACTAAGTGAAACAGGTTTGGTCCGGCGATGAGCTGGCTAACAGACCTGTCGCTACCCGCATGCGTTGTTTATCATTATCTGGTGTATCGGGGACTTCTGTTATCCTAGTACTTTTAGAAAAATCACGCCTGTATTCCCCGAAATGATAATCCCTGAATAAAACCGTCTCATAGTGATCTCTTAACTTATAAATCTTCAATTCTTTGACATGCGAACGACAGTGACAGGTAATTTAATCAGTGACTAAAAATTGACAATTTTTAAGTAAGATTTTTAAATACGACTCCTATCTCACGGACTGCCTCGTGTCGGTAAGCGTGACTGCTGAGCACGGGTCCTGGGTACGAATCCCGGGTCAGGCAGTGTTACTGGATTTTTCCATTAGTTAATCCTCGCAAAACAGAGTCTGAATTTGTGCCCGGTTGATGGCAACAGGCTCGCTCCCTATTACATTGGGACCTATAACATAACTGGCGAAATGTAAATGTACTAAATGTACACCTCTGCCTACCTCTTCGGGGCGTACAGGCGTGATGTTATGTTTTTATGTCGCATCTTACTTCAGTCAGACCTAGTGTTAGCTTAAACGCCCTTGGGACAATAATCATAGATTGCACAGAGACGACACTGCATGCAATTAACGAACACGCAATTTAAGTAAATGACAAGTCTTTTATAATTGTGTGTTTTGTATAATACGCCCGTAGGATAGACAGAAGTGAGCTATCCACATTCCGCAAGTGATAGCCGAGTGGCATGACCATTGGACTGCCAAGACAAAGGTAGCACGTTCAAACCCCAGCACGCACCAGTCTTTTCTAATACATGTGCGTAGTATAAATTAGGTATCAGTTGCTAAAAACGGTAAAGGAAAACATCGTGAGGAAACCGGCATCGGCACACCTGAGAGATTTTCAACGGTGTGTAAAGCCATGTTAGAGGCCTACAGGCGGTTTAAACTCTGACCCTAAGTTGTTCATCAACCATACGATAAGAAGAATTCCATAAGTACTGTCTATTGCCTCGGAAAGTAAGTGGGCCGTCGCGTCGCCTCTGGCTGTCATTCGTAGATTCTTAGACAGTACAGACAGGTAGTCAGAAGTCCGAAAGTCTGAGAAGCAGTGCAAGCAAGCATCGTGAGTTGTGGAGGTCAGATAACCAGTCGCTTCATGCAGTATATTAAATTTTTAACCAGTAATAACAATAGGCTCGCTTTATAGACTTGCGGAACGATTTCTATAGGTACATCTCTACCTACACCGTCAGAAATAATAATGTTACGTTTTTCTGTTTATTTAAATCATGTTTAGTGCCTCAACCGGCATCGAACCTAGCCAAAAGACCAACAAACAACATCACAATCAGTCACCAAATGTGTCGTAAACAGAATCAAGTACCAGGCGCCCATAACGCCGAGGTTATTGTCCATCTTCGCGGTCAAGGCTGCACTAAAAGCGCTTCCGTAGTGTCGTAAGCCAATCAGTGCGAACGAAACGGATCCTGGGTAGTAAAAGATATGTATTCACGTGTGTATAAGTAGTGTCTACTACTATTTAAAAGTGTATTTATCGGGCAAAATCATTTATAGATCACTAAAAGTAAAGGATTTATAAGCTGCTTCTTTAGAAGGAAGGCTATATAAAATCATTTTACGGACGAAATCGCAAACGGTCGTTAGTTTTCAAAATAACGTCTGTTACAATTCATGGTGTTCTAGTGGTTGATTGACCAATTTGTATGCACAAATTAAAACCCAGGCATAATAAATATGATTTTTTCAATATTTAAATACTCTTTCTTTTAGGTATATCTATATTATGAGATAAAAAATCAACAACCCACAGTGAGCTAGCGTAGTGATCAATGCTCGTTCTTATCTGTATGTGATTTCATGTTTTTACTGCAATGGTTAGGCAGACAGTGATTAGGCGATTAGCAATTGTGCGCCTTAAAGGGTCGAGGTTATATCCTCATTAGTCATAACGCCCTTGTACCTATCTCCCATACATACTAACTTCATCTGACTCTTGACTACCAGGAGTCCATGAGTTGCCAATTAAAATAGCAAGCGAGCTTCACAGTGATTGCAACTAGGATGCCAAGCGTGCCAAGTAACAAACACTATTATTAGATGCTGAACTTTGAAGACACAGGTGCAATACGACCGTACCCTGACATATTGGTACGCGTTACCGTTTCTTAGATTCTGGTAGCGGAGGGTAGAGGAAGGGTATTATGTGTTTTAACGTGTGTCTGTTTGTGGTATCGTAGCTCCTAAACGGACGGACCGATTTTGATTTAATTTTTACTGTTTGGAAGGCGATTTGATATATTCTTAGCGTGATTTGGAAACCTGTTCAGCTTTTTGAAGATCATCAGCTCTGTAGAATCCTGTTACTTTTATAATATTGCAAGAATATCGATTACAAACTAAGAAAATAACGTTTAAAGAAACAAAATACTCGACCAATGACCATTTTAACGTTCCGAATGATAAATACGTCTTTTATATCACGGGAAACCATTTTTTTGCGATACAGGTAGAAGTGACTCACTCGTTGGTCCATACAGATACATTGACATGGTTTAAATTATGCTACCCTGGTAGTTTGAGTTTGTTTTCTATATTATAAGAATTTGGCTGTAATCATTCATTAATTAACTGGTTTTCTTTGGTGTAAAATCCTGGGTTTGATTCCCGTGTCGGGCAATATGTTACTGGCTTTTATATTTTTACATTAGGTAATTTTCAGTAGCAGCTAGTTAGGTACCTGATCAGCAACAAATGTCCTTTAGATAAGACCTCTTTTTCATATCATAGATGGAAGGTGTCAGCCTTCTCGTGGTCCTAAATGAGACTCCTGAGTGTAAGGCCTAAGCTAATATTCGTAGTCATTAATGCTTACTTAGAAAGAAGAAACGCATTTGCCCAGCAGTGGGAAACTAAATAGGCTGTAAAAAAAGTCTTACTGGAATACCGTACACATCGGAAAATTAAGTCATTACCTTACCATAGAACTTACTAGCTTTTGCCCGCGGCTTCGCTTGCGTTAACCCCTATTTAAACCCCTTACAGGGTTGAAAAAAAAAAAAAAAGAATGTGGCCTTTCACGGGTATTAAATTTTTTACATGCCAAATTTCATCAAATTCCGTCCAGCGGTTTAGACGTGAAGACGTTATAGACAGACGACAGAGGTACTTTCACATTTATAATATTAGTATGGATTTATATCGTTTGCGAACTCAGGTGGGCCGCTGCAAACACAACCTAGCCAAACGGGGAGTCATCAATCTTTTGGATAATCAGTGCGAGTGTGGCGCTACTGATCAGACGATGTCCCACCTGCTTGAATGCCCCATGTGCCTCTTCACCTGCACACTGGATGACTTATAAAAAGCATCAAATGCCGCTGTAAACGTCGCCAAGTACTGGGCACTTTGGGCGACTTTTTTATACCATCGATACGAAAAGAAGAAGAGGTATGGATGAAACTAAATGTGGGCGTATTTGACTGCCTCGTTGGTCTAGTGGTCGCTAAGAGCAACTGCTGAGCATAAGGTCCGGTTTCTAATCCCGGGTCGGGCAGTGTTACAGTTAATCCATTAGGTAATTCACAGCAGCAACACGAAATCTGGATGTACGCGCGATTATTGGCAATAGGCTCGTCCCCTAAATAGGAACCTACAACAGAACAGGCGAACAGTGAATGTACTATACACCTCTGTCTTCCCCTTTAAGGAATTCAGGCGTGATTGTGCGCAGTAGAATCCAGCTATTTGCGTCGTCACTGAGTAGCTACAAAACGTTGTTAGCAGGTTAATATAAATAATGAATTAATTTTCCTCAATAACTTGTAACTAACTCAGGAAGATACTGTGACAATGATTATAATAATAATTATTAGCGTCAAATATTATTATGTTAGGAAGCTTACGCAGCTTTTTCCTGCGGTTTCGCTTGCAGGTTTGCCAAACTTCCCTTGCAATTTGAGATAATAACATAGGCTATAAAAATACTCGCGATAGTGTAAGGATTCTAACGACACTCCATACATCAAAATCGGTTTAGGCATTCAGAAGTTATGGTGGAATAAAGAAACTCACATACATACTTACTTTGGAGTTTCTTGCCGGTTCTTCTCCAAAGGAATGACATTTGGAACCGTGCAATTAGCATCTTAACGATTCATATAAGCGCCTGTAATTGGTTTACATGAAATAAAAACTATTTGAATTTGAATACATGAACCATGAAAACATTATACTACGTTTTTTGGGCAGTCACCTACCTAGCCTACATCACTCTGGTTCATATACTATCACACTAATGATAAAAAGGCAAAAGATTATAAGTGTGTTTATTACTTCCTCACACTAAAACGGCTGGACCAACGGAATGTTCTACTTCTTTGCCCGAAAAAAATTGCGGGTAACACCTCTGCCTACCCATCAGGGAATACAGGCGTGTTACTAATTTACTATGTTAGATATTCCGTATAACCACAGCAGTCGCGTTCTGCGATCATGACACCAATTAGGCGGTCAATCAAAGAGATTATAAATATTATTATTTTAATTGTAGGTAGGTTTTCTAATAACGATCAAATCCATTAAAATCAGTGTTATTAATTAATTAATGTCTGATTGAATCTTGAACTTTCTTATTTTTAATTCTAGCAAATTCAACGTTCACGCTTCTTATTAAAAATGGGGTTAGTAGAAATTCAAATTGCTTATAGTAAGTTCAAAAAGTTTGACTGCCTCATTGGTTTAGAGGTCCTGGGTTGGATTTCCGCGTTATTAAAAAAAAAACGTCGCCCCACACTAGTAATTTCTCCTGTATCGTGGGTGCGTTTCACAAACATGCAATATCTCATACACAAACACCCAGACTGGAACAAACATCTGCGCGTCGCACAGATTTTTGTCCCGTGCGGGAATCGAACCCGCAACCCTTAGCGCAGCAGTCCAATCGCTTAGCCACAGCACCAATCGGGTCGTCGATCGTCGGTTAGGCAGTGTTATTGGGTTTTTTCATTAGGTAATTCTCAGTAGCAGCACGGAGTCTGGATTTGTGCCCGGTTGAGGGCAATAGGCTCGCCCCCTATTACATTGGGAACTATAACATAAAAAAATATAATTGAAAAAATTAAAAAACACGACGGCCATGAGAAAAACAAACTAAAAAGTGAAAAACAAGTTTCATCGCAGTCTGGACCTCTCAGATAAGACAGTGTTCCACAGAACGGTCCCCCGACTGCGACTTCTCTTTTCATTTTTTAGTTCGATTTTTCTCATGTCAGTCGTGTTTTTAATATTTTCAATTATATTTTTTTATTTGTTTAATTTTTGTATAGCCTATGTGACTCGCGATTGTGTAACGATTCTAACGACACTCCATACATCAAAATCGGTTCAGGCTTTCAGAAGTTATGGTGGAATAAAGAAACTCACATACATGACACCCCTGAAAACATTACACTTATTTTTATGGGCAGTCGTGTAACTAGCAAAATGTTGAGCGTACTTATACTCCGAGGGATAAAAGCGTTATGTTATGTATATAAGTATGTATAAATAAAATGGCGAACGGCCGCCGTACGTAACAAACCAATAATTCGCCGAGCAAGTAAAAAAAGTGGGACGCGGTATGTTTAGCCAATCAAAAACTTGTTTTTTGTAAGTAGGTACCTACGTTGCAGTGAGAAAACTATTATTTCACGTTTCTTACTTATGTTACCCTGGTAGTTCGTAGCTACGTAGCTGTTATTGCTAAGGTTTATTTTGCGATGGGAGACCGTTTTACACATATCGAGACCCGTGCTTCAGAAGGCACGCTGCGTCTGATCTCCCGCATCGATTTGCGACGTTAAGCAGTGATAGATGAAGTTTGTTTTGTGATGGGTGACCGCTTTTCACTCGTCGAGACTGTTCAGTGCGTCGGAAATCACGTTGAGTCGTTGGTCCTGCGTCTGATCTCCCGCGTCGATTTGCGACGTTAAGCAGTGATAGATGCGGTTTGTTTTGTGATGGGGGACCGCTTTTCACTTGTCGAGACTGTTCAGTGCGTCGGAAATCACGTTGAGTCGTTGGTCCTGCGTCTGATCTCCCGCGTCGATTTGCGACGTTAAGCAGTGATAGATGAAGTTTGTTTTGGGATGGGTGACCGCTTGTCACTTGTCGAGACCCCTCCGTGTATCGGAAAGCAGGTTAAGCTGTTGGTCTTCACGTGTGATCTCTCGCATCGATTTGCGACGTTAAGCAGTGATAGATGCGGTTTGTTTTGTGATGGGTGACCGCTTTTCACTTGTCGAGACTGTTCAGTGTGTCGGAAATCACGTTGAGTCGTTGGTCCTGCGTCTGATCTCCCGCGTCGATTTGCGACGTTAAGCAGTGATAGATGAAGTTTGTTTTGGGATGGGTGACTGCTTGTCACTTGTCGAGACTGTTCAGTGCGTCGGAAATCACGTTGAGTCGTTGGTCCTGCGTCTGATCTCCCGCGTCGATTTGCGACGTTAAGCAGTGATAGATGCGGTTTGTTTTGTGATGGGTGACCGACCGCTTTTCACTTGTCGTGACCCCTCCATGTATCAGAAAGCAGGTTAAGCTTTTGGTCTTCACGTGTGATCTCTCGCATCGATTTGCGACGTTAAGCAGTGATAGATGCGGTTTGTTTTGTGATGGGTGACCGCTTTTCACTTGTCGAGACTGTTCAGTGCGTCGGAAATCACGTTGAGTCGTTGGTCCTGCGTCTGATCTCCCGCGTCGATTTGCGACGTTAAGCAGTGATAGATGCGGTTTGTTTTGTGATGGGGGACTGCTTTTCACTTGGCGAGACCTCTCCGTGCTTCGGAAGGCATGTTAAGCTGTTGGTCCCACGCCTGATTGTTCTCCGATCGCGTCTTGCTGTCTCAACGGAATATGAGTGTGAGGGAATAGAGAGTGGACCAATCTTGATAGGTAGTCTCAGATAGGGTGACGTCACCGAAAATCTTTCAGTACCCAGGTACATCACACTAATATTATAATGGCGTAAGCTTGTGAGTATGTTTGTATGTGTGTTACTTCTTCACGCTCAAACGGCTGGACCGATTTTGCTAAAATTTGGTATGGAGGTTGCTGACACCCTGGATTAACACATGTAGGTACTTTTTACCCCAAAAAATTGTAGCAGGTAACACCGCGCAGCTAGTTACACTTTATTTCATAAATCTTATTGGCATAAGCTATTGTCACAGGATGCCGTGGTGAACAGATTTGATCAACAAGGATGGTATTGATTCCCGTCTCGTAATTTTTTGAATTCCAGTCTATTCCAAAGTGTTACGTAACTAGTAAAGTACCTTTAATGATTCTACAATAAAACAATTACACTTAATTATGAACCACAATAGCCTAGGACTAGAAGCGACTATATCCAAGTGCAAACAGTCGCTGACAGTCGCTCAGCGTTCTTTTTACGTGACGGGAACTAGGCAGGTTGGTCGTCTAGAGACGGACTTTAGATTTTGACTCTACTACAACACGTCAATGGTGAACCATTGATTAAACTATATCTGTCACTGTCGTTTGCATGTCAAAGAATAGACATGTCAATAGTCATAGGTGTAAGACACTTACTACGGTTGATGTTTAGAGATTTATGGAACTAATGGAGATAAGAACTAACAAGTGTGATGACTCTGATAAGTGTTATGACAGGTGGAGTCAACTTCATCTTATCGTATGGTTGATGAACAACCTGGTGTCAGAGTTTAAACCGCCTGTAGGCCTCTGACATGGCTTTACACACCGTTGAAAAATCTCTCAGGTGTGCCGGTTTCCTCACGATGTTTTCCTTCACCGTTTTAAGCAACTGATAACTAATATATAGTACGCACATCAATTCGAAAAGACATTGATGCGTGCCCGGGATTGAACTTGCAACATTTGACCTGGCAGTCCAACGGTCATACCACTCGGCTATCAGTGCTGTCAGGTGGAGTAAGGCTGTTACTGAATGGCGTCCAAGGACTGGAAAACGATGGGTCGGCAGGGGGATTGGCGGATGATAGCGTAGACATCGTAAGGCTTGCAACAGTGTATGAGATTTACAAACATCAGTCGTAACATTATGTCATAATTATACATTATCTATTCTATTAAATTCTACTGTCTTCAGTTTTGCGCTTCATGTAGGTATTATTGAGATGAAGAAACTCCATGGTATACTTTTTAAAGTATTGACTGTCTCGTTGGCGTAGAGGTCGCTAAGCGTGACTGCTCAGCATGAGGTCCTGGGTTCAAATCCCGGGTCGGACAAAGTGGTACTGAGTTTTTCCATTCGGTAATTCTCAGTAGCAGCACGGAGTCTGGATTTGTGTCCGGTTGATGGCAATAGACTCGCCCCCTATTACATTGGGACTTATAGCATAACTGGCGAAATGTACTAATGTGCACCTCTGTCTACCCCTTCGGGAAACACAGGCGTGATGTTATGTTATGTATTAAAGTAGGTATTTATATGTACATCAATGATTAACCGATTACAGTACAATTTTAATCATAAGAGTGGCGTGGGGCTGCCTATTAGAATACAATTCTGTTCTGTAGCCATCAAAGTGAGTCGATAGAACGAGCCTATTTGGGCCCAATGAGTGACAATAGACTAGCCAAGTCTCGACCTATTACAGTAGGACTTATGATGTAGTATGTGACTTCTGTTCTGATATCGTAACACCTCTACCTACCCCAGTGTTTACAGGCGCGTTTATAAATATAATCGTATTGTGTGGGAATGGTAGTTTAATTTTATATCACAACGTTTGAATAACAATAGCCGATTCTCAGACAGTGAGTTCGTCACGGCTGATACCTCCGCGAGACGCTCTGCCTATCGCGCTTACGGTATTTGGTCATATAATACGATTTTATTACACTAAAATCGGATAAAATAATAATAATGACGAAATTTTCAACTAACTCAAAAGACAGGTAACCTAACCTAACCTAACAGTGTGAGAAAAAAAGTCTAATTGTGAATTTATGACAGATTCCAAATTTGATTACTTGGAAAATTACGTCAGAGTCAAAAAGTTTAGAGTAGATTTAGTTAACTTTTATTTTTATTTAGTCAGCTATGCGTCTGCTTACACTGTTCCTAACGTACGTGTATAGAGCAAAGTTATAAATACACAACTTCGTTTCGTTCCATCACAAACTGACATTGTTATCATTCGACTGCAGTCTATACATTCAATCGGACAGTGAGACACCGAATAGTTTTACAGAAACAAAACTATAGTTAACGCTAAACTTTTGAACGGTAAACCCCGAAGTTAGCCGACAACGGAAACACAAAGTTTGTTTTCGAAAAAACGAAACTATAAAGCCGATCGATTTTTATGTTTATTTATCGAAACTCGTGTAGATACTCGAGTACCAGGCGCATAACCTACAAGCATATCGATTCGTAAACATTCCCTCCAAAAAAAAACGCGTCGAACAAAAAAAGGGTTTACGAAGGACCTGCTTCGATATAAAAAAAACTGAGTACACGAGGGATACACCTCCGTACCTCCGTTTTCGTTCAGCGGCAGCCGCCCCACTCGGATCAAACCTCTTTGGACTGGGGCGAGCTACCAGTACCCCGCATTTCTGCCCAAACAACAGTAATAACACTGAGCCACGCTCTTCACTTACAATGTTCCTTGTGCTTTTCTTCCTCATGCGATCATAGCACGCCGTTTATACATTTACCTATTTTAATACACTACACTGACACAAGTAAGCATCCTCACATTCACCGACATTGGAGTTTTTTTTTTCGGGAGCGTGTCGCGTGCGTCCGCCGGCCGGTAAACAAAGCTCACGGTTTTTACACAACACTAAAACTATACTAAATGTTGTTTAACGTTGTTAATTACATTATTTCACTGAATAAATGCCTGTAATGTTGTGTTCGGTTCATGATAATCGCGTAGCGTGGCGCGTTTCTGTCTCAGTAGCAGGTACGCGCGCCATGTATCGCTCGATCGCACTGGTTTCGTTCGCCCTCGGAGGGGGGCGGGTACGCCGCCGCGGGGGGAATGCCTGTTTTACCGACGGTTCAGAATTGCCAGTCTGCTTTATCTACATTTAAAACGGACAGGTGGCGCGGTGAGTTAGTTGACCAAGAAAGCGCTTAAAGCGCTAGTACATTTTAGGTGCAGCGGTTTTATATTTTTAATATTTATTTAGTTTAGGATTTTTATAATTTAAGGACTAAATCAAATATGAGTTTCCCGCTCGTGTCCATCATTTTTCAAATTTCC
Organism: Abrostola tripartita; assembly: GCA_905340225.1. Classification (NCBI taxonomy): domain Eukaryota; kingdom Metazoa; phylum Arthropoda; class Insecta; order Lepidoptera; family Noctuidae; genus Abrostola; species Abrostola tripartita. The sequence goes on along the minus strand of HG996513.1, from coordinate 5,685,837 downwards.
TTTATCAATTTAGATTTAAGCTTAGCATGGGCAACATGCTAAAATGGCACCAAAAGTCATATAAATATGAGTTTATTTTTTAGCGTGCAAATTTTTCTTACTTCGGTTACTTATTTTGTATGTTTTTAGTTTACACACTTTTATGTTAATTAAAAAAAAACTAAATAATGAAAATAGGAAATATTTTCATTATTTGATTAATCCAGAGCTCACGGTTGCCCAGAGAAGAGGAAGACGGGCCTCCCATGTCACAATATATTATGTAAAATAATAATTTAGGATTCTACAAAATTGTTTAAATTACGTCCTTTGGCAGTTAAAACGACAAGACGACCAGAAGTAAGTTCTCCAACCAAAAAATCAAGAAGGAAGAGAAAAACATAAGCTGTAGAAAACTCACTGCTGCTCGGATTATTGAAAGCTTTCGAACTAAAATCTTTTTGTGAATAATTGTTCTATACAAAGCATATCTAAGTTTAATTCAATGTATTGTAAAGTAGCAAAGACTTAAATACGTACATAATTACCTGTTTGAGTAACATTTAAAGAGCTGATTGCTACCTTACCCACTTTGGCGTAAGTTAAGCAGAGCCCTTAGAAAAGTAGCAAAACGCTTGACGAATAGAAATGGAATAAAATGAAAAATGTATGGGGATGACATATGTCATCGATAACATGGTCGAAACATGATGACATCCCCATACATTTATCATTCTATTCTATTTCTATTTGTCAAGTGTTTTGTGGTTTTGCCACTTATTTAAGGGGGCAGTTTTAGCAGGAATTTCCGGCCAAACCAAGATAATCAGATTGGTACTGTACAGTAGTATATGTCATAGTTTGAAAAAGGCCTATGCCTTGTAGTAGTAGCAGTATAACATAAAGATTGTCTTATTTGAGTACAATTAGAAAAATGCGCCGAATACATAAATTCCTCCTTTTTTGAAGTCGGTTAAAAACACTGTATTTCTGTACTGTATTGTCGTGAACAAACGACTACGATAGTTGATATCAAGAAAACGTTTTGTAACACGATTACATCATTAGAAAAATGGGTAGTGCTTATTTTCTCCATTTAATTTTATTTTGATTTAAATATTGAATAAAATTTGTAAATGTGAATTACATCTTGTTGCATATGTTAATTATAAAACTGCCATCATATCAGATCTTAATCTCTTCGATCTTAATACCTGAGAATAATAATGCACCCAAATTATTAAATACACGACTCACTTATACTGCACAAGTCGGGTAAAACACCGCTGGATGCGCTGAATAGTCAAAGACCAACGATGCGCTGGTCGTGTCACAGAGAGGAAAAATAAAAATTATAGCGTTTTTGGACTTTTTAGGAAACACCTGACTTGTGCCTTCGTCATTAATCCTCATATTATTTTTATTTTAAAGATTGAAGTAATAATACATTGTTTTATGAGAAATAAAGTGAAATAATGACAAAATTTATTTTTGTATTTAGTATGCTCTTCTGGTAATAGATGGCGTTGTAATTACATATTTATTTTAGGGAAACAGGTTTATCCAGTGGTTGTAAACGCTACTGCTGATCATAAGGTTTTTAGTTTTATTCCTGGGTCAGGCTTAGTTACAGGCGAATTCTCTCAATTCCTTGTTCGTATTACTAAATGGCCAACTTTGTATAACTTTGATTTACGATTGGGCGAAATGTGGGTACAAGCATAGTACAAGATAATTTTTGGCTACACTTCCGGGGAAATCAGTGTCTTAAATATGCTTAAATAAAAATGAATATGATAGCTATGGCTTTAAGTACATTACCTATGACATTACGAAGACAAGAATATCCTAAATAATATATATAATAAGCAGATAAGGGAATAAATTGTAAAAACGATATTATTAATTACTGGAAAACACGGATAGAATGGTTGGTGCTCAGGGTTGGTGAAACAAACTAAGCCCACTGGTCCAGTCATATAATTATAATTGCAAAATTAAATACGGCTTCGAATTTAGTTGAAAGTGATCAATGAATATTTAATTAATTTTTCTAGCTTTAAGTTATTTCCGAACGCATAACGTTATGCCTGACGAATGTCAATAGGCCACGCGTATTGATGTTAGTGATGTAACATGAAATACTAAGAATATTTTAGTATGTTTTATAGCAAAGCAAGTTCAGTTAGTTACAACAGTTTAATTGTTAATGCATTAAATATGTTAGCAAAAGTATTACTGTCCTTCTAACATTTCGAGTAGTCCAGCGCATTTAGTAATCATAATTCGAACTCGTCACTGTTTACTTTAATTGTTCAAACATCAAACATGAGTCAGTATTGTTAATAAATCATGCGACAGACGTATCTGCCCCCTTATCATGATCTCCTAAAGCAGGGCAGTTTACAATGTGGAAGCGAGACGCCGCTTCGTGCAGTGTAATGCGGCATCTCGCTTTCACAACGTAAACAGTCCTGCTTTAAGAGTTCATGGTTAGGTTAGGGGACTGGTTCCTTTTAAAATGATATATATTATATTATAATTCTTTTTAGACCAAAATATGATCATTAGATGCTGGATTCTCAATTCTTTATATTTAAACACAATTATTATCAGAAGATCGATTAGAATATTTATTTTTTATATATTTTTGACTTTGTCTCGTTGGGCTAGTAATCGCTAAACTGAGTTAAGCTGTGTAAGTGACTACTGAGCATGAGGTCCTGAGGCCTGCATTCGAATCCCGGGTCGGGCAAAGTGTTATGAGTTTTTACTTTTTCCATTACGTAATTCTCAATCTCAGCACTAGACTTGCGCAAAACATCACTATCCAATGTAATGTGATGTGACATCACTTTTCCAGGCAGGTGATATTACTCGAAAACATTACACATCACTCTGCATTACTCGGTTCGTTCGATAGCTGATACTGTCACTGTCTAATGTCAATACTGTGATGCAGTACATTCTACACCCGAATCATTACCCAAGTGATGTGTTCATAAAAATACTTTGTACTGTAATACCAAGTTGTATTACTCGACGACAACCTAATGTCAACTTCAAGCCGTCGCCGTCGCGTTACAGCGTCGCGTAGGTTCTGAGCGTAGGTTGCTCTGTCTCGCTCGGTTCCGTGAAACATTACACGAGAGTGTCGGAGAAAGAAATGAACTTATTGGCTGGGTGATACTGTGATGTTTGTTTCGTTCGCGTAATGTGTGATGTTGCATCACATCTTATAGTGATATTACTCGAGTAATATCACTCGCATTACTTACACATCTCTACTCAGCACAGTATGGATTTGTGCCCGGTTGATGGCAATAGGCTCGCTCCCTATTAAATTGGGACATAAAACATAACTGACGAGAGTTGGGTGTATTGTAGGTACACCTCTGCAACCGTTTCGGGGAATACAGGCGTGATATGTTCAGGTTTTTTTTTTCACTTACCCGAACAATTAGTTTAATTATAACTACTTAGTCGATCCCAAATTTAGTATGACTTTACAACACTATCAAAACGAAACGTCAAATGCGTTCGCGTATTGACGCTAGCGTTCCGCGAACGCCGATATAAATATAAAAAGAAATTAAACATAAAATACAAAAAAAAAACGCGTCAATTCCCCACATATATTCTAGATTAGATATTAGTTCATATATTTAACATGGTTAGGCATAGGAAAACTGTTACACATAAGTCAATTAATAATGAAACAAGTAGCAGCTCGGGTAGCAGCGAGTCGTCGTTCGGGAGTAAAACATTTCAACTGCTTTCTGTTTGGAAAACTTGTGTCGGCTTCGTTTGTTTCTTAATTGCTGTGTACATTAGCACTTTGGGTTACCTGGAGACCAGAGTGAACACGCCTTTTGATGATGATAAGGTAAAAGTAAAAATCCGACGCGAAATATTAGTCTTCTTATCGACACTGTTTTATGATTTTAAGTCGTAACTTGTTGGTTTTATTCTCTTCTAGTATACGATTAGTGATAACAGTAATCTTCAGTCATGTCCTTGCGTTCTAAATTAATCTATAGACAGTTTTCTCGGTGAAAATGTAACAGATAAGAAAAAATATTTGAACATTTTTTTAACCGAATTTTCTTATTGGATTAGCATTAGTTATATACCTTGTTTTCGTAAGAGTTATCTGAGGATACTTATCCTAACTAGTATCTATGTTTAATGCTGGTATATAAATTAAAAAAACCTCCTGCTGCTTACTAGGTCCAATTGTGTTTTTAATCCAACAAGAAACCTATTGAAAAATTCACACGAAGTTTTATCTAAATCAATCCAGTCGTTTAGGACGGACCTTCAGCCAAAAGTGATACAACTCGACTTACATCAGTTTAAATAGTTTTACGCTTAATTCTTAAAAAAAAATACACACTACACTTTTTTTAACGTTAAGCAATTTAATCAATGCATATAGGTATTAAAATGAACATCATTACTCTCCTCTCCTACGCAAATGTATGTGCGTCGGAAACGGCAGAATATTATGGATATTTTTTTTTGTCACATCTTAACTGTACCATATTCTTACAAATAAATATTATCTTATCTCATCACTCCAGGTGGTCAGAGATAGTGGTCTGGGTGTACTGGACCGCTACTGGGGCACGTACCGTCCCGGAGTATACATGGGCATGAAAAGCAGGGAACCTCGGTCTCCGGTGTTCGGGTTGATGTGGTACGAGCTGGCTGCCGCCTCACATAAAGGTATCAGGTAGGTTCTGTGTCACGGTTGACTTGACAACCGAAATATCTCCAAGCTATTTAATTATTGTAACATGTGGTTAAAAATTTGTATGTGTTCATGTATGTAGGAGTGTATTTATTTTGTATGTATTTTGTAACGTCTTAAATTACTGTAATTGGTTTATGCCGTTGTAATTTAATTAATTAAATAAATAAATAAAATAAATATGCAAGCATCTGATAAATAGCTGCCAGTCTTACATAATAATAATGTGTTTTGACCGAAGCTCGGTTACTGCGGCCTATCTCATCTAAGACTAGCCAAGCATGAAGATATATATGCGCGCAAATACAGGTGCACTCCCTATTCCCTCACTCTCATAGTCCGAGATGGTAGACCAACATGACCGGAAAGAGGTCAGGTGCAGGACCAACGGCTTAACGTGCCTTCCGAAGCGCGGAGGCTTCTCGACATCAAAACGGTCACCCATCACAAGACTGACCGCGGCGAGCACGGCTTAACCTTACTACGAACCCCTGAATTACACAATAATAACAATATCCAATCTTAGAATATCCCTTTCAGCATCTTTGATTCTGGTCTTAATTTCATTCTTCATGCAATTTTTTGTCATGTGCTGGCTATTAAAACTATTTAAATGCACACACAGCACAAGAGGCTGAATAGGTAAAAAAAATTGTCGTCCTGACTAAATTACAGTCACAGCCGTCACACCGCCGAACTCAGAGACATTTAATGATTACTTAAATTATCACTAAGTATAAGGTTTTCTTTGTGCAATCTTTACTTAGTGACAGTTTAAGTAATCATTAACGTCACTGAGTGCGGCTGAGATATGTAAAAGACCCTCTTACGGTTCTATAACACTCCTTAAAAACTATGAAACCTTATTACAGACACTGGTGTGACCAGAACGACCACCTGGCCACTTACGGGTGGTTACGCCACGACGGGGTCACGTTTGGGGAGCAACTGATATCGGACCCCCCTCACAATATCACTACGACGTTTATCAAGACCCCTGGGGGTGAAAATGGGGGTCAATGGACGGCCAGAATTAATGTTACCACCAAAGTGAGTTATTTTATTTTTATCCTGTATTGTCCCACTGCAGGGCAAAGGCCTCGCTTCCGTTCCTCTGCTGGTCTTTCTTTCAGGTGAATGCGCCATCGATATGCGCAAAATTATTTATTTATTAAAACTTTATGTTACATAAACTAAACAAAGGCGGACTTAATGCCTGAGGCATTCGCAAAATATTTTTTTTGTGTGTTATTTACTCATCACATCTCACCAACACTTCTTGGTAAAGCAATGACTCAATCTACGGCAATTAAGACGCCTAACTGCCGCACTCAGAGACGTTAATAATTACTTAAACGGACACTAAGTAAAGATTTGACAAAAGAAATCTTCACTTAGTGACAGTTTAACTGCCGCACTCAGAGACGTTAATGATTACTTAAACTGTCTCTAAGTAAGGATTTCACGAAGAAAACCTTTACTAAGTTTAGTTTAAATAATCATTAAATGTCTCTGAGTTCGGCGGTTAGTTACCATTAAATGTCTCTGAGTTCGGCGGTAACACACGTGTTTTAATTGATAGTTCATCTTAATTATCTTATAATATATATAAAATAATTCGAAATAGCTTTGTTGCGAAATTCAACATAACTATCAGATACTATCACTTAAAACACGTGTGTTAGGCCTCCTAGTTACCGCAGATTCAGTCATTGCTTTCCCAAGAATTGTTGTTGAGCTTCTACTATCGTATAGTTGATGAACAACCTGGTGTCAGAGTTTATCCGCCTGTAGGCCTCCGACATGGCTTTACACACCGTTGAAAAATCTCTCAGTTGTGCCGGTTTCCTCGCGATGTTTTCCTTCACCGTTTATAGCAATTGATAATTTATATAGTACGCACATGAATTCGAAAAGTGCCGGGGTTTGAACTTGCGACCTTTGACTTGGCAGTCCAATGGTCATACCACTCGGCTATCAGTGCTTGTTTTTGAGCTGTGATGAATAAATAACCTTTAGAAAATAATAGAAACGAGCGGGATTCGAAACCGCGGTCTTCACCAATCCGTGGCGCTGTTTTAATTCTAATAACATAAATCACAGACGTTAGATGTATTCAACTAAAGACAAAAGTTGTTTTAAAGTAAAAGGGGTAACAATAGGACCGTTTTCAGGGTAACGCCAACGTGCCATTCGTGCTAGTATGGTACGCGGCGCTGGACGAGGCACTGGGCCCGGTCGCGCCTCACTCGCGCCTTTGGCACGAGGACGGATCTATTCTAGGACACACGCCGCAGCTGCACAACTTCAGGGTCAATCTGGTGCCCTATAAAGGTAGATATTTATTGACAATAGATAACATCATATGACGCCTGTAATCCCCGGAGGTGTATGCCGAGGTGTAACTATAGTATCTGACTGGCCTGTTGGTCTAGTGATTAGTGACCCTGACTGCGAAACCGGAGGTCGTGGGTTCGATTCCCACCCAGGACTAATCTTTGTGTGATGAGCATAATCATTTGTTCTGTGTGTGGGTGTAATTTAACTATAATATGTATGTACTTAGAAATATTTAAGTATGTTTATCAACTGTCTGGTTACCATGGTACAGGCTCTGCATAGTTTGGGATCAGGTGACCGTGTGTGAGTTGTCCGAAGATATTATAATGTAGGAAGGATTATACAACTTGTTATAGTTCTATTATTGAGTCAAAATTTACCATCACATAATAAAATTATTGTAACATGTAGTTAAAAATTTGTATGTGTGAGTGTAAAAGAGTACACCCACATTTCGCCAGTTATGTTATAGGTCCCAATGTAATAAGTGTCGAGCTTACCATCAACCATATAAAATAATCGGGCACAAAATCTTCACGCTAGTTATACCCCTTTTTCATCCCCTCTTTCTATTGTCCCAGGCAAGCTCCTCCACAAGTCGTACTCGGAGGCGCACGCCCCAGGCCTGCACCTCCTCAAGGAGAAATTCTACGCGCTACTGAAGGTGGAGCGGCACTCCACCTTCGGAAGGCTGGCTGTTCTTGGCGCTGATGATGAGCTCAGTGATAAGGTAGGAGAAGCATCTTCAAGTGATGTGAAGAGAAAACTTTTGTTTAAAGCAGGGATACAAAATGTCGATATGATCATTCTCAATTTGTGAACCGAATTCAATGAAACAAACACTAAATGTTATGGGAAGCTTGACACAATACATCAGTGAAAACCACATTTAAATTGGTTCAGTCGTTTCTGAGATTAGCACATTCAAACGCACAGACAAACCGACGAACAGATAAACACAATAAAATTATATAATCTATATTTTTGGCTTTGGTAACATAAATACAGAGTGTATAAATTGTTTTTCTTTTTAATATTCAATGTAAAGACACGGGTCGTTTACGATTTTATTATATGTATCGAAGAAGATAAATAAGGTTTTGTCCGCCGCCATCTTCCGCATTTGACAGCTCACGTCACGCTACTTTTCCGGGCAGGACGACGTCTGCCAGAGCCGCTAGTAAATTATAAAAAAAAAAAAAATTCATTTTTCAGGACAAAGACATAAACTTCGTTCCTATCCAGCTGTTGGTGGAGACGCCGTTTGTCGTGGACGTCGTTTACACATCTGAGGACCTGCCCACCCCCGCGCTGAAGGGGGATGAGTATACGAGGGCGCTGGAGGTGCAGAAAAAGACCTTCGATGAGGAGTTTGAGGAGAAATTCAAGTTGTCTGAGAAGGGGTTAGTTTTTTAATGTACTTTTATATAGACTACAATGTTTTGCCTGTATATATTAAGATTTCTCCATTATTCTTTTGCCTGTATATATTAAGATTGCTCCATTATTTACAAAAACTGAAAATAATTCAGAAAACTATTCGAAGTGGAGAATGTGGATATCCAATATTAATAAAAAAAAACCTTTTTTTATTTATTTATACAAATGAAAAAGGAATTTATGACCATTATAGGATACGCCAAAAATAATAATTAAAAATAAGCTTAAATAATATGTTAAATTAATAATATGTTAAATGTACACAAAAATTATTGTCATACTAAACTAAGATTTATTCTTCTCCACTAACCACAATGTGTCGTTCTCATCCATTCACACATTTTCTCCAAAATTCACAATTCTTTTCCAAAATTTACCATTATTCTCCACACCAAAATAATAATATAATTAGTTTAATTACAAATTTAAAAACAAGTGTATAGACTCGCCGACCTCACAGTCAAACCACTACTACGGTTTTGTGGGGCTTAGTTTATAAGTTTTACTTACCACTTTGTTAATAATAATAAATAAAAAGAAACACATTTTACAATTCTTCACCACACACATTTTACAATTCTTCACCACACACATTTTACAATTCTTCACCACACACATTTTACAATTCTTCACCACACACATTTTACCATTCTTCTCCACCCACATTTTACCATTGTTCTCCACCCACATTTTTCCATTGTTCTCCACATTCCCCCAGCTACCCTCCCGAGGACGTGTCAATAGCCCGCGCCGCCCTGTCCAACATGCTGGGCGGTGTGGGCTACTTCTTCGGCGCGGGGCGGGTGCAGTCCCAGTACACGAGGGAGCCCGTCCCGTACTGGAGGGCGCCTTTGTACACCGCCGTACCTAGCAGGTGGGTTTTGAACCTTATTGGTATTGTAATAGAGTTTAGTTAACGGTGAAGGAAAACGTGAGGAAACCGGTACACCTGAGAGATTTTTCAACGGTGTGTAATGCCATGTCAGAGGCCTACAGGCGGTTTAAACTCTGACACCAGGTTGTTCATCAACCATACGATAGGAAGATTAAAATATATGTATTTTTTTATATTCAACACGGGAATTAACGCGAAGCACAAATTTTTAATTTTGGCTTGACATTTCGACCGAGTTGCATCGGCCGTTGTCACAAGCAGACGGCCGGTGCATCTTTATAAACATAACATAACATCACTCCTGTATTCCCCGAAGGGGTAGGCAGAGGTGTACATATAGTACACCCACATTTCGCCAGTTATGTTGTAAGTCCCAATGTAATAGGGGGCGAGCCTATCGCCATCAACCGGGCACAAATCCAGACTCCGTGCTGCTACTGAGAATTACCTAATGGAAAACTCAGTAACACTTTGCCCGACCCGGGATTTGAACCCAGGACCTAATGCTCAGCAGTCGCGCTTAGCGACCACTAGACCAACGAGGTATAGTGCATCTTTTATAATTTTACAAAATTTATAATTTTAAATGTTTTTAACTTGTGTTAGATTAAAGTTATGTGAAATAATTTTTAGATTGATTTTTCTGTCTGTCTGTCTCCAGATCCTTCTTCCCCCGCGGCTTCCTATGGGACGAGGGTTTCCATGGAATGCTGATAGGCCGCTGGAGCCCCGAGATACAGATGGACATCGCCGCGCACTGGATGGACCTCATCAACGTGGAGGGCTGGATACCACGGGAACAGATACTAGGTAAACAGGATATTTTTTTTTATTTCGATCGGGAGTCGAACCCGTAATTCGTAGCGCAGCAGTTCAATGGCCTAGCCACTGCGCCAAAAAGCTGACCTACCTAGTAAGTTCCTCTCAATTTACACTTATTATTAAAATAATTTGGTGCCAGTGTTAAATTTAAGAGTCTGAAAGATTATAATTCCAATCCGATTAAGCCGTGCTCGCCGCGGTCAGTCTTGTGATGGGTGACCGGTATCACACATCGAGACCCCTCCGTGCTTCAGAGCACGTTAAGCCGTTGGTCCTGCGCCTGATCTCTCTCCGGTCGTGTCTTACCGTCCTGGACTATGAGAGTGAGGGAATAGGGAGTGCACCTGTGTTTGCGCGCATACTTGTGCACTATAATATCTTCGTAGTTGGCTAGTGTCAGATGAGATAGGCTGCCTTGACTGAAATTCGGTCAGGGGGACATTATAAGATACAACTATACGCCATTGACTGCCTGTAACCTAATTGGCGCAGTGGCTTAGCGATTGGACTGCTAGACGGTTGCGGGTTCGATTCCCGCACGAGGCAAAAATTTGTGCGAACCGCAGATGTTAGTCCCGAGTCTGGGTGTTTGTGAATGTGATATTTCATGTTTGCGAAACGCGCCCACGATACAGAGAAAATTCCTGTGAGGGGCGATGTTTTTTAAAATAAAAAAAATGACTAAAATTCGGACCTCTTCATCTTCCAGGGTCGGAGGCTCTAGCCAGGGTCCCCAAGGAGTTCGTGGTGCAGAGTAACGCCGCAGCCAACCCTCCAATGCTGCTGATCCAGCTGGCGCACTTCGTGAAGATACGACCAGACTTGTTCGAGAAACAGTCTAAGTACAGAACGACGTTGGACCGGATGTACAGTCGGTTACAGGTACTATACAATCTATCTATGGAACTAAATAAAGGAGATGCGTCATTTTTGTATGGGACATACACATAACATAACATCACGCCTGTATTCCCCGAAGGGGTAAGCAGAGGTGAACATATAGTACACCCACATTTCGCCAGTTATGTTGTAAGTGCCAATGTAATAGGGGGCGAGCCTATTGCCATCAACCGGCCACAAATCCAGACTCCGTGCTGCTACTGAGAATTACCTAATGGAAAACTCAGTAACACTTTGCCCGACCCGGGATTTGAACCCAGGACCTTTTGCTCAGCAGTCGCGCTTAGCGACTACTAGACCAACGAGGCAATTTTGTATGGGACTCCGGCCATAACACGTACGTTATAGCGAAGTTGGGAAACGAATGTTTTATAACCTTCCTCGATAAATGGGCTATCTAACACTAAAAGATTTTTTCAAATCGGACCAGTAGTTCCTGAGATTACCGCGCAAAAGCAAACTAACAAACTCTTCGGCTTTATAATATTAGTATAGATAGATGTTTCGTCTTTTATTGACAGAATTTTGTTTTAGCGTCGTAAACTTTAGTCTGTATGTTCCGTGTAATCTCCGAAACGGCTGAACCGATTTTGACGGGACTTTCACTGGCAGATAGCTGATGATATAAGGAGTGTCTTAAGCTGCTTTTAATTTCGAAAATATTTAGGGTTCCGCAAGAATAATAAGAAAAACGCGGATAAAGGTTAAAGCTAGTTATTAATAATTGTTCTTTTGTCTCTAGGCGTGGTACGCGTGGTTCCAGACGAGTCAAAAAGGGGAGGAGCCTACCTCGTACCGCTGGCGGGGGAGGGAGGACGACGGGGGACAACTGAACCCCAAGACACTGACCTCCGGCCTCGATGACTACCCCAGGTGGGATGGGATTCAACTAGGCTCGACAGATAGCCGGAATTTCCGGGACTTTCGGAACTATACGTCTGAACCAACCAGGCAGTTTTCTAAATAAAATCAGTATATTGTGCCCTCAGAGCGAGCCACCCGTCTGACATAGAACGCCACGTGGACCTCAGATGCTGGATGTATGCCGCCGCAGACGCCATGATGACCATAGCTGATGTACTGCACAGGGACTCGAGCAAGTAAGGAAATATTTATAAAGGCGGCTGATTGGCGCAGTGGCTAAGCGATTGGACCGCTGCGCTAACGGTTGCGGGTTCGATTCCCGCATGGGCCAAAAATTTGTGCGATATGCAGATATTTGTCAAAGTAAAAAACAATTTCCATCGCAGTCTGGGTACCTCTCAGATAAGACAGTGTTCCACAGAACGGTCCCCCGACTGTGATGGAACTTGTTTTTCACTTTCTAGTTCGTTTCTAATTGGTATATATATTTTTTTATTTGTTTCATTTTTTTATAGCCTATGTTACTCGCGATGGTGTAAAGATTCTAACGACACTCATAACATTAGAATCGGTTCAGGCATTCAGAAGTTATGGTGGAATAATGAAACTCACATACATACATGAACCCTGAAAACATTACACTCCTTTTTTTGGGCAGTCGTGTAAAAAATCACTGATGATAACAAGAAATAACTCAAATTACTAACTACAATAGTAAATTCCTTAAATCTATATGACGGGTGCTAAGAAAAAGGCGGCTGATGCTCTCTACCTGGCTTGGGGCCTAGGGCGGTTTTTAAATAAATAAATAAAACGTCGCCCCACACTAGGAATTTCTCCTGTATCGTGGGTGCGTCTCACAAACATGAAATATCACATACACAAACACTTTTACAGTTAAGACCGCCACTGGCAACTAAGCATTACAGTCACCTTTTAAACTAATTACACTGTCCGATAACCGAACCCGGATCGCCTCTCTCTAATACATTGTTTCCAGGTACGAGGCCACTCGAGACCAGCTGGGAGATGAGGATCTTCTTAACGAGCTACATTGGTCCACTCACACGCAGACGTATGCTGACTATGGTGAGATCTATATATATATACATATAATAAAATCGTAACCGACCCGTGTATGTACATTCAATATTAAAAAAGAAAAACAATTTATACACTGTGTATTTATGTTACCGAAGCCAAAAATATAGTTTTTAAATTTTTTGTCTGTTTGTCTGTGCGTTTGAACGCGCTTATCTCAGAAACGACTAAACCGATTTGAATGCGGTTTTCACTGATATATTGTGGCAAGATTTCCATAACATTTAGTGTTTGTTTTATTTAAATCGGTTCACAAACAAAAAAGTTACGTCAATCTTTACATACATACATGTAATAAAACAGTAGGGCTTGGCGTAAAAACTACTAAATCCGCTCAAACTTAGCTAATAATATTAAAAATAATTTAGCTGTTTCCGAATGTCCACGCTGACGGAGTCGCGGGCACAACTAGTGTACATATAATAAGTATATTAATTTGTCAGGGCTCCACACGGACGGGGTCCGCCTGGTCCGGCAGCAACCGAAGCACCCCTCGGAGGGCGCCCGCGTCGTCAGAAGCGTCACAGTACCCCCGCAGCCCAGACTCGTCACCTCTGCCTTCGGTAATTACACTATTCATTAATCTATAACCGTAACTGAATTGTCAAGGAGTACCGTCTTCTGCATCAAGCCCTTAACCCAGCCTAACGCGAGCCTCTTAAGATGGTGATCGAGGCTCTTGGCCATTAGGCCATTGACCGTAACAACTATCGGTACAACGATTGCCGAATCCACCTCCCACATGTCGACCATCTCGTTCGCTAAATCCAGATATTTAATCTGTTTATCTTTTTCAGCTTTCACGAGAAAACATGTTCCATCCCAGTCTGGGTACCTCTTAGATAGCTCGGCAGGCACGTTAAGCCGTTGGTCCTGCGCCTGATCTCTCTCTGGTCGTGTCGGTCTACCGTCCCATCGGATTATATATGAGAGTGAGGGAATAGGGAGTGCACCTGTGTCTGCGCGCATACTTGTGCACTATAATATCTCCTGCGCAGATGGCTAGTCTCAGCTGAGACAGGCCGCCGTGACCGAAATTCGGTCTGGAGGACATTACCTCTTAGATAAGACAGTGTTCCACAGAACGGTCCCCCGACTGCGATGGAACTTGTTTTTCACTTTTTAGTTCGTTTTTTGTCATGGCAGTAGTGTTTTTTAATGTTTTAAATTATATTTTTTTCATTTTTTTTATTTCCTATGTTACTCGCGATAGCGCAAGGATTCTAACGACACTACATACATCAAAATCGGTTCAGGCATTCAGAAGTTATGATGGAATAAAGAAACTCACATACATACATGAACCCTGAAAACATTACACTCCTTTTTTTGGGCAGTCGTGTAAAAATACAATCGTGTTTGTTCTAAAAATTAATAATTAGTGCTGGGTGTAGCAATACTTTCTAGGTGAAAACGGGCTATGTCTAGAAATATTGGCGCAGTGGCAAATTGAGACTGCTGCGCTGAGTTGCGGGTTGGATTCCCGCACGGGACAAAAATATATGCGATCCGCTAATGTGTGTCCCGAGTCAGGGTGTTTGTGTATGTGATGTTTCATGTTTGTGAAACGCACCCACGATACAGGAGAAATTCCTTGTGTGGTGCGAAGTTTTTTGTTTAAATAAAATAAATAACTAGCAAGAAACTCCAAAGGTTATTATTAAGTATATTAGTTATATACGATACATAATGATAAAATCATTTTTTTGATGGGACTTTACTCGCAGATAGCCGAGTAACATATAAAAAAGCTGTTATTTTGATATTAGATACACTTTTTTTTTTATATAAATAATACACCTATATCGTCCTCGTGTTGCTCCCGCGCAGGCTACGTGTCGCTGTTCCCGATGCTACTGAAGGTGCTCCGGCCGGACAGCGACAAGCTGGGCAAGATCCTCGAGGACCTGGACAAGCCGGACCTGCTGTGGTCCGCGTACGGACTTAGGTGAGGTCCGCGTATAGTCTATCAAGCGAGTCGTGTCCTATAAAAACTTATGGACCTAATTGTCGCAGCGGCTAAGCGATTGGACTGCTGCGCTAAAGGTTGCGGGCTCGATCCCCGCACGGGACAAAAATTATGCGATCCGCAGTGTTTGTCCGCAGGAGAAATTCCTAGTGGGGCGACGTTTAAACAAAAGGCGGCATATTCACACTGACAGTTTTTTATATATCTTTACTCAACAGAATAAAGCCTATTATTTACTATATATCCCGGTTATACTCACGTGTTGCGTGACTGCTCATGAGTAAGGGTTCCGTTCGAGTTCGAAACTAGTCGGGCATTCCCGAATACACACGTGAATATAACCGGGATATATAGTAAATAATATGGATAACACTCACGGAAGTTATTATAGTAAAAAAGAATAAAGCCTAACTTAAATACACGACCGAATTTATAGTTCGGTCATAGTTATCCTTACCTAAACAGACATAAACATCTATATTATAAAACATTACTAGGTTTGGTTTAACTAAATTAAATTCTAGATATTATTTTAATCTTATAATTTAACTAGCTGTGCCCGCGACTCCATCCGCGTGGACATTCGGAAACAGCAAAATTATTTTATATATAATATATAATAGCTAATTTTGAGCGGATACTATTTAGTAGTTTGTACGCCAAGCCGTACTGTTTTATTACATGTATGTAAAGATTGACGTAACTTTTTTGTTTGTCAACCGATTTAAATGAAACAAACACTAAATGTTATGGGAAGCTTGCCACAACACATCAGTGAAAACCGCATTCAAATCGGTTCAGTCTTTTCTGAGATTAGCGCGTTCAAACGCACAGACAAACCGACAAACGGACAAAAATTTTAAAAACTATATTTTTGGCTTCGGTAACATAAATATAGTGTAAAAAATTTTTTCTTTTCAATATTTAATGTACAGACACGGGTCGTTTACGATTTTATTATATGTATATATACTAGCGGCCCGCTCCGGCTTCGCACGGGTATAAAATATATATTATAAGTATTTCTTCACTATTTAATGGATGTTATTATACATATAAACCTTCCTCTTCAATCACTAGATCTATTAAAAAAAACCGCATCAAAATCCGTTGCGTAGTTTTAAAGATTTAAGCATACATAGGGACATAGGGACAGAGAAAGCGACTTTGTTTTATACTATGTAGTGATAAACCAGCTGTGTCTGAGGTCTGGCCTTAAATCTGGGACATCTTGTATACCCAGGTCCCTGTCAAAGTCCTCGCCTCTATACATGAAGAGGAACACAGAGCACGACCCGCCGTACTGGCGCGGCCAGGTGTGGGTCAATATCAACTACCTGGCGCTCTCCGCGCTGCGCCACTACGCCGCGGGGGGTGCGCACGCGCAGCGGGCGCGCGAGCTGCACGACCGGCTGAGGGATAATGTTGTTCGTGAGTATACTTTTGAAACTGTTTTGGGGGTAGAAGTAGGTTTTTGAAAAGATATTTTTCAAAGATAAAAAGATAAATGATTTTTATCTTTATCTTTGAAACCTATTCTGTTATTATTGTATGTATTCATATTAAATATAGTTATTGCTGTAAACAATTATTTAGGGCCTGTTCCACCATAGACTAGTAAAGTGTCAAGTAGACTAACCGCCACTTAAAGTCACCCGTAACTACTCATACGAACTTCACAATATCTGAGTAGCATTAATCAGGGGATAAACTGGCCTGTAACTAAGATACGATAGAAGATACTCGTAACTTTTACTTGTCGATTAGCGTTAATCAAGAAGTAACTATTCAACACTTTACTTGTAGATGGTAAAACAGGCCCTTACCGCCGCACTCAGAGACGTTAATGATTCATTAAACTGACACTAAGTTAAGATTTCATTAAGAAAACCTTTACTGAGTGATAGTTTAAGTATTCATGAAATGTCTCTGTGTTCGGCGGTTAGTCTCATAACTTAAATAAAATTATAACGCTTCCTAGATAGAAAAATGGTTCGGTTTTTTGTGATTTCCGTTAAAAAAATATGACGAGTTTTTCAATACACATCTGAACTAGTCGCCTAGGATTTTCCAACTCCTCTTAATTTTATTTCACAAGCAAGAAAATTTGTCCTTTTTTCTTACAGGTAACATTTTGAATGAATACAAACGCAACGGGTATCTTTTCGAGCAATACTCAGGAGAAGACGGCAAGGGATCCGGATGTAAGCCGTTCAACGGATGGACGGCACTAGTGGTACTTATAATGGCTGACGAGTACTAGAGCCAAGGAGTAAAAGACTATAAGAATACGAGCATTTTCTGAAAAGTGAGTGAAAGTATGTGAAAATTTACTTTTCATATGAGACAAGGTTTGAAATGTTACTTTTCATGACTGACAAGTTTTGAAAAGTTGCTTTTCATTGATGACAAGTTCTGAATAATTACTTTTCACGACTGACAAGTTTTGAAAAGTTACTTTTCATGGATGAAATGTGTGAGTAATAAATTATGGTTATAAGCTTGAGTGATAAATTAATTTTCAGTGGTGAATTTCAAAATCCGAGCTGGTTGAACTAGCGACATAATATACTTTTCAATAATAACCGTTAAAATACAACATTTATTATTAAAAAGTATATTTTATGCGTTTTCAAAATATATAAATTGTCTTTTTAGATAACATTAGACAACAAATTTTTAGTTTATTTATAGTTTCTTTATTTTTGCTTTTTATTTGGCACATTTAAAAATATTTGGAGGACTATTTAAGAAAAATTAAATCGATCGTATTGAGAAAAGCTAGATTTTCATCTAGAAGGATTTAATAACCTAAAAGAGGATACTTTAGACAGTGTTCTGCTCAATCTATATAGTTATAATAGCATGAAGGTAAATAAAATATTAATATTTCCCCTCACTTATTGAGCGTCTCATAACGAAGACTAGTAAATTATGAAGATATTATAGTGCACAAGTATGCGCGCAGACACAGGTGCACCCCCTATTCCCTCACTCTCATAATCCGATGGGACGGTAGACCGACAGGACCGGAGAGAGATCAGGCGCAGGACCAATGGCTTAACGTGCCTTCCGAAGCACGGAGGGGTCTCGACATGTGAATACGGTCACCCATCACAAGACAGACCGTGGCGCGCATGGCTTAACGACGCAGTTCGACGGATCTGCGCGGTAGCCACGTAGCTAGGAGCCCCCGTATACTGGTGTACTATGCAGCCTGCCTACTCCTTCGGGGATTGCAGGCGTGATGTTATGTCTTACAAGTAAGGGGTATTTAATGGTTAGCTATTAGTAGCGTTAAATTTTGAGTTCTACCGTATTTTTAACTGAATTTTAAAAATGAGAATTCTCAGTTATGCGGTAACTTTGTTGGTTATCAGTTGCTAGAAACGGTGAAGGAAAACATCGTGAGGAAACCGGCATACCTGAGAGATTTTTCAACGGTGTGTAAAGCCATGTCAGAGGCCTACAGGCGGTTTAAACTCTGACACCAGGTTGTTCATCAACCATACGATAAGAAGAAGAATAAATGCATAATGAAAGTATATAGGACTGAACAAAAAAGAACATCTTTTTGTCAGTCTGTTTTGTCTAATCTCTAAACGGCTTGACGGATTTATACAAGACTTTCGCTGGCAGATAGCTGATGTTATAAAGAGTAACTAAAGCTACTTAAAATTTTAAAAATAATTAGGGTTCCGCGGTAAAAAACGAAAAACGCGGAGTAAGTCCCGGGTTAGCTAGTCTCATATATATTACATTAAAATATTATTATTCGGTATCTTTTCCTTTTTATTATTGTACAAACAGTTTAAAACATAGTGCTTCCTTAAATAATAGATTACATTAACATAAAATAAAATAGAGTTTATTTAAAATACCTATAAAACACAGAACATTATAATATAAATTAGAATTAAACATTATTTTAAATTGTACTTAAAACGATATCGTCCGAGTTGCTGCAACGAGTGGATGCAAATGGCAAGTTGTCGTTAATTGTGGCGTTCTAAGGGGGAGGCCTTTGTTCAACAGTGGACGTCTTCCGGCTGATGATGATGATGTACTAGAAACTATTGCAAAAATACACCCACGTCAAAGTGAGGCGTTACCCCTTCTGTAAAAAGCATCCTAAAGCGGGGTAAAATGATTAAAAAAATATTTTTTGTTAGTTTTCTTACATCGTGTCGACGAGAGCTATATAATTGTGAAATGTATTACCTGATTGGATCATTTGCGTAATTAGGTAGCTGACACTATTAAAAAATAATTCCAGACCATATTTCGCAAAAAAAATGCTTGATTAGCCCTGAAAACCTGTAAATTTTTAGTCATCTGTTAAATTAGATTTCTAGTTGATTAGAAATCATTAAATAGTGAATGAAGTTGGTATAATAGTGACGTTATAATTGACTATTTCCATACATAGAGATCCTTAAAATCGCCTGAAATAAAACATAGCGTTTTTTTTTTATTTAACTACGAATATCATGTTGTGCAAATAGGCTTTACAATCGTAGTTTAATTATTTTTGTTATTTAGGTATTTAAATAAATATGTTAAATCTAGATTTCTTCACTTTTTTTGTTAAAAATTCTTCTGTCAAAGTTCATCACTGAACATTTCTCAAATTGTTTTTATTAATTGTGAAATACAAAATGATTTGTATTTTCAAATTAATTTGCTTAAAATTTAAACAATCTTTTTGAGTTCTCTTACTCAAAATTATTATTGAAAAACACTTGTTTATAACCCTTTGAGCGCCACAGTCTTGTATAGAAGACAACGCTTCCGCGCCCTCCACGCCATAACTCTACCAGGAGAGTCAAATCGTAACATTTGTGTAATGTAATAACAAACAATAATCGTAATTAATGTAACGATTAAATATTGTCTGCTAATAAATCGTGGCGTGGAGGGCACGAAAACGCTTGTCTTCTATACAAGACTGGCGGTCGTTAAATCATATTAAATTATTCACCAGTTGTGTTATATGCTTAAGTTAGTAGTTTCATGCAAGCACTGATAGCCGAGTGTCGAGTGGTATGACCGTTGGACTGCGAAGTCAAAGGTCGCAAGTTCAAATCCCGGCACGCACCAATGTCTTTTCGAATTCATGTGCGTACTATAAATTAGTTATCAGTTGCTAAAAACGGTGAAGGAAAACATCGTGAGGAAACCGGCACACCTGAGAGATTTTTCAACGGTGTGTAAAGCCATGTCAGAGGCCTACAGGCGGTTTAAACTCTGACACCAGGTTGTTCATCAACCATACGATATGGTAGTTTCATGTATTTTTTTTTCTTATTTTGGAAACGAAACTTGGATCGTAAACTTTTAGTGCAATTTTATAGACAGAACTATTATTGTCTATATTAAAAAATACTTTGTATTATATCATGTATGGTCTAAATAGCGATCGCACAAGAAAGACAATTATTTCTGATGTTATATCTTATATTTATTTTATAAAGTTCATTTTCAGAGGTGTACATTTTTGTAAATAGATTTTATTGTTAAATAAATGATTTGAAAGATGTATACTGTTTTATTTACTTCAAAAACTCAATAAATATCGGTCACAGTGGACATTATTAGCTAAGAATAGTCAACTATGCAGGAGATATTACAATGCACAAGTGCGCAGACAGAGGTGCTCTCAATTCCGTCAAACTTATAGTCCGATAGGACAGTAAGATGTAACCGGAGTAAGATTAGACACAGAACACACGACTCTGATTGATGCAGTGGCTAAGCGATTGGTATGCGGGCACGTGACAAAAATTTGTGCGAACCGCAGATGATTGTCCCGAGTTTGAGTGTGTGAAATTACTTATTTGTGTAACGCACCCACGATACAGGAGAAATTCCTGGTGTGGGGCGACGTTTTTATAAAGAAAACAAACAAAAAAAGCATGAAATTGTGGCTCATTCAACATTAAAATATACAAAATCTTACTAACAAATTTATTAAAACTAAATTATCTACATAACAAACATTAATTTAACACTATTCCGCTGTCTTCAAGTCCTCACTCTTGGCCGCTATCTTTTGTTCTTCAAACATCAATCTCAATTGCTCTGTAGCGGTCATTGGAAGCCTGTTATTTGCTCCAAATGCAACGTTTGGTAGCTCCGCAGTGTTCAACTCCGGTGCTTTAAAGGTGAACGGAGTCCATGGCCCCTGGATGGATGGGTGGTCGGTGTACTGGTATTTACGGAGGCGTATGGTCGAGTTGTCGCCTTGCTGTGTCCGACACACTTCTATCCATTTTGTTATTTCTGCATGTGTTTTGTTGTGGCAAGACATCCATACGCGATCACCGTTCACTGGAAATCATATTTAATGTTAATACTTTAAATGCCTCTGCGATCACCGCAAACAAAAGTTTTTTAATTTTGTCTGCTGCGTGGCAGTTAATTTGTTAATAAATACAATCATGCCTCTAAGTCTAGTAGAGTTAGGTAGAGTTGTTCTTATATCAGAAATCTAGACTACCTTACAAAGTTCAAGCCAAATCACTCATCCTATAATCAGCTTAATGCTTTTGAAGAAAAGGAAAGGAAACAATTAAATTTACCCATAAATTATAAAGGTGAAGACTTGTTTGTTTGTTTGCTTTAATATGCTAATCTCAGGAACTACTGGTCCGACTTGAAATATTCTTTCAGTGTTAGCTAGTTTACCCATAAAAGGTGAATTAGAGGTACATTGAGACATCGCAAAACTAGCTGTTACTACAAATCATTGATTTATATTTCTAAATATATGACATAGAGAGAAATGACTTACAATACTCAGCTACTACGACGGGGGAGCGATGTCTACGGGGCTTCAGATAAACAACAACACCAGGATTCACTTTCGCAAAGTCCACTAAATCTTGCTCAATGAAGTCTCTGAAAGAAACCATACAGATTAAATAAGAATTATCGTACGGTGTACCTAATAAGTAATATAGTGACTTGACAAACTGATGAGTAGTTGTGTATCTGAAATTCACACAAATATAAATGCTAAATGGCGAATTTATCTTATTGACAAATACAGTCTGGGAAAAAGAATAATATTTTTTTTTTTTTTTTTTCTTCTTGTGGCAATTAATAATATTATATTTATCTATGAATTCGTAATAAATATAAATTAGTTAATTTCTTCAATGAAAAATACCATAAAAACCATAGCTTAATCGAGTGCATTAAAATATAGTATAAATAATTATAAACCTCATTCCTCTGCTAGATCCATGGCTCTTACAAAATTTGAATACAATTCGTTGTAATTGACAGACATAGCGCCCGACACCGTTCTGTAATGGAGCCCGCACGAAGCCAGGCTTCAGAAACATGTTGTTTGCCGACATTTTTATTGAATAACTCTTATTTTCTTTGGTTTATAATTTGTATTTACTCAGTGTAGAATTTGAGGTTATTTGTATTTTGACATTTATTATGAAAGAACTGTCAAATTCAGAAATGCGTTTTGTTACACTATGTTGTTATGCTGCCTAGCTATTCTGCCTTAATATTATTCATGAATAATTATGGTTTAAGGTTCCGTACCTCAAAAGGAAAAACGGAACCTTTATAGGATCACTTTGTTGTCCGCCTGTCTGTCTGTCGGTCTGTCAACCCCCTTTTCTCAAGAACGCTTGAAGATATAAAGTTGAGATTATTATCAAATACTTGGAGTTGCTGTCCTTTGAAGCTATGAAAAAATGAACTTCTAAGACAACGCAATCAAAAGATACGAGCAATTATGTTGATTATTTTACAATGTTCACTATCGAAACTTAAAGGGTTCTTCCCGTTGACCTAGAATGTTTGGTAAGAAGCATTGGCTTACAGCACAAGTAAAAGAAAAAAAATGTAAAATGTGAATTTGTTGTTACACCACACAAAATATAAGAATAGTTTCTTTGCAGTTGGAAAATTAACCGCTACCTTCTTCAATGTATTGGGGTAACACTTTTCCAACGGCAACGTTGTTTGTTCCTCAATTCGGTTCATCTTTTTATAAGAGCAATGTTATTATCATAGAAACATAATTTTAAATTTTGTACGGAAAACTCGGTGCGTGGTACTAGCACCTTGACCGGTTTATTATTGTTAGCATAATATTTCTTTAGATGCCTGAATATTCGTTCTAGTAGGTGAACAGGTTTATTTGTTCACCCAGCAGTTGAACAGGTTGTTCACCTACTTAGTGAACAAATATTAGGGACCTATTATACTATTTAATGTAAATATTTTTCTTCTGACACTAATTTCTACGATATAGCTATTTTAGGCCTATAGACTACCTTGAAGGAAATCATTGTGATTAAGACATTGATTTATAAACATCCTAGATGCAGTTTCTTACAAATATCGCAACTTAAAGTGGCGCACGGATGGATTAAATTGTAACTTTAAATAATTTCACGGTTAAATCTTGTTGAAGATTTCAGATCATTTACCAGTTTTTATTTTTGATTATTTTAAGTAATAGATCCTTTCCTGTATGGGAGGTGGCTGTTGCTCTGCAGTGAGATCCCTGAGCTCTTTAGCGGCCTTATGCAATCTAATTACTTCACCGTACAACCAATGATGGCGCTTCAGATCGGCACAAGAAATAGCTGTCATTTTGTAATTGATATCATATGTGACATCCAGTCCAACGTATTATAATAGAGGTCCTTATAAATTTTTATTAAAAGCAATTTTTGGCAGAAGAATTGGCCCTTTTTTGATTCTTATTGCATTTAATATTTAATAATAGGGTCAAGTTACATAATTATAAGCTGATATTTGCTATCTGCCTCATTGTTCGTCACTAAGCGCGACCGCTAAGCAAGAGGTCCTGGTTGGGTGGGGTATTGGCGGTAATTCTCAGTAGCAACTCGGAGTTAGGATTTGTGCCCGGTTGATGGTAACATAGAATGGTAATAAGCTCGGCCCCTATTACATTAGGACCTTTAACATAACTGGCGGAATGCGGGTGTACTATACACCTCTGCTTACCCATTCTGGAACTACAGACGGGATTTATGTATATTTTAAATTACGGTATTTATTTTAGTTTCTTGATTTCCGAAAACTGTAGAAGTAGTCGGCCTTACTCGTCCCTGGTCATCTAAAATAGGGTCAAAAGTAGGATACAGTAAAGGGTCTTACATAACAAATAAAACAGAAAATAATTTCAAAATATTTATTACAAAACATCATAATATGTACAGAGAACGATTAAATACATCTAAAATATAAATGTCACGACAATGCATTCAAATTGGACGTATAATAATTCTCGTGCGCTTGAAACAATATTGCGGCCATGTCAAAAATGACACGAGAAGTGTCAAATTGTGACAGGATCGAGAATCGAGATGTAACCGAAATCGTTTGAAACGAACGAGAATAACTTTTTAAGACTTAATTTATTTGACATTATAAAGCTGCCTGTTCGTGCGACAAATATTTGCGAGCATAATACATGGGCACATAAAGGTTGTATTAACTTTAACGACTAGCTTTATATAATATAAAACACGTCAAATTTTAAATCAATAATACAGATTATACACTGTTGATCGTTAATAACCTCACACTAATAGTCCGATGGGACGGTAAGACACGACAAGAGACCAAAGACCAATCCTTGATACTTTTCGAGGCCCAAAGTCTCGAAAACGGGCACCCATCTCACAACTGATTGCGGCGCTGCATTAAGTATGAAGTCACAAGTCTTTCGTCATAGTGTATGTATTGTTAAAAGTTTAAAAGAAATGTACTTTCATTAATTTACAATTTGACATAATCGCACCCTTGAAATGAATGTGACCTGACTCAAAATGGCTGTAGCTTCTGATTCTGCTATAAATTGATTTTAAAAAACCTACTCTAAACCCCTGTGACAAAAAGGGACCGAATTATTAGTTTAAAGGGATTTTACTAATAGTTCGTTCTCTTTTTTACATATAGGCTTTATGTAACAAAATAAGAAGTTACAGGAACTTTGAGTTAGGTTACTTTCATTTTAAGGGTACGATTATCAACATTTAGTCTGTATTTGTCGCTAATGTATAATAATTATAGTCTTAATCTACACAGACATACAATTAGGCAAAGGGGATAAGATCTAACGTACCAAACACTCAAAAACCTGTCATTCAACATTCTTTCAAAGCTTTTTAGTTATAATTAGGATTTTATAGCAATATAAAGATAAGCAAGAAACTTGAGAGCCTCCACGAGTGCCGAGTGGTACCTAAGTACGTCCGTCACTAGACGGTCAACCTCGCTACCACACTTGTTGATTTAATCTCTACAGGCATGATATCATGCATACTGGAGTAGTGTAAGCGAAGAACATTATAACCGACGAAGCGGGTTGGTTCAGACAATTTGTTACCGTTACCATAGACTAAAGAGAATTATTTTCTCTATGCCGTTACATCCGTACGTCAAAAATAATGTTCACAAAAGATGTTTAACGTACGTAAAATATGAAGCGTTGTTTCATGGTATAAATAACCGGATTATCAACGTTATTAGGGCTGAGAAATTGGTTGAAACTGTTGATCGATTAGGAGACGCTTATAGAAAAAGGTTGTATTTGTCGTGTCCAAATTAGTAACATTAGAACATATCTTACAGCATTTTAGTCGATTTTATTTTTACTAAAATTAAAACTAATTAGAAATATAAATACTTAGTATATTGCACTTATTTGTATACATTTGATACACTTTCTATTCATGTTAGACACGAATTTACAAAAGAGTATAAAGTATCTTATGATTTAGTTTCATTTAGTCAGTCGGACTAGTCGAGAGAGTCGATGTTACACTGTTTCGTGTTATTTTAATGACAAATCAGATCTATTGGTCGGTATCGTGTACCGATAAGCGCTTGTGTGTGTCGTGGCGTCACAACCGTGACCGAGCGGTCTTCAAGAACCACTCTAAAACAACAACTACAACAATGGGAATGTGCATGCCTGACAACATTCGTAGGCAAACGGACTACGTGAGCGGACTCTAGAGGGGTTAAATGGAGGGAGATTTGACAGCTGTCATTTTGAGATTTAAAATGTCAAAATTACAGCTGTCAACATTCCTCCATTTTTCACGATAGTTTTAGCTGGTTTTTTTGGTTTAAGCTATAACTTATACGGCAAATGGTCGTTGGAGGACAATTTATTTGTAAAAAAAAGTTAAATTTTCTTATTAAATAAGAACAATATTATTAAAAACTACGACACAACACGATTTAAATAATTTTGCTGGCGTTTTTCGCAATGCACAACGACTCAAAATCGACTTTTCTCCATAAGTTACTAAAATCATAATTACTAACTAAAACTAACGGTAAGTACACAACAGCCAGTTATATTTGACGCGACGCATGCGCAATGCTCACAATTTATGTACTCCTTTACAACAGAACTCAAATCTTAAACTTTTTGGAACTTCTTGAAATAATGTTTCAGAAAAACAGTTTTTTGTCTTCCTCATTCGTTTTACAAGAGTTCAAGAGTGAGAGAGACGAAAGACTGTCCTAAAACATTGCTCAGACCTTTCTTATGTAAAGATTTTATACAAGAGTGAAATACTACATTAATGTTATCGTGTACTTAGACAACATTATTCTTTATATCTCTGTTCTAATTGTTTGATTCTAACTGGCACTTGCACTGCCGGTAGATCCACGCTTTTCGCTCGAGGTCGGCCACTTTGAATTTCGCCGGGCATTTGGCGCGCATGCGCGGGCAGTTCGGGTGTCATCGAGCTTTTCCGGACGGCTTCGGGAGTTCGAAGAGTCCCACCTATGGGATTATAGGTTATTGTCAAAATAGATTTTTTAGGTTGGATCACAGCTGTCCGGGAGACCCGTAGTAGCGCCCGCAGTGCTCTGCTACGAGGGTTCAGTACGACATGGTTGCTAGTAGCCTAAGACGCGGGTAGCGTTATGCGGGCTCTACCTAGAGCGGGTCGCGTGCGGACTAATAAACGTCGCTGTAAAATAATGTTCTAGCGTCTCACGTAAGTCATCGTTCCGAAAGCCCGTACGAATCTCCCGGACAGCTGATATAGTGATGAAGAATAATATAGACGAAAATAAAACGTCTCTAAGCTTAAACTCTATTTATTATCCGTCTATTGACATCTTTATTTTTTGACATGCAGACAGAGTTAGGTATATTTTTAATCAATAGTTAAACATAAGAAAGGAGATTTTTTACCTAGTTGCTAGTTAAAAGTTCAGTTCAAGAGATCTTCTGC
The DNA here is from genome assembly GCA_905340225.1 of Abrostola tripartita. Classification (NCBI taxonomy): domain Eukaryota; kingdom Metazoa; phylum Arthropoda; class Insecta; order Lepidoptera; family Noctuidae; genus Abrostola; species Abrostola tripartita. Next base: position 5,658,511 of record HG996513.1, on the reverse strand, counting down.
ATGTACTATTATATGCCTGAAACTGTGTATAATATTCTAAACAAAATTCAAGATTAATTATATAATTAAGTATGGTAAATACTTAATTATATAATTAATTTTGTCATAAGTAATAAAAAATATAAGCTAACTATTAATATCGTTTTATTAATCATACCTAAAGAAGAAAGAAAAATTGCACGCACCAACTAAAAGAGAAAGCAAAAGATATCTATTTACAGATAAAGAAAATATCTTTCAAAAGAAAAACTATGAAATGCAGAAGGAATAAGCTTTTTCCAATTTAAAGTACATCTTTATTCTTTATCTATGACTATTGCCTAAAAGAAATACAGTTAAAGAAAATTATATTTTTTAACAGTGTGTGCAAAAAAAACAAAAAAAAAATTGCGAAAAATTAAAACGAAAATACAAAATATTTGTGTTAGGAGTATGTTTAATGACGATTTATTTACAATTAATCATATTTACATTTGTTTACATATTTAACCAATTGTAAAATAACCACTTTAAAATATAAAATATAAATAAATATTAATAAATACTCTGTAAAATAACACCTCTATAACAGTGACCGCAGATAAAAAAAAGTTTACATTTGATTAAATAATATAAAAATATTTGTTTTACATTTGGTAAAATATGTAAACAAATCAACACTCTTTTATACAACACAAATATATTTGCTTGCTTACCTAGCAAGGAACCTGCTTAAAGAATCAAATTAAAAAAAGTACTCCTAAATGCGTGCGCTGTAAACACGAAGTGTACGCTACATGTAAACACTGTTGTCTATTCCTAAGAAGCACTTTAACGAAATGTAAACAAATAATTAATTTACGTTTCTTCTTATAAAAAACATTAGAATACCGATAATAAAATTCTTTGTTTTTGTCATTTTATTATCTAAAGCAAGTTATACTTAAAAAACATATTTACATTTTATTTCTAAGAACATTAAAAGTTAGATAGAGGTAAAAGTTTTGTACATTTTATTAAATTAATCATATGTCAACTAACTGTTTACATTTCGTTAAATATGTTAACATTATGCTAATCTCTCTGAGTATCGTTCGAGAGTCCACACGACATAAACACGACAGCTTCAGTACCTTTGTTAACACGCCTTGTGTATAGCTAATGCTGGGTTTGACGAAGTTTTTATATGAAACTTAAAGCATGATTTCTATTACTTACGCGCATGTATTTTACCCAAATTGTAAATGAGACAATAACCGATCTATATTAATATTTTTTATTTGTTTTTGATGCTACTCGTATTTTCATTTTAGGTATATTGTGTAGCTCATTATTCTCTCATACTTGAAATGATTGTTAAACCATATCTTTAAAAGAGTAACTATGGAGTTTCTTGCCGGTTCTTCTCCATAGAAACGACTTTTTGGAACCGAGCAACTAGTTTTGACGTTTTGTAAGTGCTCTTTTGTAGCCTATATGAAATAAAAACATTATGACTATGACTATTGATATTAGACGCTAGCTTTAGGCTGGTTGCGCGGATTTTATGACCCGTGACCATGAATGCTGTACAGGATTCGAAACGTCGGGACCAAAAATCAAAATAATACCGCGACGCGATTCAATCCGTAAAAATAGCTTTATTTTAATGAATCCAGATTGAACCTTAATGATTTTATTTCTGCAAGTATAGCGTCGGAATTACCTAATTCAATATCCTTGAAACATAGCAATGGTGAGTATAGTGACACATATGGTGAGACATAGCGTTCACTTAATGTTTTAATAATACGATTTGTACACTACCTATGTTTTACAAACAAAGATTTTGAAGAGAAATAGCAAGGTCGGACTATTATGATAATTTTAAAACTATGAAAAGCCAAACCGATCTAACCATTCTCAAATTTTTTGGTTTATTATATCTATGTATATACTATACTTGGATGTGTAAACAGTAATCATAGCACTTTATATTTTGGGTAGCGAATGTACAGGATGTATACTTCTATATTCAATTACCATTTGGCTCGACTCCGAAAAAATGGCTACGTAAGCTTTTTGACTTTAAAATACCCAGCAACATCTATACACAGGGTGATTATTCCACACACGATAGCGTCTAAAGTGCTCACCTATATACATGTGGACATACCCTTACGGCGGGGCTCCGCTGGCGCTTCCTCGGGGGGCAAAGTCTCGCAGCCGTCGGCCCTCGTCCGCGCCCCTAGCTTCGGCGCGCTACGAGGAATAGTGCGGTGTGAGTGCGGGAAGCGATATTGCGAATTTGTGATTGTAATTTTTAGTGTAAGTGCTGTACCTGTCTAAAGTTCTTGTAGAATATCAATCTATATAAAAATACTTGAAAAACTATCTCGTAAGGCCTCTTGTACACATACAGTTTTTTGCCCGGATAATCTACGGTTAAAACGCTGTGTGCAGACATGGTGGACAGTGTTGTATGGATCTCTATGAAAGCTAGTTGACATACACAGCGGCCGTATCGGTCGTGCCTACTCACGAAGTGTTTTTTCGTCAGTGTTGTATGGCAGTCTATATCGACACCGCCGGAAGTTTTAACGCTTTGAGACAATTTATCTATGCCAATATTGTTATACGTATTGTCTCGTCCGTTCGTTTTGTCGTGTCATATACAAGCTCGCACGGTTTCTTAACCGTAATGCTAACTAGGCGTACGGTTAGGAAACCGTGCCTTGAACAAGAAGCCTAGGAGGAGTGTGAGTTAAAGTTTATAAGGAGAAATGCAAGGACTTGAATCTAATTTTAACAAAAAAGAAACGAAAAGTTTTCATAAGGATCATCTCTTCCCCAGTTATTCCCTACTGCAGTGCATCTTATTCTAAGGTAATTAACCTTTTGAGCGCCAGTCTTGTATGGAAGATGAGCGTTTTCGTGCCCTCCACGCCACGATTTTATTAGAAGACAATATCTAGTAGTAACATTTTTTTCAATTTGATATTGTCTCCTGGTATAGTTATGACGTGGAAGGTGCGGAAGCGTTGTCTTCTATGCGTGAAGCTCAAATGGTTAAGCTAGAGATTACTCACTTCTGCTCAAACAGGATCTTGGTGAGCCTGGCGACTTCGCCCCGCAGGTGGTGGAGCTCCTTGTCTTTGGCCTTCGACTCCTGCTCGGCGGAGCGCTCGCGGGCCACCAGCCGCGCTCGGATGTCGTCGAAACTAGGTGTTTATTTAAGTATTAAGTATGTATTTTATATTACATCCATAATTAATACTTCTTCTTATCGTATGGTTGATCAACAACCTGGTGTCAGAGTTTAAACCGCCTGTAGGCCTCTGACATGGCTTTACACACCGTTGAAAAGAAAAATGTCTCAGGTGTGCCGGTTTCCTCACGATGTTCTCCTTCACCGTTTTTAGCAACTGATAACTATATTATAGTACGCACATGAATTCGAAAAGACATTGGTGCGTGCTCGGGTTGAACTTGCGACTTTTTTTTTTTTTTATTTTTTTTTTTTTATGTTTGCCGTTGGCTAAACGGTACGGCCCGAGCTCTTGTTTGCTTGATGGCACATTTCGAATACTACATTAATCAGTAACATTATAAAATATGCAAGACATTTAAAGTTGCACTGATAATATTGTAAAGCAAATAATGACACGGTAAGCTAAAAAAGAAACTAAAAAAAAAAACAATTTAATATTCTCGTTATATAAAAAACAATGGAGAAAACTGCTAAAACACATTTACAAGTTCTCATCACCTAGATATTAAAACGGTCCTACGTATTTATTTGTGGACGGTCGTAAAGTAAGCATTTTCAATTAGCTTGCAATTTCAAAGAAATGACAGTTATAAATCATCACCGCCAAATACTCACAGTTTCCTTAAACACGCGCATTTCCTCGTCAGATGCTCTATCTGGTCCTTCGAAGCGTTCTCCGCTTGTTTGATCTTTGTAGCGTCTTCTGACCTCTTCTCTCGTAACTCCTTCTCCCTCGCCAGGGCCTCTCTATCGTTAGTCGGTTAAGGAAGAGTTATGTTAACAGAATAATTTATATGCTTAGCCGATTGTTGGGATCTTCACCCTAAGGTTGGTGTGGCCGATATTTGGGGTTCATACCCTATTTTGTTGCCAGTTTTGGTATGTTTAAAGGATATTCATATAGGGATACTAAAAAGGTTTTAATATTGTTAAGTTAAACTTGCAATAACACTTAGTAGCTTAGTTCAAAATATTTTATCTGGCAACACTCGGCATAAGTGTATCGTATGTGATTTGAGGCAATAATTCAAGTATTTTTTTTTTATTTGTATTTATTTCTTCACACAAAATGTTTGATAAATCAAAATCATATAAAAATAGAAAAACAAAATGGAATCTTAAAGTAAATGATAACAATTTGAGCAATGGAGAACTAATGATATGAATTGATTATATTAATTCAATTATAAAGATAATAGCGAATATGAATGGGTATTAAACAGAATAAATGATAACCATTTTTTATACTAAATAGGTATGCGCTTGCCCTCAGTTCGCCTGATAGTAAGCGATATTGGAGCGGGCCCATCTAATAAAAACTATATAAAATAAAATAATGTAAAATAAGATACATCAAAGTAGACTAAAGCCCAAACAACTTAGTGTATTTAATCAAATGTAAAAACCCTTTAATTGTTCCTGATTAAGTTTACATTTGATTAAATAATAACATTAAATTAACAAATAGCTTAAATTGTTGATGACATAAGCGATTCTTAGCGACATTTAAGCGCCAGACAGGAAAAATTTAATCAATGATTAAGAATTACTAAACTTTATGAAGGGGTAAATCTTAGTCTATTGTTGTCTGTGGAAGGTGATTAGTATAAAGGTACCTCATATTAGGAATGTCTAATACCTATTTTGTTTACAACTCATTAAATATGTAAACATAAAATATTATTGATCAATTTAATACCCACATTCATTTTGCTATTACTTTTTTCAATAAAAACAATTGTACAATGATATAGACTAGATAAAATGAGATACATTATGTATGATATGTGTATGATTTGAATGAATTCAGTCCAATTGGCAGTATTTATAATACATTTTTAAAAGAAAACACATTAATATTTATAATAATAATTAATAAGTTGACGCCAGCGCCTCTGTCGGTGAATAACGAAACTAGCGAAGCAAAAATGGTTGCAATAGCTGAATAAGAGGCATATATAATTGTAAGCAGTATCTTACCGTTATTACTGTCTACTATCAAATAATTATTATGTGAGATTGGATATTTGTTACTCAATTACGCCGAAAAAATTAAATGGATCTGGATAGAATTGGGTAGTTGACACCACAAATCAATTGACATAATTTTAATGAGCTGTCAAAACGCAATTCGTCAATAGATTTTGTATGGCAATGGGAACCTATGACGTCACTTGTTCGAAAACTCAATTGACTTACTATTTATTGATTTCAAAGAAAATAAAAATCTAATTTCACAGTTAATGAAAATCTTATAGGGATTTTAGGACTACAATAAAGCCTTTTTTTAAAGAAGTAGTGTCTTGGAATTATTGGTTAATGTTGTATAACTCGAATTAACATTATAACTACATTTATCCCTAAAAAAACACGTTGGAACTTTGCTAGCGGAAAAAATCGCGGGCGGAAATTTTTATTAAAAAATTAAAAGCTTTTATATCGTGAACCGTTTTTCACATTGAAAACTCGTAAATTTAAAACGATGCATAAATGCTAATAAATAGGTTCTAGTATGTAAATTTTTGTTCAATACTGTTACGTGTCGGACACAGTTACATTCCATTCGGCCTCATTATTTTATTAACTTAGTATTTCTACGATCAATGGGCCAATTGTAAATTTTAATGGACCTCTTAACAAGGTAGACGTCAGCAAGGCAGGCCTAAAAATCCTGCCCACCATCCGGTGAGATCAACTGGACTCCTTTATGGAGGACTGGACATTGACAGCCCTTGACAGAAACATAATTAGGCAAGAGAGTAGCGAGGCCTTTGCCCTGCAGTGGGACACAGGCTCGTAATAAAAATAAGTATTTTTATGTCGACAACGCATTAGCGAGTGAACTTGCGTGGTTGTATAAACTAAGACTATATATAATACCAGCTGTAAATCAGTGCTGTGCCCTACGCACAGCAAATACAGAGCTGGATCCCTTGCCACATATGTATTTTGTACCTATATTATGTGTAATGTTATGTGTTTATTGTGTGTGGCAAAATAAATGGTTTATATACGGAGTCTGGATTTGTGCCCAGTTAAGGGCAATAAGCTCGCTCCCTATTACATTGGGACTTACAATGTAACTGACGAAATGTGGGTGTACTGTATGCCTACACCCACGTGGAATACAGGTGTGCTGTTATGTTTTTTTATGTAAGACTTGTAGCAGCTAGTGATCTTTAGAACAGATAATATCAAGATTTATATATAATACTATGTGTGCCCCGCGTTTTTACCCACTATATGTTTTCGGGATAAAAAGTAGCCTATGTGTTAATCCAGAGTGTCAGCTACCTCCATACAAAATTTTATCAAAGTTGGTAGAAGAAGAAGTAACGAACAGACACACTCACAAACTTTCGTCTTTATAATATTAGTGTGATGTATTTTTGTAGTTTCGCCACTGATCGCTAGAAGCGCTGCCGTCAATCTTACTTTACATAAGATACATTAAATTGATTTTATTAACTAAAACCTACCAAGAGACAAACCTAATTTTGTTATTGTAAACTAAAGAAAATATCCGGGGTGAAGGTCGTAGGTCGTAGTTCATTTGTACCTCACCGCTCCATAGCAGAATAATGAGCATTTTATTATGGACTTAAGCTCGTACGACGTAGTTATACTTTACGGTGACACTGTACAGTAGGTATGTTACGGAAGTGGTTTTATCGGAAGCGGAATCGATTTCAAATTCGAATGTATAGAAATTATGTCGGAATCGGAACCGAAACAAGTACTGAAATCGGAATCGAAATCGGTCTCTTGTATCTTCTATGTCATAAAAAATAATTGAATTGAACAAATAATTTTATTTTGTAAAATTGTGATAAAACATGTCTTGCTACTGATTTTTCTCGCTCGATGTTCGTAGTCACTGAGTATTGCTTTCAAGCTTCAATAGAACATCCGATTGAAAACTTTCAGAACCGAAATCGAAACCGAATGTCTAAAGTCAATCGGAAGATCTGACCTTTCAGAATTGAAACCGAAGTTCCGTAACATCCCTACTGTACAGTTACAGCGCGCCGTTGGCTTTTTATGGTGTCACTGCAAAGTGTATCTACGGCGTACGAGTTTAAGCCCATATTTAAATGCTCATTTTCCGGATGTGCGGAAGCCATGCGGTAGAAATGAGCTACGATCTTTATAATTATAATGAACACTACTATTATTCAACATTAGCGATTGCAGACGCCATATTTTAAATCCTTTTAAAATATAGGTTATCAATATTATAGAGCAGAAAAACTAGTTAACTAAACCCTCTTATTTATAAAAACTGTCAATTTTAAACCATGGATTAAGTTACAGTCTCATTGCCGTTAGTAGGGCGGTGCTGAAATGACCTGACCAGGACCACATATAAAAAAGAGAGGGCGCTGTTAAAGACGCCCGCATCGGGCGCATAAAAAGCTAGTTACGGCACTGGTTCAACCTGTCACTGTCATATGCATTTCAAAGAGTAGAGATGTCATAACATAAGACAGGTTTAAGTTAATAAAGGTATAAACTTCGTTTATGAATAAGAGGGAAGGAGTTTTAACTAAGTTATATTACGTAATTTCAGGGATCAACGACAATAAGAGGTTAAACCGTTAGAATAGGGCAGGTATATACCTGTTTAAATATTTAACTAAATGTAAACATAGGTAAGTATTAAAAATTAAAATAATTCGTCGACTACACTTATAGAGTACAATTGTCTTTTCAAACCATTTAGATTCAGGAACCCATTGTAATATACACACAAAATTTCATCCTAATCGGTCAAGCCATTTCGGTGGAGTAAGGCGATAAACACACGTGTTATTACGGGTCTCACTCCATGTTTGTTTACAAATGATAAACGACAATTAATCGTTTGTTTATATGTGATTAAATATAAAAACTGAAGAACTAAGTTCAATAAAAATATCAAAATTCAAGAATTGTGAACTACCATTAGTTTAATAGTATGTTTACATTCGATTAAATATCAAAACATCGACTAAATAATATATTTTTAGTAGTTTTATTCGCCTATTTGGTGTGCAGTTTATTTCGTCGCAGCAGCCGCACAGTGACCGCTACGGCGAGCGCTAGGACCGCGGCAGCGAGTGATAAACGGAGCGAGAGGCCCGCCCATGCACACACCATCAACACCAGTGCACCCATACTGTGTACATACACATTGTTACCATATAACCACCTGCATTAGGGGTGCAACGGCAAAATTAAGATCTTTCAGAACAAGGGTGCAAGTTGAGCCTTTAGGATGCAACGGCAAAATTAAGATCTTCTATAACAAGGGTGCAATTTGAGCTTTTAGGGTGGAACGGCAAATTTAAGATCTTTCAGAACAAGGGTGCAAGTTGAGCCTTTAGGGTGCAACGGCAAAATTAAGATGTTCCAGAACAAGAGTGCCAGTTGAGCCTTTAGGGTGCAACGGTAATATTAGGCTCTAAGGTTACTTTAGAATCTTTGTAGAGAATTGGAGAGCCTTCACGAGTGATATCTAAGTACGTCCGTCACTAGATGGTGAACCTCGCTACCATTCCTGTTGATACAATCTCTACAGCATGACCTCTTGTGACAAATAGCGCTTGCTTATATGAAGAAATGGAGAAAAAATAAATATTTAATATTCTTGCTTTAATATTGAGATATGGAAAAAAACCATAAAATTGTTGAAGATACTCAGAAAGATAACTAACCGCCGCACTCAGATACGTTAATGATTACTTAAATTGACACTAAGTAAAGATTTCACGAAGAAAATCTTCACTTTGTGATAGTTTAAGTAGTCATTAAATGTCTCTGAGTTTGGCGGTAAAACAATAAATATTAAGTAGTTGCCATTTTATAACTTTTTTAATAAAATTGTGACTTTTTGCCAAGAAATATGTTTGCCGGTAAAATAGCCTCATATTTAAAATAAAAAAGCTTTAGTTCAAGAAATTTTAAACAATTAGATTAACTATACTGGGTGATGTAATGTTAAAAATTTTGCTTTTTATTTGTTAAACCTCCTAATAACATTAGCCTATGACTGTCAGGAAAAAAGATTTTTACTGATCGATAGACCGATAAAAAAAAATCGGCTAACGGTACCTATTTTTTTTGGAGAACAAATTTGTACAGAGACTTATAAACTACAAACAAATTACATAGTAATTAAAAATATGTCATCATAGTAATATTTTTTTCCTTAAAAATATTATTGTACAATTTCTTTACAAACTCAAACAGAATTGTATTAAAATATTGCCTTTTGGACATCGTTGATGATGATTTACAATGAATGTGTGTATGAAAGAATGATATAGTATATGTGTGTGAATGAATGAAGTTTTAGAAGGTGTCTTTAAAATAATAATAATAAATATTTATTAACGGAAAACAGTTATCAAATTGTTTTCGACCCTAGCTCCTGTATTAGTTTCAACTGTATGACAGGATCTAGTGTCTTCTCATAAAATGGTACAAAGATATAAGCAATTTAATAATAGCCATTAAAATTAATTGTTTAAAATAATTGCTTAATATACAGGGTTAAATTTAAACATAAAAAATGTTTAAAATTTAACCCTGTATAATAAAAGAAACTATTCAAATAGAATTTCATTTTAATACAGATGTTGATACCAACTGCAGGATAAAAAATACTTGAGAATTTATTATTTTATTTATTTTAGAACGATTATGAAAACTGAAAAACACGCTAAATACAGCAAAAATGACAGTTATCGGCATTTTTCTTGTTAAACAGTAATGCTACGTATTAAATGTCACAAGACAAACACCTTAAATTGTCTTCCTTAAAAAAAATTGACAATCTTTAACTATTGATTGAATTATACCTGTCACTGTCTGCATGACAAAGAATAGAGTTGTCAATTGATTTAAGACGTATTTGCGTTAAGGGTTTGATCATTGTTTAGTAAGACGGAATTTAATTCTACTATACTTATTCTTCGTAGAACATTTTTTTTCGGTTTTCATATGCCTTCTAAGTTTTTTAGATCCTGATTAATTCCTTTGTATTTTTTATGTAGTCAACGTCTCTCTTATAACGAGAAATAACAAATTTTGGACCATGTTGAAATATTTCAACTGTATGTTTGTGTGTATAATAAAGAATTAATTAATATTATTAAAGACACCTTTTGAAATATATTTTTAATTTAATAGTGTTTGAAGATTATGTTAATAATAATGATTATATAGTTTTAGTAAAATACATGGATTTTAAGCATGCATTCATGGTAGCTAAATTTGCCCAAAAGACTATATTTCAATATAATTAGTGTTAAAATTATTAGTTAAAAAAAATAGGTTTAGGAACAAATTTCGCTACCAATTTTGTTTGGTTGAATTAATGATTATTTCTGATATGGAATTGTTGTTTCTCTCATAGATTCTACAGTTTTAACGAGCAATTTCAATTGTTCGGTTTAATTTTGATCTCATCGCAATGTCGTTAACGTCAAATAGTTATTCGATTTTCAAAGACGCAAATGTCAACATTTTACATTCATTATACTATTTTCTTTTTACTGGACCCCAATAATTTTTTTTTGTTTTCATATCAGCTTGTTGCAGTGCACTGCTGGAAAGGGCTGACGTGACATAAAATATATTTTTTTATCTTATTATTATGATATTTATGGCACTTGAATTCCAAATACTTTCAAATAATTATTTCTAGACCCAGAACCATTTCCTATGCTATATTTACTGAACCAATGAATCTATGAATACAACCTCATAACAATTTAGGTTCCTTGCAACATGCGTTATGACATCGTCTAAATAGACGAATGTAAGTATAATATTAGTGTCAAATGTTCACTGACCTTAGTTCCTGCTCTGTCACTGCTAGAGTTCTTCCACAAGCGGCCGCTTTGACAGCCAAATGGTCAAATTCACTCGACTGCGACTGCATTTGGGATTTTAACTCTGAAATTGGGAACTGGTGATAAGCCTTTACGTAATCTAAACTATGTAAACATCACACCTGTATTTCCCGAAGGAGTAGGTATGTAGTACGCCCACATTTCGCAAGTTATGTTATAGGTCCCAATTTAATAGGAGAATATTGGCAATAACAGGGCACAAATCCAATTCTACCTCTTTAAAATATTAGTTTAGAAGTATAGATAACTCTTACCAGCTATTTCTTCTAGCAATTCTTTCTCCCTCTTGACTCTTTCTTCTTCCCCTTCCTGTCGACACTCCATCTTCATTCTAGAGAGGCAGTTCTCTTTGTCAGTCATGAATCGTTCCCATTGGTCATCTGTAAGTAATTACATATTATTTACTGTATATATTTGACAGTCGTTTCGTGTAGTCAGAAGCCCGAAAGTCTGATATTATAAGGCAAAAATTTGTGAGTGTGTTTGTATGTTTGTTACTTCTTCACGCTTAAATGCCTGGACCAATTTTGATAAAATTTAGTATGGAGGTAGCTGCTACCATGGATTACCACAATGGCTACTTTTAATACGCACTAATACGAAGTGCTAGGAAGTGTTTTACTAACAGAATATTAAGTCTATATTATACTAACAAAGCATGTTACTATATGTATATATGTTAATTTGTAAGGTATTTATCTATGGGCTATAGTTGCCTGATAATAAAGGTTTTATTATTATTATTAATCCCGAAAAAATGTAGCGGGTAACACTGCTAGTAGTTAAATATATCTTACCCATCTCCACGCGATGCTGTTCCTTCAGCTTGTTGACCTGTTCCATGCGCTCAGCCAACATCCTTAGTCTGGTGGACTCTAGCACCTCCTTCGCCTCGCTCGCCGCAGACGCAGCCTCTTCTTCTACTTCTCTTAGCTTCTCCGACCATTCTTCTATTAGACTTTCTAGGAGTAGAGTTTTTTTTTTAAGTTTTAGCATGGTTGAACACTATTTCTCTAGAAATATACTTGACTTTAGCCCAGGAAATCCAATTAATTGTCACGACTATGAAATTAGATTTTAATTGCTTTGATAGTTAGTGAATTCAGTTGGTAGAATAGTGACGTCACCATTAATCAATTGACATACTTTCTATGACCTGTCAAAACGCTATTCTCCGTAGATTTTGTATGGCAATAGGAATCTATGACTTCACTAGTTCGCAAACTCAATAGGCTTACTATTTATTGATTTCAAAGCAAATAAAAATCGTATTTTACAGTTAATTAAGTTAATAATGTTTTAGGGCTAAAATAAACATTTTTTTTGAGAAGTAGTGTCTTTAAAGTTCCTTCTGGTTAATGGTGTCAACATCCCAATAACCCCTTAGCGTGGGGATTATGGAAACCCTCCTTATCTAAGGGGGAGGGCTTTGTTCAACAGTTGTCGTCTTTCGACTGATGATGATGATGATAAATGCATGTCATTTTGTATACTCATGTTTTTTCTCTCAGCCTGTGTTGTCCCACTGCAGGGCCAAGGCCTCCCTTTCACTCTTCCACTTTACTCGGTCGTGTGCTAAAGTGGACCAGTCTCCCTTGTAGGCAAGCAGATTGTCATGCCACCGTCGTCTGGGTCTGCCGCGATGACGTCGTGTATTTTGTGGGACCCAGTCGGTGCAAATTTGTGCCCATAAGTTGTTGGTCATGATTTAACAAATGAAAATATCCTAATCTTTATAAAAAAAAACTATGGAGGAATAGCGTTTTGACAGCTCATAAAAAGTATGTCCGTTGATTGGTGGTGTCAAATACCCAATTAGCATTTACTCTCACTGAGACTAACCTTTTTCCTTCTCGAACTTGGCAGACATGTCTTCTATCTGATTGGCGTACGTGATGTCTGCCTTGTCTAGCAAGTGTCTGAGCTGCATGATGTCCCAGTCGGCCTTGCTGTGAGCTTCAGCGATGGCGTGCTCGAACTGACTCTCTTTCGTAGCTAGAACTTCTTTGAGATTCTCAAACTGTGGGAGAAAAGGTTTGGAGTTAACTATACTAATATTATTACGAGTATGAAGGCAAAAGTTTGTGTGTGTGTTTGTGTTTGTTACTTCTTCACGCTCAAACGGCTGCACCGTTTTTAATATAAGTTGATATGGTGGAAGCTGACACCCTGGATTAACATATAGGCTTGTTTTTATCCCGAAAAAATGTAGCGGGTAACACCGTAGGGCGCAGCTAGTGTATTATAAATGCTAACATAATCCTGTTTGTTACGTTTTTACGGCAGAACTGCTGAAGCGATTGTGATGGAATTTGGTACGATGGGTACCCAGAAAGTACATAGGTTTCTTCATACCTGGAAAATATCTGTAATATATATAATATATTTCACGCCAAGTGGTGTTACAGTAAAGTTTCATCAAAATCTGTTTAGCAGTTTCGGTGTAACAGAGTAACAAACATCCACCCACCATAACAATGTTCCACGTTTATGGTCTATAACATAACATCACGCCTGCATCCGCCGAAGGGGTAGGCAAAGATGTATACTGTATAGTACACCTACATTTCGCCTATGTAATAGGGGGCGAGCCTATTGCCATCAACTGGGCACAAATACAGACTCCGTGCTGCTACTGAGAATTACCTAATGGAAAACTCAGTAACACTGTCCCGACCCCGAAAGGTATAGGATACGATTATTAGGTTAAAAAAAACACGAAAACCATGTTAAAAACCGAACTAAAAAGTGAAAAACAAGTTTCATCGCAGTCTGGGTACCTCTTAGATAAGACAGTGTTCCACAGAACGGTCCCCCGACTGCGATGGAACTTGTTTTTTTTACCTTTTACCGCCGCACTCAGAGACGTTAATGGTTACTACTTAGTGATAGTTTAAGTAATCATTAAATGTCCCTGAGTTCGGAGGTTCGTTAGTTTTTTGACGGGGCAGTCGTGTTTTTATTATTTTAAATTATTTATATTTTATACATATATTATATACATCCTATGAATTCCTATGTTACTCGCAATATTGCAAGGATACTAACGACACTTCATACATCAAAATCGGTTCAGGCATTCAGAAATTACGAAGGAATAAAAAAACCCACAAACATACGTGAACCCTGAAAACATTACACTCCTTTTTTTTGGCAGTCGTGTAAAAATGAGCTCACCCTAGTGGTGACCTCCCTCAGCTTCCTGTCGGCGTTCCGTGCGTCCTGCTCGGCCTCGGCCCGCAGCTGCGCGAGCGCATTGCGGGTGCGCTCGGCGTGTCCCCTCTCTAGCGCGGCGCGGGTGGACGCGGCCGCCGCGGCGTGCTCCGAGCGGAGCGTCTCTATTGTCTTGGAGTGGTGCAGCTCAAGGCGTTCTATTTCCTGGAGAAAAAAGAAATTTTAATAAAAAAGATTTTAGCTTTGAAGCTATGAGCAAAGCACTTATGACAGCATTCTTATAAGTACTTTTTTTCTGAATCACTTAATGGATGTTGGGATTGGCGTCGACTTCCACTTCGCTTATGTAAAGTGAAGTGATATTTTTTCATTCACTTTTGAGTTTTTTGAAGGTTTTTATTTTTTATTTAAAATTTTTCTTTCTCGATTTTTTGTGGTGTCTAGAATTCATGTAAAAACAAAGCAGCTTCATTTTCTTCATTAGTATTTTACTCTACCGTTAAATTGACGATCCGACTGGTGCAGTGGCTAGGCGATTAGACTGCTGCGCCAAGGGTTGTGAGTTCGATTCCCGCACGAAACAAAAGTGCGCATGTTACAAAAATTTGAGCGATCCACAGATATTTGTCCCGAGTCTGGGTGTTTGTGTTTGTGATATTTCATGTTTGTGAAACGCAGCCACGATACAGGAGAAATTCCTAGTTTGGGACAAAGTTAAAAAAAAAATTACCCCTTTTCGAACACCTTGTAAAAAACTCCATCCAAATTCCGAGGTCTGTCCTAGTTCAAAAACAATTAATAATGATAATAATGTCCTCCTGACCAAATTTCGGTCACGGCGGCCTGTCTCAGCTGAGACTAGCCATCTGCGCAGGAGATATTATAGTGCACAAGTATGCGCGCAGACACAGGTGCACTCCCTATTCCCTCACTCTCATATTCCGATGGGACGGTAGACCGACACGACCGGAGAGAGATCAGGCGCAGGACCAACGGCTTAACGTGCCTTCCGAAGCACGGTGGGGTCTCGACATGTGAAAACGGTCACCCATCACAAGACTGACCGCGGCGAGCACGGCTTAACCTCGCGGATCGACTGATCTGCCGGGTAGCGGCATAGCTACGAGCCCCAAAAAATTAACCCCTTTTCGTACACCCTGAAGAAACTCCACCCACCTTCCGATGCCTCTCCTCCTTTTCCTTCCCGCTATGGATCTCTCTCTCCAGGAGCTCCTTAAGTCGGTGCACCTCGAGCTTGAGCGCTTCTTCCCTGGTCTCCACCTTCTGCAGCTGAAGAGTCAGGGACTGTACGGAGCGCTGCTGTTCGGAGATCACTCCTCGAAGCTGTTGGAGTTCCGCCACTTGAGCTGGCGACGGTTTGGGGTCGGATTTGAGCTGTTCTACCGTGACTGTGAGCTGGAAGAGTGGTAATTCAATAAATGAATCGTTTAAAAGATAAAAAGTAAACTCCTTTTAATGGTACTGATCAGAAATTATATATTCCCAAATCCATTCTAATATTATAAATGTGAAAGTAACTCTGTCTGTCTGTTACACCTTCACGATTAAACCGCCGGACGGATTTTGATGAAATTTGGCATGAAGAAAGTTAAGGACCCGAGAAAGGATATAGGCTACTTTTTTTTAAATTCAACCCTTTAAGTTTTAATAGGGATTAACGCGAGCAATAGCTAGTAAAAAATAACTTCGTCAAAAGACGGAATTCCTTTTCATTTATCTTAGCTAGTCGGGCATTCTTGTAAATAAATATTAACGGATTTAAAACCAAATTGTTTAATAAATGAGTTTTTAGCAAAAAAAAGTACAAAAACATACACCAGAATGTAGCACCTCTCTTTTTTTGAAGTCAGTTAAAATATGCTTTATCATCATCATCATCAGCCAAAAGACGTCCACTGTTGAACATAGGCCTCCCCATTTAAGCGGGGGGGTTTGCCATAATCCCCACGCTTGGCAGGCGGCTTGGGGATCGCAGTATTGGTGGTGGAGTTACAGAAGACGCTGCTGCCCATCTTCTGAATTTTCCCTTAGTCGCCTCTTACGACACCCACGGGAGGAAAGGGGGTGGTCAATTCTAAGCCGGATACCACACGGCACCCGGAAAAATATGCTTACGCAGCAGCATTTTAGATTTGTTCCGGACTTAAATTGACTATTTTCACATACTTACATGGACACTTGTTTATACAGGACTTCCCGACTAGTTTCGGACTCAAACAGAGCTCTTAATCATGAGCTGATGACGCGGCCGGCCGCGATCCGAACTAGTCGGGCATTCCCGAAAAACAAGTGACTACAACCGGAGAATCGTGAATTAATGGAAGAGGGAGAGACAGAGAGGGGAGTCAGAGGTGAGGAAAAAAATTGGTGTGTTCCGCAGATGTTTGTCCCTAATCTGGGTGTTTGTGTATGTGATATTTTATGACTGTGAAATGCACCCGTGATACAGGAGAAATTACGAGTGTGGGGTTTGAAAAAAATCGCGTGGCACCTCTAGTAGAAAGTATTGTTGTAACCAACCTCCTTGTTCTGCTTGTCAGCCTCCCTGGCCCTCTTCTCCAGCTCCCTCATCTTCCACTCGCAGTCGGCCAGCATCCTCTCTGCGCGCGCGGCGGCCTGCGAGCGCGCGGCCTCGTGCGCCGCCCGCCATTTTGTTGTGTTCGCTTCCGCTGCTGTTAATGCCTAGAAGATTTTGATGCAAACGTTAAAATACAATCTTATTTCTAGTAAATACGAAAATTGAGACACGTTTCAAATCATCATCAGCTGGAAGATGTCCACTGTTGGACAAAGGCCCTTAGAATGCCCAATGAACGACAACGTGGTCGCCACTCGAGAACCTTCCTTCCCCAGCGGTTATCGGTTCTTCGAGCGATTTAGCCACTTCAACTGCATATTCTTTGAGCTATGTCGGCGACACTAGTTCTTTGGCGAATTTCCATATTCCGGATCCTGTCGCGCAAAAAACCTCCGAGCATAGCTATCTCCCTAGCTTGTTGAGTGACTCTGAGTCTCTCCAAAAGGCCAACCGTTAGCGACCACGTCTCAGAGCCATACGTCATCACAGGCAAGTAGGCAACACACTGGTTAAAAACCTTCGTCTTCAGACACTGCGCAAAATTTGGACGAGTGAAACATTTTCATGAAAAGAATCTCAAATTTTCTATACCAGTACTGTATTATAAAACTTACAAAGTTACAGGCTTGTTATATTGCGGCACATTTACACAAAAATAGAACATGGTGTGAAAAAATTTATTCAGTTACTGATTTTGAACAATTATTCTCGAGTTTCGTATAAAATAAAAATACGATTGTATAGTATTTTCTGTAATGATGGGCCCAAATCAGGCATTCAACGTCAAAGACAAAGACAACTTCGTTCTCTCTCTTATCATCTTATTACCCAATACTAGGTCGGTATGTCAAAAACCGTCTGAAAGCACGGAAACCTGTTTTACGCCTCACCTCTTGCGCCCTTTGTTCCTGAAGTACCTTCTCCTGCTCGAGTCGCTCTTTGTCTCGCTCGAGCGCGAGCACGCGGGACTCGAGCTCGGCTCTCTGCCCGAGAGCGTCCTCCAATTCTGCTCGAATTTGACGTAGTGATTCATCTGTAAAGGTAAGACAGAAAAATCCCGATTGGTACAGTGGCTAAGGAATTGAACTGATGCGCTAAGGGTTTGATTCCCACACGGGACAAAAATTTGAGCGATCCACAGATATTTGTCCCGAGTCTGGGTGTTTGTGTATGTGATATTACATGTTTGTGAAACGCACCCACGATACAGGAGAAATTAATAGCGTGGGACGAGGTTATTCTTAAAAAAATATATCATAATGACGTCATTATTTATACACAGGGTGTGCCGTAAATAGTGGTCCATAGCTAAGGATTCGACGTACCAGATTACCTATAACCAATGATATTTAAAAAGTACAGATATGTTACTAGCGTGCTTATATTGAAGACTTGAAAAGGGTAATTGTAGTCATGGTTACTACAATTATTGTTTTTTAAGAAGAAAGAAAGAAATAAACATTTATTTTACTGGTGGTACCAGCTTTAACAATGCTGCTTAGTTCAAGCTATATTCTGCCTGTATTAGGCATGTAAAAATTTATAATTATTTAAAGCAATTCAAATAGTTACTATTAAGAATATGCGATGTTCGAATGTCCGATTTGACATAAGACTAGTGCAGTTCGTACTCAGAGTTCGGAACACTTTTCTCGTACATTTTGTTAACATATGACGTATCTATACTTTTTGACATATCATTGCCTTGACGTTACTATTTTTATCTTGTTTTCCTATTTTATTTTATTGTACTACTAAAGTACTTGTTTTCCTAAATACTAGCTCATAGACAGCTCCGTTGAAACCTTAGTACTAAAAATATTGTTCCACTTTCGAAGCAAGTATAACATAACTCCGTCATCTATACTTAATGATAAGTGGGGCTCGTAGCTATGTGGCTACCCCGCAGATCGGTCGATCTGCGAGGTTAAGCCGTGCTCGCCGCGGTCAGTCTTGTGATGGATGACCGTTTTCTCATGTCGAGTCCCCACCGTGCTTCGGAAGGCACGTTAAGCCGTTGATCCTGCGCCTGATCTCTCTCCGGTCGTGTCGGTCTACCGTCCCATCGGATTATGAGAGTGAGGCAATAGGGTCCTGTCCTGCACCTGTGTCTGCGCGCATACTTGTGCACTATAATATCTCCTGCGCAGATGGCTAGCCTCAGCTGAGACAGGCCGCCGTGACCGAAATACGGTCAGGAGGACATTATTATCTTAATGATATAAAGCTGAAGAGTTTGATTGTTTGAACGCGCTAATCTCAGGAACTACTGGTCCGATTTGAAAAATTCTTTCAGTGTTAGATAGCCCATTTATCGAGGAAGGCATAGGTTATAAATCTTTGGAAATCCATGCGGACGAAGTCGCGGGCGGAAGCTATACAAGTATAATATCATTGTCTCTCACCGTTTCGCCTCTGCAGCTGGTCAGCTAGATTGGAAGAACAGGTCCTGGCCGCTGATAGTTCCTCCTCCAGCGACCGACTCCGCTGCCGAACCAGCTCTGACTCCTTGTAGGCTGCTGCGAGCTCGCATTTCAACTCTGAAAGGAGAAGATTAATGTTAAATACCTTTTTAGAACAAAAACTAGCTGCGCCCCGCGGTGATTCCTGCTACATTTTTTCGGGATAAAAAGTAGTCCGTGTGTCAGCTACCTCCATACGAAATTTTATTACAATTGGTCCAGCCGTTAGAGCGTGAAGAAGTAACAAACATACAAACACACACACTCACAAACTTTCGCTTTTATAATATTAGTGTGATGATAACAAGAGACTTTTATTTTTAAGATCGTAAGTACTTTCTTAATATTATTAATGAGAAAATTCGTATGTCTGTTTATAAATTTGGATGTTTGATTCTATAACGCAAAAACGGCTGAACCGATTTGGATGACATTTCGCACACAGGCAGTTTATAATCTAGATTAACACATGAACTACTTCTACAGAGGAATTTTCCTAAACAGGAATCTATTCCGTTTCTTTATAACGGCTGATTTATAAAGCCCAGACTGAGTTCGGTATTTTTAAATTTTCTCCAACGACATAGAATAGCATTTCTCATACGTCTAACGAACGAAACGAAGACGTTACATTAATAATATTATTATTTATCAGAAAAACACGATAACATATTTCTAGCCAAGAAAATAAACACACTGCAAAATATTCAGACATTTTTGATAGATGACATAAGGATGTTTTGCAGCCAGAAACGAGTTGATCACTTCCTGTAATTAAAACGAGCTTCGAGAAGTTTCCATCAAAGTCTAAATATACCCGATGCAAGATTGGTACCGCCTACATATGATTGTGCGTAGATCTTAACGATCGGACCATGGGTAAAATTAATGTGGATTAATATAATCCATTGCACAGCACTGACAGCCGAGTGGTATGACCGTTAACTGCCAAATAAAAGGTTGCAAGATCAAACCCCATGCACCAATGTCTTTGCGAATTTATGTGCGTATTATAAATTAGTTATCAGTTGCTAAAAACGGTGAAGGAAAACATCGTGAGGAAACCGGCACACCTGAGAGATTTTTCAACGGTGTGTAATGTTAGAGGCGTACAGGCGGTTCAAACTCTGACACCAGGTTGTTTGTCAACCATACGATAAGAAGAAGAATTGCCGTGTGGTTTCTGGCCTAGTATAGACCACCCCACTTCCTCCCGTTTAATAGAATAAAAAATATATGGGTTTGACATTTATGTCATCGTCGAAACAGTCGAAACCTTATGTCATCCCCATACATTTATCATTCTATTCGCTTTCTATTCGTCAAGCGTTTTGCCACTTGTATAGGGGGGCAGGTGAGCTACAATATGAGCTTAAATGGATTGAAAAAATGATTATTCAATTAGAATTTATTTTTTAGGCGAATACAGGCGTGATATTCGATTGATGTTTTATAAACAAGGGATAAAGCACATCCCCTTCTCATTATATCACTCTCGTAATCCTAAGCCAAAAGAAAGATGGCCGCAACACAGAATTCCGATCGTTCTCTACTATTAGTTTGACAGGTTTACTCTGAACAACATTATTAAAGATCTGTGGCTCCCCTGAGAGATTTGTAGCTGGTATAAAGACTTTGTGGTGATTGGTTGAGAGATTTATGTCGTGGGATTAACTGTTTCATTCGATTATAGAAAAGAATTTGTGATTTTTTCTTATTAACCGACTTCAAACAAAGGAGGAGGTTATCAATTCGACTGTATTTTTTTTTTTTTTTTTTATGTTTGTTCCCTCATAACTTGCGACTGGGTGAACCGATTTTCATGATTCTTTTTTTATTTGAAAGCTGGTGCTTCCCGTGTGGTCCCATTGTCACCATTTCAATACCTGATGATGGGATCTTGTAGAAATCGGGGGAACTCTTCAATAAATAACAGCAGATTAACCGCGATTGTTGCTATAGCATATCTAAGCATTGTTTACGCCATCACACAACATAATATCACGCCTGTACTCACTACAAAGGTTATAAAAACAATTTCGAATTTCAACGTTTTACAAAAAAAACGCAATACTGAAAAATAATTAGATGTTTGTTCTGATGAGATATTCGGTTATATGAACAAAACTCTTCAAATTTCATGCGTCCTAATTACGTAAGCTGATCCGTGATCGCGGTACTGTCCCTGGGTAACCGTGACCCTGGAACGTAAAGGGCTATTGAAGGAACACTGTGGATGAGTATGACAGTAGTATGACTGTCAGTACAAGTCTGACAGTCCCTCCACCCAGGGTGGGAGGACTCATTGGGTGATTTTGCCTCGTAAATAAAAGGTGTATTATGACTTACTTGTGTACTACTGACTTACTTATCTATCTTCATTATCGGAAGACAGATTTCGTAGTCTTGTCATTTCCTGCAACGATTTATCGTCGTGTGGTTTATTATATTTCACTAAATACCCATTTCACAAAACAAAATTTAAATCGCTAAAATGGTCATACAAATAGCAAAACCACATTAGCAGAATCTAAAGCTAAAAAATCGAGAAATAAAAAATTTTAAATAAAAAATTATAACCTCCTTCAAAAAACTCAAAAGTGAAAAATAATATTTTATCACTTCACTTTACATAAGCGAAGTAGAAGTCGGCGCCAAATCCCAACATCCATTAAGCGATTCAGAAACATAGTACTTATGAGAATGCTGCCATACGTGCGTGGTTCATAGTTTAAAAGCTAACACTATAAACTAAGCGAACGCATAGGATTTGGCGCCGACTTCCACTTCGCTTATGTAAAGTGAAGTGATAAAATATTATTTTTCACTTTTGAGTTTTTTGAAGGAGGTTATAATTTTTTATTTAAAATTTTTTTTTTCAACGAAATTCGTCGATCTTGATTTTAGATAGGGGCCATTCATTTATTACGTAAGACGATTTAAGGGGGAGAGGGGTCGACTATGTCTTATATTTTTTTACAATGGGATGCGAGGGAGAATTGATGGCTCTAACGTAAGATCATAGAGAAAAATATTGGTCTATGGTAAGATCACAAAAAAGCGCAATCAAACGACGACCGACTTTGACGACCCGATTGGCGCAGTGGCTAAGCGATTGGACTGCTGCGCTAAGGGTTGCAGGTTCACGCACGGGATAAAAATTTGTGCGGTCAAAAGATATTTGTCCCGTGGATAGGTGTTTGTGATATTTCATGTTTGTGAAGGCTTTTTATCCCGAAAAATGTAGCGGTTAACACCGCGGGCCGCAGATAGCCTACCATAAGTTATAAAAGTAAATAAGATGAAGTTTTTAAGAACGCAGGTCAGCTGACAGTGTTATTGACAATACAAACCATCGATTTTTTATACCAAATAGTTCCTAATACAAACTGTCGGAGAACGACGCGTTGTCTGCATAATAGCATAGTAAAGACTTTAGTTCAGCGCGTTCATGGTTTATGTATATTATTATACTATAATCGCGTTACCTCTATGGGGCTTCGTGCCATGGAAATAACAAACGTTTTCCATAGTAAGTGAAAATACAGCAATTCGTGGTGGACACAGTTTTCAAAGAACATTACGTTACTCCAAAGTCCTAGAGTTCATTCAATTCTTAAACATTTCGAAACCGTACGTATTTAGTGGTTGCAGTTGGCCAGACGCCATTTTTTTGCTTTCTTCGTCGGCTCGTCTCACCGCGTCATGTCACTGACTCACTGCACACTTAAAATGAGGTTTTATAAACTTTGTTTGCGGACATTGTCGGGTATTTGTGTAATTTAACCAATGATATGTCAAAAAGTATGGATACATCACGCTAACATAATGAAAGAGAAAAGAGTTCCGAACTCTGAGTCCGAACTGCACTAGTCTTATGTCAAATCGGACAACAGCTATACTTCTTCTTCTTATCGTATGGTTGATGAACAACCTGGTGTCAGAGTTTAAACCGCCTGTAGGCCTCTGACATGGCTTTACACACCGTTGAAAAATCTCTCAGGTGTGCCGGTTTCCTCACGATGTTTTCCTTCACCGTTTTTAGCAACTGATAACTAATTTTTAGTACGCACATGAATTCGAAAAGACATTGGTGCGTGCCGGGGTTTGAAATTTATACTTACTACGTAAGACTATATCTGCCTCCTTACCATGAACTCTTATAGCAGGACAGATTACGTTGTGGAAGCGAGACGCCGCATTACACTATGCCTAGCGTTGCCCGTTTTCACATCTTAAACAGTCCTGCTTTAAGAGTTCATGGTAAGGCGGCTGTTTCCTTTTTAGTCTTCAAAATGAGAGCGCTAGTAACATATCTGTACGTTTTTTTAAATATCATTGATTTGAACAAAATGCATTTATTTATAAAGAGTCGACGTATGAGATCGAACCAAAACAAAGGAATCCTACCATTGTTAACGCGTTAGTTTGTGAGAATGGATTTGAAGCCTTCACACAAAAACTACTGGACGGATTTTGATGGAACTAGAGAAATATAGCATATCATCAGAATAAGACAGGCTATAATTTACGAAGATACTGGTAGTAGTTAGATCGACTGATCTGTCCCCCTAGACAAGTGGCAAAACGCTTCACGAATAGAAATCGAATCGAGTGATAAATGTATGGGGATGACATAATGTTTCGACTATGTTATCGATGACATATGTCAAACCCATACATTTTTTATTCTATTCGATTTCTATTCGTCAAGCGTTTTGCCACTTGTCTAGGGGGGCTGCGTGGTAGCCACGTGGTTACAAGACCCTCAATGAATGAGGACCTGTAATTGGTTTTATATTTCATGTAATGTTTATTATAAGTATATATTGTTTACAGCTGTGGGTTCTCCATAACGGTGCACTTACATGAGCGATTATTAGAAATTTCGGTTGAAAATCCCGGCAACACCTAGCAATGTATGGCAATACAAAAATTGTATAGTAATAGCCAAGAATTGCCCAATTTTAGTTGCCCGTGTAGGCGCACCTTTAGAATAATAATAATACTAGCTGCGCCCTGCGGTGTTATCCACTACATTTTTTCAGGATAAAAAGTAGCCAATGTGTTAATCCAGGGTGTCAGCTACCTCTATACCAAATTTTAGCAAAATCGGTCCCACCGTTTGAGCGTTATGAGGTATCAAACATACAAACACACTCACATACTTTCACCGTTATAATATTAGTGTGATGTGATAAATAAATATACCACTCACGTTCTATTTCCTGGTCTTTCTCCTCTATTTCCTTTCTGTAAGCCGCGATAAGTTCTCTGGCCTTCTCTGCCTCCCCGCACCGGTCATCTGCAAGCTCTGTTAGCGCGGCCACCTGGTTCTGGAACTTCGACTCTTGGGAGACCAGGGTTTTCCTGTAAAGATAGCACGTTATTTATAGTTCACGTCACGTAAAAAGAACGCTGACTTAACTTGATTTTTTGATTTCCCGTCTATTCCAGTGTTACGTAACTAGTAAAGTACCTATAATGATTCTACAATAAAACAATTACACTTAATTATAAACCACAATAGCCTAGGACCAGAAGCGACTATACCTGAGTGCAAACACAGTCGCTGACAGTCGCTCAGCGTTCTTTAACTAAACTTTTGTAACTCTAGGTACATCATCATTTTCGTACGTTTGCAAATCAATAACATTTCAGTGTCTGTACAGCAGAAGTCTAATTTCGTATCGCTTAAATCTTTCCACTTGAGATATCTAGGCAGACAACCTTGCTCCGCCTGAGTTAATACCTAGAATTACGCTTTAAAACATCTGGTACATTGTATTGTGTATAATAATTTAAATGTTTTATTTTTGAACGAGATCTCGCAGGCTACCGACCTCTGTTTCACTTGAGCTGCCTATTAGCACATGAGCGACTGGTGCAAGATGATTTTTAGGTCAGAACTTAACCTTTTGACTGCCACAGGCTTGTATAGAAAACAAGTGTTTCGTGCCCTCCACGCCACGATTTTATTAGAAGGCAATATCTAATCGTAACATTTATTACGATTATTGTTTGTTACATTACACAAATGTTACGATTATGTATGTTTATGGAAACCTTTAGGATAATTATTTTAGTCAAATAAAATATAGCATTATAGTTTCTCAGTGTTAGTAACGGCTGATATTTGTAAACATAAAATGTTATATGACTCTTGGTGTCATTTTTGCATGTTGCCCATGCTAAGCTTGAATATTAATTTGAGTTCGTATTATCGTTTCAGTGATTTATAGCTGTAAAGGTATAACACTGAGTTGGTAATCATAGATTCCAACAGATAATACCTGACGTCACCCTTAAGACGTAAATACTAAAGGGAACTTGAAATTCGATGGGTGCGAGCAGCGACACGATGGCTCAGTTGGTTAGAGCAGCGCCACGGTACGGCGCAGATCACAGGGTCAACTCCTGCTCGTGTCCATCATTTTTCAAATTTCCTTTATCAATTTAGATATTGTATGTTGCCAACATTCAGTAATATGGGTTATGTATTCGTTTGTATTTCCGGCACATAAAACATAACATAACATCACGCCTGTATTCCCCGAAGGGGTAGGCTAAGGTGCACATAATATAGTACACCCACATTTCGTCATTCGCCAGTCTATTTATAATAATCTAATATCCATTATAAGATCAATGTAATGGGGGGCGAGCCTATTGCCATCTGCCGGGCACAAATCCAGACTCCTGTTCGTTGATCTAGTGCTCGGTAATTGCGACTACTGAACATGTGGTCTTAGGTTTGAATCCTTCAATTCCCGTAAGAAAAGTTTTTGGATTTTTCCATTAGGTCATTCTCAGTAGCAGCACGGAGTATGGATTTGTGCCTTGTTGATGGTTAGCTCGCCCCCTATTACATTGGGACCTATCACAGGTGAAATAAATGCAGATATGATGATAATTATGTTATAAGAATAGGATCAGAGGATTATCGTACTTTCATAGCTACAGGTATAACATAGGTACCTACGCATAAATATTTCAACACAAATACACAGTTTTTAAAACCTAGCAACACGAAAAAGACGAATAATTAATCATTTGTTTTGACTGGAGTCGTGAAACCGATATTTTTATATTTTCAAGGCAATACTTCCAAGGACGAACGTTCGGAGATCGGACATTCCAGCGTTATTCACAGCGGGTCGCGGGTTCGTGGCATGTTGGAGTTATTTTAGGCACGTGTTGTTTGTAAGGGGACGGATTGAGAATACGATTCATGTTTACTGCCGGCAATGCGCGTTTTAAAGCGATGACCCCAGTTTGGGCGCCATTAATCAGATTAAGCTCGTAAGCTGAAGCTTGCGGCGAATTGTAGGCTGCTGACTAAAGGGCCCTGGGTTTGATTCCCGGGTAGCGCAAAGTGTTATTGCTTACTTATTAGAGTTGGGATTTCCCCATTATGTAATTCTCATTAGGATTTCTAGCTTACCCCCTATTACATGGGATCTTTAATACTACCGTCGAAAAGAGGGTCTGTTCGTTAAATCATTGGTTCTGCTCCGGTCGTGTCGGTCTACCGTCATATCGGACTATGAGAGTAAGGGAATAGGGAATGCACCTGTCTGCGCGTATACTTGTGCACTATAATATCTCCTGCGTAGTTGGCTAGTCTCAGATAAGTTAGATCGCCGTGACTGAAAAAAATTCCGTGAGGAGAACATAATATTATGTACTTACATTATAGTATACCCACTATGTAGTTAACTTTTCGAGGGTATTTATTAGAGTAATACCTCTACCTACCCCTTCGTGAAACACAGGCGTGATATATGCTATATTTTTGTTTAGCCAGAGTCTATGAAGGCTATTTTTATATCCCTAACGATGTACACAACCGCTTTGAAAGACAGCAGCCACGGCGAACAACTAGCTATATTACCTACGCACTTATAAACAGCTAGTAGGCATAATATTGTCTTTATGAAAATGTAAGGGTGTAACCACACCAATCGATCGATAGTCGATCGATGCCATCGATCGACATCGGTCGACGTTGATCGATTGGTGTGGTATCTTTAATTGATCGACGGATACCGGTCGACTAACTAATCGATCGATTGCCGGTCGATGGCATCGGTCGACGGACACCGGTAGACTAACCAATCGATCGATTGCCGGTCGATGGCATCGGTCGACGGATACCGGTAGACTAACTTATCGATCGACAATCGATCGAGGTCTAGTAGAAACTATTGATCGACGTCGACTAATCCATTCTACCATCGATCGATGGCATCGATCGACGATCGCTCGATTGGTGTAGTAACACCCTAATACTTATGTATGTATACAATTTTGACTGGCCTGTTGGTCTAGTGGTTAGTGACCCTGACTGCTAAACTGGAGGTCGTTGGTTTAATTCCCACCCAGGACTGTTTTTGTGATGAGCATAATCATTTTTTCTATGTCTGGGTGTTATTTATCTATATTATGTATGTATTTCAAAATATATAAGTACGTTTATCAGTTGTCTGGTTACCATAATACAGGCTCTGCTTAGTTTGAGATCAGTACCGTGTATGATTTGTCCCAAGATATTATTATTCATAACATAACATCACGCCTGTATTCCCCGAAGGGGTAGGCAGAGGTGTACATGTAGTACACCCACATTTCGCCAGTTATGTTGTAAGTCCCAATGTAATAGGGGGCGAGCCTATTGCCATCAACCGGGCACAGATCCAGACTCCGTGCTGCTACTGAGAATTACCTAATGGAAAACTCAGTAACACTTTGCCCGATCCGGGATTTGAACCCAGGACCTCTTGCTCAGCAGTCGTGCTTAGCGACCACTAGACCAACGAGGCAGTATTATTATTATATTATATTATATTAATACAAAACGAAATTTAGTCTACCTTCAAACACTAACAATGAAACATAAAACAACTTCACAAAGATGCTTTCTTTGTTTCACATAGAAATAAATAATGAGTCAGCCCGTACGTGGGTCGTGCGTCACCTGCCAATATGGCGGCCTTGAAACGTCAAAAATGCGCGCGTAAAATATATATGCCGTGTAATTCGTCTGTCATCTGTCATCACTCATCGTTCATTCAGTCATTAGTCTATCGTTTGGGGTCTATTGCACCTTCTTTTGTTATTATTTTTGAATATTGCAACTGCGTTTTGAAACGATATGTCGGCTAGTTTTTAATGGTAATGACCGCGATAGATCTTTCAAACGAGTGACGCTTTTTTATTGTTGTTTATGGGACCTATACGCAGCAGTGAAATAATAAAGACAGTGGATAATCATATATGGGTAAACCAGCTCGTCTCTTATTACATTGGGTCCTATAACTGGCGAGTCGTGGGAGTACTATACACCCCTGTCTACCCCTTTAGGGCGCCCACACAAAACCGCGATGCGATACGACCCCGTATAATACGAACTTACTCGTAGCTCGCAGATATTTGCGATGCGTTACGAATTCGCAATTATGTGTAGGAACCCTTAGGGAAAGCAGGTTATATGGAAGTTGCCAGGACTCATGAATATGTATCAGGCATTTTTATAATTTCCGAATTATGTTATCCGGTAGATGAACGACATGACGCAACGATACCAGACTAGGTTTGGTTCCCAGCAGCAAAATATTGTAAACATAGGGTATCCACTATCCATACTAATAATAATATATACCTATGCGTAATGAACTCTGTCTGTCTGTTACACTTTCAGGACTGAACAACTAAACTGATTTTGATGGAATTCGGTACGGAGTACCTCCAGAAAAGTCAAGTAATGTGCTACTTTTTAAAAGGTTTCAAAGCATATTGCGCGTGGAGGAGTGTTAAAGTTGTGTGTTTAGATAGCTTAGTTAAAGTCTTTCTTCTTTTTATGGTAAGTATGGTTTATTTACAACCTGGTGTCTCAATGTCTTTTCGAATTCATGTGCGTACTAAAAAAGGTGAAGGAAAACATCGCGAGGAAACCGGCACACCTGAGAGATTTTTCAGCGGTGTGTGAAGCCATGTCAGAGGCCTACAGGCGGTTTAAACTCTGACACCCGGTTGTTCATAAACCATACGATGAGAAGAAGTTAGGATAAAAAAGAAGTATGGCGCATTATACCTTTATATTACGCAGTACACGTCGCGTATGAATATTTGCGGTACATCTATCACATGTCCTTAAAGAGCGTGAATACAAAATATATATTTAGATGCTTCTATATTGATTTATTGGACGCGTGTTTGTCGGGTAATAGGACAAATGGGACCATTGGGAATAACCTAGGACGATTGCATAGAACCAGGGAATCTAATCATCTAGTTTTGGATTGGTGCAAACATCTTCGTATTGCTGCACAACTTATGTTGTCATAATAATATACAGCTGTTTTTCTGAATCACTTCCCAAATCGTGGAAATCCTCTATTCATAAAATTAATAATAATAATATCTTCTAATCGTATGGTTGTTGAACAACCCCGGCACGCACCAATGTCTTTTCGAATTCATGTGCGTACTATAAATTAGTTAGTTGGTAAAACGGTGAAGGAAAACATCGTGAGGAAACCGGCACACCTGAGAGATTTTTCAACGGTGTGTAATGCTATGTCAGAGGCCTACAGGCGGTTTAAACTCTGACACCAGGTTGTTCATCAACCATAAGATAAGAAGAAGAAGTCCATGAGAGCGTTCAGGTCGTTCAGAGTTCGTGGCAAAGGAGTATTGACCGTAAGACGGTACGGAACGACGGAACCGCCAGTAACCTATCTCCTGCCACGACAAAAGTTGTATATCATTCTACTGCGAGCTCGTAACTCTTGTTTTAACCAACATAAAAACAGAAAGTTATGTATTCAGGCATGTTTTTGTTTTTCACCGATTCACGGCGAAACAATGATATCTGAAGCAATTTCGCACCTGGCACTAAGCTTGAATTACAAGTCGCCAAAATAAACACAATGGTTATATATAAATAACTTTTAACTTATAACCAGCTATTTCGTATACAAGAAAGTGTTTTGGTAAACAGCAGATTACTCCCGTTTTATCTTTAGATGCGACAAGCTGTGCCCCGCGGTTTCACTGTTTTTGAGCCCTAATTCAAAAGGGGCTATTCATTTATTACGTATGATAATTTTGCTAGTTTATGAAACCCCTCTATAAAATAAATGGGCTATCTAACACTGAAAGAATTTTTCAAATCGGACCAATAGGTTCTGAGATTAGCGCGTTTAAGCTAACAAACACACTCTTCAGCTTTATAATATTACGTATAGATTATACAACACCCAAAACATCTTCTATTACAGTCTATATAATGGAGCACAGTATATTAATTATTAATTTAATTATAAAGTCGGTTAAGATGCGTCCACACTTGTAACATTCGTCTAAGTTTTCTCCGTAACACAGTTCTCTTGGGAGTTTGGTATGGACCAGACACTACTCTGTTACGGTCTTGCAGGAATGTTTGTTGAAATGTTGCAACTTACAACAACTGGGAACACACCTTATAATATCTGCTATATTCTTTTATACACACAATAAACTTTGTAATGACTTGAGCATTATAGGTACCTTTATCTTTTTTTTAAGCTCCGCTACGTACTAGAAATGACTCCTGTATCGTGGGTGCGTTTTGAAATCATGAACTATCACACACATAAACACCCAGACTCGGGACAAAAATCTACGGATCTCACATTTTTTTTGTCCCGTGCAGGAATCGAACTCTTAGCAGCAGTCTAATTGCTTAGCCACTGCGCCATCAGGTCGTCAAACATACATTTAGAGAAAATTTATCTAGTAATAAAATGGAACTTACTGATCATCCGGCTGCGAATCACTGGGCGCTATCACAGTCGGCTCACAAGTGACTTCCTCTATAATTTCTTCTATTATCTCTTCTTCAGATTCACTCGCACTCACTTCGCACTCATTGTCACTCTCACTTTCCTCACAACCTTCGCAGTCCTCACATTTGTCCGTCACTTCACTCTTATCTCCTATTTCTATAAAACCACTATCACTGTTGTCACTAGAAATACGTTTCAATGTGTCTGGACTTTCTACTTTTATAGTAAGAAGCTGACTTTTATCGTTCACGTTAATAACTGTCGTGTTATCCGCGAAAATGTCATCGGCATCTTCTAAATATTCTTCGTCCTCTGATGATAGAGATTCAAACGATGAGCAGACTTCTTCATCGGTCTGTTCGTCTCCATCATCGAAGACTATATGCTTTCTGAATGTAACTCTTTTCTTCCCGCAGTCGGATCTGTCGTCGTCTGAACATCCTTCAGTGTCCGATTTGGGAGGCTTAAGGTTTGATTTTTTTGAAATGCCCGGAGAATCCGCTTCATTTTTAACACTGTCACTATCTTCTGTGTTCAGTAATTTGTCGAGTTCACCTTTTAATTCATTTCTGTAATTAATGTTTCGTTCGTCAATACTTTCGTAGAGAGGTTCGCTCTTGTCAATTTTGCTGTCGGTGCCTCCCATCTGTTTGGTTTCATTTAATTTGTCGACGGTGCAGTCTATAGAGCGCGCGATCTGCCGCAGCAATGCCTCCGCATGTTTTTTTTCTTCCAAATCTGGTTCGTTAACGTACACAAGAGACACGTGTTCTTTATTGTCGTTGTTCTTAGAATATTTCTGCAGTACCAACGCCTTTACGAAGTCCGCATCGTCTGTATTATTTTTGGCTTGTGTGGGAACGACTACGTCAGGCGCCTTCCGATCTGAGTTGCTCCTTTGCAATACATTCGTCTCTTTCAAGGGGCTTATTCTGCACGACTCGGTGCGCGCGTTCCTGCGCTTGCCCCTCTTCCTTTTCCCCGCCATTATCTGCAGGATAGCTCCGACCCCAGTCTTCTGATTGTTGTAATCCGTTTCAGGCAGCAACAAATTCACTACATCTTTACGTATAGTGTTGAATTTTTCGTTTGGTTCTGTGTCGTTTCGTTGCGCGCGCGCGGTAACTGATGTTAATTTTGTATGTTCGGGGTTCGGGAGTTTTCGGACGTCGTCGGCCGCCGCCAGCGCGGCCTCGGGTTTCCCGCCTTTTCTCTTGAAGAAATTAAACATGGCGGCTGACTGTCATGACCGCCTGGTCCGAAGATGTCCCACCGACTGTTTGCGTCCGATATTAACTGTAATGCTGTAGCTATGAATATTTATGTTTCTTAGTTGATTTAGTGCATTTTGTAGCGTTATTGTATACTTTTACTTCTATTATGAAAATATTGGATTGACTATCGACAGTAATGTGGGATGACGTAATAATAATGTATGTTTCCAACCATTCTTTGTAAAGTAATTTAAAACCTACATAAAGTAAACACGATAATTTGTTTGTAAATATAAACAAACTGAAAACGCATTTAGAATCGAACATGTATACGAACTTTAGTCTTTACTGAAGCTGAATAAATAAACAATTCCTCCAATGTATGACCTCCTAGTACTTACAACTAAATATTTATCCAGAACCGAGATTTTTGGAAAAAAACGTATTTAATTAGAAAAGAAATGGCAAATAAATATTAAGGAAAGTAAATATATAGAACTTAAGAAAAATGCGGCCTAAAAAAAAATTGCTGCATCCTTGGTTTAGTGGTCGCAGAACGCGACTGCTGAGCGTGAGTTCATAGGCTTGATTCCCGAGTTGAGCAAACTGGTAGATAGATAGATACATAGAATATGCTTTTTTGTATACCATATTAAAAAATAACTTAACTTAT